>CM021102.1:673187854-673653772 GCA_007115665.2 Sequoiadendron giganteum | reverse complement strand
TGATCCAGCAAAGGTAAAAGCCATCTTAGACATGGAACCACCACAAACAGTGAAGTAGATGAGAGGATTACAAGGAAGATTAGAGTCCATCAGAAGGTTCATAGCGCAACTATCAGATAAAATACACCATTTTTTGCATCTTCTCCATAAAGGAATAACTTACAAGTGGGATGAGAAGTGTGATATAGCTTTCCAGTAGATCAAATAATATCTATTGACACCTCCAGTGCTCATGCCGCCAATATCGAACAAACCATTGATCCTATATATCTCGACAACATCAGCAACACTAGGAGCTCTTTTAGCGCAACATGATGAAAATGGAAAGGAAAGAGCTATCTATTACATCAGCAGGATCTTAATGGGCTACAAAATGAACTATTCACCCATTGAGAAAGCATGCTTAGTAGTAGTTTTTGCTTCACAAAAGTTCAAACACTATATGTTGTCACATCAAATCAAACTTATTGCAAAGATCGACCCATTGAAATACTTGTTATCTAAAGCAACTCTCACTGGGTGAATGGACAAATGGGTGACGATATTAATTGAATTTGAAATAGATTATGTGGAGTGTAAGGAAATCAATGGACAAGTGATCGCATACCAACTAGAAAATTCACCTATCTATGCAAAGAACCTTTGATATATGAGTTCCCTGATGAATCAGTGTTCCTTATCAATCTCAAAGCTCAGTGGAAGATGTACTTTGATGGATCATTCACCCAACATGGATCAGGAGTAGGTATTATTTTCATCACCCCTCAAGGTGATTGCATTCCAAAGTCATACAGGCTATCATTTCCCTGTACTAACAACATTGTTGAGTACGAAGCCCTAATCACAAGTTTAAGGATAGTGGTTCAGTGGTAGATACAAGAGATGAAAGTCTATGGAGATTCACAGCTAGTTATCAACCAAGTCAATGAAAACTATCAAACCAAGGATGAGAATCTCACTCCTTACAAGAGGACATTACTATGATGTCTTAACCAAGAGGAAGCCTTAACCGTTTTAATAGAAGTACACGATGGCATATGTGGTTCCCATTCTAGCGGTATGAATTTAACTAAGAAACTGTTGAGGACAGGGTACTGTTGGTCAACTATGGAAAGAGAAGCTCATCAATATATACAAAAATGTGTCCAGTGTCAACAACATGGAGATTTGATTCATGCTCCAACTCAGGATTTACAACCGATGATTACACCCTGACCTTTTTCATAGTGGGGACTTGAACTCAAGAAAAATCACTCCAACCTCATCCAATGGCCACAAGTTTATCATAACAGCCACTGAATACTTTACCAAGTGGGTTGAATCCATTCCTATGACCTAGATAATGGGGAAGCAAATTTCCAAGTTTATCCTGAATTACCTAATCTGCCATTGTGGTTTTCTACATGCCCTTATCTCAGACAATGGAACACCCTTCAAGAATTAGGATGTAAAAGAGCTATGTTACAGATTCAACATCCAACACTGATTCTCTACCTTGTATTATCCCTAGGGAAATGGTCAAGTTGAGGCTACAAACAACACCATCCTGAAAAATCCTAAAGAAAACGATCAATGAAACTAGTCGTGACTGGCATCTGTAGTTAAATCCCGCTCTTTGGGCTTATTGAGCTAGTATCCACACACCAACAGGTGCAACCCTTTTCTCCCTAGTCTATGAATCAAATCTATTCTGCCTATTGAGGTTGAGCTCCCATCACTGAGAGTGTCACTACAAAACCTGATCACCAATGAAGAATACAAAGTCTCTCGGCTGAATGAGCTAGAATTCTTGGATGAGTGTCGTCTCGATGCCCTTAATCACTTGCAAGTATATCAAAACTGACTAAAACAAAGCTATAACAAGAAGATCAAATGTCGATCTTTCCAAGTAGGGGATCTTGTCCTAAAATAGAATCAGAAGAATCTACCAGATCAAGACAATAAAGAAAAGTTTGAACCTAATTGGTTGGGTCCCTTTGTCATCACAACAAGCTATAGATTATGAGCATACCAATTTTCAACCCCTGAAGGTGAACCCTTGTAGGAACCAACCAACAACTTGCATCTTAAAATTTTTTATGCCTAGTCTTAAAGGGTATAAATCAAAAAATACAAAAAAATCAGAAAATGATCAAAATACAAAAAAATAAGAAAAATGATTGAAAACAATGAAGAAATTTTTTTTTCTAGTGAAAACAAATTTGGTGGCAATTTGGGCAAGTACCTTGGTGAAAACCTGGCAAATAGGTCCCTTGTGTAAATAAAGCACCTTCATCTATTCATTGGCTCTTTGTCCTATCATTGTTTGCCTCACCATCCATCCATCACCTCATTGTTCCACCTATTTATTCCATCACCCATCTACGTCTTTATCATGGTTTGAGGTTGTGAAGTATTGCATTCCCTTAGCACTACTTGGCATATTCCTAAGGTCACCTTGTCCTTCCTACATCGAGGTAGTTGATTGTGTCATGCTAGGGGCAATTCTTTATGGATCATATCGGGTTCTTGTATATCTTGAGGTTATCGGAAATCTCACTGAAAATCCAAAAAAATTCATAAAACATCATCAAAAAAATCCAAAAATGTTCAAAATATTATACAGCTAAAATCCAAAAACATTCAAAAATTGCAAAGTCAAAATACAAAACATCCAAAACACATCAAAAACTTTAAAAAGGTCAAAATATCAAAACTCCAAAAATAGCACCAAGTCGAACTACGTCGTCTCTAAGCTTGAATGTAGGAAAGACCATCATTGATGTGCCCCCGAGACACCCTAGGTCAGTCCTTTAGGAGTCCGTTATAATAAACTGGCATTCCATCAACTGTTAATATCTCATTGTTAATAAGTTGCGTCAATCTAACTACGTGGTTTTTGCGTGTATAACATAGGCAAGGCTTATCTTTGATCAACCCCTGAGGCCCCTAGGATAGGTGTTTTAGGTTAGGTTCTTGGTCAAACTCTCAAAAAACCCCTAAACATTCAAATATCAAAAAACCCCAAAACATTTGGAAAACTTAAAAACAAAAACATTTGAAAAACCCTAAACAATCTCAAATAATCCAAAAACATAAACATTCACATAAAATTTCAAAAAAGACCAAAAACAGTCTCAAAACATTTTCAAAATACAATAAACATTGAAATATTCCAAAAAAACCCAAAACCATCCATCCCATTTTTCTTTCACCCGCAATAAACCTTCATCCATAATAAATCAAGTGTCACCTTCAACCTTTGGTAAAACAAATAGAAAGCAAGTATAGCAAGTCGTAAAGTGAGAAATTAAGTATCAAAATCTAAATTCTAGGTCATAGGTGAATGCGTCGGTGAAGTTTATATAAATGGCTTATCATAAAGCTCATCATCATCCTAACATCAAACAATCCCTGATCAACATGTCCTAGGATGTATCCTTCCTGCGATGGACATTAGTATCAAAAATCAACATAGCTAAATTAAATCTGGCAAGAGGTATAGATAACACTGACTGTTTGTCTTTAAAATTTTCTTCTGATTTATCTTAATGAATCATTCTGAGGACCTCTCAATGATGTCTATCAAAATGATTTAGAGAGAAAGGAATGGGGCATTGAGCATGATCATTTTCTTGATGTGCTTGTGGATATTCTTGTAAAATAATCTTGGTGCATACTTGCTTGGTTGTGTGTAGGAAGGTTGTTTGAACTACATTGTTGACTATTGTGTATACTTTGGTTCAATATATTCTAAAGTTCTAACTTACATTCTAACGAGGTTTTTGTACATCAAGGTGTGAACAAGAACTATCCTATCTGTTTGTCGAGTCAAAGTCCATTACACTAGATACAACACCATCTTGGTTAGCAATACCTTGATGCATCATGTCTATGTGTTATATAAAAAAATAAGGAAGGGCGAAAAAACCCAATCCCAAGATTTGAGCAGATCATCATCATGCATTCATCATCATTATGCATTTCTTATCACCATCTCTAATAAAGTCTCGGTGGATCATAGACTTGTTGGATCTTTTGAGGAAATCACCAAAATCAATGGTCGTTCATATTGTTTCTTCTATCTTCTCTCCTCGCTAACCTGGTATCATGACAGTCAACAAAAACATCATCAATACATCCATCTCGCATCCACAAATCATCAGCATGCATACATCACAACATAATCATATCATATCATAAAACATACATCCCACATTATCATTTAAGTTGTGATGAATAATATAGATTTTTTATTCTAAGCATCTTAAATCGTTGCATACATCTCATATCATAATCATGGACATCTGCATTATCCATATGCATACATCATCATCTCATAAATGTGTCTAAGAAAATACACAAAACGAAATGTATCCATACCATCTGCATATCATATCATTCTTCCATCCCATTAACATATCATATCCTCATGAAAAACATACTAAAAAAGAATATAGCATTGCATCCATATACCATCACATATCACATATCACATAAGCATAAATAAATAGAAGTGCATCCATACATGATAACATATATAAGAATATCACATAATCTCAACACCATATGCATCCATGTATTCATAAACATGAAATGAAGGTCACATCACAGCATGAATCTGGATCATCTCATATATACATCAAACAATGATCGTCATGGTACAATATCTGAGTAAGTGTATGTATATCAATCAAAAGTAAAATATCCATGAGGCTATCAAAAAGGAACCCATGAATAAATATTTGTGTATAAAATTGAGCAGCAATCAAAATAGGGCCTACAATCAGGCTAGCCCTGATGGCTACTCGACTCACCCCTAACTGACGGTTGATCCTCAACTCTAGGTGGTGCCCCACTCCTCTATGAAAATTTTGGTTGTCTAATCTCTCTGGGGACATCTCGGTGATAGTGCATCCTGTAATATGTAGTCTCTAAGACTACCTCTCTGTATAATCGAGCCAATACCGTCCGTCCATGGGCTGCCACTGTAGCAATTGACACTTTCTCCAGCTGCTATCTTCGCCCAATCTCTTAAGCCAACGACATGTCCAATTGCTATCGCAAATGGACCTCTTGGTCTCTCAATGCTATCATAGCCTACAAATGCTATCACAATTGATCTCCCTCTACTTGTAGTTGTACTCTCTCTGTTGTAAGGGCAACAATCTGCCCATCCTGTGGATCCGGTTATATAGGTGGAGAAGGCGGTGGTGCCCTCAAAATCTTTCCAACCTATTGCACATTAGGTTGTCCATCAAGTTGTCCATCATGGTGCCCCTGATTCGGCTGTTGCTGGTGCCCATCACCTGGCACCTAGTACTATCCCCGGCCTCGACCACCATCTCAGCCTCTGTCCCTGCCTCTACCTCTGCCTCTGCCCTAGTATGCTCTCACTAGATCTATGAGGCATATGGGTGCCCTAAACCAAGCATCATAACCTGGAGTGATCCTCGCATCTAGGAGACCCTGATCATAACCCTACGGCTATGGGATGAGTGCTTGAAAATTATTGATCACCACTATGGGATCAATGAAATTCCCCCACTATGCCTCTCTCTGAGCCCTGACAAACATGGCAATATAATCATCCGTTGGTACATCCTGGGTCTCCCCAAACTGACGAGCCACTCGATCTGGAAGATACCGCTCAACAATAATGTGCTCTCAGCCCTGGATATACTGAGTCACTCGTGCAAAATCCAATTGTTTTTGGTCATCATACCATTGTGGGTACTGGAGCCATGACCTCCATCTGAAGACTATCATGTCATTAATGAAACGATGCTAGTATGCCAAACCTACGGGCTTTGTATGTTGTAAGGTCATCGATACCCTGTACCTATAAACAATGGGCCTCAAAACAACAATATGCTCATATGTCCATATGTGTAGTAGGGTCACTCTTGCTCCAATGCTTCTGCCATCTCTGTAGATGGCCTCATGCATATCATGATGCAAGGAGGCAAGGAGGATTGAACCCCAAGAATACATAATGTCTCTCTTGATCATTCCCTCCCAAGCTAGACCCCATTCGGGATTGAAACCTCTACCCTGTAGGTATGGGGCAACAACACTGCAAATGAAATCACCAATGAACAATTTGAAGGTCTCGACCCGACATTGGTAGAAGTCCTAATCAATCTGGGAGCTGATGAGAATAACTGATCATCTATGTAAAAGAGAGAGACATGCACCTCTACTAGCATCAAGGTCATAAATGACCCACTCTCCATGAATAGGCAACCACAGAATGCACCACACATCATCAAGTGTGACGGTCACCTCCCTAGTGGGCAAGTGGAATGAGGATGTCTCGTTGTGCCATCTCTTGACCAATGCCTGATCTTGGGCATAAAAGTGACGAAGCCTAGCCCCGGTCTCCCAAGCTGCTCCACCTCCAAATCATCAAGGTCTCTAGCTGCAGAAAAAATCTAATATCTATGCTCTTGGGACATCAGCGGTGGCGGATCCTCCTGCACTCATCATGTACACAACGTCAATCTACCGAAAAAGTCAAGAAACTTATCAAACTTTAAGACTTTGCACCCAAAACATTAATAGTGTCGCTGAAATCAATAGCATCGCTAATTTTGGGGTGCGTCACTATATTAGTTTATGAGGTGCATTGCCAATTTTGTGACGTGTGTCACTACACTCAATAGTGAATCAGTATTGGCATGCATCGCTCTATTAAAAAATGGGGTTGCATCACCATTCGAAGCATGCATCGCTAACCACTTTCATGCATCGGTGAACCAAAATAACCCATGTGTCATTGAATTGCACCTGTGACACCATTATAAATTGTGTCACTAAACCAAAATATTGGGGTGCGGTGCTAAATGGAACGTGCATCGCTAAAACATCGATAATGACACTTCTGATGCTTTCAAAGCGTTGCTATACGACACTTTTTGACCTAACTTCGACGCCCTATTAAATGCACTTAACGCAAAAATCAAAAGAGGTTTCGAGTCACATACTTGGGGTCATGCGTCTGCTCACCGCTAGTACTCTCGAACATAGTCAGAAAGATGAACGAGAAGCGCACATTGAGCCATTTCACCAAAGGCCGAAGCTCCAAAAGCAAGGATTCTCTAAGGTGTGAATGCACAAATGAATTTAAAGTGACCCTTCTTGCCCTATTTATGCTTGAAAATTAGGGTTTTTTTCCCTAGTTTCACCATGAAGCTAGGGTTTATCATCATTTTCACAAACTTTTCCAAACTGAACCTTATTTTGCATCAATTTTTTTGCGTTTTTGGCATATTTCTTGCATCCCATAACTTTTTTGGACCCTTGGGGCAACTTTTCACCTTTGTCGAGAAATCAACCCAAAATTCCAAAATTTCCACCCGATTTCTCGAGGGGGCGAGGAATCAGCTTAATTCTTCTATTGGGGCATTTAAAAAATAAAAATAAAATCTTTGATCTGAGCAAAAAATTTTCATTTGAAGGGCATTAGTCTTTGAACCGAAGTAGTAGGTTCTGGACCCCTGGGGTAGCTTTTCACCTTTGTCGAGAAATCAACCCAAAATTCAAAAATTTCCACCAGATTTCTTGAGGGGGCGAGGAATCAGCTTAATCCTTCTATTGGGGCATTTAAAAAATTAAAATAAAACTCTTTGATTTGAGCAATAGTTTTTCATTCGAAGGACATTAGTCTTTGAATCGAAGCAACAGCTACCTCGCTTCAAAGAGGGGAAAAATGTAGACACTGAAAAATGTGTTGAATGATATCATACAGTCGAATCAAGTATACTAACATAATTTCCTCTTGAAACCCATCATCTTTTCGCTTAATTGATTAAATTAGCTTAGCTATTTAATTAATTGCATCATTTTCATCTATTAATCTAATTAATCTAATTAGATGAATTCATCCCCTTTAATGCTAACATTTCATCTTATTAAATTAAATAAATCAAAGTATTTAATTTAACTCCCTAAATCTTCCTATTTAATTAAATAATCCCAAGTTATTTAATTAAATGTCATCTCACATTTTCCCTATTCATTAAATCATTTAATTGAATGAATATCACTTTCTTCTAATTCCCCTAATTGCATGATTAAACCTTGTTTAATTAGCAATTATCTAATTAATCCAATTCCTCCCACTTGTAAGGGAATATTCTCATAAAATATTCCCTCCCCTTTTTGCACAATTAAACTTTATTTTAATTAGCAAAATATTTATTTCCTCACCCATGAATATTTCAAAGAATATTCTTTCTCCTCCAATCATTTAAGAAAGGGAATATTCTCACTTAGCTTCAAGTGCAAGTTATCTTGTAACCTCTTGTGCAAGTTAACTTTTGACCTCTTGTACAAGTCAAAAGTGTGCTTGTTTGGAAGGAATGAGAACCCTTGATTAAATATCATCTTGCATTCTCATCCGTTGATGAGAATCCATGATCCATGCCTCCTATTTCCTCCATCCTTGACCATTGATTAGCTTTTTTTTATCTCAACCCTCCATTTCTCATTTGTTTTCCTACAAATAGGTCACTATTTGGAGACAAATGGATCCATCTTTCAAAGCAAACTTATGCTATTAAAATCACTCTCACACTCATACTTTGCACACATTTAGCATATTTTTAGTTCATTTGTAGTTGCATAATAGTTTTAAGCTTCCATTAATGGCTTCCATGCATCCATTTAGTTAAATAGATAATTAGGGTTTGAAGCTTCTAGCTTAATCTCACTTAGATTAGCTTAGCGATTGTATATCTAAATATTTTAGCATAAAATCATGGTAGATTAACTCGTGCATCATGTTCAATTTAGCATAAATCATGTTTTCATCCATCTATCACAATGGTTTCATTATTTCTCTTCAATAGAATCGATTGAAACAAGCTCACTAATCATGAGATTGGGAATGGGTTGTTGTTCCACATCAACACGACACCAATTCCCCAATAAAATAAGTGTTAATAGATTAAAGTAGGGGTTTCTAAAATATTTCATAGTTTAACTTGATTAGGTTAATGACTTCCATTTTAATTTACATTAGATGATTTTATTGGGACTAAGGTTTAGTGGCTAAATTGTACTTTGTATCCTCATGGATCAAGTGTGGTTAATCCGTGCTAATCCGCAGGTCACAGATATAAATTTTGAGCAAATACCAAGGATTAACAATAGAGTTGTTGATGCCATGGCTACTATTCACTCATTACTAGACATACCAAAGAACAACTCAAAATATGAATTCCTTGTGGAGCAGCTTCTCATACCAACATTCAAGGTTCCAAAATAAGAATTTATGTGTGAGATTGTTGGTCCTGGTTCACCCTGGTACCATGAAATATTTACCTACCTACTTAGAGGTATATTCCCCACCAATATCACCCCTGGCTTGCGAAAAACCTTTATCAGAAGAGCCTCACGATTTGTCATTGTTGGTGATACTCTATATCGGAGAAGTTTCGATTATATGTTACTCAAATTTTTAAAACAAGAGGAAGATTATGTTGCTTTGAAATAAATACATGAAGGCATATGTGGCTCACATTCGAGTGGTGTAACCTTGGCCAAAAATTTATTGAGAACAAGATATTATTGGCTCACCATGGAGCAAGATTCGAGTCAATTTTTTTTAAAAATTGTGCAATGTCAAAAACATGTAGATATTATTCATGTAGAACTCCAACCGATGGTAAGTCCATTGCCATTTTCTCAATGGGGGCTTGATCTCATAGGAAAAATTACACCCACTTCTTCCAATGGACACAATTTCATTATTACCGCCACTGAGTATTTTACGAAGTGGATAGAATCTATTCCTATGACATATATCACTAGAAAAAAAATCTCGAAGTTCATCCTTAACTACCTTATCTGTCGTTATGGTGTTCCACAAGCTACTATCATAGATAATGGAACTTCCTTCAAGAACCAGGATGTACAAGATCTATGCAATAAGTTCAACATGCAACACCATTTCTCAACCCCCTACTATCCCCAAGGAAATGGTCAAGCTGAAGCCTCAAATAAAACCATCATCAAGATTCTCAAAAATATGGTTAATGATGTTGGTCGAGATTGGCATATGTAATTAAATCCCGCTCTTTGGGCATATCACACTAGCATCAAAACCCCAACTGGTGCTACACCTTATTTCCTAATCTATGGTAATGAAGTTGTTTTTCCTATTGAGATTGAGCTCCCCTCATTGAGAGTATCTCTATAGAACCTAATCACTGAGGAAGAATACATAGTAATAAGGCTAAATGAATTGGAATTGCTAGATGAACGTTATGACATCTAAAAGCTCTCAATCATCTTTAGGTATATTAGAACAAACTCAAGAGGATTTATAACATAAATATCAAGGGTCAAAACTTCCAAGTGGGAGATCTTGTACTAAAAGAAAATTAGAAGAACATGCTAGACCAAAATAACAAGGGGAAGTTTGAAGCAAATTGGATGGGACCCTTTGTTATCACAACTCGCCATGGATCAAGAGATTATTAGCTCACAACACAAAGAGGAGATCCATTAAAAGAACCTATGAACAACATGCATCTCAAGAGGTTATATGCTTAGCCCAAGATGGACAATATTCAAAAAAATTAAAAAAAGAGAGTAAAAAATCAAAAATCCAAAAAAAATTAGAAAAAGGATTGAAAATTGTAAGGAGAAATTTTTTCCTCTAGTGAAAACCACTTCGGTGAAAATTTGGGCAAGTACGTTGGTGAAAACTTGGTAAACAAGAACCTTGCATAAATAAACTTCATCTCCCATCTATTAAGTACTCTTATCACTCCATCCCCTTCATAATAAAATGGGCATCCATTTTTCACCCATCTGCTTTCATCCCCACCATGGCCTGGTATTTAGGAAAGTGTATATTCATCCTATTGAGTCGTACCCCTAGGTCATCCTATCCGATTCATATCAAAGTTTCATAACACTTGGTTGGGGGCATCTTCATGTACATGATTACTGGATTGGGTTATTGTATTTATCTAAGTCTTGTAGATATCATTCTCAGAAAATCCGAAAAACATCAGAAAACATCAAAACACCCAAAAAAATTCACAAAATCTCAAAACATCCAAAACATTTGTAAAGCTTAGAATCCTCAAAAACATCTAAAACATTTGTAAAGCTTAGAATCCCCAAAAACATCAAAACATTTGTAAAGCTTAGAATCCCCAAAAACATCAAAACATTTGTAAAGCTTAGAATCTCCTAAAATATTAGAATGTTTGTAAAGCTCAGAATCCCCAAAAACATTAAAACATTTGTAAAGTTCAATATAAAAAAAAAAAAAATACAAAAAAAACATCCAAATCATCTTGAAATCCAAAAACATTCATAACATGTAAAAAATCTCAATAACATCCAGATCACATCAAAATCCTTAAACAGGTCTAAAACATAAAAATGATAAAAAAACACTTGTTGAACTATGTTTTATCTACGCTTACGTAGGCAAGGAAATCATTTATGAATGCCTGAGGAATTATGTAGTCCTTTATGATTCAATCATAATAAATTGACAATTCAAATATCCATATTTCATTAATAAATAGTCGCTTGTTAGGGAGTCAATCGAACTATGTTGTCTCTGTGCTTACATAGGCAAGGCCATCATTGATGAACCCCCGAGGCATTATGTCAGTCACTCTTAGGTCTTGTTCTTACCCCTGGGAAAACACAAAAACATTTATAAAATATTTAAAAGCTTAAAACGACCTCAAATAACTGGAAAAATTTAAACATTCAAATAACCGTAAATCAAAATAGCTTCAAAACATTTCAAAACGTCAAAAACATCCAAATATTCCAAAAAGCTCAAAAACACCCATTTCATCTCATTTTCACTTGTAATAATCTTCATTCATAATAAATTGATTGTCATTCCCACCCTTTGGTGAAGCGAACAAAAGTAAGTGTAACATTTAAGAACATAAACTTTAACGAAACAAATAATGAAGTCAATATTAATCTTCGAATGTATTAATTAAGTTTGTATCAATGGCCTAATCAAGTTTAACATAAACTCATTATCCAATGCATGTCCTAGGATATATCGTTCCGAAAATGGGCATCATTTTAGATATCATCTAAGAACATAAAAAATTCTTTGGAAATAGATATGAATAGCATTGATTGTTTGTTCATTTTAATCTTTTCTTATGATTTATCTTATTGGCTCATTTTGATGATATTTTGATGATATCTATCAAAGTGATTTAGAGAGAAAGGAATGGAGCATTTATCATTACTTTCATTTGATGTGCTTGTTGGATATTCTTGTAGTACAACCTTGGCAAATACTTATCTTGCATTTGTCGGGATAGTCTCAAGTAAAACATGGCTAGGACATATCAGGGTTTTCATACATTTTGTGTATTACTCTATTTACTTCAATGGCTCATTCTTTCACATGGGCAAACAAGGTTTTCATATGTTAGTTATGAACAAAGATACTCCTATCTATTTGTAGAGTTAGTCCATAAAATTAGATACAATGTCGCCCTAGTTCTTCATACCTTGGCACATCGTATCTATTTGTGATATCAAAAATAAGGATTGTTATGATGAATTAAACAAAGTCCGAAAATAAAAGCAATATTGATAGGCCAACACTGGGGTAAAGAATAAGAAGGATTTAATGTTTTTTTATGAATTTCATTTTGGTCTATACGTGTGAATCTGGGGGGGTAGAATTGTGAGAGGTATCAGGACTATATGCCACAAAGGGTTGAAAGTCGTGAGATGAGTGGTTATGAATGTAGCTATAAAAAAACCTATTGCAAATCAAAGTGATTATGATGACAGGAACTGTCACTTCCTGGCAACAAGAACTACACACACAACAAATTTTAAAATAAATAAATGATTTATTAACAAAACTGCTCATTAAATCAATAATATTGAAAACCAAAATTTAATGAACTATTGCAAATGAAACTCAAATCACAAAATGTTTTATCAAACTAAACTACTAAAATTTAAATTACAGCATTATTAAAGTTTAAAAACTGGAAACAAACAACACATAAAATAAATGTCATCGTGCTTCACCACATAGTGGGCCCTTGCTCCATGGTTTGCAAGGTGAATAGAACAAGATCTTTCCTATGTTGTCATGATCAAAAGAGACACTATTTTTATTATCAAAAATAATTCAACATTTTGATACAAAGATCTGCTTACAATAATATATATTCAGGAATATGTGTACATCAAAGTCTCCCCTCAAATTGATGTTACATAGTATTTATAGCTTCAACTTATACAGATGCGTACAAGAATAGGTTGGTTTGCAGCCAACAAACTACATAATGAATCACGTAAAACCTCTACTACCAGCCACTCATTAAAAATTATTTGTTATAACAACAAAATAAAATAGAAAATGAGAAGAATTTGCTCTTTCCTCCTGTACATGATTTTTCAATGCATTTCCACCATAAACCTTCTTGAAAATAGGTCAGATTTGGATTGCAATTGAGGAAAATGTGACAACCACTCGCAATAGTAAATTTGGAAACATTGCCTTTAGAAAACCACCCATATCCCTCAAATCCTTCATTTTCTAAGGATTTTGTCACACGGAAACGTAATTGGGCCCGTTTTGGACAAAACCCAAGTCTTGGATTTTCGAGATTTGTCCTCATCTGCTCGTAAATTACAACGCAAAATAGATTGTTCTTACCTGGCATATTTTTGACTGGGAAAATTTGGGCATGAGTTGAAGTGGGTGCATATTACAAATGGCTTTGTTACAATAACACATAAGAAATAGGAAATGGTTGAATTCTGATTTCCTCCAAACTTGCAACAAACTATTCTTATCGTAGATTTTTCTCCTCAACATAACATGTCTATAATAATTGACAAATTTTCCCATATCTTGAAGTGGCATGTAAACAATTGGAAGATCATGGAAGATCTGGAGGAGGTATCTTATATTGATGGTGAATATTAAGGTGGGAATTGGCATTTAAAATATCAACCAAACACTATGTGTGCAACCATGTAAGCACGTTCAATGCCTCTTGAATATACCTTTGTCAATGTTGTTGGAAGGAATAATGCTCTGAACTAATGTGGCAAGATTCCACATGGCAATAAATGAGTGACAATAAGGTTCTTGCAAAGAAGGTTACATGAAGCATGCTACAAGATATATATTCCAAGGCATAAAATAACAATACTTATTAATAAAGAAAATCTATAATTATTTTTCATAATTTAATCTCAAAACTATATTAAATACCTCTTATACATGTGTAACCATATGCAACATAAAGGCGAAAAAATGGAATGATACAAAATGGAAATGGAATGTGGAAATTAGTATGAAGGTGCGGGAAAAAGGCTAAAATATGGTAGAAAATAAGACATAAATAGCTCTCATCAAATATCATCTTTCTCATCACCATATCTAATAAGATCTCAAAATAATTATAGATTTGTTGGAATTATGAATCAATATCAACATAAAGAAAGACTAATAAATGAACCATCTCATTATTCTATCTTCTATCCATATTCTAACTAATTCTTACTAACATCCAAGTATCATGACATAACAAAAAAATAAGTGCATTCATCCTACATCTATAAACCGTTAGCATGTCATAATATACATCCTGCATATGAATAATATGTCACATCAAAATTAAAAAATAAATGCATCCATATCATTTATAACATGAGTATCATCTACATACAAACTTGCATCACATCGAATCATAAGCATAATAAATACATCATAATTGCATACACACATCCATAATGAATCATAAAGCATCCATTACATAACATCATAAGCATAAAATAAATCATCATATATCAGAATCACGTCGAAATTCATCTCATATATATCAAAATCATCAATGTCATGATACAAATCAAGTATGTGATCTATCTCAAAATATATACATGAGGCTACACAAGAGCCGATGAATGAATATATATATATATAAGTCTATAACATCAACAAGATGAATCAAAGTATGCGATCTATCTCAAAATATATACATGAGGCTGTCGTAGCTAGCCCCTGCTACCTCTGTCCTAATGTGGCTGAGAGGGTGCTCTCCCATGACTCCCTGATGGCTCTCTAGACTATCTATGAGACTAAACCACTATTGTGCCTAATGATCTACTTGAACCCATAACAATATACTATGAGTATGGGGGTTGTCTCTTGTGAGTTAGAACGACCTGCATGTAGATGATCCTGTAGTATGAGGCCTTGTCTTGTACCTCTATGAGATCCTATCTATACCTAGCAAGGGGGATTGTATCCCCATGCACCTCAAGTTTGCTACCATTGGGCCATCTCCTGAGCTAGCTATAGCTCCACCTGCTACCTGTGTATGATCTCCACATCTAACTATCCATGGAGATGGTTCCGCTCCTAGCGGGCCTGGTCTCTCTCTTGCGGTAGTGTCTGAATCACCTGGTCTCTTTGATTAGGTCCCATGCTCCCACCTATGGATCAAGTTGTTGATCGGGAATCTAATCCATCTATTGATCCTGATGCTACTACTAGTCATGTATAGGAGGGGGCCCATCTGGACCTCTCTTCTCATCATGACGCTGATCCTGGTCCCTCTGAGCATCTTGGTCCCTTAGTGGATCAGCCATCTGGGCTAATCTCTGCCTCTGTAACTTACTCCCCTTACCCCTCTGCCTTTGGGGTACAACTCTAGGATCTGTAAACCTAAATGGCCTCCTGGTTGCAAACCATGTATCATAATCAGTTGTAGTGCCAACGTTGGCGGGTCCTCCTACATGATCCCATGGATAGGGAGCAAGTTGTCTAAAATTTGCTAATGCCACATCTCTATCTAACATTTGTCCCCAATTCCTCTACTCTCTATGAGTACGAACACATGCATCCATATACGTTAGAGGAGGCACTATTTACATCTCCCCAAACTATCACATACACCTATTAGGTAATAACCTCTCAATGATAATGGTGTTGTGATCGATTAACCATCTGGTCTGGCAGCAATAAAATAAGTGCTCATCATCGTCCTCCCATGGCTCGCAACCTAGCCAGAACCGCAAAGTAAACTCTACCATATCACCAAGAACGCGCCTCCAATAGGTTAACTCACCCATGTGGTGATGAGTCAAAAGTCCCTAATGTCGATATACAAATGGCTCCTGATCTCATCGACGAAGTGTACAAACATGACGTAGAACTGCGACATGCTCCCACGCCCAAATATGTAGCATGGTGTAATCAATTGATAGTGCAACACCGCCTCTATAGAAAATCTGATGCATGTCATAGTATAGGTGTTCTAATAATCAAGGACCCCATGCAAAGCGGGTCGCATACTCTAGCATGCTCTCCAAGGCAATGCCTCATCCAACACTGAAGTGTCAAGATCGATGATCCAAAACCAAGGTACCCATGATTAAGCCAGAAAGAACCAAAATAATATTAGGAGTGTCAATGAAGGGTATCAAGTCCACCTAACCCTCAACCAAAGAAACTAATCATACTCCTTGTATGCAAAGCAAGGCCTGTCCACCTCGAGCGGTGTCATACACTACATGCTCACCATGAATCAAAACACACAAAATTTTCCACATGTCCTTTAGGGTAATGGGGGCCTCACCAGTCAGAAAATGAACGGTCACAATCTCTTATCACCATCTCTCTACAGCGACAGTCATCAATGCATAATGTGATCAAATCTCAAGCATGTGCAAAATATGTGACAACCCCAAAGCATGAAAATACATGGTCTCCTCCAACTCAAAGACCGCTCTCTGCTCTAATAGCACATATCTATGCTCCTAGGATGATAAGGGTAGTAAAGTGACCTGCACTCACAACACACACACAGTAAAAATTGCAACATTGAAGTACAAAAATCTAAGTCAATAGCCTAAAAGTACAAAAGTTTGCTTCTAGACAAAAGCACGGGACTGCCAAATTATAGAAGCAAAAAAATTTCACAAACGCACGAGGCTATTGTAAAGGCGCACCCTGATACTACTTTACAAACGTGCATGGGTTTTACATTCATGCAGGACAATCACACGACTTTAATACAAACACACAACCATTGTTTTTTTAAGGAAAACATGCCTTTGTAGAGGTGTCGCACCTTTGTACAAAGGTGTGGCGTTGGTGGAAAAGGCATGCAAGAATCAAAGTCCCACGCCTTTGTTTTCCTAGTTTCTATGCTAAATTTTGATAAGAGGAAAAAGTCACAAGTTATTTTTTTGAAGCGTATACCCAACTACCTGTCCCAAGAGGGCATTGGTACTCTTGGATTCGATCAGCTCGATGCCTGATGTGCACGACGAACTCCATCGCAACAAGTGCTCTCTATCAAAATCCCACAAAGAACTTTGAATTTTTAAAAGCAAACTACATAAATGAGTTGGAAGTTTTCTAAAATGAGCATATATACCTCCCTAAACCTAGGGTTTTGACACTGAAAGTCATTTTTCTAGTCTTTTTTGCAACCTGTTTAGTATCAAAGTCTTTTTAGGACTTATTTTTTGTCTTTTTTGCAATTGAACTAATCTTGCAGCCATGTCGGGAGCTCGATCGAAAATCAAATTTTCCCGCTCGAATACTAGTAGTTCATTCCTTCTACTATGACATAGTGGGCCATTAGGAAAAATCAGGTAAATTTTAATTTTAATTTAAGCAACATTAGTTCTTTGAAAAAACAACAAGTGCAGTGCTTCAAAGAGGGGGGAAATGTAGACACTTGAAATTGTCCTAATTAATATTGCATATTTGATTTCGCCTACTAACACCATTCCTAGTCTATTTCACCTAATTCATCCATTTAATTAAATAATGTCAATTATTTAGTTAAATTCATTTTTTCTCCTATTAATTAAATAAATCAATTTTATTTAATTATTTCACTATTTTTCATACTAATTCCATTCTCACTTGATAAAATAAAGTAAATTATTTAATTAATTGTCATCTTTCACATTGATTAAATAATCCATGATTATTTAATTAAAGTCTTTCTCTCATTCACTTGCACAATTAAATGATTTTAGTTAATTGTTTAATTAGCTGATTTCTTTCCAAATCATCCAAATTTTCTCACTTGCATAATGAATATTTTCTTGGAATATTCCATTTTCAAATTCAAATATTTCCCCCCAAATGAAAATGTCTCCAACATCTCTCCAACACAATTCCTAAAAATTAGGGAACTAGTTGAGTTTCTTCTGGATTTGAGACCATTGATCTGATCCTTAATCCATGCCTCATGGATTATCAATCATTGGATTCATCCTTGATCCGTGCACATTCCTCTCATTCAATTTCATCCATTGATTAGCCTTTTTGATCTTCACCATTGATCCCGATTTCAAAAATCTATAAATAGTAAGCATTTTTCCATAATAATCGTTCACAAGCTTTGAGTAAACTTACTCTCTTGAATTGAATTTCTAATTTGATCAATTTGAGAGAACTTGTGAGTCATTTGAGTTCATCTTTTCATCAATTTCTTTGCATCAACAATTGATTTTGTTTAGATTGAAGCACTCCACATCCAATTTGGACATAATCTCACAATAGGATTGAGGTTTGCATCTCTTAGTTAGAATTCAATTTTATTTTCTTTGTTATTTCATACTTTTGAATTCTAGTTTGGTTTTGTGAACAATTTCATTGGATTGTATAGTTAATTGATCAATTGTTTAGTTATTTTGGTTCAATTGATGCTATTTGATTAATCAATTTTATACATCCACATCTACCTATTTCCAATATTGAGTTTTCACTATTTAAATCCTTTGAATAAGCTTCATCAAAATCCATTATGTCTTCTTCCCCCTCATATCCAACAGGAAGATTACAACTAGCCAGAGGTAGAAAATCAAACCTAAACCTTATATTAACCTCTGAAAACTTTTCTAGGCTCAAAAAAGGATTTTCATTTAGTTTTTGTTTTTCTATTACCTTTTTATCAGACTTGTTATCAAGTAAAATTTATTTATTGATGATATCCTTTCTATCATAGGTTTTACTCCTTCCTTGCCACCCCATGTCAATTCTAATATTACATCCTTTAGAGTTAGGTATTCATAAGGATGACAAAGAAGGGTTTATATCAAGACTATTGTAGCCTACCTTATTACTTTTATCTAACTCCAGACAACTTATCATAGCACTTGTTTGATTGTTCTTGTCCATTGATATCCTTTGTGAGATGCAAACTTGATCATTTTTATTCTTAGGCATAACATTCACACTAGTGCTAGGATAAGAGGCCTCTTTTCCACCTTCTTTTGGAGTTCCATCATTTTCAAGAACAAACCTATTACATAAATTCTCTCTTTTTGAACTCTTAATAATGCCTTTATTTAGACAAATCTCATTATATTCCTATGGTTAATGTTGCCCAATGTTAACTTATGGGAAATGCAATCTTGTACAGACTTATCATTGGGAAATTTCATTAAAGCACTATTAAGCCCTAAAGAATTTTTAACTTTACCATCTACTCTATTTTCAATATTTCTATTTTTTTTTTCTCATCATTAGTACCACCAGATTTAACAATCCCTTTCTCTACTAATTTTCTTTCAATAGGTATTTCATATTTTATTTTGACCAAAAAATTACCATAATCAACATTATGTTCTTTTTTGGTTACAAATGCATCATTAATTCTATAAGGTTCTTTAGCCACTAGGAAGATTTTCCTTCCTCTGCTTTATTATGCTTTTCCCTATTTTCATTTTTTGCCTTGGCTATCTTGTGTTTAATTTCATCTAATACAATATCTTGAGCATTATTTTTAACTCCCATGGCATGTTTAGGGGGAGGGTGAGAGCTAGATAACTTAGAAGAGACATAGTCCCTCTGCATGGATCCAGTGTCTAGGCAACTTTCTACCACTTTGTGCATAGTATAATTCATGTTCCCATCAATATTAGGTTTAGGTCTATCTGCCATCTATCTAGGCAGTGATCTGATTTTTTCTACCTCCTTCTAGAGGTAAGATCAAACTCACAACTAATTTACTTATTGACCTTTTTTGTGCTATCTTCAGTAGGGATTTCTACATTCGATTTTTCTTTATCATTATCCACAACATTCATATATGGATTGTTCCCATTTTCCTTGCTTTTCAAATCATTACTAGGGTTCCTTTGATTGATTTTAGGGTTCCCTATATTCTTTTTTATTACAGGATAATTATTTATGCGATGCCCTTCCTTTTTACAAAGGAAACATGCATTTAATCCATTAAAATTTTTAACTCCATAGTTTAATATTTTTCCACCTAATTCAATATCTATTTCTTCTGAGATATCAACTCCGAGTACTAGTGAGACCAGAGCTCTTGCATCCATATGCAAAATAGGTGCATTGGTTCTCTCTAATCTTATGCTTTTACCCATTTGAGAGAGCAAATATGGCAAAAAATTCCATAGTTGAGGGGGCACATTTTTTATTGTGACCCATCTCAAATACGAGAGGGCTAAAACCTCTTCATTAATTAAATTTTGGAGGCCAAGCAATAGCTCAAAAACCAACATTGTCTATGGTCCAGAACTATTTGTCCAGGATCTTAGTTTGTGTTACATGATCTTTAAAAAAATAGAAAACTATCTTTTTTGTATCATATGACAAAATGAAAACTAAAATCCTAATTTTATTTTCCAAACATTTTTAAACCACTCATCAAGATATTTCCTTGCTATTATTTTATTCCTATCTATTGCAGCCAAAAAGACCACAATTCCTTTTAACCTTGTTTCCTTATTGTTAATGGCAGATAACATTTTTGCATTTGGGGTGATAACAATTTTCCTAGGGTTGGTAGGATAAAGTTCACCCTCTCTTACAAACTCAGGCCTCTCATAGACACCTTCATCACTAATTGTTAAAATTTTTGCCTCTTCTGGAATTTCTATTGAATGTCCCAGAAGAATGTCTTGATAGGATTTTTCCTTTTTGTTGTCATTATCAACTTTTGCCCTTTCAAGGTCATTTGGATGGTATCCATTCGTTTCTCCCCTCACCATTACATTGGGGGTACACCCCTCCTCAGGGTTTAAGATTCGGTGATCCCACAATACTGATTTACAATTTTTGTCCAAACTGGACATTGAACTTAATTTTTTTAACTGAATCTTCACTTTCGGGCACCTACAATGGCTAAACCGTGAGGAATTTGAAGATGATGCAAACTAGTGATTTATGAAATTTTGTTTGTAGATTCTAAATATATATTTAAAAAAAAAATTGGAATTAGATTTCACTTATTTTTCCATCTCCTTCAAAAACTAGTTTTTAACAGTAAACACCATTTTTAAAGAGTGGCCTCACTGGCTAACACATAACTTTTTTTCTATGAAGGATAAAATTCTATTTTTTTCGAATTTAGATTCGTAACTACGATATCTAGTGCACGGAATTGGTTTCATAGCATTTCATTGAATATGTTTTTTTAAATTAAGTTTCAAAGTCAAACCAGTTACAATTTAGACATGATTCATTGGCTAAAACATAACTTTTTTTGTATGTATCGAAATTCTTCTTTTTTTTGTTGGATCAAGGACATCAATATCTAGTGCACTGGTATTTTTTTTTTTTTTTGATAATCTACTATTTTTCCATGTGCAGAATAAAGAGCTTGATTTTCAATGAAAAACCTATGTTTAATCAAGCTAAAAAAATTACATAATAAAATCAAAACATATTAAAATTATATTCGATGGATAGCTTGTTTCGAGGACTACCATCATCCAGTTGGGTTTGTGAAGTCTCCTCTATTTTCATCCTCAACCCAAGCTTTGAAGGGAACAATTTTGCAGAAATTTGGTGCAAGAGGGGGAGAAGGGGGAAAAAGGGGTGTTCGCTCGAACCCCCCTTGACCTTTTGAGTGAAGCAGGGTTCGCTCAAATGAGGGCTCGAGCAAACCCCCTTTTTTCAAAATTTTCCTTGTTTCCATTCTAGAAAATGTGAAAAATGTGGGTCCCATCATTGAATAGGGTTCATTCGAAAGGGGGGTTTGAGAAAACCCCTTTTGGGTTCGCTCGAATCCCCCCTTCGTTCAAACCCCCCAAAACCCAAAATTTTCTTCATGGGGACGATTTTTGCAATTTTTTCTTCCTCAACGGAATTGTAAACCAATTTTGTGGGATCTCTCAATTGTGTTTATGGTGGTGTTTCAGGGCCACAACATAGATTCAGAGAAAGATGCAAATAATGCTAATCAATCATGCATTGACAAGAAATCAACCCCAAATTACTATTACATAGAGCAAAGGATAGAAATTAGGTACTAGGAGAGTATTGGAAGAGATACAACGAACCTGTAAGCCCCTATTTGGGGGCTTCCTGCTGATGTCAAGCCTTTGACCCCTCCTTTGCCACCCCTCACTTTCTCAGAGCCCTCCCTCTATCTTTCTCTTTATTATTTATCATCTAAATTCGTGAATCCTTTTCACAAGCACCTCCAATGTGTAAGACCCACTGAAATATCTCTTGTGAGACTTCAACAAAAATCACTGCCCCTCTATAACTTTAATATCAATATTTGGAACCCAAGAATGTCCCTACACCTACAAATGTTTGTGGATAATAGCAACAAAAACCAACCCCTCCCTTCAAAAATGGATAAACATGTCACAAATACTACTGGGAAAAACCCATAACACAACACATTTGCAAGCCCAAAATTAATGACCTAGTTAAAATCCCACTCAAAATCAAAAGCTACAGATCAAAACAGTTACAAGGATTCACTGGAAAATACATTCAGAGTAAAATGAAGACACCCTTAACACTTTAAGAACTACATAAAGCTTTAAAAATGGGTTATGAAACCCCTTCCATATTCAATAAATCACATGCCCTCGTCATTTCATCTATCACACTCATGTTCGCTCAACAATACTTTTAGAATGATCCGCATTAGAAAAATAAAGAAATAATCCTTGTATCACCAATCTATTCACTATTTTGAGTGGAGCATGGAAGGGGATTTGGATATGAGAAAACTCTTTGGAACCATTGGATAAAAGCACAAAGTTGTGTCACACGTTCAACCAACTAAATGGTTCTGAGTGAAATGGTTTCAACCTAAACAGTTTCAGTCAAAATAGTTTCGCTTGAAACTAAAAAAAATGAATTTTTCCCTTGTCACTTTAAAATGTGTCTCACTTTATGTGCAAAGTTTCAATAAAAAGGGTTTAAGTCGAAACCCTTTTTTCCCAAAACTATCTATGTGGCACCCTAGTTGGCAGCCAACTTAGTCTTTTTCAGAATTTTTTGAAAGTTTCAACTTCAACTAAGTATTTCTTTAGTTAGAATGATTTTTAAAAGAAAAATAAAAATACCCTTTTGAAGAGCTCGGAGTGGTGAATCCAAATAGTTTTTTTGATATTTTTATTAGTTTTAATATATATATTTTTAAAATAATGCAAGTAGGTTATTAAAGTTTAAAAAGACGATGATTAGAAATTAAAAATAATAGTTTTTTTTTTTTTTGAAAAATATATGGTGTATTAGAGGAAGAATCCTCTTCAAAGGGTATAGTTTGTTTTTGAAAATGATAAAAAAAAAAAAAAGTAGACAATAGTTGACGTCAAATGAAAACTATCAAATTTTAGTAGTAAGTTTAACTTTAAAACGTTATTACGAGAAAAATATACATAAAAAATTTAAATTTTTTTCCATGCACTAGATATTGAAGTTACCTATTTGGAGAAATTTTTTAAGAGAAAATGAAGTTTTTTTTATTTGATTCTTGGTGTCAACTAAACATTACTTTTTCGTAAAATTTTCAATATTTCAAAATCTGCTCTTAAATTGATAAAAAAAAATCAAAACAATCTTTAAAAAATCTACAAAATTATAGAAATAAACTTCATCAAGAGTTCTACATTTCATTAGTTTACATCATTTTGAAATTCAAAACATAAAGACCACTTTTATGTGGTCAAAGTTGAGAACTTTTTTGGTGTTGGATTCGTTTATAAAGTGTGACATAGGTTTGTACTTTTACCCCACCACACCCAGAAGTGTTGAATGTTTCATGATTTATCAAAGTTGTAATTGCTTGGAAAGTGTATTCAAAATCTGACAAGAAAAAAATTCAGTCTAAATATTTCTTTCTAATATGTTTGATGTTAATTCCTCCTTTGAGTTAACAGACACCATAAATTTACTAATGTACGAGGAATCTCAATGACAAAGAAAATAACCAGGAATTTGCCGAATGATTTTGCTTGCTTTAGTGGGTTCATTGAATTCCTTCACGACATAGAAAAATCTCCTCAATATTGTGCCTTCTTTCCCGTTATTTAAAATTGCTAGAGTGGTTTTCCCTCCCCCTTTTCACAATCTCAAGCAATGTGATTTTCCTTTTCATTACTAATATAGGCTTTTAATTTCTCTCTAATAGATTTACTTTCATGGTACCACCATCTTGTCCTAGGAATCCTCTTCACCTGCGTCTTCCTCCTATGTTGTTAGTCCACAACATTTTGGTAATGTCATTTGTGTTTTTAGAGAGAGCTTGAAGCCAAGTTGAGTTGCAATACCGTAGTTTCTATTCATCATAGATATAATTCCTTAAAGGATTAAGTGGTCTCCTTAGCATAGCTTCAAGCTGCCATTTTTATGGATTCACAATCTTTGTCTAGTAAAATTGGAAAAATGAGTGCCAAATGTGAGAGCATGTTGCACAAATTTAGGCTTTGTGCCATAGCCAAGACATCATGCCTTCTTATTGATATCCCTATGTTTAGCAGTATCCCCTTCATTAGGTGTTGAATATCCCCAATCTCCATCTAGGCAATTATCTACTCATATATGTTTAATTCAAATTTCAAATGCACATGAAGCTTCCTTATTGGCATGGTCAATGAAGTTAGTCCACAGTATCGAATAAATGATCATTGATGCTTTCCATTCCATGTAAAAATGGAATGTAGTTATCAAGTGGTTGGCCACAATTTAACATTTGTACTTTGAGTTGTCATAATAACCATTATTGGGCCTCCTTTCTTGAAAATACCATCAGGCGACACCACAAAATTCACCCCCTTTCTTGGGTACTTTTGAATTTTAACTTTATATATATTTTTGGAGAGATTCCAATAAGATGGTGGGTCATGCAATGAGTAGAATAAAGCTATGGGAGCAACAATAAATTTTCATAATAGAAGAGAAGGGAGAATTTTAGCCTCATCCTTTGGCATCCATGAGAGTGCTAAATATTATTGTTAGGTTTAATATTATGCTTATATTGCAATTTTATGTCAATTTTAGTAACTTTTTTCAATAGAGTTATTTCATCAGATACTATTTGAAATGTAAAAAAAGGAGGAAAAGTGGTGAAATAGGAAGACTTAGAAATGAGGGATCTATGTCAAAAATCACAAATGGGGTGTCAACCTAATCACCAATCCAATTTTTCCATGTTCATTAGGGAGAGGGAGAGTGCCACAAATGGTTAGAATTGACCTACAACCCTTAAGGTGAGTCAACCCTAAGTTTGGACACTATGCTACCCTAAACTTCCTTATGACAAAAAACAATAAAATATGACTGAACAACAATTTTGGGAGAAGAATAAAAGTGCATTAACAATCCAATTTATGAGATCTATCACTTGAAACACGAAGTATTATGATAATAAGTTATCAAAAACAACAATCAACTGGCAGATCTGAGAATGGTAAATTGATGTGTACTTGTCACGAAAGGTGTTGCAAAGTGTCCTTCTTAGGACTCATTTGACCATGGATGAATGGGTCTTTGTACAAGGCTCTAAAAAATATTTTTTTGTAGTCATCTATTGTCATATCTAATATTTTGATTCCCCTAGGTTTGACTGTCAGAAAGTCAGAAATAAAACTTGTAGGCGAGTTTTCATATCTTGACAACTTTGACAATTTTGTAAAAAATGCACTTTTCATCCAATTCCAATTCTTCTTCACCAGCAAATCTTCAAACACATGAAGAGGAGAAGAATATTTGTTTTTGGTGTATAAGGGTTTCCTTGGTCAAATCCTAATTTGGTAATTAAACCTTGATAATGAAATAATGATAAAAATGGAGGAATGATGAATGAACACTAGCTTGTTGCAACTCACCAAACCCTTTAATGGTTGCCCTTAGAGGGTTGAATTCTAACAAATCACTCCAATTATTATATCTTGCATGAAATGGCTTGATTGGATGCTTGATTTGACACTTGATTTGACACTTGATTTGATGCTTGAAAACTTGAAACCTACATCAGAATGTTAGCTCAAAAACATGCATGAACACACATAAATATTGACATCATGATAGGATCTTGAATGCTTCAATACATGAATGATAAAAATCTAATCTCCAATGCTCTCGAAAATAATATTTTCTCTTGTAATTGATCTCTTGAAATCTTATGTTGATCAGGATTAGAATTTGATAAAATAACCTTGTATTTATAGGTATTTTGTTAATTACCTGACAATTAAACATCACAAGCCGACCTTTGCAATTTGAATTTTGATCATTAAAATACCACCAAAAACATATTAAAAAATGGATCCCAAGATGGTTTTATAACGTCAACAATGCATTCTTACAAAATGTCTCATTTGAGAGTAGTGTAGATTGCTAATATAATTTTTTGTTATTTCACACCTTGTGGGATAAAAAAAACTATGCTAGTACATCAAGGTGTGTGGGTGAATGCTACTAGAGGCTTCACTTTATTCTATAGGTCTACAAATCCTTCTAAGCTATATTGCACCATGAAACTTGAGATGACAACAATCATTCCTTAATGCTATCATGATTATGACTTATCGAAGAATGTACTTATGAATGCCAAATATTTTGAGATGACTCATTAAAACCTTATAGATTCCTAGATATTGATTAAATGAAAGAAATTATATATTTATGGAGTCATGAACAAGATAGGGCTGCCATAAATGGGTGAAATAGGACTATCCACTTATCTTTTAGGTCTCCTAAACCACTTTGTGTAGCCCTATCATCATTCTCATATAGGTTATCAATGTCCTAGATGGTTTGTCATGAGATTCTTATGTTTCCTCGATCCATGATGAATATTATTAGCTTCAAGGATATAAAAGGGCTATCATTAATTAATTTATATGTAAATTAAAGATCAATTTATTTTTAATTATCTCATATTGGCTAATACATATTTCTTATGCACTCATTGTGTGGACATAAACCACATGAAAATATAATAGCATTGCACAAAAATAATGAATATGACAACACTTATAATCATAATTGGTCATCAAATATATAATGTAAAATTTTATATACGTAATGGCATATAGTGTGTACATTATGCTATGAATATAATGAATATATAAATAAATCCATACAACATATAATGTTTATATTGATAAAAAAAAAAGGTATGCACAACAAAATCATATAGGAATACAATTTTTTATGTTGGTAAAACAAAAATGTATGTACAACAAAGCCATATAGGCATACAACAAAATGTCATAATATGTTAGTCTTATGTACAAGGATAGAGGAAGCAACCACTCTTTTTTTATCGGGAAGATGGAGAGGTGATTGTTGCTTTCAAATTTGTTGACAAGACCTTCTCTCTATTTTTTTTGATATCCACCTATTAATATAATAAAAATAAGAAATATACAATGACATAAGTGAATAGACACTTACCAAAAGTTGATAATCTACCTCAATCATTTTTTTCTCCTCTTCATATGTTTGAGGGGCAAGTTTATGAATTGGAGTTGTGACCACTTATGAAAAGAATGAAGAAACAAATTAGACTTAAGATGAATATGAATTATATGTGCACTAAATGATGTGGGATAAAACAAGAAATAAAAAATGAAATCTACATTATTGGCTCATACCTCTATCAAAGGAATTGAAGACAATTGCTACAACAATGTTCGCCTCCATTGTGTTATGAACATTAGGAGAGATATAAACTGATGTCATCAACTAAAATAGAACAAATTTATTTTACAAAATTATACCTAACATTATTTAGAAACATAATGATTAAAATTAGTAAAACTTACCTTAGTGAAAGTTGGCATACAACCACTACCAAGTTAATGGGTATTGATGTTGAAGGTCCAACAACCACTTGTTCATAATCAAATATCAATTTTAAGATTACCATTGTTATATGAAAAACTAATTTACATGTAGTATATTTACTATTATTTTACAAATTACATATTTGTGGACTCAACATGGCTTCATAATTAGGAGGTGAAAGGTCGATAGATGTAGGACGAAAGCTTTGACCTTGAAATTTAATTACATACAATTATTTACATTGATTTTATTTATGATAGATTAATATAGTTAAATCTTATATTTCAAAAGAAAATATAATAAATTGTAGAACCCGATGGGAAATTGTCTATCAATCAATGTCAAAGGTGCTATTGAGAAAATATTTTATCAACATGATATTATATAATGCAAATGTATCCTCCTTGTGGCTCTATCTACCATACTCCTAAAACTATAGAGCAGCCTCTTTAGTGTGTGTATCCTCAACATCCTCTAACCCATAGTCACAGACAAATCCATAGTTGTAGCAAAGGTGAGGTGAGCATTGATGCCTAAAAATCTCACCCTCAACACCCTATTAAAATGGCCTACTGTGTTGTATTAAGGTTTGTGCCAGTGAACCAATTGACTATAAAGTCTTCACCTTGATGCTCTCGTTCACCAGAGAAGGGATTGTCACATATTGAATGTCTGTCCTATCTAGGGGTCTCGATACATGGTCTAGGGCATGACATGCCCCCTCCCTATCTTGTACAAAGTATTTTCCTCTACCTTAGAAATCTTTAATGTCTAAATAAATTGGAATCTCATTGAATACAAACTTAGAATAGAGTTTCCTCAGGAAATATTGTGGGACCTTGTAGTTGTTGCATGGGGGATGGTAAAAAACCAACTAACACCTATCCCAAAAAATTCCTTATTCCTTGTTGACACCAATAAATAAGAAATCTCTTATAATTTTTGTGCAAGGATGCATTAGTTCTCAAATCAATAACCAATGCACAAAAATCAAGTTTCATTTTTTTTCTCTTTTACTTGTTTATACAATAATTTTGTAGTATAAAATTGTCATGTGTTTTCCCTATGACTGGATCATATGTTTATATGGCCCTAATGAAATTTGTATGAGAAATGATAGATTCCAACGATGTTGCAAGGGCTCTCTAATGTGAAGTGGTTGCATTAATATTTTTAATATATTAATCAATGTGAAGGAGTTCATTTTTCTCGGTTTCAATTTGACCTAAGAAATTTACTTGTGTGTCACAATGAGGTCTAGTAATAGATGGAGGAATTCCAAGAGGGTTAGGTTATGCTTGCTCTTTGGTAGGAATTCCCTCCACATAGTTTGGGGAGCTGTTGTTTGGGGGTGTCGAGAGAATTTCAATTCTTGAAATTAAAAAAAAAAATGAATCAAAAAAATGTAATGAATTTAATTCTTATTTAAATCACTAAAATCCTAAGAACCTTACCTCGACCTTGTGCATGTCATGACAACATTGTGTTGTTTTGCATCCACTTGAAGATGTCACAAACACCCTTGTATTTTTTCTTGCTCATGTTAGGGCTTGGAAAAAATGAGGTCGAGCTCAAATGACCTCAGTGTCTACTTTTTTATATTTTAACATAGACATAATGCAAACACATTTTGATGCGGTACTGACTAGCCTAGGCTTGGTCACTACAAAGCCATAACACAAGCATGCTATAATGTTAGTGCACTATAACATGTTGGAAGTTTCCTTTGATGGATCAAAAAGGGTCCCGGATCTTTGTGCACATGCCCAAATTTTATACTTCAATATTTTACATGCATCATAAGTTATAATGTAACAAAATTATATTAGAAATATAATACTAAATATTAAAATTGGCATTAAAACAAACTTATTTATTTATTACTTTTTTTGAACTTGTCTACATCGAGCACACAAATAATTTACCTTAAATAGAAAAATGAACTTAAAGATATTCATTCTATCAAATCATATTTTATTGAAATAATATTTAAATTAAATCCCACTTAAATGGAAAGAGCTCATTCTCCATGAACAAAGTCTAAATTTGATAGTTGTGTAGTTGTCATATACTAACATACCTATCTTTAGAAAAATATATTTAAAAGACATTGAAGAGATATAGTTCCATAAACACTTATTTTACTTAAATCATAAATCCAAAAAAAAAATGTCTTGAAAACAATATTTTTGAATATATTTTACATATTTTGAAAAAAAATAGATATGTATATATGTATGTACATGTATATATACACATATATGTATGTATATGTGTGTGTGTGTATATATGTGTATATATATATGTATATGTGTGTGTGTATATATATATAACCAAGGGATAACACCCATTCATTAATTTCAACCATATCTGAAGCATGAACTACTTGGGTTGAGGAAGTAAGTCGCCATATTACTTGAGAAAGGAGGAGGTGTCCATGTTTATCAGTTCAGTCCATCTCTATATAACTCTAGCACTTCAAAAATGGTTTTCTTATGTTTTACATTGGCTTCAAATATTTCGGCAATGTATCCACCAATCAGGAGGCTCACCATCTTCAAGATGAATTTAATAGATTTTGGCCTCAGGTTTGATCATAACAATGAAGCAACAAGAACTTCTCCCCAACTTATTTTTCATAAGCTATGATCACGTTGGAGAAGAAGATTTTGTAAATTCGACCATCATGTACGTGTCCCTTCAACTAGCATGAGATTCCAATGACCTTCATTATTGTTGAATCCATTCCCTCAGAGAATATCTTGAATAATCTCCTGATTTGAGTAACTACATCTTCCACAACACATGAGCATTCAACTTCGAACAAAATTGTGCTAGCCATTGTGTGAGGCGAGAGATAGAGATTTCAAACGTTGGTTGGCCAACATGTCTTCCTTGACATATCTAATAAGAATAAAGGTTAAATCCTTCAAAGAGTGGTTTCATAAAATATCAAGGACCAAACCGATTGCTCATGAAATTGGGATACTTCCCACCATCATTTCCATCTCCAAGGCCAAAGTGATGTGTTTCTCAAGCCTCAAGGAGTGATATGATTTTAAGGTTGGGTAATCATATTGTAAGAGAGGGGGACCAACCACATCAAGGCCCCAAGTCACAGATGGCCAAGAGCAGCAGGCTACCCTAACTTACCTCAGCTTAAGGGAGTGTTAAGAAACACGAGAGGAGAATGATGAGGATTATAAGGTCCTTCAATCATTCTATAGACCCGAGACTTGAAATGGGGGTAGGCAAGTCAGTTTTTGGGTCAATACTGTGTCTTAGATAGCTCTCTATCTGAGGATGAAATTGTGGTTTCAAGACGACAGTGAGACATGTTGGCATCTCTCAAGTGAGCTAGCATCCATACGAGTAGAGGACTAAAGAGACAAGTTTAAACACAAAAAAGCAGACTAACAACCTAGCTAGCTACTTTCAAAAGGCCAAAATAACACTATGAAGTAGATAATATACACACGAATATGATAAAGTAAATACACAAGAGTGAGGATGACAAGAATGATCTCACAAAGGTGCTTGTTTTCCAGCTAGCTCCAAGAATGCTTCCACTTACACACAAGAGAGAGGAAAATTGTTGGGGGGCTGTATAGGGGTTTGCCTTAGTCAGACCCTTGTTTTGGTGTTTCCACCTCCATAGACAACCAAGATAACGATAATGGAGAAAATTATGATAAAGAAAGAAATGAAGGAAGGAACACAAAAGCACTACAAAACAGAGTTATGCTACCCAACCAAATCGTAGAGGAGAGGAGTAGAAATCTTACTACCTCCACTAAGAGCTCACTAGACAATGGGGGAGAAAATGAGAGGACTCAAGCCTCTGTTGTAATGGTATTTGTTCAACACTTGCTCTACGAAGTTGATGGAATGTTGATGTTGCTGCTATGGAGTAAAAAGTGTTGCTTAAATGCTAAGAGAATGCTATGTAGAGAGTTGACCTGAATGCTTAGAGTGCTTAAAGCTTAGAATTGATGAAGGAAGAGTGAATTTGAAAGATAGAATGAAGGAAATGACCACATTCTGGTTGGTTCGTCGAAGAGGGTGTTACAAATCGACCTCCAATGGGAAGTGTAATGCCTCTACAGGCTCCAGACGTGAGAATCTGCCAGAGACGTAAGTGTGTCACACAGACATCTGTGCACCATGTGGGCATCCCTGATAGTTATTCCTTTGATGACACACAAAACATATGCCAAGTGAAACGAAGGAAACGAGCTTATGTGGAATTTTTCCTTTGGATTTAGTTTTCTAAGGTGAGGATGTGTAAAAGGAGAATTTGCTTAAGGGGTGCAAATTCGCTCCTATACATTTTTCCCCCACTTTAGCGAGCACAAGTACTGATGAGTGCTTCAGTAAAGTGGATTGAAGAAGTAGTAGAGTTAAAAATGTATACCTAAACCGTCGAGGAAGCAGACCGTGATCTGGCGAACCTGAGAACACAAGACAAGAAAAGGACTTCATAGCTCCACATAACTATGAAGTTGAAGAAAGAAAGCATCTTATAGGCCTGCAGACCTACAAGGAGGCAACCCCCAAGATCTCTCGCATGAAGGAAACCAAAAAAAGAACTCCATAGAGTCAAAAAGTGGCTCCACGAGCACACCTATAAAGCGACATGTTTACCTGCAGATAGAACATGTCAAGAAGCGGCCATGTAGGAAAGTAAGCGGACAGTCACACAGATCGTCAACAAGTTAGAAAAATTTCAAAGGAGTCCCCCAGGAACCCTTCAAAAGGAGCAAGGTTCCACTCAAGGGACGCGTTGTTTGAAAAGTGAGGTCTAGTCAGGTTGCCCCCAAGCTAGATTTAAATTATATGGAATAGGTCTAGTCGGGCTGCCCCCAAGCTAGATGCCATAGAGTTCATTTTGAGATAAAAAAATTCAAAGGAGGTTCCTCAGGAACCCTTGAAGACAACAAGGGGTCCACTCAAGGGACGCGTTGTTCGAAAGTTGGTGTTTCCTTTCTTGAATCGATTCATCATTAAGGAATCCTTCTGAAAGATGTTCAATTCATCAAGGAATTTGAAAGGAAGAATATGCCTCCATGCAAGGGGAAGATAAAAGTTGTTCCCACTTCAAGAGGAAGGTCCTCAAGTTCTTTCTTTATGAACCCTTGATGAAGGAAACATGTTCCATTAGGGTTTCAAGGTGAGAAAGCAATTCTTACAAAGAAGTGTGTGGAGATTCTTGATAAAAGATTTGTTGGCAAAAAATGTGTTTTCCGAAGATCAAAGTGATGTAGAAGTGGCGTTGTCACACATGAGAGGGACAACTCAAGGAAAGAAGAGAGAAAGATAAAGGAAAACCAAAAAAGAGGAAAGAGAACATGAACAAAGGGCACATGGGTAGCCTGACATTTTTGGGTCATAACTGCTCATAAATATATATAAGTATAATAATAGTATATAAATGAACTGTCATCAACCCCTACTATATCAGGCCATGTGAAGAATGCACAAGAAGAAAAAGTAAAAATAAAAAATTGGGTCAACATGGAAGGGAAGCCTAAATACCCTCAATGCTTTGCATCATCCCCAATTTGCTGAAAGTTAATCACAAACATGGAAGAATGATGATACAAATAGAAGAAGGTTTACAACACAAACACCACGCCTGTATCCAAACACCAATAGGGGTGACGAGGGTCATCCAGGAACACATAGCATAATTATGAGGGAACACGTTACAACACACACATCTAATCTAAAGATAAAGAAGATGCCTCCCCCTAACACTGATCGACCAAGAGGTCATCTTCTTCCCACTCTAAATCTTCGTAGGGGGAAGAAGGACGAGCTTGCAATGGTGGAATTTTAAGGAGAGGAACTTTCGACCCTCTTGCAACAAGGGCTAAGGAGGAAGGACCCACAAGGTCTCCTTCACTCAGCTCTTGTGGATCTAAGGTCAACGACTTCATAAAAATTGCTGACAAGGTCGGAAATTAGGAGGACAAAACCACAGTAGATAAGACTGAGGTGTTAGTCATATCTATGGGCTTCAAAAAAGGTGGGATATCCAGAACGAACATCAACAAAGGCGGCTCCATCGAAGGAGCGATGAACACCTACACCTTTTTAGGGTTAGGTGCATTTGCACTCGCAAAGGACACCGAAAGCGATAGAGAGCTAGTTTGAACGAAAATAGAGGGGAGGAGAGAGGAGGATGCAACAAGAGGTCCTGATACATAGGTGGCCATCTCCTGTCCCTTCCTCTGTAAGGAAGCTTGCTCAACCAAGAGAGCCTTTTGTTGGCGCTTGTGCTCGTGCACAAGGCAATTTATGTGACTCTTTGAACTAGATTTCAGAGGTTGCGACAGAACGGAAGGCTCCTTCTTAGCCATGGGAGTGTCCTCCATAGTTGTTTCCAGTGGAGGGGAGAACTCTTAAACGGGAGCAAGAGGAACAGGTTCAGAAATAGTGAGGGGAATCGGCTCTAACGCCTCGACAGTGAGCCTTTTCCCATTTACTGCTTTAGAAGCAGAAGCAGTAGGTGCCCGCGGAGGCCGAGACATAGAGGATTCCCCATGGGGGCTTTCTACCTACCATACCGAACATGCCTAGGCTCTGTGGGTAGGACAAGAAGATCGAATGTGAGATGCTTGGGCCTTCGCCAAGCGGACACCATAATATTTTCTCGCAAATGTGAGGCAGAAGCAGATGGCACGACAATAGAGTGAGAGGAAGCATCAGGTTGAACAATGGAAGAAGAAGAAGGAGGATCTTGGGACCGCTTCTATTCTTCTCTTCTACGTGCCTTGGCGGAATCATTGTCAGCTTTCAGGCAAGCCCTATGTGAAACAACATAAGGCGAAGGAGGGTACTTCAATTTTAGCTTGGAACACCCTTTCTTGTAATTTTGATATGTGTGATACAGAAGGTCCTTTCTAGGCGGGAGAGGACCAACAGGTGTAGGCCAAAAGTAATCTAAGGAGTAACTACCACGTGCAACCGATAGTCTATAACAGGTGTCATGGAAAACATGTATCGAACCCTCTTGAACATACTTAGAAATTTATGGACAACTGAGGGAACTGCATTCATAGCTACCAGCCAGGGGATACCCAACTTCACTTTGAAGAGTTTAGACCCCGGGATAATGTTAAACATAAGGTTCACAGACTTAGGTCCAACAAGAACCGACAGGATAATACTACCTAGAGGAGGTACGAAAAGTCCATCATGCATGCAGATGTTGCTCACAGGTGCATCATATCCATCTTTATGTAGAAATTTGATTAACATGATCTCCTTAGTTATGATTTTTACTTGAGATGTCGAATCTACAAGGACACTTGCTACAATATTCCCATTGATTCGTGCAGGAATTTAAAGAGGAGATGGTTCTCTATTGAAGCCCATCGGTAGGTCTTGTGAAGTGAAGGTTATATCAGTACCATTGATCATAGGATGTGCAAAGGGAATAGGTTGGTGCAAAAAAGAGGCCATCACGTACGCTAAACGATACTTTCATAGAGCCTCCTAAAGGTTACAGGATAAGGTAGTGACTCAATTAAGGTTTCGTTATGCAACACTTTCAGAACCTTACAATTATGTCTACTAGGGATCGCAGGTTGGGTTGTAAGGCAGAAGCCTCACAACACACTCAACTACAACACTCCTAGAACATGAGGAAAGGAGCTTTCGGTATCGCAAAACAGAACCAAAACGGCTCACATCGGGTTCACCAAAAATGTAAGAGAGGGGGGCCAACCACGTCAAGGCCCTAGGTCACAGAGGGCCAAGAGCAGTAGGCTACCCTAATTTACCTCAACTTAAGGGAGTGTTAGGAAACATGGGATGAGAATGATGAGGATTATAAGGTCCTTCAATCACTTTGTAGACCCGAGACTCGAAATGGGGCTAGGCAAGTCAATTTTTGAGGTCAACATTGTGTCTTAGGTAGCTCTCTACCCAAGGACGAAAGCATGGTTTCAAGATGACAATGTGGTGTGTTGGCATCTCTCAGGTGTGCTGGAATCCGTACGACCAGAGGACTAAAGAGACAAGGTTAAACACAGGAAAACAGAGTAACAACCTAGCTAGCTACTTTTGAAAGGCCAAAATAACACTATGAAGTAGATAATATACGCATGAATATGATAAAGTAAATACACAAGATCTAGGATGATAAGAATGATCTCACAAAGGTGCTCGTTCGCTACCTAACCAAATCTTAGAGGAGAGGAGTAGAAATCTTACCACCTCCACCAAGAGCTCACTAGCCAATAGGGGAGAAAATGAGAGGACTTAAGCCTCTGTTGCTATGGTGTTTATTCCACACTTTCTCTACGGAGTTGATGGAATGTTGATGTTGGTACTATGGAGTGCAAAGTGTTGCTTAGATGGTAAGAGAATGTTGTGTAGAGAGCTAAGTTGAATGCTTAGAGTGCTTAGAGCTTAAAATGGATGAAGGAAGAGTGAATTTGAAAGAAATAATGAAGGAAATGACCATATTTGATTCGGTTTGTCAAAGAGGGTGTTACAAATTGACCTCTAATGGGAATTGTAATGCCTCTGCAGGCTCTAGACGCGAGAATCTTCCAGGGATGTAAGCATGTCACGTGAACGTCTGCGCTTCATGCGGGTGTCCCCGATAGTTATTCCTCCGTTGACACACAAAACAAACGCCAAGTGGAACGAAAGCAATGGGCTTGTGTGGAATTTTGCCTTCAGATTTATTTTTCTAAGGTGAGGATGTGTAAAAGGGGAATTTGCATAAGGGGTGGAAATTTGCTCCTATACACATATAAGAAAAAGGCACCAAGTTTTCTTTCATATTTTGCACAATCCACCTCCAAAATTTGTTCTAGTCTGAGCTACCCAGTTGCATAGTCTACTATTATTGTGCTCTCATTTTGTGTGACACCCCAATTGGCAAGGAAACCGACAGTCGTATTAGATTCCCTGTAGACATGTGAAAGAGAAAAATCCTCTAGGCCCCGTAACAACACCCATATGATTTCTAACCAAGGTTGCAATCTCCAACTTGATATTTTTTTATGCTTGATAGCATCAATGCAGATTTGAGAATCACCACCTATATCTTTTCAATTTAAAAATTTGGAGGCCATAGACAAGAGATCCAAATTAATTGACCAACCTCATCTCTTATTATACTTGAGGCTCCAAGGTCTCCTTTGGAAGCCCCATCAAAATTCAACTCGATTCATTTGTTAGGTGGACTGCACCACCTAGCTTGTTTCTTCCTCTCTTTCGAGTTTGTTGAAAATGAATAATGAGGAGGGAGTTTGAGACCATTCTAATGTTTCACTAATGAATCATTTTAACATGTAAACGATTTTTTTTGTGGTTTTTAACATAAGAGTTCATCCATTCACATATCGCTCAATTGTAGCACATTGCCCCCCCTTCATCTACTAAGGTTCATTATTGACCCTTCCTACTATTCTTATGTTGGCTAGGGGGCTGCTATAAGGTTTTTTACCCCCATGGAAGTCTTGGGTTAACAAAATTAATAATGCTTCTTCTCTTAGTATTGATCTCCCTTTTATTTTTGCTTATGAATAGAATGGACAACTCAAAATTCTTAGTTATATTATTGATTGATAAAATTTCAAGTTGGTGAATGTTTTATGGGGAAGTTTTTGGGGGCTAGGCCACATGGATAGCTTTAGAACTTGGGCTAGAGAAAATGGGGTAACAAATGTTTGCAAGAGATTGGTGTCTTATTAAATGGTTTCTTCCTCATTTCTTTCTCTCTTATTGAAGAGTATTGTCAAACCTTGAAGGGTGGATTGTGGTTTGTTGGAAAATTGTGCCTCTTCCTTAGGAATTGGGAGCTAGGTATGGATCTTAATAATGTTGGCATTAAAAAAATTCCTATTTGGGTTAGACTCCCAAGCTTTCCACTTGAGTATCGGGATAAAGAAGTGTGGAATACCATTGCCTATTGTTTGAGAGATCTCATTGTGATTGATGAGGTGACCAGATCCAAGAAGCACTTCATTTTTGTTAGATTGTGCGTCAACATTGTTTTTGACAAACAACTCCCCTCCTCAATCACTTTCTCTTTGAAGCTTGGTGATTGGGTGCAACCAATTAAGTATGAGGGGTCCCTTGTGATGTACCTCAGTCGCCACAATCAGGGCCATGCTTCTGTTGCATGTGGTGTTTTAAGGATTGGCCATAAGAATTCTAAGGACTTGTAGGTTCCTTCCCCCCAAGAAGAGCTTGGTCTCCCCTTGGAGGGGATTGGTGGTGTGGATTGTACCTTAGTGGACAAGATAAACTCATAGAGTGACACCTCTTAGATAATGAAAAGTTAATTTTTTGAATTTTGTTGTTAATAATGGTTCTCCTCTAGATCCTTCACCCCTCAACAAGGAAACTCATTCTCTTGTGGTTTTTGATGACCCTCCTACCAAATTATTGGGTCTTGAATTGGATAACCATTATGATGCTAGTTCAAAACAAAGTTCTCTAATGCATTTTGGATTCAAACCACCTTAGAAAGTGGTTTTGTATTTTTGTGACATCTAGCTCATTATTTTGTTTTCCCCTACATGAATGCAATGATTTTTTAGTGTTTTGATTCTTGGTATTCCTTTTTTTTTTCTTGCTTATCACTAATTGTTTTCTTCACTTCTTTGTAAACTATTTGTTCCCTTTGATTTATAATGTCAAAAAAATGTTTACCTTAATAAAATGTATAAATAATATTATTTCTATATATAGATGTATTTATTTAATGACTATTACTCTTATATTTATATAAATAATGTGTATATTAATATTATTCTCATATATATTTAAGTTATATATAAGAATAATAAAATTATAAGAATGTTAATTATATAATTATAATAATAAATAGTTAAAAATTATTATAATATTATAAAATAAAATAAATTTTATTATAAATTTTTTATTACAATATTATAAGATAAAATTAATTTTATTATAAAATAAATTATTACAATATCTAAAAATAAATATCTAATCGAATAATTAATTAAATCATAAATGAGAGAGAAATCTCATGGATAAAATCCACCTAAAACATAGGAAATAAATACTAAGTAAATATAAAGAAACGCACAACTCTTTTATTAATGCTTTCGTACCAAATGGCCCATTATTTAGAATTATATCTTTATTATTCTAAAACAAAGATTTTAATATCAAGTTTTGAGCATTGCATGAAGCCTAGGTGAATCACAAGTAAAACATCGGTGAAAGTTTCGACACAAGGAATGAAGTACATGAAAGACATCTCTTTAATATATATATATATATATATTTAAAATTATATTAGAATAAATTTAAAATATTAGCTTTAGATATTTAAATAAATTTATTGGTTCATTAAGTTTTTTTAATTTATATGTATTGAATACAAGAATATTATTTGATTACATATAAATTTAAAATATTAGCTTTAGACATTTAAATAAATTTATTGGTTCATTAAGTTTTTTGAATTTATATGTATTGAATACAAGATTATGGATCTTGTTCAATTAAAAAGAAAAATGAATTTAAAATTATCTATTCTATTAAATTGTAAATTTTTGAAATAATACTTAAATTATCTATTCTATTAAATTATAAATTTTTGAAATAATACTTAAATTAAATCTTACTAAAACATACTTTTATGGAAAAAATTCACTCTCCATAGTCAAGAATTAGATTTGACAATTGTGTAGTCATATTTAAACATTTTTCTTAAAATACAATAAAAATCTTATTGAAAACTATAATATACCAACATGTTTATCTTTAGAAAATAGATAGAACTAGAATGATATCTCTTGACTTACGTTAAATACATTGAGAAAAATCTATATAAATAAATAAATATTATTTTATATTATTTATTTGATTATTTTATATTATTATTTTGTACTAAAATATATTTTTAAAATTATATTAGAATAAATTTAAAATATTAGCTTTAGACATTTAAATAAATTTACTGGTTCATTAAGTTTTTTGAATTTATATGTATTGAATACAAGATTATGGATCTTGTTCAATTAAAAAGAAAAATGAATTTAAAATTATCTATTCTATTAAATTATAATTTGTTGAAATAATACTTAAATTAAATCTTACTAAAAAATACTTTTATGGAAAAACTTCACCCCCCATAGTCAAGAATTAGATTTGACAATTGTGTAGTCATATTTAAACATTTTTCTTAAAATACAATAAAAAATCTTATTGAAAACTATAATATACCAACATGTTTATCTTTAGAAAATAGATAGAACTAGAATGATATCTCTTGACTTACGTTAAATACATTGAGAAAAATCTATATAAATAAATAAATATTATTTTATATTATTTATTTGATTATTTTATATTATTATTTTGTACTAAAATATGTTTTATTCCCACCCCACCATTCTCCTTTCCCTTAAAAATAATCTACCATCTAATTAGGGGGATTCACTTTTCCTTGGAATTTGTGTGCTTGAGAGTTGATAAATAGGAAGGCAAATAAGACCACCTTGATCATCTAGCTTTTCCTAGCAAGTGTGAGCCACTTCCCCTTCCAAGATGTACCTTTGTTTCTACTTTTCTCGATTATATCTTTCCATATGTTGGACTTGATTGCTCCTTTAAACAAAGATACCCCAAATATATTTGCATGGTAATTCTTCTATATTGAAATTCAAAATTGATTTTATATGCCTTTGTGTTGACCTTTTGGTATTAAAGAAGAAAACACTTGACTTTTCCTTATTTATTAGATATCTAGAGGCAACACCGTAATTTTCCAAAAGGGTTTGGACAGTGGATGCTTCTTGGACCTTATATTAACCATAGAGTAAATAAATGTGTGTTCTACGAATTGTTGGTGAGTAATATTTGGGAGAAAATTTCCCACCTTCATCCTCATCCATTTGCCCCGGTTGGCACAATTTTGATAGCCCTCCCTAAATATTTTGCCATGATAAGAAAGAGGAAGGGAGACATTGGGTCCCCTTGTCTGAGCCCTCTCGTGTATTCAAAGAACCCACAAGGTGAGCAATTAACTAGAATAGAGTACCTCGTAGTTGATATGCAATTGAATATCCATGATAGCCATTCTTTCTTAAACTCAAGTTTTTCTAATATTTTCATTAGAAATCTCCAATTCACTCTGTCATAGGCTTTGTTGATGTCTAGTTTGACAACCATATTGCTCTAATCCGTCATGGCGATGGAGTGAATAGACTCTTGTGCAGTGATAATGCTATCCATTATGTTTAGACCCAATGCAAACCCACTCTGCTCCTCTGAAATAATTTTGGGAAGAATTGGTTTTCGTATGTGTGTTATTACCTTTGAGATAGCCTTATACGTTGTGTTACATGGTGATATTGGCCGAAAATATTTAAATGAGGTTGGAGTAGTTTTCTTTGGGATCAAGGTAATCAGCGTAATATTTATCTTTTAGTATCTTCCCAAACTTTTGTTTGTCAACAATGGCCCTCCATAGATCACCACCAATTGTATCCCAAAAATCTTGGTAGAAGGTCGACGAAAACCTATTAAGACCAAGAGCTTTTTTAGGTGCCATGGACAAAATTCCCCATGCCACTTCATCCTTTGGTATTGGTGCTATCAATTGTCAGTTGTCCTCCTCAATGATCAAAGTTGGGATAACATTTAAAAATTCTTTGACGCCATTCAGTTTGGAAGCATTCACACTTGCAAGGATGTTACATGAAAGTGGTTAATCAATTCGGTCTGGATATATCCTTCAACTTGTTTAATTGTTGACCAGTTTTTGTTTAGATCACATCGATCTTGTTCAAGGCTCTTCTCATCTTTGTGGGAAAACTTGGTGTTGAGGTCTCCTTCTTTGAGCCATATTTCCCTTGACTTTGACCTCTAGTATCTCTTCCCTAGCTAGGATTTCTAAGTGTGTTGTTCTTATCTCCTTTTCCTTTTCACATTCTACTGCTATCATCCCATGAGTAATTATTTTTTGATTCAGATCTTGTTGTTTTATTTTAATTATTTATTTTTCCTTGAATAAGTTTTTGAAATAGCTCTTGTTTCATTCCTCGAGCTTTTGTTTGATGATTATCAGCTCTTTTAAAAATTCAAAAATTTTGGATCCTTTGGGGACCATTGTCAAAGCCCACCAACTAACCATTAATCCTTTTAATGATTCATCTCACAACTAGGTTTTTTCAAATTTGAATGGGCATCAATCTGGGGCATTGGTAATTTTCTATATTGAGGGTAACCACGAAGTGATCCAATCATGATATTGGTAGGATCATGGAATTAAACATTATGAGGAGCATATCTTAGTTTATGAAAATCAGGAATATGTCTAGGCATTCAATAATACAAGTGAATCCTTTTCACTTGTTTTTCCATGTAAATACCCCATTTTAGGTTGTATATTGTTCAAGTTGCTACTACACAAGAAGTGTCTAAATTCCTCCTGCCATTGGTCCATATGGACGATACCCCTTTCTTCTCACTTATCAATAAAATCAAGAGTTGAAATTGCCACCCACTCTTATGATTTCATTACAATTGAAGCTATAAATTAAATCAAATACCTTCCTCTTATCTTTCGCTTTTGTTGGTTCATAGACATTGATGAGAAAAAATGAGAGTGCTGATTTGGTGTGTGTGAAGCGGTGGGCTAGCCATGATTTTGCTTCGTGAAGGTCTTCAACTATAAAGGGAAAGAGAGATAGATAAAAGATAAACTAACTTTTGAGTAGATGTTTCATGCCAACAATCCAAGGATGGCATGTGTCCTTGGGAATTTATGATTGAGGTAGCACACCATTTGATTAAGGATATGATAATTCACCTTTATACCTCTTCAATGTACCCATTTCACACTTAAGGAGACAAACATATAGAGAGAGAAGGAGATAAAAGAGAGAAGGAGATGGAGATAAGATGTAGAGAGGTGGAGAGGTGGAGAGAGAAAAATGAGAAAGAGAGCAAGAGAGAGGTAGTAAAGTGAGAGAAACGAGGAGAAAGAGATGAAGATAGACAAAGAGAAAGAGGAACACAGATAGAAATAAAGGGATAGAGAGGGATAGGGAGATACAAAAGGAGAGAAGAGAGAGAAACAAAGATAGAGAGACAAAGATAGATAAATAGAAATAAAGAGATAGAGAGTGGGACAAAGAGATATAGAGAGAGATAGGTAGAGATATAAAGGAAAAAAGAGGGAGGGAGAAAGAGTTAGAGATAGTGAGGGAGATAAGAAAAAATAGAGAAACGGAAAGAGAAAGAGATAAGAGGGGAGAGACATAGATAGAGATAAAGTCATATAAATAGAGTGAGATAGAGAGATACAAATAAATATAGAGGGAGGAAAAGATAAAGAGAGATAAATAAGAGAGAAATGAAGAGAGATATTGAGAGATAATGAGAAACATATATCTATAGAGAGGGGGACAAAGAGATATAAAGAGAGAGGTAGAGAGATATAAAGATAAAGTTGAATAAGAGATATGGGAGGGTGATTGATATCACTCTCCCTATCCCTCTCTGTAATATCCCCTTCTCGTCCGTGATCAGTTCAGCTACTCATCAGCCTATTCTGGATGCTCGTAGGCTCATTGAGTTAAAATTAGGGTTTCCTTTTTGGAGGTTTTATGGTATTCTCAGAAGTTACTATTTATAGTAAATTTTATTCTTGGCAGTATCTCATTTATCAGCTCTGCAGCTAAATCCTACTTCAGTTGGAGCAATAAGGTGTTTTCATTATTGGCTTAAAAAAGCATTATTTAATGAGTTTTAAATATAAAGCATTAATATTCTATTTCTCAGTTGACCCCTTGGCCTAGTGCATCAACTTAAGTTGTTTTGAAAGGTGGTTCTTGAGGGTGGCACTTCATGAGGAAATATCTTTAATTTTTATAAAGTCTAAAATGCCTTGTAATGTGGGATGCCAAAAACAAGAGGATAAAGTGTTTTTTAATATTGATAATTCATTTTGGAAAAGGGCGTCCTTTCTTCTTGTGGGTGTTACTGAAGTTGAGGAGTCACACCTTTTTCTTTAAAAGCATAGTTTGCTCCAACATTTGTTATCTCTTGTTTATGCTAAACTTATGTTGTCGAAATGACTTCATGTAATTGGCTTCGAGGAATGTTTACCTCCTAGCATTGGCCCAATTTCGTGTTTGAAATATAACATCTAATTGGTTATGACTGCTTCTCATCCTGACTAGCAGATTAGACTACATGGTGGACGGAGTTTTGGAGTTTTTACATAGTTTTGGATTGCCGGTTTCTTCATGGCTGAAGGAAATTTTTTTGGTGCAGCTTTAAGAGTGATTTTTGTTTTGTTCTAGGTGTTTGCTCATTCCGTTTCTAGACCAAAGGTGACCATTCTTGAAGGTTTGTAGAATTTAATTTGAAGTTTCTGATTTTATATGTAAAAATTGCCCTTGCAAAGAGGTCGTAACTTTTCTAATTGGCATTGAGATTCATGCCAAAATAAGCTGGAGACTTGGGTGTTGTTTTGTGATTGGTTCTTGGGTGCCATCTTCTTAGAGATCATCCGCAACAAATTCCAGTTCATTCGGAGGTAATTTGGTGAAGTTATGAGCATTTGATTGGTTTTGCAGTTGCTAATAATTTATTTCCAGAATTGCAGATTTCTAAATCAGAATTATTTCAGTTTGATAATTCCATCTTTCTTCATCAATTCTCGTATTATCTAACATGGAAAAATTTTATATATTGGTGCTTGAAAACATTGTGAAATCCTTGTAATTTACAACTCTCTTTAATTTGTAAAAATTGTTATCAGTAGTACTGCTTTAGTTTATCATTGATGCATTATCTTTCTAATTTCACATTAAGCACCCCTGGATGGTATACTGCCAGTGTGGATAATTTGAATTGTAAGCTTTCTTATACCCATTGTCAAGTGGTGAATCTTCACTCTTACGTGGATGCCTGCCGCAACAGAAGAAGTGTTTTAAATTGTAATCTTTCCCCCCACTGTTTGGTGGTAGCGTGGAAAGTTCATTCATGGCTGGTTATCCGCCTATTTCCTTTCAATTCAACAATTAGCATTCCACCATATGTTAGCACCTCGCCTGTCAAAGGATCTTGAGTGCACATTCTTGGTGTAGAGTTTAGTCTCTCTTTCATTGTAATCTTTGATTCAGTAGATCCTAGGGATCCTCTGACCATATGCTCGCCCCTCCTCCTTAAGTGGTTTTAGGGCGCATTCTTGGTTAGAGTTCTTTCATACAATGTTTTGGGTTATGCTAACCTTAACGGGTGCTTGGTTACATTGTATTTGTTATCAAAAATAAAAAAAAAATTAGAGTATATTTCAGTGGTATTAGAGCGGAATTTCCTGCCATCTTGTGACTTTTAGCCATTTAGTGGTCAGATGAGTGACAGAGAAACCAGATACTTTATCAGAAACCAAGCCAGATCTCAAATACAGTTTCCTCTAGTGCCAGAAGCAAATACATTGTCAGAAGCCTTGAGAGAAACGGGTGGAACAGTTGAAAGAATGTCAGAAGAACCCCGACTTTCAATGGACGAAAAAGATGCCCGAGTTGAAAAGAAGTTTGACAACATGTTAGACATGATGACACGTTTGCTAGCTAAATTGGATGAGTAAGCTAGTTAGAACAATATTCAGCCCCAACAAAATCATGTTGGTGAAAACAGTGGTAACAGTAGTGTTAATGGAACTTATGGTCTTGATGGTCATAATGGTTCAGTGGTAAATGGAAGGGATAGAACTATTGGACAACATGTTACAATCACAAGAGGATCTTCATCTAGACCTCTTCCCCTAGATTCATTTCGAGAAAAGAACCACCACCAGAAGTTGGGTTACCTTTTGCTGATGATGCTAGGCAAGCATATATGGAGTACATTTCTTTACCCCCTGATATGAGAGATGCATGGACCTTTGATCAATTCATGAATCAAACGAGTAGAAGAAATGGTGGAAGGAATGAACATCGTCCTCCAATGAATCATAGAAATGATTTTCAACAAGCATTGGGAAATATCACCTTGGACCACTTTGATGGAAGTAATAAGTGTGCAACCAGGGCGTGGGTGTAGAAATTGGATAATTATCTTTCACTTAGACCAATACCGGAGGAAGATGCAATAAATTTTTCCACATTACACTTGGATGGAGTGGCTCATGAATGGTGGAGTCACGGTTTGGTCACTCTTGACCATAACCTTATCTGTACCTATGAAGAGTTTACCAACAAACTGATTGAAAGCTTTGATACCAAAGATCCTGAGCTGAGTTTCCGAGAATTGGCACAATTGAAACAACAAGGATCTTTAGAAAATTATGTAGCTGATTTTCAAAGGTTGTCAATAATGGTGCCCAACATTACTGAAAGAAGACTTTGGTTCTATTTGCTGAAGGCTTAATGGAGCCTTTGAAGGGATGGGTCAAAGCCTTTGATCCACCGACCTTTGATGAAGCAATCAAGAAGGCAAGGAGCATGGAGTTGGTTGCTCCAAGGCTGAAATTTCAGTCCAAGCCTTTCAAAAAGGATAAGAAGAAGTTCCCTCCAAGTCAGCCCAATAAATATCCCCAAAGGATATTAGATGAACTTCGTGATCAACTTAGAAAGGAAGGAGTTTGCTATACTTGTCATGAATCTTAGTCAAAGGGTCACCATTGTTATGGAAAAGGTAAAGCACATCAAATGGAGGGCTATTCTGATTATGGATCAAAATCTTATTAGTATGATCAACAATACGAAACAACAAGTAGTGAAGGAGAAGAAGCTCCAGAAAAGGAGCTAGAGATTGGAGATGGTAGTGCCTTTGCCCAACTATCTAATTTCCAAAAGAATGGATCCTTTCGAGTTCATGGAGTGGTTAGTTCTCAAAGGATTGTTGCTCTAATTGACACAAGAGCAACTCATAATTTTATTGATGAAGGCCTAGTTACCAAAAGGGGATTGAAGACTGAAGAGTTTGAAGGATTCAAGGTAATGGTAGTAGATGGTTTTACCATATCTTGCACAAGGAAAATTCCCAATCTTTCCATGCAATTGGGAAATTACGAGGTAAAATATGACTTTTATGTTGTTGGCATTGGTGATACTGATGTTGTTTTGGGAATACAATGGCTACGACCTCTTGGAGAGATCACCTTGAATTTACAAACTATGGAATTGAAATTCTAAGCTGATGGAAAGAAGGTTGTTTTGAGAGGGATATCCAATGGAGGCCCTCAAATAGTGTCTTTGAAAAGAATGGAGAGGTTGATCCGTCATTATCAAGTTGAATGGGCAGTAGAATGTATGATCTTACCAATTGATCTAGTTGAAGAGAAAAGGCAGTATCCGCTTGATATTCAAGCACTAATTTCTAAGAAGAGCAAGGTTTTTGGTGATTTACCTCCGAGAAGACCACCTGAAAGGGGGTGTGAGGATGTGATTGAGCTAGAAGAGGGTGCAAAGATAGTCATCACTACTCCTTACCGCTATCCAAGAAAGCAGAAAGATGAGATAAAAAAGACCATCAAAGAACTCTTGGAGGTAGGGTTCATTCGGCCAAGCAAAAGCCCTTTTACTTCAACAATAGTGTTGGTCAAAAAGAAAGATGGTACAATGCGTATGTGTGTTGATTATCGCGCATTGAATTAGAAGACCATCAAGAATAGATATCCTATTCCTAGGATAGATGAGCTTACTGATGAGCTTCATAGGGCTATGTACTTCTCGAAGATTGATCTTCGATCTGATTACCACCAAATCAAGATGAGAGAAGGGGATGTTGAAAAAACTGCTTTTAGATGCCACTATGGGTATTTTGAATTCCTTGTCATGCCATTCGGTTTCACAAACACCCCAACAACATTCCAATCTTGTATGAACAAGACTTTCAGGTAGCATTTGAGGAAGTTTGAGCTTATCTTCTTTAACGATATTCTCATTTTTAGCAAGTCTTGGGAGGAGCACCTTCAGTACTTGGAAGAAGTGCTTAGCATTTTGGAGGCAGAATGTATGTTTGTTAAAGTATCAAAATGTGAGTTCGGGATGACAAAGCTTCTCTATCTCAGCCATATTATCAGTTCTAAGGGGGTCAAAGTTTATCCTAAGAAGATTAGAGCCATCATTGATTGGCCACCTCCAAAGAATGTGACTCACTTGAAGGGATTTTTGGGCTTGTGTGGTTTTTATAGAAGGTTTGTCAAGGGGTATTCTCACATGGCAGCCCCTCTTACAGATCTCACCAAAAAGGGAGCTTTTCTATGGACAGATAAAGCACAAGGAGTGTTTGATAAGTTTAAGAAAATTATGAGCTCATGTCCAGTATTGGCCTTGCCCGACTTCAAAAAGCCCTTTGAATTGCAATGCGACGCTTCAGGTGAAGGAGTGGGAGCTATTCTCATGCAAGACAAACACCCTATTGTCTTTGAGAGTAGAAAATTGAGGGGAGTAGAAAAGTTATATTGAATTTATGACAAAGAGATGCTTTCCATTATGCATGCTTTGTCCAAATTCCGCCAATAGTTGGTGGGAAGTAAATTTGTGGTTAAGACTGATCATAATAGTCTTAACCATTTCATGCCCCAAAAAGATTTGAATGAAAGGCAACAAAAATGGGTAAGCAAATTTCAGGCCTATGAATTTGATATTGAGTATGTCAAGGGAAAGAACAATGTAGTTGCGGATGCTTTGTCTAGAAGACCTCATTTGCAGTCACTTTGTGAGCTTTCAGTAGATTGGAAAGAGTTGATTGCTGCTGATTATGCAAAAATTCAGTTCACAACCAGCATTATGGAAGGTCATTTGAATGATGAAAGGTATAGTTTGGTTGATGGTTTGATTATGTACAAGGGTAGAATCTTTTTGGTACCCGAATCCAAGCTTAAGAAGAATATTTTTCAATCTTTTCATGATGTTCCTCTTGTTGGTCATCAAGGCATGTTCAAAACTTATAAGTAGATAAGAGAGAGGTTTTCTTGGAAAGGGATGAACGAAGAGGTCATGAATTACATAAGGGAATGTTCTACTTGTCAAAAGAATAAAAATGAACATTCTTTTCCAGCTGGTTTATTGCAACCCTTGCCAATCCCAAATCAAAAATGGGAAAGTATTGCTATGGACTTCATCACTGGTTTACCGAAGGTGCAAGGTCACGATTGTATTTATGTTGTGGTGGATAGATTAACTAAATTTGCTCATTTCTATGCTATCACTACTTCATTTATAGCAACTCAAATAGCTGAGATTTTCTTTAGAGAGGTTTTTTCGGTTACATGGTTTCCCTAAGACCATCGTCAATGATAGGGACAACAAGTTCCTAAGTGTCTTTTGGCAAGATATATTCAGGTTGAGTGGTACCATGCTCACTCCAAACACTAGTTATCACCCGCATATGGATGGGAAATCTGAGATTGTCAACAAATGGTTAGAAGGCTACCTCAAAAATTATGTCTCGGGGCAGCAAAGGGCTTGGGTTAAGTGGCTTCATTTGGGGGAGTTTTGTTATAACTATTCTTATCACATGTCAATTAAGATGTCTCCTTTTATGGCTCTCTATGGGTATGATGCTCCTAACTTTGTAGACTTGGTGTTTGATGATAGTAGAGCTCCCCAGGCAAAGGATATGCTTCAACAAAATCAAGACATCTTGAAGTCACTAAAAGAAAATTTGCAGCAAGCTCAAAACCAACAAAAGTTATACGCTGATCAACAACATGTTGAAAGATCTTTTGAGGTTGGAGACATGGTTTATTTGAGACTTCAACCCTACAGGTAGTCTTCCCTTAAAAAGAATGGTGCGGAAAAGTTAAAGCCACGTTTTTATGGTTTGTTTAAAGTCACTAAGAGGATTGGTGAGGTGGCTTATGAGTTGGAGCTTCTAGCTGACAACAGAGTACATAATGTTTTTCACATGTCTCGTCTCAAGAAGGCACTTGGACACAATGTGGTGGCTACTTCAGAGTTACCTCCATTAGATGAGGAAGGTCAGTTGGTGTTGATTCCAGAAGAAATTCTTGATACTAGAGAACGCTCTTTGAGGAGGAGAACAATCAAAGAGTATTTAGTAAAATGGAGGAACTTACCCATTGAGGATGCAACTTGGGAAGGTGAACATATCCTACAACATTTAGGATTGCGATTTCTTGAGGACAAGCAATCTCAAGGAGGGCAGACTGTAATATCCCCTTCTTGTCCGCTTGAGACTTGGGTGTTGTTTTGTGATTGGTTCTTGGGAACCATCTTCTTAGAGATCATCCACAACAAATTCCAATTCATTCAGAGGTAATTTGGTGAAGTTATGAGCATTTGATTGGTTTCGCAGTTGTTGATAATTCATTTCCAGAATTGCATATTTCTAAATCAGAATTATTTTAGTTTGCTAATTCCATCTTTCTTCATCATTGTCGTATTATCTAACATGGAAACATTTTATATATTGGTGATTGAAAACATTGTGAAATCCTTGTAATTTGCAGCTCTATTTAATTTGTAAAAACTGTTAACAGTAGTACTGTTTCAGTTTATCATTGTTGCATTATCTTTCTAATTTCACATTAAGCACCCCTGGATGGTATACCGCCAGCGCAGATAATTTGAATTGTAAGATTTCTTATACCCATTGTTAAGTGGTGAATCCCCACTCTTCCGTGGATGCTTGCCGCAACAGAAGAAGTGTTTTAAATTGTAATCTTTCCCCCCACTGTTTGGTGGTAGCGTGAAAAGTTCATTCATGGTTGGTTATCCGCCTATTTCCTTTCAATTCAGCAATTAGCACTCCACCATATGTTAGCACCTCGCCTATCAAAGGATCTTGAGTGCACATTCTTGGTGTAGAATTTAGTCTCTCTCTTTCATTGTAATCTTTGATTCAGTAGATCCCAGGGATCCTCTGACCATATGCCCGCACCCCCTCCTTAAATGGTTTTAGGGCACATTCTTGGTTAGAGTTCTTTCAAGCAACGTTTTGGGTTATGCTAACCTTAACAGGTGCTTGGTTACATTGTATTTGTTATCAAAAATCAATTTTTTTCGAGAGAGTATATTTCACTCTCTAACTTTCTATATCTCCCTCTATCTATGTCACTCCCTCTCGCCCTCTCTATCTATTGAATTATCTTTTCATCTCTCCCCCCTCTCCAATCTCTCTCTCCCTCTCTCTTATTCACTCCATCTCTCCTGCTCTAAATCTCTATCTCTATTTCTCTCTCTCTCTCTCTCTATCTTCCTCTCACTCCTTTCCATCTCTTTCTATCCATATAATTCTCTACCTCTATCTCTCTCCATATTTCTTTATCTCTTTCCCTATCCCTCTCCATCTCTATATATCACCCTCTATTGATATATATTTCCACGCCTCTCCCTCTCCCTCTTTATATATTGAGTTATCTATTCCTCTCCCCCATCTTACTCTCTCTCTCTCTCTCTCTCCATCTCCCCCTCTCTCCCACTGTCTATCTCTCTCCCTCTCCCGTTCTCTTCTCCCTCCCTCTCTCTCTATTCCCATATCTCTATTTCTCTCTCCCTATCTCTATCTCCCCCTATTCCTCTCTCCCTCTCTCCATATCTACTCTCTGTTTGGTTATCTCTGTGTCTCCCTCTCCCTCTCCTCCCCTCTCTATACCTCCTTATATCTATATCACTAAATCTCACCATCTATATATCTCTCTATCGATCCCTCTCCCTCTCCCTCTATATCCCTCTATCTCTTCCTCTCTATCTCTCCCTCTTTATCTCCCTCTCTGTCTTTATCTCTCCCTCTACCTCTACCCCTCTATCTATTTGTCTCCCTCTTCTCTTGCTCTATCTTCATCTCTACCTCTATTTTTCTCTGCCCTCCTTTATCTTTAGACATGTCTCCCTCTCTCTATCCATTTCTCTCCCTCTCTCTCCCTCTCCCTCTCTTCTCCATCTTCCTAAACCTATATATCTATATCTCTTTGCCTCTCTATCTCTATCTCTCCATATTTCTTCTTCCATCCACTCTCTCTATCTCTATCTCGTTATCATTTCATCTCTCTCTACCCCTATATCTCTCCCTATCTCTCCCTCTCTCTATATATCACTTCCTATCTCTCCCTCTCTATATATTTATTTCTTCCATCTCTATCTATCCCTCTCTCCTCTCTCCCTCTCTCTTTAGATCTCCTTCTCCTTCTCTTCATATCACTTTCCTCCATCTCCATCTCTATCTCTACTATCCTCTCTCTATCTCTATCTCCTTACCCCCTCTCTCTTTCTCTCTCTATCTTCCCCCCTCTATTTATCTCTCTTTCTATCCCTATCTCTCCCTCTCTCCCTATTGCAAACATAACATGAGCCTATTGGTAATGGAGCCTAATTATCTTCCTCATTTAGAGGTTTTGTTTCAGCCATTTTTGGATCCTTATAAGTGGATGCATAGTTGATTTGAAGCTATCACTTCTCTATTGAGACCTTTGTTGCGCAAACAAACATCATTTGATAAATGGCCTACCAATTGACCTTATGTACTACACAAATGTAGGCAAAAAATAGACCAAAATTTTCCCTAATTGATCTTTAACACCTCTTCGGTGTACCCATTGCACACCAAGATGTGATTGCTAGTATATTTATTCTAAAGCTAATATTTTAATTTGAAGTCCATAAGCACTACAGGGTCAACTAAGATATATGAAGCCTACGTAAATTTCAAAGTAAAACAAAGGTGAAGGGCATCTCTCTAACTTCTTTTTTCATTTCAGATTGAAGGACAATCACATAAATAAATGTAATAGGAATATATTTAATAATCTAAAAATAAAACTTGATTGTTTTAATTTTCAAAAAAATATATATTTGTTGTATTTTCGTTTTAAAGAATAAGATAACCATATTAATGTATAATTTAAGGACATGAGATTCCTTGCTGTTATCATAGAATAACGATTAGGCCTACGGATCTTTTGTAAAAAAATGCTGAAATGGCCAGCAGCATGTAGGCGTGAAATTAAGGCTTTTGATCTGCCTTCTAAACAAGGAAACTCTTTAAAACGAATGAGCAGAATATCCATAAAATTATCTCAAAGTTGCGCAAGCGCAGGTAGAAAAATTATAGCCAAGATGAACGCGAGCGAAGTAGCCGTAGGAATTGTGTCGACTTCTCTGTCTGTCGCCTTACTCACCTTTGTACTTGCTGGTTTCTCGTAAGTTACAAATTCAATTATCTATTTAAAACTTAAAAAATGGTAGTGCATTATCGATGTCATTTGATGTATGCTGGTTGGTGCTACTAAAGCCTTTGGATGTGGCGATTTGAATGATTGATTACATGGTAGGTTTGAGACATGGTGAAATTTATAATTGAGGGGAGTACATATCACCTTGGATTCACGAGTTTCTCTCCTTGAAGCATAAGGGGTTGTACAGGACCTAACATGCCATCAGTTAATTTTGGATGCAATATTTACTTCGGTGGCATTAGATGGAGACCTCAGAGTGGTCACTAGTTATGACCCTAGTTGGCCATCCTTCTTTTTGATGGAAGTCATTGGGTACTCAGAATAGAGGATGCTAAGAAAAAAGATGATACTGCAAAGGATATCCGCCCTACTACTAAGAAAGGAAGCAAATGACAATACAGAAAGTAGACTCAAGTGAGAACAATGCAATTATTGAAGATGAGTGTAGTGACTTGTACAAGGAATTAAAAGAGATAGAGAGAAGTAGCTGTCTTGTTCTTTTGTCAACACAAACCACACCTGTTTTATCTCCTTGAAGTCGTGATGAGACAACTACCATTGAGTGACTGGACCATAGTTTGCATAGTTGGACTCTACCTAGACTTGATAGACCAAATTTTTTGACTTGGCAAATCTTGGCAATAAAAACTCTTAAATTTCTTATAAAAACATACATTTTATGAAAATTATAGTTGCAAAATGTAGGAAACGACTGTGTAAAACATTGGGGAAGTGTTTTTTATTAGATTTGAATACAAAATCGCATCATCATGTGAATACAGTAGCCAGCTGATAACTATTATAAATTTATGATGATTGTCATTGAAAATCATTATTATTAGTTGCATATCCATGCAAGATACAAATTACAAAAATTTACAATTTCCTCTTCCTCATTCTAGTGAAAAATTGGGGAGAGGGTCTAGTCCTTGCACTTGGCTGTGGCTTCTCATTCGTCGGCTCCACTTTGGTACTAGATGGCAGTGAGTCTACCTCATATTCGACATCATCTGTAATGATGTCATCCAATCCAATCTCTTTTTCTTTTGCTTCTTGCCTCTTGAAATCAACAATCTTGTCCTTTGTGAACAAGGGGATCTTCTCATTTTGCACGGTTTAATATTTGTACAGATCAATCTGATCCAAGTCTATAGACTCTTGTGCAGATGTATCTTCTACCTTTCTTATGCGAAGCAAAAGATTGTATTATACAAAAACTAGGTCATTGAGGTATTATTGATGCAACTCATTGTGCTTCTTCATGTGAATGGCTTCTAATAGAATCCATTTGTGCCACATTTAGAAGGGCCACAAGGTTGGGACAAAACTTAGAGGGCTAGCTTTTGAAGATTTGGGGTATATCCATCCCAATGTTCCAAGAGCCTAAAGACTAGAAATTGCAGATGGAGAGACATAGTAAGAAGAGGGTGGAAAATTGCTATTAAATGAGAATTAGGAGAACTCGAGGAAAACTGATGGTGGCTGCCTACAACTTGTGGCACCCAAAATTGATTGACTCCCTGCACACATAATGAGAGGGAGGCTGTGTTGCTATAAGCAATGTCACAGCCTCAAATGGAAGCGAAATATTGTTTTGTTGCAGGTACTCCAACTGCTCATCACACTCCTATAGACTCACACCTCGCACTAAAGTGAAAATAGGGGATTCTAACTGAGCTGCACACTCATTCTTGTTGCTTGCAAGCAACAATAACACACACATAGGTACATATACAATCTCCACAACATACCAAACAGTCCTCACCTAGCCATTTTCATTTCACATATCCGCATAAATGTCCTTGGTTCATTGCATTCGATGAATACCTTGCTGGCTTGTGCAAGAAACAAAATTGGCCCCATCCAAGCTTCTCTCCCATGTGCCTTGTCTTCCTCGCAGTTTTGATGCCTTGCTCTCTCTTTCATCCACGCTTGTACAAGATTATTCCCTTGTTTGGCAGCATTTAAAACCATCTAAATGATCTGCTTTGTCTTTAATGGTCATCTCCTTCCACTAAGCACTCTGTTATAGCCAAACAAAATGAATCTTGTTATCATTTATAATCCTCTTCTCCTCCACATAACCTTGATGGCTAAATCCTTAGCTGTGCAGCCCTCTCCTTTCTCTCTGTTCAAATTTATGCCTTCTCTATTGGCTGACCTCATAGCTTAGAGAAAGAATCTCATTTCTCTGATTATTTCCACATAGCCTTCTCTCGCTATTCGTGCACATGAAGAAAAGAGACTCCTTGATGTTCTATCATGGCAGTTTATCTCCCTATGAAATGCTTTCTTACCTTCCTACTCTTTACTTCTACACAAATCCCTTCCTCTTCTCCCACATGCTGCTCTTTCCTCTATTCTCATGCCACTACACCACTAAAAGATCTTCCTTTCAAATCTTCTAAATCTTTCCAAGATGCTCATGGGTGTATTTGGGCAAATTAAATGGAGTGGCCTAGGCGTATTCAAAACCACCAATCTCTTGTACTCTGCTTGGCTGGACATTAATGCAGCTAGAAGTGGTTGGTTGAACACTCCAAAACAGGTGGCAATTTTAAATTTGAAAATCATGGTAGAAAATGGTTGCTGCCAGTAGGCCTACTCGATGCCCTTGCATCAAAAATCAAAAGTTACTTGAGAAAAGGTGGAGAGGCTTGATATTCACTATGATAAAGGTGGTGGAGAGAATACTTAATAGTGACACTTTGAGTGGATGAATCTTTGTCATTACATGAAGATTTTCTGAAAGATTTGTTGGTTTGTGCAGGAAGGGGGTGACTTTGGAGTGAATTAGGAATGAGCAAATGGGATAGAGAGGAGCTAGGTTGATCCACAGGAGATGCAAAGCATGTGCGGAAAGGAAAGTAATAGTTAGGACAAAGATCCAAAGAGTGAAAGAAGGATTGTACCCAACAAGGTGCTGAATATGTTAACCTATGGATGCCTAACAAAATAGGAATCTAAGTTTAGGAAGTTCAAGGGGTTTGTAGATGGTTCTTAGGAGTTTGATATATTCAAAATTTGTCTTGGGAGCAGGGATATTCCCTTGTTTGTATGAAGTTGCATTATTATCTTTACCACTTTCCTTGTTTGCAAGAAAGGTAGAGGAGGCACCCCAAGATGAGATAGCATTTGAGAGTAGTGAAATTGCAGAAATCAGTCATGCAAAAGCAATGAGTGGAAGGTAGTTGACAGAATTATAACAAAGGAAACCATTGTCATTGATGAGTTTGAGTGTGTACAAACTGGTATTCTAGTTGAAACATTTTGAAAAGACAGCACATATAGTGAGTGCAGTTTCAGTAGCACAGTGCTTTGGTTCATCATCAGAAAGTTTGTCTCTGTATCACACTAGCAGTTAAAGTTTCTTATTTCTCCATGCAAATCTAAATATTTTTGGACCTAATTGTTGTAAAATGCATTTAAAGCATTGCAATGATTGTGGCATGGATGTATTATTTTGACGCAAGCATTAAAGTACTACTAGCATTTGTTTAGGCATCATATTGATGTATTATTGTCTCTAGTATGTATATAGAATGCCTTTGCAAATAGTTGGTTGTGGTGTGGATCAAGAAGCTATAGAAGGTTTTTCATGTCTTGTGGCAAGCATTTCGAATTGATTTATGCATAATCCATTGTTGTAGCATCTCTCCAAATTGCTTTTGGTGCAAGAGTATCATATTTTTGGGCGACTTTGTAATGTCCCCTTCTCGAGCATGATCTTTCCAGTTGACCGTTGGCCTATTCCGGAGACCCGTAGGCTTGTCGGAAGGTAAAATTAGGGTTTCTTGTTTTGAAGGATGCTCTTGCTTGAGGGTGGTTGATTCAATGGCAAATTCTTTCTAGGTTTTCAGAGAGCTTCGCAGTGATATGTTTTCCTGGCGTTCTGAGCATTTTTCAGGAATTTACTATTTTTAGTAAATTCTATTTTTGGCAGTGGTCCTGTTGGCTTTGGCACAGTCGGCTTTCTACTTCAGGCAGATCAGTTGGCTTACTCATTTTTGGCTTTGGGGCATAACTGGAGAGATAAGTCGAATTATTTTAATTAAGTCATGTTTTAATGTTATATTTTAACATTGACCCCTTGGCCTAGCAACTTCACTTTAAGTTGTTTTTAAAAGATGTTCTTTATGGGTAGGTGCCTCATTGAGGAAATTAATATTATTAAAAGATTTAATCCAAGCTAAAGTTGGGCGCCAACTTCAAGGAAGAAATAAAGTTTATATTAAAAGTCAAATTTTGCTTGTAAAAGTGGGACGCCATCTATTGGAGGATTAGGGTTTGACTCAACAAAGAAGATTAGGGTTTCGAGAAGAGTCATCTGGAAATTATAAAAGGAAGCCATTGGTTATCTTTTCAGCATCTTTTGTCTATAGAAATGTTATGCTGCCGGATTGGCTTTGGGATTGCTTCGAGGAATGAAAGCCTCCTAGCTTGGCATTGCTTCTCGCTTGAAAGATAGCGACTAGTGGTGAAGTAGTTTAGTGTTGAGTGATTTGTAGTGGATTTCTGCATTGTAATTCATTGTGTGGGTTTGTAGATCAGCTTATTTGCATTTTAGTGAAATTCTGGAGTTGCATTTTCATTACAGCAGATTGTCTTTTTATTCATAAGTCAAAAAATACAAAAAGAATCGTTCTGGGTATTGTCTCATTGTGTTTCCCTGTTGGAGGCGACTCTTCATGAATATTTGCAGATTTTAATATGAAGTTTATGATTTTATAAAGCAAATTCGTCATTCCTTGAAGGCCGTACTTTCTGGGGTGTCTGGGGATTCGTGCCAGTAATTAATAACCACTTTCAGTTGCCATTTCTTATTACTAAACTAGGCGCCATCTTTTTGAAGGTCTATTGCATCAAACTTGAAGTCATTTGGATCAGTTTTGAGTGATATATGAGCAATTTAGTGGGTTACAGGCATGCTGGTTATATAATTTAAAGTACAGGTCTGTCATAACAGATTTGAGGAAATCTGCATTCTCCTTCTTGGATTGGTGTTAGGAAATCATTAAAGGCTTTGTGAAAGATTCCTTATTGTTGCAGCAAATTGAAGAGCTCTAATACTTGATCTTGCAGGCATTATATATTTCATTGTAAGCTGAACAGTAGTACTGTCAGCACTTCTCTTAGTCTTACTTTACTTTCTGTAATCGCAATTGTATTATTTTGATCTCCGCCATATGGTCGCCTCATTTCCATACTGGAATTGGGTAGCACATACTTGGTGTTGAGTTTGCTTTCAGTATATTAGATGGTAGGGACCCTCTGACCACATGCTCGTCGTTCGCCGGCGCATCCTTGGTTAGAGTTCTTGTATAAGCATTTCAATTAAGACCCTCTGACCATATGCTCGCCATCATTGGCGCCATCCTTGGTGAGATTTCCTTCCAGCTCTGTTTCGGCATTCAGATCCTCTAACCAATGCTCACGCCTTGCCCTCATCGGGATCCTGGTGTACATTCTGGTTAGAGTTGCTTCAGCATCGTTTTGGTTTAGAGCTAACCTTAATGGGTGCGTTTGTTTGTAATTTGCAATTGAAAAAACAAAAAAAAATTGGTTCGGAATATTTCAGACTTCAAGTATTCTCATAACCCTAAGAGATTCTTCTATGGGGGGAGAACGTGACATGACTATAGGTCATTGTTGACAAGGAGGGAAGGCACTCATGGTGTGGAGTGCTATAAGAGAAGACTGCCGATTTGATGGTTGTGTGTTTTGGCATTCATATTATCTTTGTAGAAGGAATTTTGATGCATGTACATTTGCAAATGTTTTTGATGCAAATTGAGAATTGTAAGATCCAAGATGTGGGTAATATGTAGAGGTTGTAATTTATGCCTTTCACAATTTGCTTGGATCTTTGACATCTTGTCCTAATGCAAACAAGTCTCATTACAACTCTGCTAGGATACCGATGAAGAAACCTCCTTTGCAGGCCAATGTATCTTGCAACTCTTGATTCTCGTTTTACCAGTGCTGTACTATCTTTCTTAACTATTGCATTTCTGTTTAAAAATGCTGATTAAAACCTTCAAACCTTGAAATATTTCTTTCTTCAAATCTTTTTCCATTATTGAAAGGTATGAAATATTCTACAATTCTTTGTCAATTATCAAATATGGGAGAAAATGCACATTCATAACTAAAATGTTTTAGCTGCACCCTTACACGTCACAAGGAAATTGCTCATTTGTAACAAGTAGATTGACACATCTTTGTTTTACAGCTTGCTCTTCACCTTTTGCTTCCAACACCTTATAGAGTCCCCACAGACTATCATTGATATTTGCAAGGCTGATGTAGATTGAAGGTTCTCTGGATTTCATCTGATTGAATAATTGAGGGTTTCTCTTTTGAAGATATCTATCAGTAAGAAGACTTGTAGGATTTTCTGGAGTTTCCTTGTTTCAGTGGAGGTGAAAATGACTTGTAGCTCTTACTGCTGTAAGCACAATGATGGCAATCTTAGGAGAGAAAACACCTTGAAGGGCTGCTTATTGAAAGTACATATATTTAGATTTGGAACAGAGAAAGCAGATTTTCAAGAGAATTACCATATCTTGTCTGCAGAGTCTCAAATAGTTTGAATAGTGGCTATTGGCAAGTGTAGAGCCAATAGAATTGTTGTTTGGTTGAATACCATTTTGACCCTCCTCATCTTGAATGACGGATTGAATGTGCTTCTTTTCAGCATCTTCTGCAGCAGCGACATCAAAGTTCTGGTTTTCAACTGTTTTGTGACTCATCTTATTTTTCTTCTTCCTAGAGTAAATCTTTAAAGTGGCTGTATTGACATACAAGCAGTTGCATTTGCAATTCCTCACATCTGCTTTTATAGCTCCGCATAGCAATCAATAACTTCTTGAGCTCACAATTGAGTACCAAGGGCAAGAAAATTTATATGAAAATACCTTTTTTAATTTTTTCAATGATGACACAGGAGCTGATGACATGTGGACCATTATTGACATGACGAGTGCTCCATAGGACTTGTGAAACCACAAGAAATATGTGTTAGCAAGGTTAAACACCATTAAATGCTGGTCATGTCAAAATACAGTAATTTTAACAACTATCATGATTAGTGCTAAGGATATGAGATTTTTCTAGCACAATTAATTCACCTTTTATTCATCTGATGTAGTATCTTAAATAGCATTTTATCAAAAGCGTACTTTTATTATGTCAAGGGGTGTAACTACAATGGAAGCAAGGGGAGGTTGTAATGGAGTGAGTGGATAACAAAAACCCCGTAACATAATTTTAGTAGTCATTTACATGTCAAACCTTAAGTACATGGCAGCAAGGGGGTTTGTAATGGAGTGAGTGGACATAAACTCCTTCAACATAAATTTGACAGCCATTTACATGTCAAAACTTCATTATGCTCAGTGTCATTTAGAATTAATATTAATATATCAGTATAATATATGAATATACTGTGTGTGTATATATTATATATTATTAAAAATATTAATATAATTATAATTATTCATTATAATAGAATAAAAATAATTAATAATTAATATGTTATATTGATATCTCTTGGTGCCTTTTAGATAGATGTATTTAAGATATCTACACTAGTTTTGTTACATTTGCAAAATTAAGATTATGGGTAGGAAATGCTATACAAGACTCAAGAGACATCTATCATAGTTGATCACTAAGGATGTGCATCTCTAATTTGTAGATCCACTCACGTTTTTTGGAATATTGGATGGTCCACAATACCTCATTGATTATTTTACAACTTACAATAAGTGTTATGTGACTACATTAGTGTGAACTTCAAAAATAATCATATCTAACAAATAACTACTGTATGATTTTGAAATATAGAAATTTGTTGTCTCTAGAAACTGGGTATATGCTTCATAGTTTCAGCTGTCTGCAGCTGAGGACTTCAGGGTTTCCTTCGCAATTTTGTGGATTTGAATGTTTTCAGCTATCCATTCCCTGGTTTGTGAATATCTGTGTAGATCTTAAAAGGTAGAGATTGATATATGGTTCTTATATTCAAAAACAAATTTTGGTTAAGCTCATACCTTAAAAGTACATTTCATTTGTTCTTGTAAAACATGCTATGAAGAAAAATGCTAGTGAAAGAAGAGTTACTTGAGCTGACACAACAAAACAAGTTGACGAAGTTTTCTTTCTCTTAGAATTGCTGTGCAGCCAACTTGGATCGTGAGGTGGTTCCAGAAATGGGTCCCAAATGTACTGTTTATCAAGTCTACACAAAGTTAAGATTTCCTTCTAAAAGTATTTGTTATGAGTTTTAATTGGATAGCTCCATAATCCATTGACAAATCATTTTGATTCCTATGAAGATAACCATCCCCAGTCCCTGTTTTCAATTACATACTCATGTTATATTTATGCTCACTTTTTTGTTTTGACAGAGCGGATTGTAGCACTCACATTTGATGATGGTCCTCACAAGGGCATTACAGAGGAGGCAAAACCACTTTCCCCATTGTCTTTTATGCAATCATCAGTCTTTGACTTTCAGAGTAATACTAAAATAGATGTCATTGTAAGACAGGGATACAACAATGAGCAAGTACTTACAGACAGGATAGCCAGTAGAGATTCAATTTCTTTTCCTGATAAATTTGTATTAGCTTAGAGAGAGAGACATTCGTCTGTTTTCATATTTTATATAAGAGAAATCAGGGCATAGTTCTTGATAAAATAGATAAGAACTGTCACGATTCTTTTAATATTTTTGAATCTTGTATTGTATATCATGGTTTAGCTTTTATATTGACATTTTCAACACATTTTGGGCCATAAAAGCATGGATGAAACAAATTAGTAGTCTAGTCAAGGTGGTATCTTTTTAGAACTGAATGAACTGTGAATATTAATTTATTCATCCTAACAAGATCCCACCATTGGTTACTCAATCTTAAAACAACGGCATACACAGGGCAGGTTCAGTGCCTTTAAGTTTTAACAGTTTAACTATTTGAAATGACTGTTTTTACTGTTCATGTTCATCTAGAACGCATGCAATTTATTAGCTGAAGTGCTGGATTAATTTACAGAATGATGCAGAGCTTTTTTGGAGAAACACATCTTTTAAGGGTATCCATTGAAGACATTAGCTAGATTTATATTTTTGGAGCTCCTTGACCCACTTGTATGTGATTCTTATTTTATCACACGTTCGCTGCTCAACTTCTTATATATATACAATAGCCTTTAAAAAAAAACTGATATGCAATACAGGATGGATCTTTGTACAGGCTGGAAATTTTGCCTGTAAGTTGCTTCATTTGTCTTCACTACAAATAGAAATGGTCCAACATACTTGTGTGAAAGTTTTGTGCAATTTTCTATGGAAGGAGAGTCATTTGGATTGACCTGCAAGCAGAGCTTGTCTTCCACCTCAGGATTGTATAGAGTTTAAGCACGTCTTGACGAAGGTGTATTCTGGCATGGGCCTGCTCCTTATTCCTTCTGCATTATTCTGCTCTTCTTGCAAGATACATGTATCTTACCTTTAAAATTCTGTGACTTGCACTAATTCAAATTAGGAGAAGATGGCCATATTATGTTCTAAAGGGGGGCATATCTTCTTTACTTAAATTTTACTGGCCTTATAAGCATATTTAACAAATGGAAGTCTTTCTTCCCACAAGGTCTGATTGGTCACAAATGTGTCTGCAGCACTCCCTCCATGACTGTGTTATTATCTGTCTGTGGATTGTCCTCATCATTGAAATCTAACAAAGTACATACAGCTTTGAATAAATCCTTTCAAAAATGTTTTATAAATATCAAATTGTCATAATACTTTTTGGAAGGCTGAACTTGGAAATTTTTTCCAGAATCACACCTTTTTTTTTTTTTATGTATTTTGTCTTGTGGGTTATCATACATGGATTAAATCTGCCATTTTTGTGATCTGATCTACAATCATCAAATTCTAGTTATTTTTATCTATTTTTAATTTTTTTTGAACTTATAGAAAAATTGAAAACACATAAAAAATTCATGCATATACTATCCCAATTGTTACTTGCAACTGGAGTTAGGACTCTTGTTGTTGGATTTCATTCAGTTATATTCACTACTAGCTCTTGAAATCATATACATACAAGGCTATACCCTTTTTCATGTTTTTTCAGTACACATTGTGGACCTGTGGTGAGCTATCTTGTAAAATTGTAACTGATGCAGAATTGTAGATTTCAAGGTAGCTATAACAGGAATAAGAGTGCCATCACTATACTGCACTACATTTTTCTGCATAGAACTCAGTTTAGTGATTTTCTATTTATGTGCCTCCTTTACTTTATTTTCAGCGACCTTGAATAAGAGAGATTCCATACATAGCATAAACTCTGTGGAGTGCATTAGCAATAGCAACTATGTTCTCATTCCTTGATCTATAGTCTCTTAAAATACAAATTTTTGGTAATTGTGGGAAACTAATTCTCTCTAAGATAACACAAGATAACACATACAACAAAGGATTACCATCAATTATTCATTCATTCTCAAGTTTTTTTTTTCAAATAAGAGTTAGACCTAAACATCATGATTTATTGCAAGTAGTTATTCAACACATATTGGGTACCTTCATTCTTTGAATACTTTTTGTGCTTTTAAAAGCTGCCACCTTGCTACGCCCCTAATATTAGTGTACATAGGGTTATGAATAGTTGGCTTGTGGCTATCTTAACTCTTAATAAAGTCATATTATCATTATTATATTGTTGTTTAGTTATTTAGGTCAGCCTAAGGCTTATATAGGGCTATCTAAGTCAGCTTGGGTGATATCCTAGGCATAAATAAGGTATAGAATAGGAGGTAGTGAGTCTTATTTCATCATCATATGGTGAATTGTGTTCTCATTAGAGATATTTGGAGGTTTTCCCCTTTGAAGTGGCTTGTTATTCTTAGTTATCATCAAGTATTTGCAGCATATTTCCTATCATATTCTTCTATTGTGCAAGTTATTTCATTACAAGCGGTAACAAAGCGTGGTCTTGGCACCATAGAGGCAAGGTGTTTTCTTAAGATTGGAGGCCATTTTGGGAAGAGTATATCTCTTCGAGTTTGGTGAATTTTTCTCTAATTTTTTAAGGGTTTTTGAATAACATATTCAAGAAGCTACAGTCCAAATTTCAGAGGAATTGGAGCAGAATTGAGTGATTTATTGTAGAATTAGGGTTTTTGTCCCATTTATTTGGAAAGTCCATATCTCCCATATTCTTCTTAATATTGGAGGTCATTTTGAGAAGAGCATATCTCTTCGAATTTGGCAAAATTTTCTCTATTTTTTAAAGGGTCTTTGAATAACATATTCAAGAAGCTATAGTCCAGATTTTAGAGGAACTGGAGCATAATTGAGCGATTTATTGTAGAATTAGGGTTTCCGTCCCATTTATTTGGAAAGTGCATATTTCCCAAATCGTGCAGAATTGGTTCCTAATTTTTAGTGGGTTTTTGAAGGCATATTAGAGGATCCTACAATCCAAGTTTTAGAGAAATTGAAGCAAAAATAAGTGATTTATTGCAAAATTAGGGTTTTCAACAAATTCGCTCTCAGGGCTGCAAATCTGCTAATTTTTTGGATTTTATTCGGGTAAGTGGTATCTTGGCCCTAGCAAGTTATAGTAAAAATTTCAGAGAAATTAAATTTCATTTGTGTGATTTATTTCAAAATTATTGGTTTCCATCATGACGAGGCCTCCAACAAGAGGCAAAAAGAATGTAGTCACATTGGGAAAATCTCATGATTAGGGTGCAGTAATAATAGAGGATATTACTCCCAGTGAGGAAATTAGCAAGCTCAAGGAAGACATTTCATCACTGAAGATGGAGATGAGTGGCCAAAGAGGAGATATATCGAACATATTGAGCATGTTAACTGCTTATATGAATGGACCAAGAAAGGAGGTCTCAAGCAACCAAGGTGAATCATCCAAGTCAACTACTCTTGATCCAAATCTTAATACTCATATGGGATCTAGGAATTTGATACCAAAGGTGGAAATGCACAAGTTTGATGGCAAGGATCCACTAACATGGATAGACCAAATGGAGAATTTTTTTGATGTACATCAAGTCCCAAATGGACAAAAGGTCACAATGACTTCCCTATATCTAGAACCAAATCAATTCATTTGGTATCGATGGCTTTGTACTCATTGACAAAAAAGGGTCTCACTGTCTCATGGTTAGATTTTGTGGAGGAGCTCCAATCACAGTATAGCAACAATGTGACAAACAACTTCTTCAACTAGATAGCTAAACTTCAACAAATAGGATTAGTCAAGGATTATATTCAACAATTCCAAAATCTATCCTTAAGAGCGGATACAATTATAGAGGAGAACTTGAATGATTTATTTTTGGGTGGTCTCAAGGATCACATTCAATATGAGGTACACATGTTTAGTCCTATCTCTATATCAAAGTCTTTTATCTTAGCACATAGGGGAGAGGAGAAGTATTTGATTCCTAGAAAGCAAGGGGCTAATGTGATAAGAGAGAAAGGATATTCAACACCTTCTCTTCCTCAACCTACTGGGTTGAGCACACAACAAATTGAGGAGAAGAGAGAAAAAGGGTTGTGTTTCAATTGTGATAGAAAATACAGTCGAGGACATAAATGCAGTGAAAATAAATTGTTCTATATTGAAGGTCCTAGTGAGGGAGGAGGAACCAATATTAGAGGTTGAAAGGGATTCAGATAAGGAATCACATGACTCTCAACCAATCATTTCTTGTCATGCACTTTTAGGTTTTAGTGCTCCACAAACTCTCAAGGTAGTGGGTTTCTTAAAGAAGCAAAAAGTAATAGTGTTGATTGACTCGGATAGTACTCATAATTTCATCAACAAAAAGTTGGCTACTTGTTTAAATTGTTTTATACATCCAGCTCTAGAATTTCAGGTCTTGATTGCATATGGTGGTACTATTAGTTGTTTTTGAAAGTGCCATAACATTAAATTATCAATAGGAGATATCACCTTAATAGCTCAATGTATGCTATCTCCATGGGTGTAGCGGATTGTTGTACCCAAAATAATTTTTTGGCATTCTGCTTAAATTGAGCTAAATAATGTAAAAATGGCGTCAAAAGTATGTTTTAGGTCAAACCAAACATAAGATCTTTGTGGGTTTCTGTCAAGGAACCTATGGTTAAAATTATGAAAAACTGAAAATTAGGGGTTTATACCCCTATTTTTAGGGAAACCCTAAAAAATAGGACCTTCCTGGAAATGATTGAAAATGATTTTGATGGGGTTAATTGACTTCACGATCACACTAATCAAGTTAGAATCATCAAAAGATATGTTTTACTTTGGTGGGTCTATTCTCGTTTTTCAAGAACAAAGTTAGGAGCTCCGCAACCATTAATGGCAGATTGGCCAATACCAGGTGCTGAAGGCTAAACTTCAAGAACTCCAACGAAGAAGCTATGGCGGAAAAGGATGAAAATGATGTCGTTCGATGAAGGAGATTCTCAAAACGGAAAATGCCAAAATTTGGCTCTCTGGAAGGTGCACGTTTTGCTACCAAGGCAAAACAACTGTCAAATACCAAAAAGGCACCCCTCTTGAAGAAAGGCGCCCTTGGATCTCAGAGGGCAAATGTAATCACCTAACACCTTCAGATCAATCATCTCCTTCATGTTCGTGCTGGCTCGACAACATAACCATCAGTCAAATCATCTGATTCAAGGATCACAAGCGAAGCGTCAACAAAGTATGATGAATCTATAAGCAATGAATATGCCAAATCAGAGATCTTCAAGCTAAAAGCGCCCCTGTTGGCCAGGGGCACCCCTCAATTCAAGGCATAAGATGAATCCATCAGCAGTTGCATCATACATAACATCTTTCCAGCTCCCTCCTAGCTACGTGATCAATTTGACAAGAAGTTCACAGGACACGCCAAACGATCACACGTTGAGATCAAGCAGAAAAAGCTAGAACTGGAGACTGAAAGGACAAGCCAAAAATTGGCTAAGGACAGAGGAAAAGCGCCCCTCTTGGAGAAAGGCACCCTTTCTTTGAGGCATGCAGATGCAGCCTGAATGCTTACTGCTCTCCAGAACAACCTTCTTAGCCACAATCAATCTCGACAATGAGACTGCAAATGAAAAGATTCGACAAATGAATCATCTAACGACAGAGATCAAAGCAGGCAGTTTTTAGAGTAGACAAAACCAGTCAACAAGCTAAAAGTGCCCCTGCTGGCCAGGGGCACCCTTGAACTTGAAGAGCATAAACTCACTGTCATCAACTGAGAAGTCAGTCATCCTGTGCAAGACCGAGCTAGTTTCCCAATGCATCATCAAGCAGATTCATCCGACTCATCCATCAACAGGAATGTCAGATCAAAGCAAAGAGGGTTTGAAAAGGCCAAAACGAAGAATAGTCAATGAAAATTGACTAAGGCACAGCCAAAAGAGCCCCTCTTGAAGAAAGGCACCCTTCATTCTGAAGGTCCAAACTCAGTCTTCTGAGATAATCTCTCCTAGGCATATCTCGTCAAGCTAATCCCATCTCAACAACGGATCCGTCAGCAACTGTCGAAGATCAATTGAGCAGCTAGGATCGAAGATCAAACGGAGGCACTTCAGCCTGCAAAAATGATAAAAAAGATCAAAACTCCAAGGATGGACGCCTAAAGAAGTCAAAGAAATATGTTGACTTGAGTTAACAAATTTTGGAGGCAAAAAGAGGCCAAACACTCCACAATCAGTGGAAATCACCTTTTTGAACTCCAAATCAAACTCAAATCACGAGTTGGCATCCATACTTGGTGGATCTCAACTCAAATCATCATATATTCATGCTAGGTGTCCCATTCTCACTTATTCTTTTGCAGGTTGAAGGATAAAATAGCAAATTGCTCCCAAGAACATATTTTCAAGATCTGGCAGAGGTTTTGGACGGATCTTCGATATTTTTGAAGATCAGTGGTGGTAAAAGTTTTCTTCTCCGAGGATTGTTTCCAAAGGCAGATTTTTACAAAGTGGTAGATTATAACTTCCAATCCACCTTCTGTCTACTTCCTCTATTTTTGTCTAAAATTCTTTGCATGTCACAGGAAACGACAAACTACCTCAGATCTGACCAACTGGGTATGATCAACGCATTTTTATAGTGAAACCCATCTTTTCAAATTTGCCAGAATTGGCAAACTTGCTGCCCCTATTTTTAGGGATCTTTCCAAAAAAGTCTCCAAATCAAAAATCCAAGGAACTAGGTCTGTTCAGCTTCCAAGCACGAACAAAACCCACGTGCTAGATTTTTCCTAGAAAAATACTTCTCGGCAGATGCTATTTTTAAGGGTTTCTGGAAAGTGTCAGAACAAGGTCAAGTGCCCAGTCAATCTTTAAGTCTTTCAGAATGCAATACTCCCAAGTACAATACAAGACCAAGACGGTCTTGTACCATGATTATCTAAAAACGACTGACATGGACTTATGGCAGAAAAACCCGGAGGTCAATTCTGAGGACTTGGAGCGCATGAACCAAATTACATTGCAGAACATTGAAGAGTCCGACTTGCTCCAAGCCGCATCCATTCCTATCACTTTACAAAGCATAGAGCTTGTAACTGCTTGCATCAAGCATTACAACCCTATTACAAGAGAAATCCTATCAGTGGATGGAAAGGTGATCTGCAGTCTAAAGCCGAAGGACATAGAGACATGTTTTGCAATTCCACCATGCCCTACCAGTAAGGTCATATCTGTGACGGAATGCGGAAAGGCATTTGAGGCTTCAAAAGACAAGTGTTCACTAATAATGGCTGAACATTGGTTAAAAGTGAAGAAAACCAATGTGCCCAAATTGGTTGGGCGAGGAGAATTCAAAGATGAGTACGCAGTGTTAATCACTCTACTCAGCAGAGTCACTGGACAGGAAGAGGGAAATCACTTACAACCGTGGATGTTCTATATCATTGGAAAAATCATTAGCAAGAAAGAACATTACGACTGGGCCTCTCTGATCAGTGACACGCTCCACCAATAATTTACCAGGTTTCTAGAAGAGCATAGTTTCCACATATGTTCCTACCTGGTATACTTGATAGCCTTCTAAGGCGAATTCAGAATACTAAACACTATAGGAACCTTGGGTGTGCAAAAGGTCCAAGAATACTTTCCTAGCCTTGAGTTTACTCAAGCAGAAAGTTACTTCAAGAAGATGAATGACCTCTTCACCATGCACACTGTGCGCGAGCTAGACCATGAGATGCACATACATATTTCACCAGCAGCCAAGGCGACAATGGTGGACTGGGCTGATTGCTTTATCCAATTCCCTACTTTCACCTACATACGCATGTATGGCTACAATGGAGATGCCACGCTACCCTTCAGATAAGGTAGTGTTCATGGAATTCTTGAGACAGTTGGCCGAGGTTCACTCTTACCTTCGCCAAAAGAAGAAGTCAGCTGCAAACTTTCCCACTCAGATGGGACTCTATAGATGCAAATCGACAGCCGATGCTAGGTTGATGAGCTAGGAAACAGTGAGATTTAATCTCAAGTACCTCATTGATAGGAGGTCATCATACGATCCAAGAGGACTCTTTGCAACACATCTCAAGCAACGATCATCACATGAATCTTTCATAGAAGATTTTTGGGTCAACTGCGACGATGAGTTGAAGGTATGAAGAAGGAATTATAGCAGATTCAAGCTCTCACAAATTGCAGATTTTGTCAGAGGACATCGAGGGCTTATCTGAGGACGAAGAAGAATTCATTCTTCCTTCCTTCTTCATGGATCAAGTGGATGCACAACCACTCGACAGAGTAGATTGGTACGCGAAAGAGAGTACATCTTTAGAGGAAAGAACTGGTAGAGTAGTCAGACACAGTTGACTCTACCTTGACAACAAAAGGACAAGGAAGGTAGTACTTCCCCGATTAGAGCCGCCAACGGTTCAGTCTACACTACCTTCCACGTCCAGGAAAAGACCTAGACAGAAGATGAGCATCCTTCCCGAAGGAATGCGAATGTCAGGAACCACATGGGGAAGAAAAGGAATTGTTGGTACAAATCAACAAGAGGTACAGGTGGAGACAACCACCAATTTACCTAAGGTAGTTGAAACAACTGCAACTGAACTAGAGCCAGTGATTGAAATAATCACTGTTGTGATGGAACCCATTGCAAAAACAGTTGCAGCAGAAATGGTGCCTGTAATAGAAACAAGGCCGCCATCTTCAGCACCATCACAAAGGTCACAAAGTCCCATTGACTTGGACTCGCCATGCATCGCCACGACACAGTCTCGTTCTTTCAGCATTCAGGGGGTCCACGTTCCTCTTTCCAGCGAAGCTATTCGAGATTCTATCTGGCTTGAGAGTTCACTTGGAAGGAAGAGAGAAAGACCTTCCTATTAGCTTGACTTCACAGAGTTCAACCATGTCCCTCAAGACATGCCGACGAAGAAGTTGAAGAAGCAAACACATGTAGAGAGGAATGCAGAGAACGAGGTCGTCATAGAGACTGCTGCCCCACCTGAAGACAAAGACATACATAATGTGAGGGTTGAGAATTTCACGCCATCAAAGGTGAACCTTGGAAAGACCACTCGTCAATTGGAGGCAAACCTTCTTAGAATTGCCTTAGCGAGTGTCCAAGAAAGGATGATAAAGAATGGACAAGACAAAGCAGCCTTAAAAGCTGAAAACCGGCAATTAAGAATGTACATGTCAAGCTTAATGCACGACACTCCCAACTCCTCGGCTTTGCCTCAAGAGTTGCTAGATCTCCCAGCAAAGAGAAACCATCATCAGTTGATCACATACGACAAACACTTGAGATGTCAAGTGGATGAGTTTGTTGTCAGAGGACGGTGTGTATTGGCAGAAGCATACCAGCTGAGAGACAGAGCACATGGACTCCAAGCAAAGATCCAACAATCAGACTTGAAGGCTACAGAAAAGAGGCCGGGGGATGAAGCGACAGTTGCTGATCTACAACTGGCATATCAGTCAGTTACAACCACAGAAAACAAACGCCATCTTTTTGATTGAAAGGAATAGTTGGCGTACAAGGTGAACGCCTACGATGCCAATTCTGTGGAGTTGATTGATTATAGGCATATTGTCGCGGATATTATCAACTTCGCAAGAAGGTTGGTAGTATCCTTCCCCCACGTAAATTATCAGCTTGAGGGAGGAGAATACATTGAGCTAGGAACGGTGCAAAAACAGTTCCAAGACGTCATCCATAGTTCGTTCCTTGATGACCCCAAACGGTTGCAAGTTAGCCAAAATTGCAAGCACGTCTGTCAATTTGGATGAAGCAGCTGCCAAATACTTAAACTATCAGTAGCAGCTTGTAACGGGTGAAGAAATGCTGAGACACCACACAGTCATCTTGAAGAGCATTAATTGCCCAGGGGCCAAAGAGGTCAACGATTGGATCGAGACTTTGCTGACTAGTGGTGAAGAGGTGTAAAGCACCAAGGAAGGACGTCCTAGCCTCCAAAGTAGCAATAAATACGACTGAAGTCAACTTGATGCCCCTTTTCAAGTTGACTCTAGATCTCCACAGATCATGCATGTTAGATCCCATTGATCTAGGATGTTGAACTGACTCCCACGATTTGTGGATCTCAGATCTCCTTTAAAGGTGGATGTCTATTTTGGAGACACATATGTAATTTAAGTTCACTTTAGTTAGGTGTCAGTCAACTGAGGTAGACTCCCAGTTTGACTTTTGTTTAGTTTCAGTTAACTGAAGTAGATTTCCAGTTAATTGCTTGCTCACCTACTTTTAGACATAGGAATAAATCTTGCTGATTGGCAAGAACTGATTGTTAACTCAAGGAGATTTTAGGGTTGCCTACTCCTTTGAGTCCCTATAAATAAGAGCCTTAGGTTCATTATTTGTTTAACTTTTATTTGCTAGGCAAAATTGTTGAGCCATTGTTGCCAGAGTTTGCTTGTTTGTATCTGTTCATTCTTGGATGAGAGTTTGTTGGTTGATCGTAATTGTGCATGATTTTGTGCCTTTGCTGTCCCGAACTTTGTAATTCTTTGAAGAAGCTTGAAGACGAAAATCAGATGGCGCATGCTTGCTTGATCTAAATATTTGAGTTCTTTCAAAGTCTTGTTCTCAATAGTGTATTGTTTCAATATCCTCCTTGGATATTTTGTTATCGATCATTATCGTTTGATGTTGTTTAATGATTTGTCTTTCAACCTACACTTTGGACAGGTGTCGTCACCTCCTCGGGAATCCTCTTAGCCGAATCATCGTACCTTGTTGTTTCCAGTAAGCTGTTTCCAAAACTATACCTCGGACAGGGGTTCCTCCTCCTTGGAAAGTCTCAGATCCAGTCTACTGTAAAAGAGTGTTTACTTGCATAAAACCTTATCTTGGCATATATCTGAGAGTTCAGAGCCTCGGCCATATTCTACAGAGACGGTGGATTCAAGTAATCCAATCCATCCATTTCACTCCTACGCCCTCATGCTCTGTTTATCTTGAGGAGGTAGGATAGTCTAGAAGCTAGTTAGTCGTAGTTAAAATCTGCGGAAACCAGAGAAAAGCTTAGCTATGGCGCATTGTGTTTATGCACCCTTGTGTCCTACCACTGAGTAAAAAAGAGAGGAACCTTAGTACACTTTTTTTACATAGAATAATCAGCAAAGAGAGATCTTCCTCTCTATAATCCGATGAGTAGTATTAGCACACTTGCAATAGCTGTCTGTTTTCAATAAGCACTCCAGAGGTGCTAATTGAAACTTCAACACATATATTGTTTTGGGAGTTCAATGGCTTACTACATTGGGAACAATTGAGATGAACTTTCAAGAACTATTCATGAGATTTAAATTAGAAGGAAAGGTAGTAGAGCTAAGAGGATTGAAGGCAAAGCCCCCACAAATGGTAAGTTCTCATCAAATGTAGAAGTTGCTTAAGAAAGGATTTGATGGATTTGTGGCCCAACTATGTTCATTAGAAGCCTATCAATCTAATTCTCCCACACATCCATATTTAAAAGTAATTATTGATCGTCACTCAGTGGTTTTTTGAGGTATGCCTAAAGGAATTCCTCCTAAGAGGGATCATGATCATGCCATACAAACTAGTTCTAGGGATCCAACCACCCAACATTAGGCCTTACAGGTACCCACATATACAAACAAGTGAGATTGAAAAAATTGTTGAGATGCTAGAGGCAAGAATTATCAGGCATAGCCAAAGTGCTTACTCCTTGCCCTTGGTGATGGTGCACGAGAAGGATGAAACTTGGCACATGTGTCTAGACTAAAGAGTGCTCAACATGCACACCATCAAAGATAAGTTTCCTATTCCATTCATCGATGATTTGCTAGATGAATTGAATGGAGCTATGTATTTTACAAAGTTAGATCTTAGATCAAGTTATCACCAAATTTGAATTAAGGGAGACGATATTCGTAAGACAACATTTAGGACTCATGAGGGTCATTATGAGTTTTTGGTGATGCCATTTGGTCTTACCAATGCACCATCTACATTCAAAGTTTGATGAATTCCATTTTTAAGAATTTTTTGAGGAAGTCTGTAGTAGTGTTCTTTGAGGATATATTGATTTATAACAAGACATGGGAAGAACACTTGCAACATGTAGATTAAGTATTACAAGTACTTGAAGATCATCAATTCTATGCTAAGCCATCCAAGTGTGCTTTTGGTCTCAATGAGGTGGAGTATTTGGGACACATAGGTTCACATGGAGTAAAGGTGGATCCTAATAAAATTAAGGCTATCATGGAATGGTCTATTCCCAAAACCATTAAGAAATTGAGGGGTTTCTTGGGATTGACGGGGTACTATAGAATATTTGTGAAGCACTATGGCCGTATAGCAGCACCCCTCAAAACTTCATTGAAGAAGGATTCTTTTCATTGGAATGAGTCTGCTAATCCAACATTTGAGAGATTGAAGAGGGCTATGTGTACAATTCCATTGCTTGCTACTCCAAACTTCACTAAGGATTTTAGTGTGGAATGTGATGCTTCAAGAAATGGTATAGGAGTAGTACTCATGTAGGAGGGTCGATCAATTGGTTTTGAGAGTCGTCAATGAAAGGGTAAGAATCAACTCAAATATATTTATGAGAAGGAAATGCTAGCTATTCTTCATGTAGTAAAACAATGGAGGCCTTATCTAATGGGTAGACACTTGAAGGTTAAGATAGATCATGATAGCCTAAAATATTTTTTGGAACAAAGATTATCTTTTGAAGAGCAACAAAAATGGGTCACTAAGATGTTGGGATATGACTTTGAGATTGTATATAAGAAAGGGAAGGAAAATGTTGTGGCGGATGCACTTTCTAGGAAGGATGGGAAAGATGAAGCCTTATTGTGTCATTTCAATATTACATGAAGATTGGGTGGAAGAAGCCAAAGCAAGGTGGCAAAATGATGTGGCTACAAGTAATCTCATTCAACAGTTAAAGAGTGATCCTAGTAGTATAAGTTTTGTTGGAAGGGAGATACTCTATGGTATAAAGAGCGATTGTATCTATGCAAGAATTCCACTCTTAAACACAACATTCTCACAAAACTTCATGAGTCTCCAGTTGGTGGTCATTTAGGATTTTTGAAGACATATCATCAAGTCAAGCAAGATTTTTTTGGGGAAGGGATAAAAGATGATGTTTAAAAATTTGTAGCTGAATGTTTGGTTTGTCAAAGAAATAAAAGGGAGACAATTAAGACACCGGGTCTCTTGTAGTCCTTAGTTATTCCTAGCCAATGTTGGGAAGAGGTAACCATGGACTTCATCATAGGGCTTCCAAAATCTAAAGGTCATAATGTCATCATGGCAGTAGTAGATCGCCTCACTAAATATGCACATTTCATTGCATTATCACATCCTTTTACAACAAGTACAGTGGCAAAAGAGTTTTTGGAGAATATACAAAAGCTACATGGTACACCTAAGGTTATTGTTAGTGACTATGATCCTATCTTTATTAGTCACTTTTGGAAAGATTTATTCTCATGTTTGGGTACTCAATTGGCTCATGGTTCTTCATACGACCCTCAATCGGATGGGAAAATTGAGGCTTTAAATAAGTGTTTGGAAGGATATCTATGTTGTTTCACTTCAAATAAATAGTCTCAATGGGTAGATTGGCTACCAGTGGCAGAATGGTGGTATAACACTTCCTTTCATAGTTCATTAAAAATGTCTCCATTTATGGCACTATATGAATATCAACCTCCTTCCATGACATCTTCATTGAAGGTGTCACCAAGAGTTTAGGCGGTGGACGACCACTTGCTTCATCAACAATAGGTACTCTTAGGACTCGAGGAGAATTTAGCCATGGCACAAAATTGAATGAAGTAGCAGGCGGACCAACACTGTAGTGAAAAAAGTTTTGAAGTTGGGGATTGGGTCTTCTTGAGATCGCAACCTTATAAGAAAATTTCATTTAAGCAACAAAAAATGAACAAAAAGTTGTCTCCAAAATATTTTGGCCCATACCAAATCATGCAAAAGATAGGTAGTGTTGCCTACAAGTTGGAGTTGCCACCAACAACAAAGATACCTCCAGTTTTTCATGTTTCTTGTTTGAAGAAGGTAACTGGGCAGAAATCCCTACTCAGACAATATTACTAGAGCTCGATGGAAAAGGAAGAATCATATTGGAATCAAAGTGCATTGTTAAACATGCACAAAGAAGCTAAGGAATAGAACATTCACTGAGTACCTCATCCAATGGAAGAATTTACTAGTTGAAGATGCTACATGGGAGGACGAGGAGTTCATTCAAAAGAATCCACACTTGATTAGCATTGAGGACAATGCTTCTTTGAAGAGGGGGCATGCTACGCCCTTAAATTTAGTGTACATAGGGTTATGAATAGTCGGCTTGTGGCTATCTAAGTCGGCTTGGGTGATATCCTACGCATAAATAAGGTATATATAGGAGGTAGTGAGTCTTATTTCATCATCATATGGTGAATTGTGTTCTCATTGGAGATATTTGGAGGTTTTTCCCCTCGAAGTGGCTTGTTATTCTTAGTTATTATCAAGTATTTGTAGCATATTTCCTATCATATTATTCTATTGTGCAAGTTATTTCATTACACACCCTTCTTTATTTGACCAACATAAGATTGATAGCTACTTTAGTGGTATCAATATAGATAGTAAAAGGTTCACAACAAATTGGAAGTGCTAAAGACTGGTGTCATGAGTAGTTTTTAGTATTTAATTAAGCAAGTTAAATATATCCCGCTCCCTCTACATCCATTTTCTTCAATATCTAGTAAGGGGTAAAATGATTTGGAAGAAATTAGGCACATATTGTAATGTACCCTCCTAGCTTCTGAGCAGTGCATATGACCTTTAGCCTATTCCAGAGTTCTTTTAGGCTAAACGGTTTTGGTGAAGGAACTCAATTCTAGCTCTTTATGTTGGGTTTTTGGAGTTCAGGTGGACTTTCTATTTTTAGCAGGGGACTAATCCAATGCTTATTGTTTATAGTAAGCCCTTTGGCATATCTAGTATCGTTCCAGCTTGAGTCTTCGGTGTTTTTACTATTTTTAGTACTTACCAAAAATATTAAGTCTATTTGTGGAAAGATGGACCTGGTTAGGCTACCTTCAACAACATTGTTTCAGTTGGGGCGTTGGGTTGCTAAGGTTGGATTATTTTAATACTCCTATTTCTTCTCATAAAATGAATTAAATAAAGTTACTTTATAATTTTAAGTTGAGGGTTGGAGGGGACATACAGTGTACCTTGATGCCTAGTTGAATAACTTAAAGTTGTTTTTAAAGCATCAAAAATGCATTAGAAGGCTAGATAAGTTGGACGCCCAAATAGCCTAAGGATGAGTTAAAAACTAAAATAAAACAAAACCAAATACAAAAGGGGCGTTGGTTTTAGTGGAGGATTAGGGTTTTCTCAAGGTGTTCGCCCTAATTCTTTGTTGAGGCTTTAAAACTTCATTTTGTAGCCTCATTTGGTTGTGTTGAAATGGTTGCATAAGGAGATGCTGCTGGTTTTACACCAGAGGTTTGAAAACAAGTGTTGAGGACGAAAACCCTTGGCATTGAGGAGTTGGTTTCGGTAGTGCAATATCTACCCTAGCTGTTTTAGGGGTGATTCCATCCAGGGATCGCATATGAAGCTTCATTGTTGCAGTTCCAGACAAACAGGATGAAAATATTTGAGTACTTTTGAGGTTGGTCAGATGGGTTTGGCTTATGATAGTGTAGCTTCATTTTGGTGTGTTTTCAGAGTGTTTTGGAGGTGATTTAGAGTTTTCCTGGGCACTTTTTGTCAAGGAATGAACCTGGTTTTGGGGTCATAACTCTCAAAAGGCATGAGTTTCCAATGTGGGTATTGTACCAATTGAAAGCTCACATTAAGGGCCTCAAATCAAGTTTGTATTTTCTAAGAAAGGGTTGAATTTATAAAGATAAATCGCCCCTTTGGTCAAGCACCCTATTTGTGGGTAATTACCAGGTTTGAACCTGCTGATGTATAGGTCAAATCTGAGCGGATATTGAGGTCTAAAACTTATTTGGGGTTAGGTGTGGAGACTATGAGAGTTTGCTATTCATTGATGACCCAACTCGTTGGTGGTTGAAGCTCAATATATTTCTGTTGCTTATTGTTTCCAGGTCTGAAATTAAGTCACTTTCCTGAAGCTGTTCTAAGTTGTAAAAGTCTGAAATTTTTTGATGTAAATTTTTGCTATTAATTTCTGAACATTATCTTTTCTGAAAGTGTTCTTTCCCAAGCAAGTTCTAGTGTTATTTTATGCATATTTGTTATCTATCATTTGGCATGTTAAAGCCACGATTGGCACATGAAAAACTCAAGCAAAACAATCTTAGAAAACTCTCAAACAACAAGCATTAAACTTAGAAAAAATTAGGGGTCTTACATTACAGTGGTATCAAAGCTCATTTGATCTTGCCATCCAGTGGATACACTTAATTCATTGACAGAGAAAGGAGATATTAGGAGAGAGTTAGGAAGAAGGAAGAGGGTTATTGGGAACATTGGCCTTCATCTGAAGTAGGAAAATATTCTGAAACTAATTTAGTTGAGACATCTAGATCAGAAACTAATTCAGTTGAGTCATTTAGATCAGAAACTCACTCTGTAGAGTCATCTAGTTCAAATAATATGGGTGATAGGGGAGAAGATGGTGAGAGACAGGAGGCACCACTTGATAGGATGATGTTACTATTAGATGCTTTGGTTAGAGGGCAAGGGAGAGCAGCCCAACAGTTTCAAGAAATCAACCAGCAGTTAGCTCAGTTGATATAGAGGATGGATCAGTTGGGACAGGGAAATGGTATAGGGCAGCATAGAGCAGTTAATCAGCAGAATGGGGGAGCAATGGCACGACTCCTTATGCCTGTTTTTCCTCCTAGAGTAGATCCCCCATTTAATCCTGAGCTCACTATGGTAGAATAGTAGGAACAATTCAGACAGGATTGGTTAGATGCAGGGCCTAGATTTCAACAAGACATATCTCTTAGAGAGTACATTGATCTCAGAATGAGGCATACACCCAATAGGGGTAACGGGGATCAACACAATGATTTGTGCAAGAAGGTTGGGAAGCTTAATTTTCCGTATTTTGATGGTTTAGGAAAGATGCAGCGAGAGCTTGGGTTCAAAAATTGGACACCTAATTCACATTAAACCCCATGCCAGAGTTGGAATATATACAATATGCCTCCATACATCTAGATGGGATTGCACATGAATGGTGGTACAACGGAATAGCGACCATGAGACATGCACAAATAACCTCTTATGCTGTGTTTACTGAAAGATTGATAGAGAGGTTTGATAAGTAGGACCTGGAATTGCATTGTAAGGAGCTAGCACAGTTAAAATAGTTGGGAACAGTTGATTCTTATGTTGCAGATTTTTAGAAATTATTTGTGTTAGTGACTAATATATCTGAAAGAAGACTTAAAATGCTCTTCATAGATGGTCTATCTGATCCTCTTAGGGGTTGGATCAAGGCTTTCAACCCACCTACACTTCAGGAAGCCATAAAGAAAGTTAGGGACATGGAATCTTCAGCTTTTAAGAGAAAATTTCAGTCTAAGGACTTGCTGCACAAGAAACAAAAAGACAAGAAAATTGACACCAAGGAGCAGGAGCAGCCTAAGAAACATTACACAAAGATAGACAGTGAGAACTTGAATGAGCTTAGAAGGAAGGGATTGTGTTTTACATGCAAGGAACCTTATACACAAGGTCACAAATGTTCAACCAAGGCTAAAGCACTTCTAATTGAGTACCAACATGATGAAGAAGGTGTATTAGAAAAAAAAAACCAGCAAGCTGATTCTGAAGGAAGTGAAGATGAAAAGGCATCAAAAGAGGGTGGTAAGGTGGAGGACCAAGATGGGATGCTAGCTCAACTTCATAGTTTTCATGAAAACGAGTCACTACGCATTAGAGTATTCTAGGAGCAGCAAATGGTGGCATTAATATATACAGGGGCTACTCACAATTTCATCAATGAGGGCTTGGTTGCTCGTAGAGGCCTTCAAACATAGGGGGTGAGTGGTTTTCGAGTTATGGTAGCAAATGGTTTCACTATTCATTGCACAAAGATGGTTCCACAATTGAGTATACAGTTTAAGAATTATGAAGTTAAAGAGGATTTCTATGTTGTGAGCATTGGAGACACAGGTGCAGTCATGGGGAGTGGCTACAATATTTGGCAAAGACCACTCTTAATTTTCAGACCATGGAGCTGAAATTCAAATCTGAATGGAAGAATGTGGTCTTGAGGGGGATGTCTAATGTAGGGCCACGTGGGGTGTCTTTCAAACGAAAGGAACAAGACATGACAACAGCCTTTAATGCATCCCTGGAGCTATCCAGTGTAACTGTAGACACTAGTACCATGTTTGGCAACGCTGAAATCAATAACACACCTTTGGATGATAGTATTGTTGGAGGCACCATAGATGAGGCCTTCAAAATAGCAAACAGTGATGAATACAGTGATGAGGACATAGATGCTTTTGGTTTTGACTTCTAGGATCAGTTGATGGAGGGAGATTCTTGTGTTGACTTGTATAGTGATGAGCTAGAGAATGATTTATTCAAAGAGATAACATTACAGGAGGAGCACATTGAAAATAGCAATCAACCTCTTAACACATGGGATCCAAGTGATTTGGCACCTAAGTATGACAAGGAACCTATTTGGGATGAATTTAATTTTGACTATAGTGCTGTTCAAACTTCGTCTCCACTATTATGCAAGGATGATGGCATAGATAACATTGATGGTTTTGTTCTTGAACTTGAGAACAAATCAGATTGCACTTGGCATGAAGCTGAACATGAGCAAGGACCTAGCAACCCAGCTGATTTGGATTCACAATCAGTTTTTGAGGATAGTCATCAGTTGCTTATTGGCAATCCTTTGTTTGAGGTAAATGCTGATATGGCATATGACAATCCTCTTTTTGAGATGGATGATGGGATTACTCCTAGTTGTATCATTGTATTGGGTAAAAATAGTACGGTTTGGGACCTAGGTGCGGTTTCTAGTCGCAAAGTGTTGTTTAGGGATTGGAGTAGTGGGTCAACTTCTAGTTTTAGTACTGCTACCTCCTATTCAATCAGCTTGCATATGACTCGGTTTTGGGTTCGTAGATGAGTTGGATGGTTCCTTCAATTTAGCAGTTGAGTAATTCATGGTCAAGCGTTGATGACAGTGATGGTTTGATCCTAGGGGATGACTCTTCAAATACTTTTTTACTTATCTCTCCTACTTATTTAGTTTTATCTCAGTTTGATTACCGCTGCCCTTAATTTCTTTCGTTGGTTATGAAGACATCTTTTGATGAGCATATTGATTTTGAGTTCAGGCAAGCTTTTGGGCAGCTGGTTGTGAGTATCTGTTCAGACACAGTTTACCCATTAATTGTTTCCACTTTGGTGAGTGATGCTCACTGCAGTTACTTCATGGTGATGACGTGCATTGTTTTGGATGATGTCTTAACGATTGCAATGGTTGGGGTGTGTTGGTATGTTCTGGACCATTCCTTTGACACGTGGTGGTTGAGTGTTAATGTTATGATTGCGGATGGCGACGACAGGGGAATTACTTGGTTGGCTGATTTCAAAGACTTGACAAAGGTTGACTTGCTTCATACTTGGGTTATCATGAGGTGTCATGCCAGGGTTTTCTCTTATGGTCGAGCAAGGTGATTCTCATGTTGACCAAGATTGTGATTGGCAATGAGTTTGTTGACACAGTCTTCTTTGAGTGGTTTTGGCAGATTATATTTCATGGCATTGGCCTCGTTCCTCACAAGATTTTCAGTATGGGCTTTGATATTTTTTACTCTTTGAGGGACCAGGATAGGGGAGTGCAGTTTGGGGCACATTGAGGATGCTACTTGGGAGAGTGAGCAGATTTTACAACATCCAACATTACGATTGCTTGAGGGTAAGCAATCTTTGGGGAGGGTGGACTGTAATGTCCCCTCCTAGCCTCTGAGCAGTGCATATGACTTTTAGCCTATTCTAGAGTTCCTGTAGGCTAAACAGTTCTGGTGAGAAAACTCAATTCCAGTTCTTTATGTTGGGTTTTTGGAGTTCAGGTGGACTTTCTATTTTTAGCGAGAAACTAGTCTAGTGCTTACTATTTATAGTAAGCCCTTTGGCATATCTATTATCATTCCAGTTTGAGTCTTCGGTGTTTTTACTATTTTTAGTAATTACTAAAAATAGTAAGTTTATTTGTGGAAAGATGGACCTGGTCAGGCTACCTTCAACAACATTATTTCAGTTGGGGTGTCAGGTTGCTAAGGTTGGATTATTTTAATACTTCTATTTCTTCTCGGAAAATGAATTAAATAAAGTTTATAATTTTAAGTTGAGGGTTGGAGGGGACATAAAGTGTACCTTGATGCCTAGTTGAATAACTTAAAAGTTGTTTTTAAAGCATAAAAAATGCATTAGAAGGCTAGATAAGTTGGATGCCCAAATAGCCTAAGGATGAGTTAAAAACTAAAATAAAACAAAACCAAATACAAAAGGGGCGTTGGTTTTAGTGGAGGATTAGGGTTTTCTCAAGGTGGTCACCCTAATTCTTTGTTGAGGCTTTAAAACTTCATTTTGCAGCCTCATTTGGTTTCGTTGAAATGGTTGCATAAGGAAACGCTGCTGGTTTTACACCAGAGGTTTGAAAACAGATGTTGAGGACAAAAATCCTTGGCATTGAGGAGCTGGTTTCCGGTAGTGCAATATTTACCCTAGCTACCCTAGCTGGTTTAGGGGTGATTCCATCCAGGGATCACGTATAGAGCTTCATTGTTGCAGTTCCAAACAAACAGGATGAAAATATTTGAGTACTTTTGAGGTTGGTCAGATGGGTTTGGCTTATTATAGTGTAGCTTCATTTTGGTGTGTTTTTAGAGTGTTTTGGAGGTGATTTAGAGTTTTCCTGGGCACTTTTTGTCAAGGAATGAACCTGGTTTTGGGGTCATAACTCTCAAAAGGCATGAGTTTCCAATGTGGGTATTGTACCAATTGAAAGCTCACATTAAGGCGTCTCAAATCAAGTGTTGGTTTGTATTTTCTGAGAAAGGGTTGAATTTACAAAGATAAATTGCCCCTTTGGTCAAGGACCCTGTTTTTGGGTAATTACCAGGTTTGAACCTGCTGATGTATAGGTCAAATCTGAGTGGATATTGAGGTCTGAAACTTATTTGGGGTTAGGTGTGGAGACTATGAGAGTTTTCTGTTCATTGATGACCCAGCTCGTTGGTGGTTGAAGCTCAATGTATTTCTGTTGCTTATTGTTCCCAGGTCTGAAAATTAAGTCACTTTCCTGAAGCTGTTCTAAGTTGTAAAAGTCTGAAATTTTCTGATATAAATTTCTGCTATTAATTTCTGAACATTATCTTTTCTGAAAGTGTTCTTTCCCAAGCAAGTTCTAGTGTTATTTTATGCATATTTGTTATCTATCATTTGGCATGTTAAAACCATGATTGGCACATGAAAAACTCAAGCAAAACAATCTCAGAAAACTCTCAAACAGCAAGCATTAAACTCAGAAAAAATTAGGGGTCTTACATTACACATATATTCCATAAAATCCAACAAACATGATCATGAGAATTTTAAGTTTGATATCTAGTTTTTGTTGGATTTGACCCATGTATGTTTTATATCATTTGAAGTTAAACTCCATGAGTTGACATTTCACTAATGAAAATTTTCCTCATATATGTTTGTAACAGTTGTAGTGCAAGAGGACTTAACATAGAAGCACCTTGAAGCATTTTTTAGTACTGGGAGAAATGGAGAATGTCTTCAATTGGTATTGGATTTTGACACTCTAGCTTCATCCCCCATTGGCAAAGCATGTGAATGGAAATTGAGAGGAAATCCAAATGCAAGACAGAAAATTGCATATAGCTATCATCATTGCACACCCAAGTAGTCCATTGAGGAATGGGTAGGTAACATTTTCTCATATGATTATCATGCAAAAACATTTTGCTTAGGTTTGTTCCTTGATATGCAATATTGAAAAAGTATATTATGTTCACTCAAACTATTGTATATCGCCATACTTATGGGGTAATATGTTTGAGTCGTGTCACTTGCACCTAACATGTTGCTCAACCCAAAGTATACCTTGAAACATTGACAACAATAATGAGAACACTAGAAGAAAATGTTTAGGGTTGTTGCATCCAGATCTCTTGCTTTTTTATCCATCTTAATTTTTATTTGTCACATTAGTTGTTCACATCATCTAGATTTAACAATATATCCTTATATAAGGTATTTGTTTGTCCTATTTCATTCGTAAGCATGGTTTAGCCATCTTCATAATGAATTCATTTTTTAATCTAATGAAGGACAAGCGAATATCTTGTCTTAACTAGTCTCCATGAAGCTATTCTAATATATCATTGTATGCATGATGTAAGATTTTTGTAATGTCCCCTTTTTTCTAGCCATCTCAGAGGGGTATTAGCCTTTATTCTCCAAAGGCTAAGTGGAATTATAAGGAGGAATTAATTAAATTAATTTCTTATAAAGTTATCAAATAGTGTAAATGTAATCAAATCTGATCAAATTGTATCCTAAGAGGAGAATCTATGGAAATTCTAAGTCTTAATTTCTGTGCATGTATTCGAAGTCAGATTTATTGTTTGTATTTCAAATCTTCTGATTGCAGAACATTTATCTATTTCGATGATTGCAAATAGAAGATTGAATTGCCATTTATATTTGTGAGGGAGACACGCCTCAAGGAGAGACGCGTCTCATGAGAGGACGTGTCCCTTGAGCGCGCGGGCTCCCTTAACAAACTGAAAATATTTGGTATTTATCATAAACTAATTCACATGCTTTAACAAGCAGCGATCATATAATATGAAGTTCGATTTTATTCATTTACAAATTTCGATCATCATCTGAAATTTGAATAACTTATTTGTAGACATTATATTTTAAGAACAATTCGATTAAATATAAATGATGATGATGATGCATGAATGCAATCATCATTTATATTTGACTGAAGCTATCCTAAATCAACACTCCCTCTTAGCTAGGGAAGATAACTCTAAACAAATAAGTAGAGATATCACCTTACACGTGATATCGAAGATATGATATGTTTTCTCAATTTTGTCGAGTCACATGACATTCTTCATAACACATCTTTATTATGGTATGTGCACTGACATCAAGTCTCATGATGTCTACCATAATAGTTCATGGCATATCCACGGATATATATTTATCCACCATGATTATCTCATAAGGATCACAATGATCTTCAAATGACATCAAAGTGTCCAAGAGATACTATCATGACATGTTCAAATATATCAAGTCACATGATATCTATCATGATAGTTCAACTCATCATTGTAGAGTCGTCACTTTACAATGTCACATACAAGTGTTCATTATTAGAAAGATCGTCACCTTTCAATAATGTACACAGGGGGAGAGGGTCCATAAAGTCATGGAGTCACACACATGACAAAAGAGTTTACACATTAAACATCTTTAAATATATTAGTACAAATTTTAAACAATTTGAATTTCAATCATAATATCAAATTACATTTCAACCATACCAAGTTTCTTCCTGAAGTGTTCAACCTTGACTCTGGAGAGAGGTTTGGTGAGAATGTCTGCTGTTTGATCATTTGTACTAATATACTCCAACTGGAACACATTTCTTTCTACCATGTCTCTTACATAATGGTAGGGGATCTCAATATGCTTAGATCTATCATGGAATACTGGATTTACAGAGAGTTTAATGCAAATCTGATTATCACAATGGATGATAGTAGGATTCAGGGGTTCACCAAAGAGTCCCACAAGCAATTTCCAGAGCCATACTGCTTCTCTTGCCTCCATAGAGGCTGCAATGTATTCAGCTTCTGTTGAGTTTTGTGCTACTGAAGACTGTTTTCTGCTGATCCAAGAGATCATAGCCGATCCTAAACTGAAGCAACATCTTGATGTGCTTTTCCGATCGGTTACACTTCCAGCCCAATCTGAATCAGAGTATCCATGTAGATCTAGTTGGTCATTTTTGTAATGAAGACCATATCCAATAGTGCCTTGAAGATATCTCAATATGTGCTTTACAACAACAAGGTGAATTTCCTTTGGTTCACACATGAACTGGCTTAAAGCATTCACTGCATAGCAAATATCAGGTCTGGTGTTAACCAGGTACATCAATGATCCAATTATCTGTCTATATAGAGTGAGATCTGCAAACTTAGATTCTGCTCCTGCTTCTTTTAGTTTGTGTAGGTTGGTTTCCATAGGTGTAGACATGGGTCTACAATCCAACATCCCAAATCTCTTCAGAATATCAACAGTATACTTCCCTTGATTTAGTATGATGCCATCTGATTTCTGCCAGACTTCTAAACCTAGGAAGTAATGTAGAATGCCCAAGTCTTTCATGTCAAATTATGAAGTTAGATCCTTCTTACCTTGAGTAATTAGGTGATCTTCTCCTGTTATCAGCAGGTCATCAACATATAAAATAATTATTAGCATATCTCCTTTAATTACCTTAAAATAAAGATTTGGGTCTGCATCATTTTTAGAAAATCCTAGTCCCAAGAGATAGCTGTCAATTCTTTCATACCAGGCCTTGGGGGGCTGTTTAAGTCCATATAGAGCTTTCTTTAGTCTGCATACATGTGAGTCAGGTTTACGTATCACAAAACCTTCAGGCTGTTCTAGATAGGCTTCCTCTTCAATGGTCCCATTCAGGAAGGCAGTTTTCACATCCATTTGATGGATCTTCCAGCCTTTAGCTGCTGCAATGGCTATCACTGCTCTCACAGATGTGTATCGGGCAACAGGTGCAAATGTTTCTTCATAATCAATGCCTTCCTTTTGTGAAAAAAATCTCTGGCCACAAAACGTGCCTTATGTTTTTCTATACTGCCATCAGCAGCATGTTTGATTTTGAAGAGCCATTTAGAAGAGACAACAGATTTCTCTTTTGGTCTAGGCACTATATCCCATACATCATTTTTTAGAATGGACTGATACTCTTCCGTCATTGCATCCTTCCATACTTGATGTCTGAAGGCTTTTGTAACACTGGCGGGTTCTGAATTTATGTTTTCATTCATTAGAGCAACATAGCTTGAGAACCTTTTGGGTCTTTTACTTTCCCTAAAGGTTCCTTTGGGTGCTGCATGATTCTCAACTTCTTTGATCATCTTCCTAGCCCAAAGTGGCCTCTTCTTGCCGTTGTCATTTGGATTCTCTTCTAAAGCAGATTGAAGTTCACTTGTTATTTCCTCAGGATACTCCCTTTGAATCTCAGGAGTAGGATCCACTTCTAAGACTCTAGGGGAATAAGTTTCTATCTCACTTGAACTCCTTGCCCTTTTGAATGCAATGTCTTCTTCAAAGATGACATCTCTGCTCAATTCAATTTGTTTTTGCCCGGGTATGAATATCTTGTAGGCTTTAGAGGTTTCACTATATCCCACAAATACCCCTTTCTTTTCGGAAGGTTCTAGTTTGAATCTCTTCTCTTTAGGCACATGGATATAGACTGGGCAACCAAAAATCCTAAAGTGACTAATGTCAGGTTTTATGCCAGTAAAAGCTTCTTCAGGAGTTTTGCTATCTAGATGAGAATGTGGACATCTATTTTGGATGTAGATAGTAGTTCTAGAGGCTTCTGCCTAGAATGAGGTTTCTATGTTTTGGTCAAGTAACATTGCTTTTGTAGCTTCTACAATGGTTCTATTTTTTTCTGTCAACAGCACCATTTTGTTGAGGGTTGTAGGCTACTGTAAATTCCCTCTTAATCCCAGCATTCATGCATAATTCCTTAAAGATTTCAGAGGTGTATTCTTTCCCATTGTCTGTCCTTAGAATTTTGATTTTCTTCCCAGAGAAGTTTTCAGTAAGAGCTTTGAACTCCTTAAACCTTTTAAGGATTTCTATTGACTCTTTACACTTAAGAAAATAAATCCAAGTCTTCCTAGAGAAGTCATCTATAAATATAACATAGTATAGGAAGCCTGCCATGGAGGGTACTAACATGGGTCCACATAAATCAGAGTGAACCAGTTCTAGCACATCTTTGGTTTTACTCAGGCTGTTGTAAAAGGATCCCTTTATATTCTTTCCTAGGGCACACCCTTTACAAGCTCCTTCATGAGTTGGCTTTAACTTAGGCAATCCTGTTACCAGTTTTCCCACAGATGGTAGGGCATGGAAATGAAGGTGTCCTAATCTTCAATGCCAAATTTCATTTGAACCAGAAATTTCAAGGGTAAGGGCTTGCTTGATGTCCATGCATAGTTTGTAAAGATACCCTTGTCTTAAACCTATGGTTTGAGATTTCTTTATAGTGGAGATTTTAGGCCATGCCAAAACTTTCCCGTCCATAAAGGTAACCCTATATCCATTGTCTTCAAGAGCAGAGATGGATATTAGATTCCTCTTTATTCCTAGCACGAATAGGACTCCACTGAGTTGTAGGGAGAGACCAGATTTCAATTTGATGAAGCAAGTTCCCACCCCTCTTACAGGGTGTGCATAATCATCCCCAATAGTTACTTCTTCATCAGTTTCTTCAGTCATAGTGTCTAGGTGTTCTTTGAACCCAGTGATGTGCCTTGATGAACCACTATCAATTACCCAGTTGTTGATATTGTTAGATACTTGACTTGATAATGTTGAATAGAATACAAATTTTTCAGATTCATAGTCTGTATTTGATTTTCCTATTTTAGCAAAAGAGGTTTGTTGTTTTGTTCTATCAGGGCACTTCATTGCATAGTGCCCATATTGATCACATCAGAAACATTGTACTTGAGAGATGTCTTTCCTCTTCTTGAATGTTCCTTTTCCATAGGAATTCTCTTTCTCTTAAATAGTCCTTTCCCGTAAGAGTTCTTCTTACCCCTTTTATTAGATGTTGTGTTGAGCACATGAATGTCCTCATCTATGGGTTTTTGTTTGTTTTCTTTTGTTGAGAGTTTTGTTTCCTCTTGTAAGTAGCCTGTTCTTAGCCTATCAAACTTGGGGAGTTTAGGTCTCGCACTTATTCCTTGAACAAATGACTTCCATGAGTTTGGTAGGCCTCCTAGTGCTATTACTGTTAACTCTTTGCTATCAATTTGATATCTAATTGTTGATAATTGATCCCTTAGTTCAGTGATCCTCATGAAGTATGCATTAATAGATTCTCCTTTGTTTATTTGAACATTGTTGAGTTGCCTCTTTAATGCAAGAGTCCTATTGGTGTTGTTTATTTCAAAGGTGCTCTCAAGGGATTTGAACATTAGATATGCAGTCTCATGTTTTGCTAGAATGGGTACTATATGGTCCCTAACTGCATCTACTAAAATTTTCATTGCTTTTTCATTGTTCTCAATCCATTGAGTTTTCTCTGAATCATCCTCTAGTTCCCTCTTGTTTTCTCTCACAAATGAGTCTAACTTATTTTCTTTGAGAATCATCATGATTCTGAATTTCCATGATGTGAAGTTGTTTGTTCCTTCAAGACGGTCTTCAAATTTGATCACACTTGACATTATGAAGAATGTGATGTGAATTTCGATTTCTTAAAAGATATGATTTTTCTAAGTAATCTGATATCTAGATTTGATTTTGATTCACTCAACTTGGCTCTGATACCATGTAAACGTAATAAAATCTGATCAAATTGTATCCTAAGAGGAGAATCTATGGAAATTCTAAGTCTTAATTTCTATGCATGTATTCTAAGTCAGATTTATTGTTTGTATTTCAAATCTTCTGATTGCAGAACATTTATCTATTTCGATGATTGCAAATAGAAGGTTGAATTGCCATTTATATTTGTGAGGGAGACACGCCTCAAGGAGAGACGCGTCTCATGAGAGGACGTGTCCCTTGAGCGCGCGGGCTCCCTTAACAAACCGAAAATATTCGGTATTTATCATAAACTAATTCGCATGCTTTAACAAGCAGCGATCATGTAATATGAAGTTCGATTTTATTCATTTACAAATTTCGATCATCGTCTGAAATTTGAATAACTTATTTGTAGACATTATATTTTAAGAATAGTTCGATTAAATATAAATGATGATGATTCATGAATGCAATCATCATTTATATTTGACTGAAGCTATCTTAAATCAACAAATAGATTAAAATTTAAAAGTTGACTTTATATTTAATTAATTTAATTAATGTGACTTAAATAAATATTAAATCATAAAAGTCACTTAAGTGAAATAATATTATATTTTTCTAGAAGTTTCTAATTGAGGCCGACCTCTTTGGTGAAAAAGTATATTAGGAGGGGGTAGCCTTGTGTTTCATCATCCAAGAATTGATATTTGATCGATTTGTCTGTTTGGTGAAGGAGCCAATTAGGGTTTCTGCCATTATTGGACCTTTGGGAATGAAACTCTCATTGGTTGAGCAATGTTGAGGCTGTGAAACTATCAGCTGAGATTATTGCCAGTTGTGGGCTTCATTTCAGAAGTTCAACTTGTGCTTGCATTGCAAATTTAATGGACTTTGGCCAAATTTGGTTATGTTGGAGTAATCGAGTTAAACATCATTCGGAGGCTTGATATTCTGATTTGAAGAAATTGATTGAGGGTTTGAAGGCAGATTGCATTCTCAGAACTAGAAGTAATATTTGCTTGGAATTTGATATTAGTGGGAGGACGTCTCTGGCAGAAGAGACAAATACGGGAAAGAGACAATTGATTATTTATTTGAGACAAAGAGATAATTGATTATTTTATTAGAGGGAGAAGAAAGGACAAAATACAGGTAAGCCAAGAGATCGTCAGGAAATAGAAGTTTGGAAAAGACAAATCAAGCTGCTCAGCAACAGGACAAAGTCGGTCTCATATTCTGCAGCATCGAATTCAACAGGACATATGAATTTAGCGGATAAGACAAAGCAATAAGACAATGTCTATCGAATCTCCTTGACCTGTCGGGAGGAGCTTCCAGCCAACTGCAAGTGATAAATATAATCTGGAGATTGACGCAGCAATCTGATAATACATTTAATTCAGATTTTGAAAGGATCGCTTTAATTTTGAGAAATCGGGAGCTGCTTCAATAATATATCATCTGGAGTTTATCAATTCAGCATATGACATAGTGCGATTCTGATTGGAGGAAAAGACAACGGACTTAGCTTGGGTTGCAAATTGTAAACATTGAAGAATTCAGAAGAAGACAAAATAAAAGGGCCTATGATTAAATACAAAGTCATTAGCATCAGACAAGTCAAAGCCGCTAGGGGAAATTGATATTTTGTATTCTCTACCAGCATCATTCAGATGGGACAAGTTATGACAGCTACCTTGGGTGTCATCTTCTAGTTGTGAAAATTAGTGACGATTTGGTGTTGGAATTCAGCATTTGGCCAAGGTGTCATACATCCTCAACATACCTGCTGACACTCAAGCAGGAGCAGATCAATATTCAAGGAGGAGGTTGATACTTCCAGGTTCTCATCATTTTGTATTGTACGAATTGCTTTAAAACTGCATATTGATATTTTGTATTAGCTGTCATTACAGGCAGTCATATAGTAATTGCATTCCAATACATTGTGGTCACCTACAACATCAGTTATCATTGCATTGTGGTTTGGAATTAGCACATGAACTATTTGACAAAATGCCATAATGCTGTAGTTGTGTGTTTGCATCTTCTAATTGCATTGGGAAGTCAGATATACATTTGCATTGCTTTAAAGTGCATTGATAAATCATTAGAAATCATCTATTGCACAATTCTTCATCTTTCACAACCAGAAAATACAGAAGAAACCACAAAACAGTAGATGAAGCAAACCATTTGACGAAATGTCCGAGGCCAAAAACTGAAAGGTTAAGACTAGATTGGCAAGGGATATTACAATTTCATACCATTGTGTGAAATAATTTCCCAAAATTGATTGATTTAAAAGCTCTTTACTATAACCTTGTTGCTTAGAATAAAACTCATATAGAAGCAACAATTGAATAGAAATTAGTTAGCCATTCAATAAGTGTGTGTACACAATAAATGCAATTAAGTTGCATTTATAGAAAAATACTAAGAGGAGATGGGGATGGCAACTTTCTCTTCAAAAATAGAAAGAGATGAGAATAGGTAAAGATCACAACTCAAACTCTAGGATAGAAAGATTGCCACAAAGTAATCTTGTGAAAATAAGGATCAAAGCAAAAAAATAAAGCATGGAATATCAAAAGATGTCTACCTATGGTGTAATAAATGCATATCTATAACAACACCTCCCAAGCACAACTTGGGTGAAATGGGTCCCGACAAACAAATGCCTTGTTATGGACCCATGTACAAAAATTAATTCCCCAAGGAAAGAGAGAGATAGCCCTCCCAAGTTTGACACTTTATGGAATAGAGTGTTCCCAAAATATCTACTTATAGACACAATGATTTTGATCTTTGTTGTGACAATTTACAAAATGGAAAAAAAAGCTGAAAGTACATATTTGAGACAAAATAATAGCATCAATGCAAAGTACACAAAAAATACGCACTTTCAAAAAGTGACACTCAATATGGAGTACATATGTACAAGAATGAAGCTTTGGAATTTTCTAAAATGAAAATGATAGGCGAATGTTTAAACAAACTATCAAGCTATTGAGTGAGAATGGGCCTTCCAAAGTTTACGTTTCAAATTGAAATGTAAATCACTGCATACAAGGAGTGCCTCAAGCGAGGGATGACATGATTGTGACATTAGTAGGTGATTGTGTGAGTATGCTAGTATGGCATTTGCATTGGATGAAGTGTCACTTTATGGATTGTTGATTGGTAGTAAGTATGGCATGTGCTAGTGTGTCAGATTGATGTGGCAGTTGATTGGTTTGTAATGTCTTGTTGCATGGTAGTTGATGTGTCAGATGAATGCGTAGTGATTGTGCCTGGATTATTTAGAGGGAATATGTAATGTACCCCTTTAGTTTTTTCGGATTTGTCAACACAATAAACCAGCATCCAAACACTGATTAGCGTTAGCTCCAAATCCAAATCAGCTCATGAGTAACCCTGACCAAGAATGTTCACCGAGATCCCAGTATGGGCGAGGTGATAGAATATGGTTTGGGGATCATTAGGAAAATCAGAACTGAAGGTACAATTCATTTGCTAAGAAGGCATCCACAAGCGGTGGGAATACTCCACTTATTCAGTGGGTGAGATTATTACAGCTTATTAAGGCGACAAGCCAATCGTGTAACCACACTTCCACTTGAACAGTGGGGGGTATACAATCCTCACAACCACTTATTTCATGGGGGGAATACAACATTAATGAAAGATTATTTATTGAACTCGACCACTCAATCATGGGAGTATAGAATAGACTAAAATTGCAGCAATAATAAAATAACAGCAGTTAGTACTACTAACTAGCTTTACAATGAATAATATCAGTTGCAAATAAGAAAGATATGCTTCCAAACTTCTATCAATAGTTAGAGTAGTGATCCTCTAACATTTACAATACCAAAATGATATAGAAATGAAGCACATAACAACAATATGCTAAAAATCACTAATCTGATCAGAAATAGTAAGAACAGAAAATCATACCAGCAATAGAGAGATTCACCGAAATGCTCATATCTCCACCAAATGGAGTCCATTTGACATGAAACTGAATGCAGATGAATCCTTGATCAGAGGCGTCCAAAACACAACAGAGAGACACCTTCAAAACTCGCACCTGCCAGTGGCATGAATCCCAATGCAACCAGGCAGAATGGTACGGCCTCCAAGAAGGGTCGACCTTCTCCCAAAAATCAGAAACTCAACTAAAAAATCTGCAAACTTCCAAAAAGGGGCGCCCTCCACAGTAGAACAACATGGGCTAGTACCCAGAACAATAGAAAAATCAGGGGCGAAGTTGTGATCAGAAATTCGCTTCAGCCATGTAAAAACCAGCAACATAGAAATAGGCTATACATCAGCAACCTGTCCTAAAAATTCTGAATTGAAGCTCCATCTGCACTCCCGTGTGAAGTACAGTCTCATAGAACCACCTAGGAAGCCATAGTTTTAGGCCCGAAGGATGGATTGCAAAATGCTAAGCTTCCCTTTAGCCAGGTTCTGGATTCAGTCCAGCAGCATAACTTTACTTACAAATTCAAGCATGAGAATGAAAGAGCAAGCCATCAATAAATAAGCTTCACAGAAGGAGATGAATCGACTTTAACTCCAAAAGAAACACTTCAAATTCCCAAAAGGGAAGCCCATCTCCAAAAAGCACCTTTTTAAAATATAATATTTAAACTTTTCATTCTCTTCTCCAAGTTGTCTCAATTTGATAAGAAATAAAACATTTAATGAAATATTAAATGTATCAACCAAGGCGTCCACTTTATGGCCCCAACTTAAAAATAACTTGAAGTCATCAAGCTAGGCGTGGGGTACAACTTCAAAACACAATTTTAACTAAGTATGAAACTTAGTTCAATGAGCAAGCCAATGCCAAACTGGAAACTGAGAGATTACCAAAATTAGGATAATGATCTGAACAATACTGCTGGTGAAGATACTGCCAAAAATAGACTTACTAAAAATAGCCAATGCTAAAAATAGTAAGTTTACATCAAAACCACAGAAAGCCAAGATGAGCAGGAAACATTGGAAATCCTCATTTGCTCATCTGAATAACCTATAGATTTTCGGAAATAGGCTATTAGTCCACAACGAGGTCATCACTGAAAAGGGGACATTACAGAATATTTGGTACAAGGTATATTTCATCAATATTGTTGACAATATGGAACATTCCTTTGGAATGTTGTGATGATGTTATTGGTTCATTATCGGGTTGAGCACCAGTAATGGTGTTGTGTTTTCTTAATTTTTTCCTTTAACTACATGTTGTCCATTTAGTACAAATAGAGGAAAAAAAATTGGGGTTCTTGGCAAAGTTGCCTAATTTGGACAATTTGACAAGCGATCTTTAGGTCTTGGATGCTTTGAATGTAATGACAAGCTCAAATTTGTTCCAACATGCTTCTAGATGAAGTTACCTACAAAAAAAGATAATTGAAAACATTCAAACTTTGCTAGTTTGGTCTTTAGGTGTCCAATTTGAACAAAACAAAAGGTTAAAACAACTTTCTCAAATACTTTGGACACATCAAGCATAGTTTTTCTCCAACATTCTTCTAGAAGAAACACCTACACAAGTCACTTAAACTAGCCTATAGTCAAGATAGTTCTAATACCATAACATTTCAAATTTCTATTATGAAATCATTACCCAAAATTTATTTAAAAAACTATTTACTACATAACCTAGATAGCTCAAAATAGAACTCATGGAGAAGCAATATTTGAACAAGAATTGTTATCCATTCAATAAGCATGTGTAAACAATAAGTGCTATGAAGTTGCACTTATAAAGAATATAGGGAGATGCAACTCTTAACAACCCACTCATAAAAAATATATAAAGAGATAAGGATAGATGAGGACGACAACTCATATTTTAGAATATAATTTTTTTTCACAAAGCAATCTTGTGAAAATTAGGAATAAAGTAGGAAACAAAGAATGGGATATCGAAAATATCTACCTACGCGATAAATAAATAATCCACCTGAGTAATCTTAATTTCCTAAGGTGTAATAAATGCATAACTACACCAACACTTGACTTAGCTACAATAATTAGTGAATTTGTTGGAGGTTGTTTGGAGGTGTTGTCCATAAATTTGTAGTTCCTACTTAAGAATGGTGTATCCTTAAAAAGGTTTGAAGTGCTAATCTCTAGCCTTTTCATCAACCATTCCGCTAGAATTCCCCTAGTCTTCAAGTTCATTGAGTTTGTTTTTCTTGCCACCTCTTATAATTTCTAAATACCAAAAGTGGGAAAAGATCAACTTTGTGTACCTTACCTTGTTTAGTGATGCAATCAACATCCTCTCCTCCACCAATGAGACCTAGAAGTTGCAAAGACATTGCCATCTTGTTGGAGAGAAGATATCTAGGAGGAAAATATAAAATGACATGTTGTACTCTAAATCGGCTCTTCCATTGAGCAAAGTTTATGGGATATAAAATTGTCAAGAGTTTAGTTGATCATGATTGGGGGCAAGGTTATTGATTTCAACATAAGTCATGTTTCAGTGGACGAGAAAAGGCCATCAATTCATCTTGGTTTTCTGAAAATGTGAAATTGATCACAAAGGCTTGTTAGATTGATTCAAGTGTTTGTTTCTCATCCCTAGTATTTTTTCCCACTATTAATTTTTCAATCACATAGAAATGTCCATACATCCTTTTTATGCATTTTTCCTTAAATATGGAAAAGAATGTAGTTACAAAAAGAGACTAGTAAGTGATCTTACATGATATGTCTATGGAGGAAATTCATAGTGAGAGATACAATCTTACAAAGGAAAAATAAGAAAATCATATATATTACATTTGAAAGTTGGGTATTTAAAAGTAAGTTTATATGACCAAATATTAACCTTCTTTTTGTCTTAGAAATAAGAAAATCATAGTGAATGATTACAATCTTACAAAGGAAAAATAAAAAAAACTATATATCCCACATTTGAAAGTTGGGAGTAAAAAAGTTTATAAGCCCAAATACTAACCTTGTTTCGGTCTCAGAAATAAGACTTAAGACTTTGCCAAGCATATGTGCCACACTTCACCTGCATACCACACAATATGGGTTCCACTATTGAAATTTAATTTAGAATAACAACCTCCCACATTTTCCTAAGCATAAAATTGCAATTTTTTTATCAGTAAAGCTGTTAGGAATGTGAAGTATATGTGCACATTTGCACTTCTGACAAAGTGAATGTGTCCCCTGATTTATTGGAAAATTACATATTAAAAATACTAGCTCAATTTGTTAGGATTATAGGGTCCTTGTGAACCTTGCATTGTGCAAAGAAGCATGCAACCTCTAGAGTCCAACAAGCCCAATCCAAATTTATCTTGTCAAAATGTTTGTAATATCCCCTTTTTTTGGTCCATTCCAACATTCTTGGAAACTCCAAATTTCTTGGAGAACACTTGCCTTCTTGGAAGGAAATTTTGACAGTGGCAGTGAGTTTTTAAAGCCTATTCATGCACAACGGTACTTTTTGTGTGTGAATCCAACATTCAGGGAGCACTCCAAAGTTTTTGGAAAGGTCTTATCATCCTTGGATAGCACAAAATTTCCATGAATTAAAGTCCTATGCACTCAAGGAGTTGGTGGAATTATCAAGACCGTTTAAATGGCCTATTTTAATATTTTCTATAAGACTTTGAGATGGTTTAAAGGGGAAAATTATTTAAATAATTAAATATTAAAATTGTCGAAGAGTAAAATTAAATAACAAATAAAGTGTTTCTAGGCTCAAGGTTCTGAAAAGTGGTCATAAGGATACTTTATGTTAATTTATTAAGGAAAAAAACACTTTTGAAAAAGAGCAATGAAAAAGAAAAAACCATTTTTTTGAAAAAGCAACAAAAAGCAAAAATCACTTTTTTGAAAAGTAGCAAAAAAGCAAAAAATGCATTTTCCTAAAATAGCTTTGAAAAATTTATAAAAGGAGTAGGAATTTTGAAAAACACACTACATTCTATTTAGAGTTATTTCATTTCTCAAGAATGAATGCACACTCATCTTCTCCATTTCCCAAGGACAAAAACCCTTTAAAAATTTGAAAGCTTTGAGGATGAAATCCCTCCTGGCTTTTCGTGCAATCTCATTGAGGGATTGCTAGTGGGCTTATTTAGACATTGTTTTAGTGCTTCAATTTAGGGTGTGAGGTTTTTATTGTTTGTTTCAGTTATTTTCTTCTAGATTTGATATGAATATTTTTAAAGTTTGCAGAATGGTTTTATATTATTAGAGATGCATAATTACAATTCTTATTGATGCAGCAATCCCAATATTTTAGGCTATGCAATTTGTTCCTTTCTATGTAATTATTAGTGACATTGAATGTTGAGGAGAAGGATTTGAGTGTTAGTGCCTAGTTATTTTCATTCCAGCTGTACCAATACTTGTCATTGCTGCTGTATTGTTTTGATTTCTCCTTTATTTTAGGTTATACAAGCCTCTACTAGGTCATACCAACAAAATACTGGGTTGTAGCTATTTAGGGGTAGTTGGGGGTCAATATGAGGATTGTAGACCTTGTCTAACCTAGTTGCCACTAGGCGAAGTGTAATTTCTGAATATAAATACTGTTGTTCATCCTTTGTTTATCCTTGGACTATACACCAGTTGAGCTGTACCTTTTGAGTATGATTGAGTATTCTTCATTTTGGCTTCTAGTGACCATTGGTTATTAATCTTCATCATTTTTAGGCAATTCCAATTAGCAAGCAAAGATACAAATTTATTTCTTGTGATTTTTCAGTTGGCTGCAAAGTCTTCAACGAAATGTTCATTTTCAAAATAATGGAAAAATATGTCTAAGTTTAGTTCAAATATAACGTCCCCATTTTTACGCCATGTTTCGTGAGCGTTGGCCAATTTCTGGGGTTTTCATAAGCTTCCAAGTGAGTTGAGAGAACTCCAATGTTCTTGGAGAATTTTGTTTCGAGGTTTCTTGACATCTAGGGTTGTTTTGGTGTTCATATGGTATTCAGGATTGTGGTGATGCTCTTTGTAGTGTTTTTGGCCATTTGGATTGTTCTCCACATTTCTTGGAGAACATTGCTATTTTAGTAAGTGCCCATTTTGGAACTCGACATCATTCTCCAACATCAACTTCTTCTTGGCATGATGAGTTTCAATTTTCAGTGCCTTGGCAGTGCTTTCTACAAAGTGGTTTGGATTATTTAAATTATTATACTAAAGTTATAAAGTTGATGTTATAATATTTATTTCAGTGTTTTTATTTAATAAATTTATGTTATGTCCCCTCAAGTGGATGTCTAGGGAAAAGGGGACTTAGACATAAAGTTATTTTTTAAAAGAAAAAAAGTGTTTTTTTCGAAAAAACAACGAAAAAATTTTTCAAAAAAAAAAACAATGAAAAAGCTATAAAAGGAGGTTTGGGGCTGTTAGAAACCAAGATCACCTGCATGCAATCACCTGTCACATGCAAAAGACATGCAGAACCAAAGAAGATGTTTTGTAAACCTCAAAGTAAAAATGCATTATTGAGAATCAATTATTACAAAGAGATCAATCCTTATGAAGGAGATCAAAAAACCTTAAAAGGGAAACCCTAAATGAAACCCTAGTGTGCACACTTAATAATTAATCAATTATTAATGTGCCTAAGTTTAACTTAAGCAACTAAAGGAATAAGTGACTTAATTAATTAACCAATATGATATAATTAATTAAGTATAATAAATTATTACTCTAACACCCCCCCTTAAGATGAATTTAGGAAGAAGCTAAAACACTAGAAGAAGATGCATGAAAGCAAATATGGGTCCCGGCAACTAGGTCTGATCAGGTACCCATTTACAAATCCAAGAATGAAGTAGAAAAGGAAAAACCTAGTGGAACAAAACCCCCCTACAATGAGATGACATGCTGCAAAGAAGCACTGGAAGAGCACTATAGAGTAACACTGGAACCGCAATCTGGCAAGCAAGGAAAGATACTTCTGTTTACAAGAAACCATATCGAAATCATAATGATGCAACAACAGACCCGATGCCACGGAACACACGAAAACTCCAAACGGGAACAAACCTAGAATCTATGAAGTAGAAGTCGATTATTGAATGATTTTGATACTGAAATGAAGTGAAAAGATGCAAGGTGCACTCTCCCAATTGCCAAAACATCCAAGTAATCTCCAAAACACCCATCGGGCCAAATCTAGATTAACGATAAACCTGAGATAGATACAAAAAAAAGTGCATTGATAGCAACATAGAGCTCCTCAATACCTTTCCAACGCCGCAAAGATAGCGAAAATCGGAGATCGTGGCAAAAAGTTATGAGCTCAGAAGCATAAAATAAGTATGACTTCAAACAGCAATAAATGAAGTAAAACAGAAAAATATTGTAAAATAAACTACACCACAGGAAAGTGCTTGGAACCAGCTTTCCGACGATATCTCGTTTGCCCGATTTTGATACCGTATGCCCAAGTTATGCCAAAAAGAAAAAAACTGCTCCTTTAGGGAAAATCAGGGTTAGGAGGGGGCAAAGAGACCGTACGACCGCTGATGCCATGCTGACGACATCCATTCACGAGCGTAAATTTGACGGCCATTTGGCCGTCGTTGCAAAAAATCGGCCCCTTGCATAAAAAATTTGACAGAGCCCCTGGTTGCTGATATGACTAGGGGCAGGGTGCTGGAGTTGGTCGAGGGCCAGGCGGGGAGCTCTTGGTCCCCCATAGAACCCTAGGCCGCGGGTGGGAAGCCCTCAGGGGCTGGCAGAGAGCCCCCGGTCCTCCATATGACCGTGGCGGAGCGCAGAGGGGCCTGCGGGGGCGGATTGGCCGGCAATCGGATGGGGGAGCCACCGGCGGCGGCGGCGGACTGGTGGCCGCCTGGTGGTGGGTTTCTGCAGAACTGGAGGCGTCGGAGTGAATACCGAAAAACACTTTTTAAATTTATTTTTTTCGATTTTCGTGCCTCGTAATGCATGCCGGGGAGGCCGTATGGCCTTCCTCGCATTTTTTTTTTGCCTCAGAAACCAACTTCTTAGAAATCGATCAAACGACAGGCGTTCTTAGGGTTTTTGGCCGCTGCGAACACGATGGTGACCTCCATTTGGGCTCAAAATGCTTCGAAAAATCGGCTACCCCCAGCTTTTGCAAAAAAGATGCTTGTGGAAACCTTTGCACTAGAAACTCATTGAAAGGCCATATCTTTAGATCACGAATAGACAGCTGGAGGTTTGCAACTCTGATACCATGTTAGAAACCAAGATCATCTGCATGCAATCACCTGTCACATGCAAAAGACATGCAGAATCAAATAAGATGTTCTGTAAACCTCAAAGTAAAAATGCATTATTGAGAATCAATTATTACAAAGAGATCAATCCTTATGAAGGAGATCAAGAAACCCTAAAAGGGAAACCCTAAATGAAACCCTAGTGTGCACACTTAATAATTAATCAATTATTAATGTGCCTAAGTTTAGCTTAAGCAACTAAAGGAATAAGTGACTTAATTAATTAACTAGTATGATATAATTAATTAAGTATAATAACTTATTACTCTAACAGGGGCTCTCATTTGTATTATTCAAGTTTGCACACATAACAGGATGTTGCTGGAGTGAATAGAAAAGTTCTTCCAATGATTGAACGTGGTTAAAACCTAAGTCACCATATTTGGCTGAATATCAACTTGAAATTCGAAATTTGTCGAATTTAAAAAAAAAAATTGAAATACGTTCATATATGAATAAATTCGTACGGTAAAAAATTTTACATTAAAAAATCTCAAAATATTAGTAAAAATTCATTGAAATTCATGAGGGCACTGTGATTTTATTAAAATATATCTAAAAACATTTTTTAAGGTTTTCTTTCCACATTTTTTATAGGAGGTTTTATCTTTCTCGGTTTATCCCGCGTGAACTGTTTTGCAGGGCTCCACAAAGTATTTGCGAGTGGCAGACGCATTCACGGCGGACGCATCGAGCACTCGATCATGAGCGGGTCGTTGGGATTCAAGCGGCTGGAGGTGGAGCTGGACCGTAAATGGACTTGTGCAAGTCTCAGGGACCGGTGGGTTTGCAAGGCTTCTAATGCTGCGACTCCTTCTTCGATTTATTATTTTGAATATGTTCTTAATATCATTCTTTTGTTATGTTTGTTATATTTTTTTAATATTATTTATTTATGTTATGTTTTCATATATTTTAATATTATTTTATATGTAATATTATTTTTATTTATGTTCATTTGTTATTTAATTTAATTTTTTATTTATAATGTTAAAATTTAATATTTTAAACTAAATAAATTAAACTTTTATTATAATATATTTATTATTTAATATATAATTTAATTTATTTATTGTTTATATATTAATAATACTTAAAATTTGAAGTATATTTTTATTATTATTTATTTTGTTTTGTGTTTAGCTTTATTAATATGTTTAAACATATTAGTATATTAATATTATTTTTTTATTTATTTTAAGTTTATTACTTATTTTTTTAAAAAATCAAAATTTTATAAGATGAATTTAATTCGAAGTTTTTAATTTTCAATTTTTTCCCTTGCCGAATTTCATTCGAATTTCAATGTTGCTGAACTCGAATTCAAATTCGAACCTGGTGACTTAGTTGAAAACCCTCATCAAATCACTAGTTTTGGTGGTGAAAGATCCTCCCTAGCTGGTAGAGTGATTTCAAGTAGGAATCACATTGGTATTCACGGAGTTTTGGATTTTGGGGTTTCCAAAAAAAAAGATTTTTTAAAATGTTTTGATTGCAGGTCTTGGGGGTTTGTATTGGAGATTATTGTAGAGATTTTGTTGTGTTTTTTGATGGTGTTTCAAGGTTTATTTCTTCTGGCTGTACAGTTTGTGATTCTGGGTGATGTCCTAGCTGGTTGTACCCCTTATATTATGCAAGAAAATTAGTGATTGGTCTCAAAAAATTAGTGATTGGATGCCTTAACCTTTCTGATCTGTCTTAAGCAGCAGTTCTCTGCCATTTTCAGATCTTCTGTTCATCATTTCTGTGACCTGCTATTCTTTTTAAAGCAGCTGGGTGTGTTGGGAGGTGTTTTTGTTAGTGCTGGGTATGCCTGTAGAGGTGTAGAAGACCTAGAACTTGCATTTTTTGTCATATTGTGGCAATACATCAGTATTGGGTTGATTCTGAGTTGATTTGTAGCCTTTGTGGAAGCTTTGGTGAAGTTGGAGGGGTGCATTGGGGTTGTCAACTTGTTGGTCAGATCTGTTATTATACTCAGAACATTATAGGAGACCTGTTCCTTGGTCACCATAGGCAGATTTGAAGCTTTCTGAAGGTGCTGGGTGTATACAAATTGGTTATCACCATTGGTGGGGTACTCTCGTTAAGGTTGGAGGTTGTTTTCAAAGGTTTCTATTGCTGTTTGGGACTGTAAGCAGACCTGCCGGTGCTCAGAATTATATATCAGACCTGTTCCTTCATGCCGGGTAGCTTTGTGACAGCGCTGGGTGTGTTTCCTGCCAATGGCATAGTTTGGAGGTGAGCTGGGCGACTTAGGACAAGTCCTAGAAGGGTGGATAAGCTGAATAGACTTGCTAATAGTGTTGCAACATATCTACAACCCATGTTTCTCTATGACAGACCTGAAAGGTTCCCTATCATGCTCATTTTTTAAGGCACCTTGCTGTATTTTAGTGTTAATGATTTAATCCAGTAAGTTAGCCGCGAGATTGAAGTGAATGTGCTATTGAAATGTTTAGATTTGTAATTAGCACTGTTAAATTAATTTTTCTGCACTTTATGACAATCATTTATCACTTTTAGACTGTTTATGTTGAAGTTTTATATTGGAAAAATTAAAAAAAACAAAATTAGGGGTGGTTATTACATCAAATACGTGTAAATGAATATCAATCATTATTGTAATAATCAACAAGGTATTCTGCCATATTCTTTCTTTTCCAAGTACTTTCATTGTAAAAGATCCTTGGACAGTATTACTGCTGGATCCCATTTTAATTTTCTATTTTACTCCACCTAGCATGGCATGAATTGGAATTTGGTGAACTAACCCGAGCATTTTGGTGTTGATGCAACTTTGTTTGCACTTACTATCAACAAGTTTGGCTAGAGCAATTCTATGATTGTTTTAAATTTTTAATTTGGTCAACTTGCTGCCAACACTTTTCAATTAACTTTCCTCTACCCTCATTCTTACTATGTATGCTCTCACCTTGCCCATTTTGGAAACTGGGTGATTAGAAAGAGTAGAATTGAGTTGATTGCAATAATTTTATTGGGATTTGAGCTAACACCTTGTGGAGGTTATTACAATGTCTAAGTCAAATTATTGGGCTTTAAAAGTGTCATGAAAGGTACGCAAGGCAACCAAAAGTAGCTCAATGCTGCAGATGCTACATGGAATGCAAGCATGTTGCAGATGCTGCATGGAATGCAAGGATGCTGCATTATGCTAGTATAGTTGTAACTATGCATTATGCTAGTATAGTTGTAACTATAATGTATTCTTTATATTTGTGGGCTCCTTCACATTGAGGGATTGTGATAAATATAGTACAGTTGTAGGCAAACTAGATTGAAGTGTCTTCCTCATTTTGGTCATAGGGATTTTCATTCCTCACTGCGCACTTATCTCATCATTTTGTAGCCTATTCATTTTTGAGTTTGAGTAGAAGTAGCATATCTATTTTTCTTAAGTCTTCTGCTTGCATCCGATTGTGTTAAGTGACTACTTCATTGTTTCCTGCACATAATCTATAAATCCCATCTTTCTCAAAAGAGGTTTGCCCCTTGGACCACCTGGGATTCAGATCAATAGTTGTGGTGGCTATGCAACTATTATCACAACCAAATGTAAAAGACATTGATGTGAATAAAAAAGGATACTTCTCTATTTATCTGCATAGTGCTATAAAATTGATTGTTTGCAATCTTTGTATGTGTTATCTTCAGCAATTGATGGTGGATGGAATTAAATGCACCTTTTATTGGATTTATTTTTTAACTACCCAAAAGCTTTTGCATTGATCAGCTATGGTATGGAGCATTATAATTTGTATGATTTTGGTTCCTCTCTCTCCAAAATTAGCTTTACTATTTGATTGGGGAAGATTTTTTATTGTCATTTAACCAATGCTGGTTGTATATGGACTTGCATGGTTTCTTTGAACTGTGTGCCATTGGAGGGAGAAGGAGAACTTTGAGTCACTTGTATGCTGTTGGTAATGATGGAAGAACTTCATGTTTCCAAAGTTTTCAATGTAGTTGCTGCATGTGAATTGTTCATTCACTTTCCATGTCAAGGATTCACAAGAGGAGGTCTACCTTTCATAAATACCTTTTGGGTTTCCTGGAGTGGTTCTCTGATTTTATTCTACACAAGGGTTACTCCCTTTCATCTCCATCAGGAAACTTCCAAACGAGTTGCAAATGGATTTGCCAAAAGTGGATTAAAAACTGCAAAAATACATATCATACAAGGGAAGTTGCCCCTCTTAACACAGAGGGAGACTGCCTGTTTCAGGCAATTTCTCACATCTGTTTCATGTTTTGTCCACAGTTTATTACCACCGTACGGCTAGGTGAAGCCAAAGTATTTTGTAGCGTACAGCGAAGGGAAGCCATAGGAGTCTGCATCGTACGGCGAAGGGAAGAAGTTTGCACCGTACGATGATCATAAGGTAGAGAAGTTTGCACTGTACAGCTGATTGAAGGAACATACGGTTGCATTGTGCGACATGTTGGAAGTTGTGGGAGTGCATCGTATGGTCTATTGTTCAAACAATACAGCCGGCTGAAGACATGGAGAGTGACATCGTATGGGTTGGTATTCACATCGTACGATTTATTGGAGGTAGAGGAGTTCACAGCATATGACATCTGGAATGTCTTGAAATCGTACGTCGTTTTCCATTCTCTCAAATTGTACGGCAGTCAATAATTCTTCAAACCGTATGACATTCAGTGTCCAATCAGATCGTATGGCGTCTAGAGAGTTTTCAAGGCGTACGACACTCATATCATTTTCAAAGTGTGCGACATCCCACGATTGTCCAAATCGTACGAATTTAAAAATCTATCCAATTCGCACGACTTTCTCTGGCAGGGGCTTCCTTGATCATACTACAGTTATAGTCTTTTCAAAAATTTCGAGAGTCCCAGGTTTACTTGGTACGGCAGTTACTGAAGTTAGGCAGTTTCAGCAACCGCTTGGAAATAAATAAAGTTGGCTGGGATCGCCAAACCAACAATACAATGGACAAGGGAAAGAAAGTGGTGCAGCATAAGCCGAAGGCAGCCTCGGCAAGGAAGAAAAATAAAATGGATGCAGACGCTGAACTGATGTCCTGGGAGAATTTAACTGGTAACGAGTGCAAGCAATGGTGGCAGAGCACAGCCGATGACTACACGTTGAAGATTGCAGTACAACATGCTTGGGTGGATAAAGCTTTCTTGGTGCCATTCTTCAATTCACGATAATTTGAACCTTGGCTGAAGGCCATGGTGGAAAATTACTACAGGCACACTCACAAGTCGGTGATAGATTACAGAGGCTGTCCGGTTACAGTTTCATTCTAGCAGCAGGATTTTGAACGAGTTTTCGGTGTTCAGCCACAGGGATCGGAGTTAATAAGCCAAAGAAGATGACCCAGCAACACAAAGAAGTCCTAATTAAGCAGGTGTGCCGAAACAATTTAACACCGGAGGAGAAAAATACTATATGGAATGTTGGCAACAGAGGCCTTCGAAAACATTACCTGGCTATAGCCGAATGGAAGTGCATATTAGACTTGATGAAGTGCCGACTTATAGGTGCTAGCCGAGCGTCCGACATTGCCATATGGATGATAGATTACATGGTGGGATTGAGCATTGGCCGAGTATATAATTGGGCACGGTTACTTGCAGAGCGGATGCGAGAGTTTCTTTCCCAGCGACACAAAGCGTTTTACATGACGCAACATGCCATAGCTCTATTCTTGGATGTTGTGCACACGCAAGTACCTGAAGGCAGGTGGGGTCGATTGCAGCCTCTTACCCATCTGAACCAAGGCCTGCCTACGGTATTCTACTGGACAGTACTAGAACTCAAGTAGGTGGGCGAAGGCCCTATGACAGGAAAAAAAAGGAAAGGACGAGAAGCATCCGCAGAAGAAGAAACATCGGCACAAAGTGGGGAGGAAGGAGAACACATTGAGGTGTCTTCCTCAACCTTCGTAGGGAGCTTGTCGGAGGACGAAGAAGTATCGGTGGCCGTAGGTGGGAAAAATAGAATGGAAGTGGCAGAAGCAGTTATACCACCGTTTCAGCCAGCAGGGTTCACCTTGCTAGCACCACCGACGAGTCAGGAGAGCTCGCCGATGGTCACTTTCACACTGCTTGCATCATCCATTGGTGGCAGTAGGACATTGAGAGTGGCAGCCTCGGTACCGACGCATTGCCAGGGTGGGCACCACTGGGAGAAGTGACCACCATATCTTCGAGTTCGGCAGCCTCGGGCGACACAGTACCACCGCCAGGATTCACACCTACCTTGCTAGGGTCGGCAAATACACGGCCAGGGTTGGCAGTTCCAGTAGAGACATTGCCGACAATGGAGGGTCTGCCAGGGACATCACCAGTGGTTCCCACTGAGCCGCCAGAAGTCTCAGGGACTTGGGGAACCATCACTCCTTAGGAGCAAGTCCCCTCCATTACACCGCCAGTCCTGGCTCAGATTGATAATTGGCTAGGGGCATACGGCCTGAGAGTGGAGGTGGCTGAGACACCTGATGAGAATTCGCCAGAAGGGTTGGGGGGTGATACGGATGTTGCAGGCTCAACCATTCAAACCCAAGAGAGTGATATGGCGATGGACATAGCAGAACAGCCAGTGGAGGAGCAGGCAGTGGCAAAGGAGATGTACCAGCAGCCGCCAGTGGCCACAGAGGGATTGGTTGTAGCAGGAGAGCCAGTGGAGGAACATAGAGGGGCGGAGAACCTTCCTCCAGACGAGGAGGATGCACCTGATGAGGAAGATGATGAGGATAGTGAGTCTGGCGGGTATGTGGTAGAAATATCACAACCGGATCCATCAGATCCTTTGGGGACGGTGCAAAGATATGTGGAGGAGCTCCAGGACATGGGGCGAGTAATGATGCAGGTGGGGCACATTTCGAAGGATCTCAAGATTGGCCGATCCGCATTAGTGGGCCAAGAGGTGTAGCGACTCAAAGGGTTTGTGCAGATGGGATGTGAGGCAGAGTTCGCTCACATTTTTACCAGCCAAGGTTGGCTGGCAAGCGAAACTGCAGCCATGCTCAAAAATTGGCGAAGCAACCCACCAAGGATGGCAGGAAGGGATGCGAAAGTTATAGAAAGCCTCTATCACATTGAGCTTGCATTCCGAGATGTTTTCTACAATGTGAAGAGGTAGATACTGTCTGCCGAGTTGGCGGTAGCAGGAAAGGTGGAAGCCTATCGCATGTTACAGAAAGTGAAGGAGGAATCCGCTATGACCATGAAGAATCTCCAAACCCAGCTAGCAGAACAGGCTCAGGTATCACATGCACAGACAAACCAAATAGCCACCTTGGAGGCCAGAGCGATTAGTTTGGAGGAAGGGAACTGCCAGAGAGAGGAGGAGTTTAGGTAGAAGGAGGAGGAGACTCAGAAGCAAGAACAGATGTGGAGGGAGAAAGTCAAAAAATTGGAGGAACAGCTAGCAACCACAAGCGTGGAGGCAAACAAAGTCAAGAGCCAGTTGATGGAGGCAGCCCACATGGTGAAAGCTACGAGGGAACGAGAAATTCTTGCCGATCGCCAGCTTCGAGTACGCACGGAGGAAGTCAAGCGATTGAAGGACCAGTAATCTTCTGCTGCTACTCCCACATCATCAGTTCATCCAGGGACGTCCTCACTTCCCCCTTCCTCTCAATAAATTTTGTACCGCATCTTTTCCCATTTTTTGCTGTCTGGTCGCCTGGAAGGCGACCTATTTTGTGGGGGGGATGATGTAAGTGGTTAAATATCCTTAGCGTAGTCGGCCGTAGTCGGCCAAGTTATTATAATGCAATAAAACTAGTCTTAGTGGGAATAATTGTTGGCATGTACATTCGGGTAATTAAGCCCCGATTAGTTGTAGTAGGTTGTTATGGAACGTCACGACGGTTGGTTGCTCAACCAACCGCCGAACGTTATATGTACTGAGTTTTGTAGTCGGGTAGATACTACTATTGTCATTATGATTATGATTCCATGATTGATAGTACGGAGATACTTTGTGATTGTACATGGTGATATTTACTGGAAATGAATACGAATGTCTCATGATTCTAGCATATTGTATTGTTCTGTGCTGTGTGTTACATATAGTTCCGTTTACTTCCTGTGTACATAGTACGTTGATATAAACACTCCGCGAGGTAAATAGCATATCTATTTTTCTTAAGTCTTCTGCTTGCATCCGATTGTGTTAAGTGACTACTTCATTGTTTCCTGCACATAATCTATAAATCCCATCTTTCTCAAAAGAGGTTTGCCCCTTGGACCACCTGGGATTCAGATCAGTAGTTGTGGTGGTTATGCAACTATTATCACAACCAAATGTAAAAGACATTGATGTGAATAAAAAAGGATACTTCTCTATTTATCTGCATAGTGCTATAAAATTGATTGTTTGCAATCTTCGTATGTGTTATCTTCAGCAATTGACGGTGGATGGAATTAAATGCACCTTTTATTGGATTTATTTTTTAACTGCCCAAAAGCTTTTGCATTGATCAGCTATGGTATGGAGCATTATAATTTGTATGATTTTGGTTCCTCTCTCTCCAAAATTAGCTTTACTATTTGATTGGGGAAGATTATTTATTGTCATTTAACCAATGCTGGTTGTATATGGACTTGCATGGTTTCTTTGAACTGTGTGCCATTGGAGGGAGAAGGAGAACTTTGAGTCACTTGTATGCTGTTGGTAATGATGGAAGAACTTCATGTTTCCAAAGTTTTCAATGTAGTTGCTGCATGTGAATTGTTCATTCACTTTCCATGTCAAGGATTCACAAGAGGAGGTCTACCTTTCATAAATACTTTTTGGGTTTCCTGGAGTGGTTCTCTGATTTTATTCTACACAAGGGTTACTCCCTTTCATCTCCATCAGGAAAAAGTGGATTAAAAACTGCAAAAATACATATCATACAAGGGAAGTTGCCCCTCTTAACAGAGAGGGAGACTGCCTGTTTCAGGCAATTTCTCACATCTGTTTCATGTTTTGTCACCATCTGTCGGGCTTGAGTCAGAAAATCTAACGGAGTTAGCAGTGACAAAATTTTGTGATAACAAGAGATAATCTATGAATGCGCCATGAACCTAGTAGGTTGGAATAGTGGAAGAAATAAAATTTCTAAGACAATTAATCCAACTTTTTATGATTTAGCAATGTGATCATAGTAGAAATTGCATGAAATTGTCTGTTCCATTGAACTTGCAGCATTCTGTGCTCTTTTTGTCATCATCCATTGGGCTCAAGTCAGAGAAAACAATAGAGGTTGCAGTGACAAATATTTTCGCTAACAAGAGATAAAGCATGAATGCACCATGTACAAAGTCTTTGAGAAGAAGGTAGGATGGAATAGTGGAAGAAATGAAAAGATAAAGGCAACTAATCCAATTCTTTTTGATCTAGGAAAGTGAGCATTGTTAAAGAACTAGATTTTTGGGAACATAAAATTACTTGAAAATCAAGAATTGTAAAGATGTTTTGCATATGAGTACAATAGAATATCTGTAGATTGGTACAAGTTAGGAATGCCAATTTATGCTTGGTTTGGATTGCCTAGCAACATCTTTAAGGGTGGTCATTATTAGATATGAAGGGGCATTTCTAGGAATGTTTATATACCTCAAAATTATACCACCATTTCTTGCTGATATATATTTTTTTTACTAATGGAAAGTAAGGTTTCAATAGGATTGTTAGTAATGAGATTAATTTGGTTGAGATGTTTTTTGCATAGTTCTAATCTCCATGCCATTTGATTTGTCATCATTTTGCTCAACTATTATTCTAATCATTTTGCTCAACTATAGTTCTAATCTCTGATTTTATTCTACACGAGGGTTACTCCTTTTCATCTCCATCAGGAAAAAGTGGATTAAAAACTGCAAAAATACACATACAAGGGAAGTTGCCCCTCTTAACACAGAGGGAGACTGCCTGTTCCAGGCAATTTCTCACATCTGTTTCATGTTTTGTCACCATCTGTCAGGCTTGAGTCAGAAAATTTAACAGAGTTAGCAGTGACAAAATTTTGTGATAACAAGAGATAATCTATGAATGCGCCATGAACCTAGTAGGTTGGAATAGTGGAAGAAATAAAAATTCTAAGACAATTAATCCAACTTTTTATGATTTAGCAATGTGAGCATAGTGGAAATTGCATGAAACTGTCTGTTCTATTGAACTTCCAGCATCCTGTGCACTTTTTGTCATCATCCATTGGGCTCAAGTCAGAGAAAATAATACAGGTTGCAGTGAAAAATATTTTCGCTAAAAAGAGATAAAGCATGAAATTTGAATGCACCATGTACAAAGTCTTTGAGAAAAAGGTAGGATGGAATAGTGGAAGAAACGAAAAGATAAAGGCAACTAATCCAACTCTTTTTGATCTAGGAAAGTGAGCATTGTTAAAGAACTAGATTTTGTGAACATAAAATTACTTGAAAATCAAGAATTGTAAAGATGTTTTTCATATGAGTACAATAGAATATCTGTAGATTGGTACAAGTTAGGAATGCCAATTTATGCTTGGTTTGGGTTGCCTAGCAACATCTTTAAGGGTGGTCATTATTGGATATGAAGGGGCATTTCTAGGAATGTTTATATACCTCAAAATTATACCACCATTTCTTGCTGATATATATTTTTTTAACTTATGGAAAGTAAGGTTTCAATAGGATTGTTAGTCATGAGATTAATTTGGTTGAGATGTTTTTTGCATAGTTCTAATCTCCATACTATTTCATTTGTCATCATTTTGCTCAACTATTATTCTTGAATTTTCTACTCATGCAATTTTATGTTCCTTTTTCTTGTTTTTGTTATCAATTGTGATATATATTACTATTCCTACAGATTCTGGATATTCTAAAAGAAAATGGGTGCAGATCAACATTTTTTATCATTGGGTGTAACATGGATGAATCTCCAGAACTTGTACAGAGAATAGTAGCAGAAGGTATATTTTCCAATCAGCTTAATTTGTTCATTGAAGCAATCTTACTTGACCATGGCCTGCTTTATTTTGATATTGGGAGGCCTAAAGTAATCAGCTCTTTGCTTCCTATTACATCCAAGTTCTCTCTTAAGGGTTGAGATAGATTTAACTATAAATAAGAACACAGTTTATCATAAAACAACTACTTAATGCTCTAATGTTATGACTTGTGATACTGTAATTAAGTACTAAATTGGCTTTCATGTGGCTTGTCTGGTCTTCGAAATGATCTATACTAGCATGATTGGATAAAAGGAAATTAGTCCACAAACTTATAGGAAACTGCTTGAAGGTTGTTTGAAGCTATGTAACATGACATTATGATCTACATAGAATGTGGTTGAATAATTGGTAATAAGGCTAACCTTGCACCCCTTAAGTAAGGTTTTTGGGTATTTATAAGACATAAACTTATGTCTAACATATGATAATCCATTGTAGCATTACATTTGCACAGTATTGACGTGAAAAACTGAAAGGGTAAATGAAACTCAATTGCAAGAGCTTAAAATGAGAAAAACACAACAATCTAAAAGTCGCTAAAATACTCAAAACATGGGAGAAAATTTGCAGTAGTCTTTTCAAGCCAAATAGAGTGTGTAGAAAGAGATACAAAGATCAAAATTTAAACATAAGACATAATTAAAGATTCAATGTTTCTAATTACTCTCAAATCCATAAATGAAAAGTAGTTGCTATTTGCTAAGTTATCCAAAACTTGATCAATGAATGGAAGAGGAAAATAATCCCTTCTTCATGGCCTTATTTAGCTCTCTATAGTCTATTCATATATGCTACTTCCCATTTTTCTTACACACAATTACAAGTGGTGAAACTTGTTGGCTGTTTGTATTAGGATAAATAAATCCTATCTGCAAGATTTTTTAATTTCTTCCTTAACAATGTCTTTGAGTGTAGGATTAATTCTCCTTTGGGGTTGTCTAACAGGTCTAATATCTTTGATGTAAATGTGATAAGTATAGACACTTGGATGTATTCCTTTCATATCCATGTATTCCCAAGCAAAGGCACTTATAATTCCTCTTATATGGCTTTGTAACAATTTTGTGACTTGGAATTCCTCTTCAACTATTAACAAACTATTATGGTTAGTTGTTTGTTTGTTTGCACAATAACTTGCTTTGTCCCTGAATAGATGGAATCAACCTCATAGTGGGGACTCATTAATGTATTAAGCTAGGTTTCCGAATTGGGTATGGTACGTGGGTACGACAAATATTTTTGGGGGGTTGGGTACGGGTACATCCGTACAAATATATATATATATATGCAACCTAGAAAAACAACTAGTTGCCATGGTAGCCATAGAACTGCAATTTGAAAAACAAAACAAGCTTATAAATTTAAAATTTAAATAACTAATTAATAAATATAATATTAAAAATAATATATTATTAAAATTAATAATATTATAAAACAATGAAACATAAAAAATTAATTTAAATTATAATTTTTTTTTGATGGTAATATTGTTGATTTTATTAATTAGAAATTAAAGGTTACAAAATATTCTCCTTAACACATCACTTTAAAAACCCACCACACCCCATCAAAACCTATCAAAACCTCTATAATAGTCACCACACAAAACTACCTTCAAAACCAACAATTACAAGCAAAGCTTCACTACAAATGCAAATAGGCTTTTAGCCAACAATCCCTAGAGAACCTATTACAGTTCAAGCATCTAAAGCATTTTTGGTCTTTCTCTAGTCTACGAACGAAGGACCATTTCAAAAGCTTTCTTCTCTTACTTCTTAGCTTTCTTCCCCTTGACTGTTTGCCAACTCCCCTCCACTCTTGCAGCCTTCTTTTGCCAATCAAAAGAACTTTTACAAGGACTCTTCCAAACACCATTCTCCTTGTTGACTACTAGTTGGCTCTGACCGTCTGCCTTTCGTTTCCCAGCATCCTTCTCTTGTGGTCTCACCACACATTTCTTCTCTCGACACTCTAGTGTGGCAGTTCCATTTTTGGCGCTCAAATCCTTATCGCTTCCATTCAAAACAACATTTTCTTTGATCCCAACTGGGCTCTCTTCCTGTGTTGAGACAACATTAGGTTGTAGCTGTTCCATCCTTATATCCTAATTTTTTGGTGGCTGCTCCTCATGATTCAGGGCCTCAAAAAACTGTCCCTCCTCTTCCCTGCCTATCAGCTGAGAGCCCTCTTGCCTCTCCTCCTGTTTTTCCACTGTATAATGTTGGGTAGCCACACCTTTCCACCAAACAACAGATTTGTTTGTTCTGTGTTTGGCACATTGAGCAGCCAAGTGCCCAGTATGATAACAAATTCTGCATCTAAATGGAATCCCTTCATAGTCCAGGGACTGCACCCAACATCCCTTTGATGTTTTTATCCGAATCTCCTCTGGGGGCGCCTTGGAAATATTCATCTCTACCAAGATGCGAGCATAAGTCGAATGCATAAGATTTGATGACCCCTTATCCACCATTAAAAAGCTTCCTAACAAATTTCCTACTGCCTCCAAGCAGGAATCAAACCAAAATTGTAGAGGAAGGTTAGGAAGTCTCACCCAAAGAGGAGCCCTCTCAAACATTTCAATTGCTGGGTTAAAAGCTGGGTGCCATGGCTTTAACATCAATGCATATTTTTCTTCCCAGTCCCAATGATATTCGTATAGAATCTTATTTCTATCTAGTTCCTTTTCAAAAACAACAATAAAGAAGCCTCTTGCCATAGGATAAATTTGAACATAACCATCTAAAACAGGTTTCCAGTGATTGGAAATCCACTGGTGAAGAGCAGGCAGGCTTGGCCAAAAACTCCTGAATCTCCCAATCAAACCCAAACCTACAAAAACATTTTCATTAGATATCACTTCTTGATCCAGCTCGCCATCAAGTTCCAGTGTGGCTGCCGTTGATGAGTGAAGAAAATCCCCTCCTCCCTTGCCTGTCGATGCCCTATTTGGAAGCTTTGCCCCCTGGGAAGGCCCTGTTTGTTTCCCCCCCTCTTTAGACACCTTCGATCCCTTGACTGCTCCCACATGCCCTACCACAGGAGCATCAACATCACCATTCACCACGACATTTAGCGCCGACCGTTTGCTAGCCTGTGACCCACATCCGACACCAATAGAGACCGCAACAAACACTGGTCCACAGCCTTGGGTTAGGACCTCTTTGCTTCTCTCACCCTTGAACCTAACACCACTGTGTTCACCCTGAGAAAACTTTCCCATCGCCACAGGGGGAACCCTTCCTTCCTCCAATGCGCTCGCTCGACCTTTGCCAAGAAAAGGTCCCAAGATGTTATCCCCAAGCCGAGAAGCACTGGTCCGCATATTTCATCCCTCACCTTTTGAAACTTGAGCATCTCCAACCACAGCATGGCCATTCTTGCTAGGGCCAAGTTTCATGGGTTCCTTCTCTTTCGGAGATTTTTGCGTCCCATTTGTGAGCAAGCTTCTTTGCTTAACGGTCTTTTTGCTTCCGACTACATTGCTTAGAGAGTCCCCATCCGCATCTTGCAACGCCTCACCAGAAATGCTCAAACCAGGTAGAGCCTTGACCGTTGCAACGTCCCCTAGCCGACCGTTGCCTTCCATGATCTTCTCCAGGAATTTAAATTATAATTATTAATAATGAATGTATTACTATTAAATCATTAATAATTGTTTTTTTTTAAATTAATAAAACAATGATTTATTTATAAAATTATATATATTTAAAATTTAATATATATGAATATTCTATACTCTATATTGTTGTTAATTTTAAATTTATTATACAATCTATAATATATTATATATAAATAAATAAATAAATAATATCTATTTTCTATTATTATCAAAATGTATAATATTATTAATTATATATTATTATTTATAATTATACAAATGATAAAATATAATCTATATACTATATACTATTAGTTTATTATTATTAATAATTATTAATATTAACAATATTATAGTTATAATTATTTTATATTAATCTAACCTAAAAACCTTACAAAAATGCATTGCAAATAAGTGTGTTGAACAAAAAAAAAAACCCTAAAAACAATGTGGGCAAAAACGAGAAACAATGGGAAAATCTCGGGAAAAACCTATAGAAAAAACGTGCACAGAGGAAAATGGTGGAAACGTTTTCTACAGCTGTTGGAGCTAGGATTTGAACTTGCAACCATGTATAATGGAACGTTTTTACAGTCGTGAAAATAAGAAACCAGGGAAAACAAAATGCCAGATAAATGAGGTAAAACGCGAGTAGAGAAAAGGTGAAATAAAATGGACACCAAAAATATGTAAAACACCAAACAAAACTCATGAAATCTGTTTCTGTTGCCCTAAATTTCACGAAAAAAAAGGTCAAACGCGTGTCGAAACGGGTCAAAAACATGATGGAATTGCCACGTCACCAGGTGAAACGAACATAATCGATTTTTCCAATTCTGAATTGAACCCATAGGCGAAATCTCGATCCCTGTATGATTCCAAAGCGATTCAATTCAGATTCCATCTCCGAAACGATTCGTTTCCAGAAAGGCTGGCTTTAGGGGAGTGATTCGGTAAGTTAGGTATTAAGAGGGAAAGTACGAGGAATTAGTGTATGCAATGTGTGTATATGCTGATAATTGTTTATTGCTCTGTCTGACAATTAAATACATGAATTAATAATAGAGATGACAATGCATACTAGATACATGCGTAAAATATATCTTTGTTCGCACATGAAATTATTATAGAAGAAGACCAGAGACGGCCAGCCAAGGATCAGAGTTGATCCGACGAGATCATTATCCTCTCCTTGATGATACACAATGTATTTAAAGGAATTGACGATTGCCAAGAAGAACACAACGGTCAACCAACCAAAGCTTATAACTACCCGAAGTTGACAACCAATTAATACAAACAATTAATACATAGTTAGATAACCAATATTATCGAAGCATAATAATAGACATTTTAGACTGACTACATCATTCCCCCCACAAGAAAAAGTTGTCTTCCAAACGACAAGTAAACATCAAGTAACATTAGGGAAGACTTGCCAAATGGATGACAATATTGTAGGCAAGTACTTGCAGGCAAACTTGGAAGTGTACTTTGCAAACTCGGACTTGGAGTGCACTTGACAATTCAAAGGAGTACAATGGGGGTAGCGCCCCCAACGCGGTCAAGGGGTAGCACCCCTTGCGGGGGTTTGGGGGTAGTGCCTCTAACGGTGTCGAGGGGTAGCACCCCTTGCGGGGTTTGGGGGAGCCCTTGTCACCAAGCCCAATTTAAGACCTTCAAAACCACACAAAATTGAATGGCGTACATTTTCATGAATTTAAAATAGATATTTCATAGTGTTTAATTGAAATGTGCCAACCAATTTTTTCCTTGAGTTGTCACAACACAAACCAACACTACGCCAATAGATTAGTGTTAGCTTCAAGAGAGAATCAATTGAAAATAACTCAATGCCAAGAATGTGCACACAAGACTCGATGTGGGTGAGGTGCTAACATATGGCGGAGGAAACTGAATTATAACTGAAACTAAATACAACTGAAAGCAGAAAGAGGTGGTGAACCAGCCATGAGAGATTTCCACGCTACCACTTAATTAGTGGGGGGAAAGAACATTACAATTCTGTTGTACCCAAACCGAAATTTTTCCTTCATTAAGGCATTTTGCTTAAAATGGTCTAAACCTTGTAAAAGTGGGGTCAAAACTCAGTTTTTGGGCAAATAAAGTATGGGCTTTTAGTCAGTGTGATGCCAGGAAGATACTGGCAAAATTTGAAAATTTTGAAAATTAGGGTTTTTGAAGTCTTTTTAGCCCGAAACCCTAAAAAATAAGAACTTGTCAGAATTGGCTGAAATTAATTTTGATTGGCTTATTTCACATCACGATCACAGTGGTGAAGTCAGTTTCAGTTAAAAGTCAGTTTAAGGCTGGTGGGTAGTTATAACTTTTTCAGGAGAAAAGTTAGGACCTCTGAGGTCATTAATGGCAGTTGGCCAGTACCAGGTGTTAATATCTAAGCCTGAAACTCAAAGAAGAACACTCTACGATGAAAGATGTTGAAAATTATGCTTTTTGACGGAGGAGATTTTCAACGAGGTAAAAGTACTGTGAAATTGGCTAAGTCTGGATTGAAAATATTCTAAGTCTGGAGGTCAAAAGCGCCACTTTCAGCTAGGGGCGCCCATCATTATGGAAGCTGTATTCAACTTTTTGTGAGATTTTCTACCAAGATGATTTCTTCAGTTTCCTGATAGCTTCGCAATGAGCTAGCCAGCCAGTCCGACGGAGGAGTAAAACGCCTGAAAATGAAAATTCAATACAGAACGAGGGAAATACGAAGTAGATCACTTTGAAGAGAAAAAGCGCCCCTGGAGGCCAGGGGCGCCCATCTTTTGGAAGATTCAAATGAAGTCTTTTGATCAAGTGACACCCAGGAAGTTTGCTTCTATTTTTGGTCCAGCTCCGCGACGCATCTGTCAGCAGGTGAATCTGAGTTGCCGAGTTGCCGCCATCAGTGGTCAAACTTGAGGTTCCAGACTTGATCAGAAACTATTCAGGAAGGACAAAAGCGCCCCTGGAGGTCAGGGGCGCCCAAGGTTTTAAGACCTTAAATGAAATTTGTTTGATGATTTCAGATGCTCATCTCGTTCGTGTCAGCGTCAGCTTTCCGTTCCCTGTCTCAGCCAGTTCAGAAGATGTCTTGGCAATCCGCAGTCGGAAGTTGAGTAATTTTTGCCAGTTGCAGTAATGGATGACAGTGGTTGCCTCCAGGGGCGCCCATGATTTAGGAAGGTTAAATGATGTTTTTATACAAAGTGTTCATCAGGAGCCTTTGCTCAGAATTCAGTCTGCTCCGCAGTGAGCCAGTCAGCGTGTTCTGAAGTTTTGTCAAATACCGGGAAACGTCAAGTGAAATATGGTCAAGTTATCAGTGAAAATGATGAAAATGCTTGAAAATATTCTAACATTGAGGTCAAAAGCGCCCCTGGAGGCCAGGGGCGCCCATCTTTTTGAAGCCTCAGATGGTTGAATTTTGAATTGCCACCTCAAGGAATCTTCTTGTCAGATTTGGTCCTGCTCTTCATCGAGATTGTCAGCCAGTTGATCCGACGTGACAGTCAACCAGAATCAGTGATCGAACATGAGCTTCGTTTGAGGTTTTAGATTCTAAATTTTCAGAAAATGTCTAAGTAAGGAAGGACGCCTAAAGTCAAAGGTTGACTTTTTTGAAATTCAAAAGTAGAAGTGCGCATGAAGAGAGTTTTCAATTTACCAAATTTAGATCTTCAGTTAAACTCTTTGCAAGTCGACTTCTATTTTACCTATTTTTAGTCATAACTGGCAAAAACTAGTTTGCATGCATTAGTTAACTGAGTCTTTCAAGGTGGCGCCCTAATTTGGGGTTGTTCTACATCCAGTTAACTAAGTTTGAAGCCAAATATAGGCCATGCGTGAGTTTTGAAGCACCAGTTGTACTTCAAGCGCCATTTCCAATGCTTGACATGCATTTCACACGCCTTAGAAGATATTTTGCTATATATTTTGCTAATGGCGTCCATTATTCTTCATCAGAGTTGACAAGAAACATCTTTCTTGAGCATAAAATTGATCTGCAGGTGCTACAGGTGTCAGATTTCAGTATTCTTCGTAGCTACAGATTCAGATTGTTCAAGGGAAGATTATTTCAGACTTGGTTTCTATTTTGCATGCAGGTGTTATCAGTTCTACTTCAAGCATAGGCGAATTTTTACAGAAGAAGAGAGAAAACAAAAAATAAAACTTCTATTCTTCTGTCTTACTTTCTTCTATTCTCGTCTTAGGTTTTCTTCGCATGTCAAAGAAAACGACAGATTTTTCAGAAAAGCATCATCTAGGTTTGAATATTTCAGCATCAACAACAATACCCATGTCTTAGATTATTTTGTGAAAATTGCCCCGTTGCCTCTTTTCTAGAAGCACTGTGCTTTTTTCCAGAATTCTCTTTGCATGTGGGCTTAAATCACATTTTTTCGCAAATCTGTTGATCTGGGTTGTTTTAGGATCCATTTCTACACAAAACCCATGTTCCAGATTTTCGCGGGAAAAATTGCCCCCAGTGCCCCTAACTGCCAGTTCAAATCTCAACCAAAAACCTTTTGCATGCAAGCCTAAATCCCATTTTTTCGAAATTCTGACATTCTGGGTTGCATTAGAATTTGATTCTGCACAAAACCCATATCTTAGAATTTGTCCGAAAAAATTCACTTCCCCTTGCTATTTTTAGCCTATCCTCGAGCTTTTTCAGTTTTTCCAAAGTTGTCCAAACATACCCGACTTTACAGTCAAAAGTCTAGTTTTTCAGAATGCAGTATAATCCCATAGATTATAAGGCCAAACAAGTCTTTCTTCATAACTTTCTGAAAACTACCGATATCGACTTAAGTCATGTTTTTCCCATCGTCAATCTGAACTCATTGGAGGGTATCAGCAGTACTACAATCAAAAATCTTGAACGTTCAGGGATATTTGCAGCAGCGTCCATTCCTATCTCAGTCTTTGATCTTGAGTTCGTACTTGCTTGTGTCAAGCATTATGACTCATCTACCAGACAAATCAGATCGACAGATGGAAGGATTATTTGTAGCCTGAAGCCGAGGGATGTAGAAAAATGTTTTTCTATTCCTCCACGTTCAGATCATTTCGCTGTATCCATTTCAGATTGTGACAGAATATGGGAGGAGGACAAGGATAGATCACAGAAGAAAGTAGCTCAACGGTGGTTGAAAATTCAGAAAACCAACATGCCAAGGAAGATTGCACGTGGGGATTTCAAGGACGAGATTGCTATTTTGATAACTTTCCTTAACCGGTTAGCAGGTTCTGAAGACGCAAGCGTTTTCCGAACATGGATGTTCTACCTCATCTCACGAGTTATTGATAAAAAAGAAACATTTGACTGGGCCATGTTTATCAGCGAGTGTCTTCACCAGCAGATTACAGAGTTCCTAAAGATTCATGAATTCCATATGGTAACTTTTCTGGTTTACTTAGTTGCATTTCAAGGCAGCTTTAAATTATTAAAGACCGATGGAGTTCTGGGTGTTCAGCGAGTGTACGAATACTACCCTCAGTTGGAGTTTTCGAAAGCTGAACAGGACTTTACAGCAGTGAATGATCATTTTCTTATGAGAACGGTCAGAAATTTAGATAACGAGATGCATGTGAGGATTTCTACAGAGGCACAATCAGCAATGGAGAGTTGGGCAGATTGGTTTATCCAATTTCCTACTTTCACATATATTCGTGTATATGGATATATAGGAGAGCCTCTGATGCTACCGAGGTACCCATCGGATAAGGTTCTTTTCATGGAGTTCATGAGACAAGCACATGAGGTTCACACTTTTCTTCGCAATCGACATAAGCCAGCTTTCATCTTTCCGTTTGAGTTAGGTATTTACAAATGCAAAACAGCTGCTGATTGCAAGTTAATGGCACACGAGTTAGAGAAACTTCAGCTTGGGTGTTTTCCTCAGAAGCGTGCCTATGATCCGTTGGGTCATTATTCAGCAAGGTTGGAGCGAAATGTTTCACATTCGGCAGCGCTTGAGGACTTTTGGGTCAATTGTGAGGATGAATTTGAGGTGCGCCGTCGTCATTATTGTAGGCTTACTGTTCCACAGATTGCTGATTTCTTATCAGAGGATGTGGAAGGTTTGTCTGATGATGATGGCGAGATACTACTTCATTCATTCATTAGAGACCAAGTTGCTCGCCAGCCACTTCGCCAACCTGATTGGTATGTTCCATTGAACACTTCAGTGAAAGACTTATCCAGGTCTGTTATCAAAACCACCATGTACTTCCTTGAGAGCAAGCGGAAGCGAAGGGTGATCCCAGTTACAGAGCCGCCAGCAGTGGTAGCTTCTTCTTTACCTTCTACTTCTAGAGCTAAACCTCGAGTCAAGGTTACTATGAGGCCGCCTGAAGGGGTTAAGATGGGAATTAATTCAAAAGGAAAAAGCATCACCAAAAGGAAACAGGTTGAGAAGGAGCCAACACTTCCAGTTGTAGAGACAGTACCTCAAGAGCCAACACTTCCAGTTGCAGAGACAGTACTTCCAGAGCCAGTTATTCAGACTGAGGCCGGTTTGTCATCTCCAGGTTCACCTTTTTCAGCGCACTCATCTCCCATAGATATTGATTCGGAGCCTGAGATTTCGATACATGAGACCTGCATACCAGTGGATTTGCCAGCAGCTAATACAGTAGAAACGACTCCACCTCGAGAGGACAGTATTCCTTATTCATCTTGGCTTGAGAAGTCATTGGAGAGGGAGAGGCGTATGCCTTCATATAATCTTGATTTGTCTGAGTTTGGTGAGCCCTATCAGAACAGGTTGAATAAGAGGGCCAGAAAGCAGATAAATATTGAGAAGAATCTTGAGGCAGAGATCGTCATAGAGGTTGCTACTCCTCCAAAAGACAAATACTTGGATGAAGTTGATGTTGGTGATTTTACCTTCGTCAAAACTAATCTGGGTAAGAATACTCGACACACCGACGTGAATCTATTCAGAGTCGTCGCGAGTAATCTAGAGGAGCGCGTCATGAAAGATGGTGAGGATAAGGCAGTTCTCAAGGCTGAAATCAGACAACTTCGCAGGTACATCTCGGGTTTGCTTCATGGCAACGAGGGGCAAGCACCTTTACTTCCACAACTTCGAGAAACCGCCGCAGAGCAGCAAAAGATTCAACACTTGGTTAATCGAGGAAAGCTACTGGATACCTGGATTGAAGACTTTATCATTGCTGGTCGACACCTCCTCATAGAGCTATATCAGTTGAGGGTTGACGCACATAGTCTTCGCCAGAGAATTCAGGAGCTCGAGATTTGCATAGCCGAGCGTAAGCCGAAGGACCTGATTTTGATATCACAGCTTGCAGGAATCTATGACGCCATTGAAGCAGATGGAGATCAGAAGAAGGTCTTCACTTGGAGAGAATTATATCTTTGCAGGGTGGAGACATATGACAGGATTTCTGCTAAGATGAGCATGATTCAGGAAAAGGTTGTTGCAGCTCTTCGTTTCATCAGCGAGTACATCACTCAAATCCCATGTCATTATCGGCATGAGGATGGTACCTACGCCGAGTTAGAGGCAGTTCAAGCTGAGTTCGAAGGGTTAGTTCGTGATAACCTATGTGGAGGGCCAGAGGCGTCCAAGATGGAGGAGTTTACAATGCTGACTATCAGTTTCAAAAAGGTGACCACAGAGGTTAGAGATAGTCAGAGGGAGATCCGAGATGGAGACAAAGAGTTGGACAAGCAGTTAATCATCGTGGACAGCGTCAAAGTGCCAGATGATGATACTATTGATAAATTCCTGGAGGAGATGATAAACTTGGAGTAGATGTTCAGTTAGACCATGTAGTTGCTTACAACGATGAGTCATCAGAAGTAGTTAACTCAAGGCTTCTTTCCGAGTTAACTTGCTGTTATACGTTGCATGCATGTCTTTCTTGGAAACATCTACATATACTTGGAGATTAGATTAGATTTTTTCAGTCAACTGATGATAGCATTCCAGTTGACTTGCTTTCAATAAGGACGTGCATGTTGCACCTTGTCCATTTAGATTAGATGTTTCAGTTAACTGATGATAGTTTCCCAGTTAACTGTATAGTTTCATTCAATTAGGGTTTAGGAATAAGATCTTGCATGCATTGCAAGACTTTAGTTGACTCAAGGTGATTTTAGGGTTGCCTACACCTTGAAGTCTATAAATAAGAGCTTTAAGCTCATTTGTAATTTAACTTTTGCTTGATAGCATACATGCTGCGCCTACCTTGCCTGTAGTATTGCTATTATTGTATCTGTTCAAAGAGTAATTGCTGTTATAATAAATTGTTGCGCCTACCTTGCCTTCATGTTATTGTTATGGTGTTTATTCGACCTTAGTTAAATGGGGTTGCTGGTTTGATCGTTATTGCATGCGTGTTGCGTCTATACAATCTACTGTCCCAGTTGCTTACCTTTCGTTTTGTTTATTATAAGCCTATTCAGAAGAGCAAATAGTTGCGCCTGCCTTGCCTTCATGTTGCGAAACTGTACTTAAAGCTTATCGTTTGATGTGTGTTATAGTAGACTCATTCAGCCAAGCAGATAGTTGCGCCTACCTTGCCTTCATGTTGTGAAGCTGTACCAGGTTTACCGTCCTTTTGTTTGTTTTAATAAACTCCTTCTCGGATTAGCAAATAGTTGCGCCTACCTTGCCTTCATGTTGTGAGCCCGCACCTGGAGTTTATCGTAAAATACATTCCTGCTCCATTTCCTCATGCTCTGTTTCTTGAGGAAACTGGATAGATTTAAAGAAGTTAGCTTAGTTGTAGTTAGATGATCTGCGAAACCAGAAAATACTTAGCTGCAACGTTCTAGGTTTTCTTAACCTTGTGCCTCTACCAGCTGAGAACAAAAAGATAGGACATTAGTTTAGTTTTCTATTTCATGCATTCCAGCACAACGAGGGAGCTTCTTCTCCTAATTTGAAGAGCACTCATTACGTAGTGTGCATAGCTGTCCGTACAAACTCACACTCCAGAGGTGTTAGTTCTTACGCCAACAAATTCTAAACTAATTCACCCGCGGCAGTGAAATATTCCAACCAATTTTTTCATTTTGTTACACAGCTAAGTACACCCATTAGCGTTAGTGTAATCATAAACCAGCTGAAGGGAACCTTGGACTTTCTGATCAACCCCGATCCCAGTAAGGGCAAGGTGAGAGCATACTCGTAGGGGATCGTTAGCAACAAGAACTTGCTGAAAGTAACTGAAAGGAAAGCAATCACTCTACCACTTATTCAGCGGGAGGACTGGAATGGAAAGTACAATACTGAATTCAAAGATGCAATTCGACCACTTATTCAGCAAGAGTAGGTTGATGGCTTAGCCGATCAGCAACATGATAATGCAATGCAATAAAGTAATAGGCGGCAAGCCGACCTCTTCCACAATCATGGGAATTACAAAGAGTTAAGTATGAGAGATGAATGGCTGACAGTACTATTGTTCAACTTACAATATCAAAGAGAGCCTGCCAGGCATACGTGATTAGAAAGTATATCATGCTGCAATAATTGTAAAGGACTCCCCTATACTCTTCTAGACTTCCAAGGCTTAAACTCAACTCCCAAACCCCATTTTTACCAATCTGGTTATGCAGACCTGCATTGAAACTACAGAATCAGCAACACAGAAAATCACTAAAATGGAGATAACTTCTTCAAAACACACCCAAACTTCATGAAGTAAAATGCAATGTATTCTAGTACTGAAGGCGCCCAAGGTGAAAGCATAAAACAAACTCAAATGGCCACTAATTATTTGGCACGCAAAACCAAGCAAAACCAGAAAGGTACGGCCCAAGAGAAGGGGCGATTTTGCTCTATAAAATCCAACACTTGGATATAAATTCTAATATTTGGAGGAAGGGGTCGCCTCAACCTTCCAAATGCATTTACTCAATACCCATAAGCAAAATAAAATCGTCCATAAACATATGATTGATTATCTAGATCAGCCACAGGCAAAACAACAATTGTGAAAATGACAGAAATACATTAACTCAAACTCCAAAATGCAAAACAGTACACTAGAACCCTACTCTCAACTAGTTGCTATATTTCAAGCAAGAAGTCAAGCCTAGCTAGGAGGTATGCATCCCTCGAAGCAATCCTAATACCATTCCGGCAGCATAACTTTGCATAAAATTCAAGATGAAAAACATGAAGATGAGCACTCCCTTATATAACATTTGAAGAACATCTTAGAAGCTTCCAGAAGGTGCGCTCCACTCAAGGGTTGCCCTAATTCCCTGTTTGACCATTGACTCAAGAAGTGGCGTCCCTTTTCCCAAGGTAAAACTCATGCCAAATTTAACTTATTACCATCTTTCACATGTTGCGTACCTTTTCAAGTCAGCATTAAGAGATAAAGGTACAAATTCACTTAAATCTTTGGATGATGCGCCTACCCATAAAAGTCCCCTTTTAATAATGACATTAAGTCGTGAAGCATAGACCAAGGGAAAATATAATTAAAATAAAATATTATTTTAATTAAAACAACTTATCTCTCTAGAACTGCATCTAGGCACTAAATCCGATACCCAACTGAACCAACTGATGAGGCAAGCCAAGAACACTGAAGCCAACAAGACCACTGCCAGAAATAGACTTTACTAAAAATAGTAAATCCCGGAAGTAACTCGGATCAACATGCCAAATATACCAATGCGAAGCTCTCTAAAAACCTAGAAAAGAGTTGCCAACCAATCACCAAGATTCCAGAAGCATACTCCAACACAAGTTGAAACGTCCTCCTAGAAGATAGGAAACCCTAATTTTGCTTCCGAGTAGTCTATGGGTCACCAGGATAGACTAACGGCCAACTGTCAAGTCACTGTTGAGAAGGGGACATTACAGGCAGGCATCCACTTAATAGTGGGAATTTGCCACTTTTCAGTGGGTGATAAATGAGAGATTAGTTTGTTCTTTCTCCACACTGGTGGTAAACCATCCAAGGGTTACAAATATGTGAGAATTAACACTAAAATATGCAACAAGTTAAATGATTGGAACAGTACTACTGTTTACAGTCTTACAATGAAAAACAATTGCAATTTTCAAGTGTTATTACAATCTTTACAAAGTATAATGAAATAGATGACCTCCCACTTGATAATCTCTCAATTATTGAAGATAAAAACCAAAATCATAAATTGAAACAAGTTTGATATAAAAATCTGCAAACTGAAATTCTGAACCAACAATCAATGAAACACCAAAATGGATAAATCTCTTACCACACTTCGTAAACTCCTCTCAAACTGAGAGTGCTTCATTTCATAGGCTAGGCGACCATGTAAGCATCATTTTCCAAGCTTGAAACTCAGCAAATCACCCTAGCACAAATTCCAATGCATTCCAGACATGGTACGACCCTAGGAGAAGGTCGACCTCACTTTAAATATCAACCACTTCATAATAAAATCTGTCCTTGCACAAAAAGGGGTGCCTCAAGCATATAATTGGATAGGATCAATACCCATGTGCAAATAAAATTCACCCTTAGAGTTGTATTCAATTTCGCCTTGCAGCCATGACTGAAACAACAACTAGAAACTCAAGAAATCTACAAAATTAATTAACCATGAAGCTCAATTTATTAGTCTGAATGAGAAGCAGCCATAAAACCAACTAGGTGTTGTCCTTCAAACACGAAATTGGGAAAATTCTAGGAGGTAAGCATTCCTCGAAGCCAAATTCATGAAGTCATTTTGATAGCATAACATTAGCATAAAATGATGGATGCCAAAAGCTGGAGCAAACACTCTCTTAAATATAATTCTCAGATGACCTTTCACCTTCCACCTTTTCCCTCCAAGAAAAGACACCCATTCTCTTTTTGAAATATTTTACTTTTCAAAATATTTAATTCTCCCTTAATATGGCATCGAAATCCCAAGGCATATTAAAACAATATAAAATATCAATTATTCCCTCCATGAGGTGTCCACCCTTTATGACCACCTTTTAGAACAACATCAAGTCATAACACTAGGCCAATGGGTCAATTAAAAAATATAACATTAATGACTTGTAATAACTTATTTCTCCAATATCTCACCTCAAAAGCCAAATTCAAGCATACTTAAATGCTCCGCCTGAAATGGAAAGCTCACAGTGATGCTGTCAACTGGATCACTACTAAAATTAGAACTTACTAAGAATAGTAAATTATGAGGAATGCCAAATATCTCCAAATGATGGAAACCCTAATTTCACCTTGACAAGTCTACAGGCCTCCAGAATAGGGTGGCAAGCACAAAATAGCGTATGGCTAAAAATGGGGACATTATAGTCCGCCCTTCCCAAAATTGCTTGTCCTCAAGCAATGCCACAACACTCCAAACAGATCCCACCAAACATATAGGATCCCAAGGTCCCGTGTCTATGTTTTGAAACCCCACCATGCTGATGCTGCTCCACTCTGATCATACCAATGAGATCATTGCACCAGAACTGCACAAACCATCCTTGCAACTTCAAAGAGATGATATGCTTGAAATTCAAATTGAAAAACATGAAAGGAATGGAATCAAAATCTAGCAACATTTTGTGCCCAATAAACTCTGAGGAATTTACATCTGCAATGTCAATGTCAATCACCATTCTGCAAACCAAAAAGAATAATCTAATCAACCCAAAAATATTCTCATCAACATAACTCCTCAAAGCAACAAACTGAGTCACAACAACAAGTGTGTCTCCATCATAGCTAATTGCAAAGGGAAAAACAACTCTTTGCAAAGTTATAGCAGCCACATCCTCAAAACTCCACAAGGATGTATAATGCCTTTTTTGAATAATTCTGACATATTCAAGAAAATTTCTGAAAACTTCCACCAATTTCTTCCCAAAAGTTTCAAAAAGATGAACCAAATCAAGCAAAGGTTCGCTGCCCCAAACACCAGTGCAAGAGATTGTACAAATAAAGCCTCTGGAAAAGAACTTAAACACCATCCAAGTCTGATTTGAATCATTATGAAACATCATTTCCCACCTTTTTGGAACCAAAAACCATCATTGATAAGAGATCGTGAAAAGAAAGAATGAGTGTACCAGCTGACCACCAAGTCAAAAATGAAAGACTCAACATTAGATTTCAAAGAAATCTGTAAACAAGAGTAAGAACAGCTGCTGAAATATTGAAAATCCACATTCATTTTGACCAAATTGCTCAAGCACAAGGTTGGAAACACCCACTCTAATAAATCCAAAATAGCAAAGAACCATTCTTTGCCCCAATCTCCTCTTCGAGCCACCAACTTATTTTCACACATGATCATCTTCATCAAGATACGCTGAAAGTCCCATACTCCAAGAAATGTCAAATGCATATTGATACCAGGATCCCAAACCATAAGCAAGGAAAAACCATTCTGTAGGCAGAGAACTACTTTAACTTGAATTCTTTGATCCATGTGTTCCATCTGAATCATTACTTCTTGAAACTCCAAGAAGTATTCAACAAATCTGAACTCTCTAAACAAGCTAAATTCAAAATCATGAGACATGAATTGCTGGAAAGATTCAATGAACCCTTGATCAAACTCAATTCTGAAATCAGTTACTCTTAAGGTAGCTGGTGCAAACATAAAATCTGATATAACTCTAACCAACATCCTCATCAAGGATTGGATAAATTCTTTATCTGAATGCTAATCAATTCTTTGATACCAATCAAGACCAACACCCTCATTCCTCCTTATTTCTTGATTATCCAATTCCTAAGGAGTGGAAGCATTATTATCAGCAGCGATTTCGCCATCATGGAACTCATTAGCACCAACTTCAAATAAAGGAATATCATTAGCTTGAAAGACATGCTGATGTAGATTTGAATTCTTCATTCTTTCGTTGGTGTCATCATAGAACTCATGCACATCTTGCTCAACTTGTGGATGCCCATCATTAGTTGCTGATCCACAAGGTGTAACATGCTGATTACCACATACATTACCAACTATATCGTCCACCTCATGGCTGCAAACTATTCCTTCTTGTGGCAATCTCTCTTCCCAACTCAAAAGTTCACACTTTTGATGTCCCTTCCAATAACCATCTACATATTGAATCTCCTTGGCATTATGCAATGTTTCATCATTATGGAGTTCATTTATTTCTTCAACTATTTGCTTGATCTCCATAATCCTTGTATTAGCTTCTTGTTCCATAAGTGTAGCTGCAATAGGTGATTGGTTCTCTGCTATGCATATAGAATGATGAGCTAAGGTAAGATCAAGGCAAAGTCTATCAACCTCTTTCTCCTGCTCTTGTGTCATGTCCCCAAAATTGTAACACCAAATATGAAATATTTAAACACAAAACTAAATAAATATCAAAAGAAATTGTCATTTAACTATTATTATCATAAATATAATTAGCGTAGATAATAATACAATTATCTGTTGAATAGAGCAATTAATATCATTAAATTAAAATATCATAATAATAGATAGTCACAAGAAACTGATATTGTCTACGCCTTAGTAAATAATAATGTAATTGATATCATAGTAAACAATAATAACAATTAACATGATACTATCATAGTAAATAGTAACAATTAATATCAATAATTGGAAATATCAAAATAATAAGAAACTATGCCTCACTAAATAATAACAATAAATGACTACCATAAATATTATAATCATAAAATAACCCAAGCCCAATTCATAGGCTAAATATAAAGTATAAAATAAAAGAAAATAAACAAATATAGAATAAATTAAAATAAACAAAATAAACAAATAAATACAGCAAACTAATCAACATTGATTATGAAAGGGCAGCGGTTAAGTGAGAAGGTATTAGCATATACAAAGAGGTGTGCTGCTTTGAAGTGGTGTGATTGCCACCAAAAGACATATCCCTTATATAATTGGGGATATTTAAAGGGTAGAGGCTTTCAATCAATGGGGGGAATTGTATGGAATGGGATGTGAATAAAGAGGAAGGGAATAAAACAGTTAGCAGCAGTATGTATGTTAATTCTGATCCATGTTTTATTCAATATAATAATGATATAGTTTATTTCATATAGGGATGGTTAGAGTAAGTTTAATATTATTAAAAATAAATAAATATATATATATATGGGGAATATATATACCAAAGTAATCATTATAAATGGGAACCAACTAGGAATAATTATATGTATATGTTTATTTAGGATATATAGATATATTATATATGATCATGCTTGCAACAATTATTAAGCCTTATAAGTAATGGTAACTCTTTAATATAAACATAAGTAGATTATGTATATTTATGAATTGTCCTCATCTTATGATCAATCCAGTATAAGGTTGAAAGAGGTGAGTAAGGAATCGGAAAACGTGGAGAGATACAACAATTCAGGTGATGTATTCACTTAGCAATAATATTTAGCATATTTTGAATATAAGAAGCCGATATTGTTAATTTGATCATTGGTGTTGCTAGACTCATTGACTGTATTATAATTGGCCTCATTGCATAAACTATCGGGGGAATACACATATGATAATAATTTAAGGAATTCACTCATATGACTTCTCTCCTGTATTTGTTAATTCACCTCTTTGCCCAAGAACAAAATTATAGAAACAATCTGAGAAATACGTCATCCCAAGAGGATGATGTCTGATAGAACATAGAATAGAATCTTGTCTTCAGGCATTCTGCATACATTGGTGATCTTTTTGAGCTAGGCCATTTAGATAATTCAAGTTGCATTAGAAAAGAAATCATTATTTGCTCTTTGATATCGGTTTCTTCTTATTGTCAGAAATTCATCTTAATATTTGTGTAATATGCTAGGAACAATTGCACAACAAAGTATACTACCAAAAATTGCATGAATAATTTCTTTATATTTCTAAATGCATTTCCAATTCACTTCATGAATATAACGTAGGAACGTATCTACTTGTGCATTTTGCTAACTTTCCTTAAAAGCATCTCATTGAATATATGAACTATCTCTTTTGCTAAGTATAAAAAATAGAATGATAATAAATACATTTATTATGTTTATGTAAAGATTGCCTTCTCTGTGATTGTTACCCTATTAGGCGGTGAAGTACAGTCCAAGTGGTTAGCCTAAAAACTCCCCTCTCATGTTCCTAGGCCCGAGAAACGGGTTAGGCATAGAGAGGTGGGGGTCCCACCGTAGGAAACTACACTATTATAGGGGTGGTAGGTTGTAGGCCCTTGGTCCGCAGGACTTCACCTTGTCCTAATAGGGCAAGTGTCTTCCGGGGTACTGTCATGTATGGAGAATGCAGGTACTAAGCCGTTGGGAAAAGATGATTGTGAGAGGCAACCTCCCGTACCCAACACAAAGGCTTCAGGGCGGATCCATACATGGCACTCCTCTTGCTTGTTAAAATTGCATTTATGATTATGCTTATATTTTGGATATCTAGATATTAATGCTAACAGATATATGTGTATGTGGAAATGTTGTTAATATGGTGAATGCAGATTTCAAACCAAGATTACTCCATTAAAAAAAACATTCATTTGGAAGGAAGAAACCCTAAACCTAATCAACAAATGAATTCTAGACCAAACCGGGTAAGGGACATTACATCTTGGTAGGCCTCATAGGTCTCCTTTGCAAATTTAATGGCATTATCCCTATCAAAGAACAAATGCAAATAATTTGTCTTAATTAATTCCAATGCTTCTTTGATGGTTTGCATCTTGGAAAGAGTGTCTCCATCCTTAACTCCATTTTGTCTCTCTTCAAATTGGAACTTCCAGTAGAGTTCTTCAATAAAATTGTGGGTGCTATCAAATCTTGATAACACTTTAACAATTTTCTCTTCTGAAACCAATAAGTTATTCTTCAAAACTTGCAACTCTATAGGCCCTTGATCACAATCAGCAAAGAAGCTTTGCTCATCAAACAACAACTTTTCTGATTTGTTTTCATTGACATGATTTTCAAAATCAGCCTCCTTCCTATCCTTTTCATTGTATAACTCCTGAATAGAAGGCTTGTCAATGATATCTTCAAGCAATGAATCATCAAAAGATTCCATTGCTTGCTCCCCTAAGCATTTCGGTATCAAAACACCTAGATCCTAGGTCTCATGAATTCCTGATTGCAATGATCAACAGGGAAAGGCTCATCGTACTTCTCTTGGATTGTTGACTCTTTGAATGAGTCACTCCTCTTTTCACTTAAACTGATGTCTTCATTTATAACTCTTTCCACGGGCATAGTTTGATAATCAAATCTGATACCATCCATGTCACTATCATTGTATTGGAAAAAAGAATCATCAAAGCTGGCTGCTTTGAAAATATCATTATTCTCTACTTCAATGGACCTTCCATGAATAGGTGTTATTGATTTCATCATTAGCAGCCCCATGCATAACAAGGAAATTTTCTCGGTTACTTGTCATGAACTCTTCATTAGCTGCATTTTCTTCAAATAAATCATTCTAAAGGTCTACCATACATTTCTCTTGATTAATGAAATCTTCTTTTTCATACAACAACTTTGTAGGTTCACCTCTCTCCATTTCCACATGTTCTTTTCGTGAAAACCCAAGTGAGTCCATTTGATAGTCTTCATGCTCTTCTGAAGCTTTGGTTGCCTGTTGGCACTCTTCTGTTGAATGCATGGTCAAATGCATATTCGTAGATTTTTCTTGAGATTCTGCTATCAAATCCACGGGATGCCAAATTTCATTTTTTTCTTCGATGAAAGAATTCTCCACATTATTTTGAATTGTCTTCATCAAAAGCGGCTTCAATTTCTCCTCACATTGATTGAACAATTCATGTAACAACATATCAGCAATAGGAGAAATTTTTTCTTTTCGTTCATATACTTCCAAAAAGAGTGATTGGACATTCGGTGGAATTTCATCTACCTCTTTAATAGTGAGAACAAGAATATTCTTTACTGCTGCCATAACACTTTCTTCTTGTTCACTCCAAGTGGATATGAAAAGGTAGTAGATCAAGTGATCAATCTGATCATGCATTTCCAAGTCAATCAACAAGTTACTTGTCCTGAGATCTGAAAATGTCTTCAAGATAGCAGTTCTTCTGGGAAATTGGCGGCTACAGGTTTAATCAAGATCTTGGAAACTTTCAACAATCTTATGAAGAATCTCCTTCATAATTTCATCTTCATAAGGCATCAATGGTGCTACAATCCTCATAACTTCATTAAAGCATGAAGTAACCAACAAACTTATTTCTTCCTCTGGATGCCTTATCCAATAGGGATGAATCAAAGCAGTTACTGCAGGAGATAATGCCTTATTCAATAATTCAATAGGAGATTGTTGGACTTGGCTCAAACGATATTCTAGCTCGGACAATATACTCACTTCTTCACCTCTTGTCTGACATTCTTCATTGAGCCTTGCACCTGCAATGGAAAGTAACCTTGCCAATCTTCTTTCCTCTTCAGAAGCCATAATCACATCTGATTTCTCACAGTTCTGAGACTTCAGATAACGTAACATCTTCGGTACTTCTGAAATTCAAAGCTGAATTTAGTTCTGACCTCTGGTGTAAAATCTTATTTTTTTGTCACTCTTCTGACAAATGAACTCCATTTTTCATAGGATGGCAGGATCTTGGCTCTGATACAACTAAAATGTGCCAACCAATTTTTTCCTTGAATTGTCACAACACAAACCAACACTATGCCAATTGATTAGCGTTAGCTTCAAGAGAGAATCAACTGAAAAACACTCAACGCCAAAAATGTGCACACAAGACCCAATGTGGGTGAGGTGCTAACATATGGCAGAGGAAATTGAGTTATAACTGAAAGTAAATACAACTGAAAGCAGAAAGAGGCGGTGAACCAACCATGAGAGATTTCCACGCTATCACTTAATTAGTGGGGGGAAAGAACATTACAATTCTAAACTAATTCATCCGTTGCGGTAGACATCCACTTAATAGTGGGAATTCGCCACTTTTCAGTGGGTGATAAATGAGAGATTAGTTTGTTCTTTCTCCACACTGATGGTAAACCATCCAAGGGTTACAAATATGTGAGAATTAACACTAAAATATGCAGCAAGTTAAATGACTGGAACAGTACTACTGTTTACAGTCTTACAATGAAAAACAACTGCAATTTTCAAGTGTTATTACAATCTTTACAAAGTGTAATGAAATAGATGACCTCCCACTTGATAATCTCTCAATTATTGAAGATAGAAACCAAAATAAAAAATTGAAACAGGTCTGATATAAAAATCTGCAAACTGAAATTCTGAACCAACAATCAATGAAACACCAAAATGGACAAATCTCTTACCACACTTCGTAAACTCCTCTCAAACTAAGAGGACTCCATTTTATAGGCTAGGCGACCATGTAAGCATCATTTTCCAAGCTTGAAACTCAACAAATCACCTCAGCACAAATTCCAATGCATTTCAGACATGGTACGACCCTAAGAGAGGGTCGACCTCACTTTAAAAATCAACCACTTATAATAAAATCCGTCGTTGCACAAAAAGGGGCGCCTCAAGCATATAATTGGATAGGATCAATACCCATGTGCAAATAAAATTCACCCTTAGAGCTGTATTCAATTTTGCCTTGCAGCCACGACTGAACCAGCAACTAGAAACTCAAGAAATCTACAAAATTAATTAACCATGAAGCTCAATCTGTTAGTCTGAATGAGAAGCAGCCATAAAACCAACTAGGTGTTATCCTTCAAACACGAAATTGGGCAAATGCTAGGAGGTAAGCATACCTTGAAGCCAAATTCATGAAGTCATTTTGACAGCATAACATTAGTATAAAATGATGGATGCCAAAAGTTGGAGCAAACACTCTCTTAAATATAATTCTCAGATGACCTTTCACCTTCCACCTTTTCCCTCCAAGAAAAGACACCCATTCTCTTTTTGAAATATTTCTTTTCAAAATATTTAATTCTCCCTTAATATGGCATCGAAATCCCAAGGCATATTAAAACAATATAAAATATCAAGTATTCCCTCCATGAGGCGTCCACCCTTTATGATCACCTTTTAGAACAACTTCAAGTCATAACACTAGGCCAAGGGGTCAATTAAAAATATATCATTAATGACTTGTAATAACTTATTTCTCCAATATCTCACCTCAAAAGCCAAATTCAAACATACTCAAATGCTCTGCCTGAAATGGAAAGCTCACAGTGATGCTGTGATTTGGATCACTACTAAAATTCAAACTTACTAAAACTAGTAAATCCTGAGAAATGCCAATAACCTCCAAACAATGAAAACCTTAATTTCACCTTGACAAGCCTACAGGCCTCTGGAATAGGCTGGCAAGCATAGAAGAGCGTATGGCTAAAAATGGGGACATTAAATTAACCAACGTATAATGTCAACTAGGGAAGGAAGTTGCCGTATGGTGGTTGATGGTCGTATGATGTGGATACTAGGTTTGGGCTATACAATGTAGGAGGATTGTGCTTATTCGATGCAAGAATGGATTTTTCCGTACAATGTAGGAATGACGTTGCCGCTTGTGCGAGGGTTTGGGGCCAGTGCCCCTAGCAATGTCGAGGGGCAGCGCCCCTTACAGGGTTCGGGGGATCCCTTGCCACCAAGCCCAATTTAAGACCTTCAAAACCACACAAAATTGTATGGTGTACATCATTTGCATGAATTTTCAAGAGGTTCCAAATAATGTTGACAAAGCTAAAAAATAGATATTTCATAGTGTTTAATTGACGTATAATGTCAACTAGGGAAGGAAGTTTCTGTATGGTGGTTGATGGTCGTACAATGCGGATGCTAGGTTTAGGTTGTACAATGCAAGAGGATTGTGCTTATTCAATGTGAGAATGGATTTGTCGTACAATGCAGGAATGACACTGCTTGTAGAAAACTCTTTGTCGTGTTGAGAATAAATAGAGCTGCATTGACTATATTATGTTGTAACTTGCTTTCCGTATTGTGCTTGATCTTTTTAGACCGTACACTGTGGCCACACTCTTGGCAATGTTTTGTCGTACGATGGGTAACCTTGGTGGTCGTACTAGATGCCCACATATGCTTCTATACTCTGTTCTTCATACTCTGCACTCTTCTTTCTACTTTGGCCGTATGAGACTTTTTTGACTTCACTGTATGATGTAAATAGGGTGAGGTTGTATGTTTTGTAATGTGGAAGATGGAAAGCGGCATATGTTTGTTCATCGTACTATGGGCAATGGATAGAGCCGTACGTTCACCTTTGTTTTGCTCCATACTGTGTAGAGGGAGAGAAATCGTATGGTCAATGATTTTACTTTGCTCTGTATGAGAAGTCATATTGTTTCCTTGATTGCGGGCCATACGGGTGTGTTTAATGTAGGTTGTACGGCGGTGTGTTTAGTCCTTCGTGTAGTGCTTTTGTTCTATTCCCGTTCTCCCATGATTAACTTCAATTTCCTCCATACCGCGTGAAGTGCCCATACTCTAAATATTTTCCATGGTATGGATGAATTTTTTGGTTGTTGCATTTGCCACTTTAAATGATTTAATTCTCTTGGTAGTTGTGCCACATAATTTTCATAAGACCACACTTTAATTCTTTTCCTTTTTCTATAAATTTTTTTTGAAGTTGATTTGACTTGACCAATATTTGTACACTCCACCTTAAATATTTTTCTCTTAGTGTTCTGAAATGTACTGTCCATTATTTTGCATTCTTCTACAAGGTTGGATACCTCTGCTACAATTGTCGTCTTTTTCCAACCATGAAACTATCCAACTTTCCAAAATAATTTTTCATCGATTGCTCTTCAATGAGAGTTGTAGCTTCGAGAAAATTATAACTCCATAGAAATACCTCATAGTCCTCCATTTTCTAGTTAAATAGGCCACAAAGAGAAATTGTTTCATTGTCCGAACATGACTGTAACTCCAAAATTCCTTCGTCGTTTGGTTCCATTGGACCTTGACTCTTCGTTCAATCTTCTTTGGAGTTTGAATCTGACAAATTCGAGGAAGCTACTTTCTCACTAACTGCTTGGTTTTTCAAATCAATTATACCCTTATTCTAGTTGGCATTTCAATTAGCACCTCTGGAGTGCTTATTGGAAACTGCCAACTATGCATAGTGTGTAATAACTGCTGCTCTTCAAATTAGGAGGGGCAGATCTCTCTTTTTGCTGATGTTTGCATAAAAAGTAAAGTAAACTAAGTTTCCTATCTTTTTACTCAGCGGCAGGGCACAAGGGTGCATAAAGCACACTGCGTTGCAGCCAAGGTTTTCTCTAGTTTCTGCAGATCTTAACTACAACTAAGCTAACTTTTAATCTATCCTATTTTGTCAAGATAAACAAAGCAAGAGGGCATAGGAGAGGGAATGGAATGGTTGGATCACTCGGGCCGACCGTCTCTCAAAATGCATCCGAAGGCTCTGAACTTTCAGATCTACGCTGGAATAAGGTCTTATGCATGCAAGCACTCATACGGTAAGCTGAATCTCAGGATTCCCAAGGAGGTGATGGCACCTGTTCGAGGTGTAGATGAGACTTAGATTGCTAGAAACAACAAAGAATGATGAACTGGATAATAGGAGTCCCGAGGAGGTGACGTCACCTGTCCGAGGTGTAGGCTGAAATCTAGATCATAAGACAACATCAAATGATAACCATTAATCTCCAAATTCTCAAGGAGGTGTCGACGCCTGTCCAAGGTGTAGATTGAAACAATAGATTATAGAAACAAACGTTGATAGATCTTGAAACTTTGGATCAAATTGCACATTTTCCTTTTGATTTATTTCTTCAAACTTGCTCAATGATTTACAAAGATTTGGGACGACAAAGGTACAAAATCATATATAATTGCTATCAAACCAAACAACTCTCATCCAAGAGTGAACAAATATTGACTTGCAAGCTTGATGGTACAACGATGCAGCAATTTTGTGTAGTAATAAAAGCTACAAAATAATGAGCAAAGACTCTTATTTATAGAAGCTCAAAGGAGTAGGCAACCCTAAAATCTCCTTGAGTTAACAATGAGTTCTTTCCAATCTTCAAGATTTATTCCTATGTTTAAAAGTAGGTGACTGTTGGGTGAAAATTATGTAATCAATTTTTCAACAGATTACACAGCCTAGACTTCAGCCATAGCCATGTGAGATAAAATCTTTCCTCTCAGAAAGGGGAGGCGCTCTTCTTACTGCTAATAGAAGCTATGGTAAAACTAATAAAGTATTTACACAATGTACACTATACTTACGAAATGGGGGGTGTGTGTCACATTCATGCTTCTCTCTTTTTTTAGAGAAGATGTTTTACAATGCTTCACGGTTTGGAAGTTCAGATTCAAAATAACTTTAAACTTAACAAAGAGCAATAATGCCGATATTTCTATCTTGTCAAAGCAAAGCGTAGAAATACCAGATATGATTGATAATAAACAAATAAAAGGAAAAGAGAAAACTCATGAAGGCACAAAGTCGTTCCGTAGCTTTTTCAATGATGGATTTGCGAAAGATGTATCGTTTGTCACATTAGAAGCACAAAGTCTTCTAAGATGCAGCAATTCCTCGAACATTATGAACGATTACAAGCACAAAGTCTTGTAGATCTTTCAACCAAAGTATCCAAACATAACGTAAATCCAAATAAGGAATGCAACACAAAGTTTACATAAATTACTTGAAGCCTTTCAAATATCATTCACTAATCACCACCGATCTCATTCAAATCAAAAGAGAATTGATTCCAACACAAAGTCTGGCATGCAACTTCCTTCTTTATTGATTAGATTCAGATTCACAAAATTGAACACAAAGTTTCAATGTTCGTTTCAAAAGGGCAGTACTTCATTGCAAAATACTAAAAGGTAAATATTACAATAGAGATCCCTCTTATTTATAGAAAAGAGGGAAGATCTAATTTAGGAAAACAGTTGAGTAAAAATAGGAAACCCTAACATTGACTAAGTCAACATGTAAACTATCTATGTGAAATTACATCTCATATTTCGGTGTAATTACACTTTACAAAAAGATATTTTAAGATGTAAAATATTTACAAGATGCACAAAAAGGAGCATCAAAATTGATGAACACTGGAGACAAGAAAAAGACTTTATTGTTCTTTATTCTAGGTGCGGAAGTCTTCATACTTCTTTTTAGTCTCCTACAGGAATGCTTCATCTGGACTGACCGTGTAATCCACAAGGGTGTGTATTTTGGTGATCGCTTTCTTGGCAGACGAGCAAACTTTATTGCACCTCTGAAGATGTGTTTTGAGACAATCAAGTGATAGCTGTATGTCACATATGTTATGCATGGTGTTCTTTGAGAAATCTTTATCATCCACCTGCTTCATGACGACTTCTTTGAAAACTCGTGTTATCTTACTGAGGGGGAGAAAAGTATAGTTGTCATCTAGGAGGTCGCCTGGTAACTTCTCCATTCCTTTTATTAGAAGAACACGATGTCCTTCGACATCCTCCTGTACTTGGTGAATATCATCAATCAGAGACTTGATTACCTATATTCTATGCTTTAGTGATTCTTTCACTAAAATATACCGGGCCAATTTTTTCAATTTTTCCACACAACTAAATTCACCCGTTAACATTAATGAAAACTCAATCCAACTGAAGGGAACCCTTTCCTCTGATCAACCCAGATCCCAATGCGGGCAAGGTTGAGAGCATACTCGAAAGGGGATCGTTAGCATAACTGAAATTGCAGGAAGAGTAATAGGAAGAAGATACAATCAACTCAACCACTTATTTAACGGGAGGACTGGAGATAGAAATTACATTGCTGAAAGTAACAATCAACTCAACCACTTATTCAGCGGGAGGACAGGAAAGATAGAAATTACATTGCTGAAAGTAACAATCAACTCAACCACTTATTCAGCGGGAGGACTGGAAAGAGAAGTACAATGCTGAAAGTAAATATGCAACTCGACCACTTATTTAGCGGGAGTGTGTTGACGGCTTAGCCGATCAACAATATGCAAATGCAATACAATATAGACTGAGTATGACCAGTCTCTTCCACAAAAGTGGGGATACAAAATATAAAGTGCAGAAAGTAAAGAGCTGATCAGTACTACTGATTCAACATTACAATGCGATGAACAATCTGCAAATACAATGAGATATAGATAACCAATGAACTCCAGAATGTTAGGAAATGAACTCCAAACAAGTACAAGCTATCCAACATATGAAATATAGTAAAAGGGACTGAAATATCAGGTCTGATATAAAAATTGCAGCAATTAGAAATTCATACCAGCAAGTCCTAGAATCACCAAAATGCTCATAACTTCGTCAAAACACCTCCAATTGATGTGAAATCAAGTGCAAAGGAAGCATAAGAGAAGGGCGACCAAGTACAAACCAAGAAATAGCCACAAGCAATCTCTGATATTTTATGCACGCTTCCCAATGCAATGGCAGACAAAGTACAACCTCCAAGAAAGGGCAGCCAGCAAGATAAAATCCAAATCCTCTCTGAAAAATCTGAAAACTTGCAAGAAGGGGCGCCTCAGGTAGACTTGAACAATAAGCCAATACCTAGAACCAACAAAAAATTGTGCAAGGAGCTATGATCGAAAATGTGCTTCAGCCAAGCACCACACCAGCATCACCAAAAACTGATAAACTGCAAAAAACTCAACTACAATGTGCTCAATTTGCTCTCAAGGATTGAGAACAACCAAATCTCAACTAGTTGCTATTTTTCAAGTAAGAAGTCAAGCCAAAGCTAGGAGGTATGCATGCATTCCTCGAAGCAACTTACTAACCATTTCGGCAGCATAACATTACTGTAGATATAAGATAATGAACTAAGAGCCCAATGCTCTTATTTATAATATTTCTTGCTCCAAATTCAAATTCAATCTCCCTCCAAATGGACGCCAAAACCAAATTCAAATTCACAATGCCCATTTGTGTCATTTGCATTTCATTTCTCCAAGTCGTCCTCCTCCAAGAAGTATTATACTTTATTAAAATGTCAATGAAGTATATTATGGCGTCCAAAATAATAATAAAGTGACACTTTATTAAAGTGAAATATAAATATAATTGACCACTTATTTCTCCAAGGTGTCCAAACATGCCTTTTAAATATTTCACTTAAAATAACATTCTCATCAAATATCAAACTCGCCAAAATAATCACCTCAAATGCTAGAGACCAACTAACTATACTACCCTGCCCAAAATATCCATAATACCAAGTTGTTGAAACACTGCCAAAAATAGCACCAAGGGTGTTGGAGACCAAATTGCTCAAATTGACCTGCCAGATATAACCACTGAACTGAACTGCAGAAACCTTGCTAAAAATAGAACTTACCAAAAATAGCATACTACTAAAAATAGTAAGTTGTTCCAAATTCATTTTAACCACAATCCGAGCAACCGTCGTACTTACTAAAAATAGTAAGTTCGGAAAAGTTCTCTGATTCAGTTGCATGTCACACCGCTGCGAAGCTCTTTGAAAACCCAGAAGGAATCCAGAATCCGATCTGTAAAGATCCAACATGCAACCATCGTAACTTACTAAAAATAGTAAGTCCGGAAAAGTTCTCTAATTCAGTTGCATGTCATACCACTGCGAAGCTCTCTGAAAACCCAGAAAGAATCCCGCAACCAATTTGCAAAACTCCAACATGCGAACCCCTGAATCCTCAAAAGAAACCTCCAAGTAGTTGGAAACCCTAATTCTGCCTCTAACTAGCCTACGAGCATCCAGGAATAGGCTAACAGTCATTGGAAGATGTAGTGATAAAAATGGGGACATTACATTCACCTCCACATATTTATCTTTGTTGGGAATAACCCCAACCTTCACCAATTTTCTGAGCTTTGCCTCTTTCATTTGCGACCATGATGAGAGGCATTTTTTCATTTCTTGTTGCTCCTTGGATAGTAAACCTTTTTCTTTATCAAGCTCCAGTTGAAGCTTGGCTATTTGTGCAGTTTTCTCATCTGCTACAGTGATGACCTGTGAATCGTGATCTAAAATTTCATCAATGAAATTGTATAACACTTTACCTTTAGATGCAAGTTTCTCTGCCTTTTGCACTGTTGGTTCTTCAACATTCACCAAGGTCATAGTTTGGGTATCTCCAGTAGAAGATCCTGCAATGTTCCTTAGGATATTTGCATAGCGTTCAACTTTTTCTTTGTACAAATTCTTGGCTTGCTCCATCTTGTCAAGCCTTCCTGCCAAATCATCCAGAATTAGTTGGGCATTTGCTTTAGCACTTTCATTGGTTACTTTCCCAAGTTGTATTCTTTGAATAGTGTAATCCTCCATACTTACATCGCCTTCTTGTTGCAGAGGAAAACCTACCTCGACATACTTTTGACCAGCTTTATCAATATAAAGGCTTGAAAGAACCTTTGCCTTTTTCTTCTCCTTGATCTTTGGTGGAGGTATTTCTTTAAGGTCCAGCTCATCAGGAGAGATCATTTGTTTCTTCCGCTCGGATGCTTGTGAGACCAACCAAGGAGGGAGAGAAGAAGTGTGTGTGTCTGTTGGCACTGCCAACTCTTGAGTTGCCATGACTTCCTGAGAAATGATTGGGATTGTGACTATGGGTGTAGTGTTAGTCATTATTGGCCTAGTAACTTGCACGTCAAGTTGATTCTGCAAAGATTCATCTATGAACCTGTTAAATTCAGCTTCAGAAGAAATGTCAAAAGATGGGGATGACAAACTTGGTATGGAGGCTGGAGAGCTGGATAGGACATCAACAGTTTGTGTTTGGACAACTGTAGAAGAATCTGACATGGTTGATATTGCAGGTGGGGAAGAAATATGTTCTACTCCTGTTACTATCGTAGGAGGAGGAGAAGAAGGAATAGGGGGGACAGGAGTCCTAGGTGTTGGAGGAGTGTGAGGAATGTTGGCATGGCCTGGTGAAGATGTAGAAGGAATATCTCCAATTTCATTTCTAGGAGGGGTTAAAATTTGCTCATCATGTAGGAGCTCTTCCTCATTATCCTTCTCAACTTCTTCTTGAGATTCTTCTGGAGATTCTTCATCTTTATTAGACTGTGTTTCCTCAGACTCTTCTCCTTTTGATTCTTCAGATTCAAACTCTATATCTCCTCCTTCTTCTTCTGAGGATAATTCTTTGAAAACAAGATCCTTACCTTCTGCATGTGGTGTTCTAGATCTTGTTGCTTCTTGTACCTCAATGGTCTGTGTAGTATTCTTGCCTATGGTGAATTTGATTCTTAGTCCTTTTCGAGATGAAGAGGGAGTAGCAACATGCTTATCTTTGGTGCGGAGTTCCTGCCGTGGGCTGGATTTTTCCTTGGGAGATTTTGCTTTTGAATCAGTTTTGAAGGCTTTCATTTGATAACCATGCTTCTGTAGCCATTCTGTTGTGTTATGCAGAATGGGAGCAAGCCTTTCCCTCATGTAAACACATTCTTTCTTTGACCATTTTACTGGAGGTAAAGGCTTCTTGGCAATTTCATCTACATCATAAGCAGAATTCAGGATGTCACCAGGATCAGTGAATTCTTCAGGTAAATCAGCTATACCAAGGGCTCTGATTTGTTCGACTATCAGCCTACAATAATCCATCCTACAAACATCTTCCTCATCTCTGCATTTTGCCCATATGCCTTCAAAATGATAGACATGATGGTGACCTTTTTGGAGTCTTCTTTTTAGATCTCGATAGTCAAAGTCGCACCTATACTTGTAGGTCTTGATAGTCATTATTTGCATCTTTGTTGCAACATTGTTGGCTTTTTGTACACTTTTGATAGTGTACCTTCCAATGGTTAGGGGAAATTTGAATCCCGGCTTGTGGATCCTCTGTCGTTCCTTGTGTACGGAAATCAACTGTCTGCACAACTCCATGAGAATCCATTTGTCTTAGGGATACCTAGGTAGCATATAGGGGCACCTAGTGAAACAACCTACTCTTATGTAAGTAAAGGTTGGGAATTGTAGAAAGACACAACCAACCTTGCTGACTGCTTTGTAAGCCTCATCTGATATTCTCTTCTTTTCTAGAGTAGGATCAAAAGTGAAAAGCAGAGGTGCAAAGAAAGCATCTGTAACCCTTCTGAAGTGATGGAAGCTTTCTCTGAGATTTAATTGGTAATAATAGTCATACACCGGAACAAAGTGCCTGTTCCCCTTAGTAGACAAACTTGGGTACTGCCTCATTACTACAGCTGCATACACCAAATAAGAAGTCATGTAGAACTTCAAAGTGGTGGGCACATTGATCAGTTGCTCGTGGATTTCATCGCTGACTGTGTTCCCTAGTCAATATGTACTTTCTTTCTTCTGATTATACAAATGTATTCATACATCCAGTCTTGGAAATGAGAAGATTTAGGTAAGCCTTTTACTCTGCTTAGAAGAGTGATCATGTCTCTCACATCTTCTTTGAAATCACTTCAAGGAAGTCCCTTAGGCCATCTGGATATGGCATGTCTAGGATTTTTCAACCATTGAGTGTTGATCAGTGTTTTAGCCCTAACTGAATCATTGTCAAAAATTTTCCGAGCCTTTTGAATTGTGATAGGTGTATATTGTTCCATGTGTGGAACCTTGAAAACAATATCAAAGAATTCACCATCAAGCCTCATCATAACTTGACCTGCAGAATCTCTTACAGTTCTATCTTCTCAAATATAGTGGGCTGCAACTTGAAGCACAAATTCTGTATGGTGAGAAGAAGTTGGGAAAGTGGATACCAAGTGGAGATTACTATGGACAATTGCCTTTAGATTTTCATCCCATGGCCTTTGTTGAATCCTTTTTACGAAATCCTCCAGATCTTGGTGACCAATCTCAGTATCTTTGATTTCATCTACTTTAGATATCACCATAGTTGGCGGGAAAATGCCTTGGTATTTGTACTTCATCTTTCCTTTTGCTCTAGGAGATGATGGAGGTGTTTCAGCTGTCATCTAGGGAGGCCGAGACTGATGTTTTCTCACCTTTGAAGACCACTTGATGAACTTTGAAGGTAACTGCAAGAATGGTGGATCCATTGGTGTTAGGAAAAATACGCAACATGGGGAAGCGTGAAGCGAGCAAATGATATGGAGCAACTGCATGTTGGCAATAGGGTACAAAAAATAGAGCATGAATGACGATGTGAATGCTAGAGTGAAGAAATTGCAAGTTTTGGGTCTTAGAGAAAAATTGCAGATTTTGGTGTTAGGGCGTTGAAAATCAGCGCCTTGACACCAAGAAGTCATTGTGCTTTGGTGCTGAAAATCAATGCCTCGACACCAAATTGGTTGGAGGTTTGGTGCACAGGCGTTGAAAAACAACGCGAGCACCAAGAGTTTGGAAGAGACATCTAAGTGTCACGGCGGTGAAAATCACTGCCTTGACACTTTAAGTATGAAACACTTAGTGTCATGGTGGTGAAATTCACTGCCCTGACACTAATAGGTTATTGTGATCTAGGTGTCATGGCGGTGAATTTCACCGCCGTGACAATTAGATGTCTTGGGATTTCTATTGTCTTGGTGTCATGGCGGTGAAAATCACCACCTTGACACCAAGAGGAGAAAGTTGTTTGAGTGTCATGGCGGTGACAAACACAGCCCTGACACCAGGGAGTTGTTGATTTTTAAGATAAGGGAAGTTTAAAATGTATCAACGTTGACTTTGTCAAAGGTTTCGAAAAAATGAATGAAGAAAAGAGGAGCTCACAATGAAAACCCTAGGGTAAGAGAAGATTCGAAGGAGGAATGACAACGTCTAAGAGAGAAAACGTGGCGAGGGTCGAGATGGGAAAAAACTGTGAAACTTCATACTACCAAACAGGAGAAAAGGCGAAAGGTGTCGACATACCTCAGTGAAAAACGCGAACGCACAAATTGATGGCGCAAAACCCTGATGTGAAATCCACGGGCAGGCGCTTCTAAACAGACCTCCAAACTTCGAAGAAGGCAAGTGGGAAGAATCTAGTGCGATGCGAGGAGAGAAAAGAGAAGCCAACGTCAAAAAATGATCCATAAAACAAGCTTATAAGCTATGTTAAAAACTTAAAACACGCGCATTAAATGCGCCACTAATGCCTTAAAGTTAACTGGAAAATAGGTGCAAAGGTGGTGAAAATCACCGCTTTTGCACCCATCACCAAAAATAAGGTCAGGTGCAAGGGCGGTGAAATTCACTGCCTTTGCACCAAAGGCTAAGTGCAATGGCATTGATTTTTAGCGCCCTTGCACCAAAGACTAAAAACGACTAACTCACGGTAGAAAGGAGTTACAAGGACCTTCGTCTCGAAAATCGAGTCAACATCACTCACGTGGACTAGGTGAGATCGGGGACTACGCGTCGAGGGCAATTTGGGATTACCTCATTTTGCGTGTTTGAAATACACGGACCTAGGAAACGGACCAGTTTCATAGGGGGGTTATTTGTGGATCGAGCGCTGATAGATTCTCAGATAATAGTGACCTAGCAGTTAACTGGAAAGTCTACTTCAATTAACTAATTCTAAACTAAAAGAGAACTCCAATATACAAAGTGCCTCCAAAATAGAGATCCACAATTAGTGGGATTAGACATGCATGATCAGTGGGACAATGAGTTAACTTGGAAAGAGGCATCAAGTTAACTCCTATTGTCATAAATGCTATTTTGGAGGGGTAAGACGTCCTAAGTGTTCACACCACATCACCTCAAGTCAACAGTTCCTCCAACTAGTCGTTGACTTCCTCTGCCTCTGGACAATTAATGCTTCGCAGGATGATGACGTGTTGCCACAACATCTCTTCGCCACTTGCAATCTGCTGTTGATATTCAATATTCTTTGCAGTTGTGTCATCCAGCCTTGTTGACATGACTGCAATCTTACTCAACTCCCAACCAATAGGGTTACTGTAGAAACTGCCATGCATGAGATCCTGGAACTGTGTTTGTACCTCAGCTAGCTCGACATATGCACCTCCTTCGTGTTGATATAGGCAAGGGATGGATGTTCCCAACGTTCTCACGAACTTGATAATGGTTGCCACGATCTATCTATACTCAATCAATTCCACAAAGTTTGTATCATAAGCTCTTACTTTATATGCAAGTTGTTCTTTCCAAGTGTAAAGATGCCACGTGTTCTCCTCTGTGGTAATTGATTCATATGCCATCTACAAGTCTGAGATAGTGATCTCATCCCTAAGCCTCTTCTCTTTAGTATCTTGCTCTGATTGTTGAATCTTTGTGCGAAGGTCATGGGCTTTGTTCCTTAGCTGGTATAGGTCTGCAAGTATACACCGACCCCTAATGACAAATTCTTCCACTTGATCTCTCAAGTGCTTTCCATATAAGATCAGATGACTTAGTTGATTCTGCTCCATGGGGAGGTCTAGCATCTCTCGAGGCAAGGCAGAGATGTTTGATGTACCATGCATCAAGTTGGATATATACAATCACAACTGCTGGTTTTCAGCCTTTAAGGCTGCTTTCTCTTCACCATCCTTTCTTTGACACTTACTGATGCAACTTCAAGGAGATCCGCCTCAACTTGACAAGTGGTCTTACCGAGGTTGACCTTCAACAAGGTGAAGTCATCAACCTCTACCTCATGTGCATTCTGGTCTTTAGGTGCTGCAATTGTCTCTATGACAATCTCATTGTCAACATTCTTTCCCACATGGACCTGCTTCTTCAACTTCTTCTTTGGCATGTCTTGAGGGACATGGTCAAATTCTGTGAAGTCCAGTTGGTAGGATGGCCTCTCTCTCTTCCTTCCTAAGAGATTCTCAAGCCAAGATGAATCTTGACTAACTTCGCTGGAAGGATGGATGTTAGGCCCTTGAATTCCGAACGAGTGGGATTGTGTTGCAGTGTCGTGTGGTGGCAAATCTAAGTCAATGTGGACCGATGAGTGGTGGTGAAATGGTAGGCTCTGGTTCCATCTCTGGTACCATCTCAACTACAACTGTTCCATGACTGGCTTAGCTACAACTGTTTCCATGACTGGTTTTGTTGTGTTTGTGGCTATCTCCACATGTTCCTGTTGCTGATTTGTATCAGCAATCGGCATTCTTCCCCTTGTGTACTTCATTTCTTCTGTTTGGGCTTAGCCCTTGACATGGAAGGTAGTGAAGAATGAACCAATGGCGGCTCTGTGTTGAGAATTACTACCTTCTTTGTCTGTTTACTATCCAAGTAGAGCTGGATGTTTCTGAAACTCTGCTTGTCCTTTCCTCAATAAACATACTTTCCTTGGCATACCAGTCCACAACTCGAAGTGGTTGTGCGTCAACTTGATCTACGAAGAATGAGGGAAGGATGACTTCCCCATCATCATCGGATAAGCCTTCCACATCCTCTGACATGAAGACAACAATTTGTGGAAGTCTGAATCGGTTGTAGTTGCATCTTCTCACTTCGAACTCGTCTTCACAGTTGACCCAATAGTCCTCCGTGGAAGACTTGTGTGAAGAGTATTGACCAAGGAGTTCTACATAGTGGACCCTAGGATCATACGACCGTCTTTCGATGAGATACTTAAGATTAAGTCTCACCATCTCCTGGCCCATGGCCTTGGCATCAACCGCTGTCCTGCATCTGTAAAGTCCCATTTGGAAAGGAATGTTTGCAACCATCTTGCATTTGAGACGCAGATGAGAATGTACCTCGTGTAACTACCGTAAGAACTCAATGAAGACCACCCTATCTGAAGGATAGCGGGGTAACATGGCAGGATGACCCTTGTACCCATATATGCCTATGTAGGTGAAGGTGGGAAAGTGGATGAACCAATCTACATAATCCACCATTGCCTCCTTGGCTACTAGTGATATGTGTATATGCAACTCATGATCGAGGTCTCTCGCGGTGTGCATTAGGAAGAGATCATTTACTCTTTTGAAACTTTTTTTCTGCTTGTGTGAACTCAATCTGCGAGAAATACTTGTGAACCTTTTGCACGCCCAAAGTTCCCACATTGTTCAATGCTCTAAATTGGCCTTGGAAGGCAATCGGATATATGAGATATGAGCACATGTGGATTTTGTGAGCCTCTAAGAAGGTGGTCATCTGTAATGTCCCCTTCTCAACTGTGATCAATGTAGTTGGCCGTTAGCCTATTCCGAAGGCCTATAGGCCAGTCGGGGGTAGTAATTAGGGTTTCCTATTTTCTAGGAGGATGTTTTGGCAGTTTTGGTGGCTTGCATGTTGGAGTTTTACAAATTTGATTCTAGATTCCTTTTGGGTTTTTAGAGAGCTTCGCAGTGGTGTGACATGCAGTTGAAACAAAGGATTTTTTCGGACTTATTATTTTTAGTAAGTTGCGACGGCTACTCAAAATGTGGTTAAAATGCATTTGGACACACTTACTATTTTTAGCAGTATGCAATTTTTAGTAAGTGCTATTTTTAGCAGGGTTTCAGTAGGCCAGCTTTGAGGCTATTTCTGGCAGGTCAGTTTGAGCAATTGGTCTTCTACACTCTTGGGGTTATTTTTGGCAAATTTTGCATTTTGGTGAAATATTTGGCTAAGGCATGGAGGACGCCAAGTTTGGGGTGAGATAATGCTCTTAAGTGAAAATACCTCCTTTGCAAAAGAGGACGACTTCATTAAGGTGAATTATTTAAGTGGCTTATAATGTTTATTTTCATTTAGTAATTGGGATGCCTACATTATGCTTTATTTGTATTTTAATGAAGTATATTACCTTCATCAGGATGGATGACTTGGTGAGATGATGAAATGAAATGCAAATGTCAAAGATGAATTTGAATGTGAATCTCATGTGGGCGCCCTAATTGGAGGGAAACAGATTTGAATTGATGGAGAAAACTTATAAATAAGAGTGTTGGCTTCATTCTTTTCATCAATGAAGAAAATATAACGAAGTGTTGCCGAAATGGTGATTGAATTGCTTCGAGGAATGCATACCTCCTAGCTACTCTTGGTTTCTTGCTTGAAAGATAGCAACTAGTTGAGATAGCGAGACTGTTCTTTACACTGAAGAATAGATTGAACATTATGGAGAAGTTTTGTGTTGATGTTTTTTGATGTTTGGTGTGTATTTTACAGTTTACAGTTTGTTGGTTTGGTGCTTGCTAGAAGCATGTTTTTGCTCATATCTCCTTAGGCGAATTTCTGGTGATTTTGGGTAGTTGCTCATTCAGTTCCTATGGCCTAGGCATCCCTTCATACTAGTTTTCAGATTTTATCTTGCTGGTTTGGATTTTGTCTTTGAGGTCATCCCTTCTAGGAGGTCGTACCATGTTTGGGAGTGCTTTGGAATTCATGCTAAATCATTGTGAGGTGTTTGCAGCAGTTTCTTGGTCTTAACTTGGTCGCCATCTCTCTGAGTCATTTGCACTTCGTTTCATGTTATTTAGAGTAGTATTGGGTGAGTTAGGAGCACTTTGGAGTGGTTTCTAGTTGCTGGTTTTACATATCAGATTGTTAGAAGTTGGGTTTTGGGTGTGTTGTTTCATGGTTGTGAGTCTTGTGAAGTTTGGATAACATATAACATCATTTGCAGCTACTTGGACAGCAATAACATTTGTTTTTTTGTAGATCATTATTCCTATTGTAACGTTGAATCAGTAGTATTGATCAACTTCTTTACCTTTCTGCTATTTCTATTGTATTCCCACTTTTAGTGGAAGAAGGTTGGCCTTGCCACCTTATTTACTTTCTTGCATAAGCACTTTCATTCCCACCGTTTGGTGGAAGAGATTGGCTTCGCCGTCTTTACTTTCTATACTTGCATTTCTCATAGTGTTGATCGGCTGAGATGTCAATCTACTCCCGTTGAATAAGTGGTTGAGTTGCATAATTTGTATTTCTAGCATTTCAGTTTACAAGCTAACGATCCTTGGCGCCATATGCTCACACCTCACTCGTCATTGGGATCTTGGTGTACATTCTTGGTGTGGGTTACATTTTAGTGTTGGTTTTGGCTTTGCTAACGCTGACGGGTAAAATTGTTGATGTAAAAATTGAAGAAAAAACTTAAGGGGGTCATTTTATCATCTGGTTGTGGAGCATATCACTGATCAGGGCGGGCCAATCATAATGTTCTCTGGCACTCACAATTTGAGCGATGACATAGTACATCCATGATTGGAATTTGTTTGCCTCTTCTTGACCAGTAATACGGTTGAGTAGAGTAATCATTACTACATATTCATCTTTGAACTCTCTACGTCCTATGTTCTTCCGTAAGTTGGCTCTTTTCTCTTTAAGCCATTTTTTCGCCATCCTCTTCTGACATTTGTCTCTAGATGCATTGAATGCCTTTTCGCGCTCTTTCATAGACATGGCCAAGCTTTTCGCACATAGTGGAATGGCGAAGCATCTTTCGATATCCCTAGGCTTGAAGCTGCAAATCACACGTCCATCCACTGATCTGATTTCTCATGTTGTAGGATTGTAATGCTTTACACAAGCTATTGCAAATTCCATGCTCTGTACTGAGATGGAGAGTGACGTTGCCTCAAGCAATCTGGATTGCTCAATATTTTGAAGTGTGCATTGGTCTATGCCTTCCAACTTTTCTAAGTTGACTTTGGGTGTACTTGATGCAGATCAGTGTCAGTTGTTTTCAAGAAGTCATGGAATAAGACCGTCTTGGTCATGTATTCCACTTGGGAGAATTGCATTCTGAAAACCTTGAAGATTGATTGTGCACATGATACTGTTCGGACAACTTTTTCTACAACTGCTAAAAATAGCCTTGCCAAGAAACACTTTTTATGAAATTTTCTGAGATGTGGGTTTTCTTGGTAATAATTTTCTAAATGGATCTAGAATGTCAGAAATTCCAAAAAGTCCTTTTACTTGTGCATGCAAGAATTTCTCGAGGTAGAAGCTTTAGAAGCAGTGAAGCACTATTTTTCCTGAAAAAATATAACACATGGGTATTGTAGGCGCTTCAAAGTTGAACAAACCCAGTTTGTCAGGTTTTCAAAATTGCGACTTTTTCCAAAACCCTAAATAATAGGGGTAGTCGGGCTACTTTTTCTAGAAAAATTGAACACGTGGGTTTTGTTGGAAAAGTTGCGGTGATCATACCCAGAAGGTCAGATCTGTGAATATCTGCTGTTTTCTTGGACATGCAAGAAGATCTAAGACAAGAATATAGGAAAAAGACAAGAAGTTTGGAAGTTATAAATTGCCTTTCTGGATCTTCAAGAAAATCACGCCTGAAGATGCAACCTCTGATAAATTGTCCCTCTGTGCAAGTGATTCTCGAAAATATGGAGAATGCTGAAAAACCCTCTGTCAGATCTTCAAAAACAGTTGGAGAAGAAAAATGCTTGTTCTTGAGCTTCAACTTGCAAAGAAAGATGTTGAATTATGAGGCCTAGACTTGATATATAATGTTTAATGTTGAATCCATCAAGTTTGAGCGCCAACACATGATTGAGGAATCATTTTTCCTGATTTGGAGTTCACATAACTAATTTTCACCAATTTGGGGACGTTTTAGTCATGAAAAGGCTTTCTAAATAGACAACTTTAGTCAATTCGGCCTAGTTTGACTTTAAGCGTCTAAGTTGAGGAGTTGAACACATTTTCATTATTTTCTGAAGAAGTGTGCTTGGGAGCTGCAAAGCTCAAAACTTGAATCTAGTGCCTTCGATTCTTGGGCACCTTTTCCCAAGAAGGTGCATTTTTCACCAGACTTAGTCAATTTCTTGAGTGTTCTTCAATTCCTCTAGTTTGACCCTCAGCGCTCTGATCTGAGATCACTGATGACTGATGAGTCCGACGAAAGTGCTGAAACATGGGATGGATAGCTAGTTCAGTTTCGGAAAGGATGATTGGCTTCACAAGCTGTGAAAATTGATTTAGGGGTCTCAAAAGTATGGGTGCCCCTGGCCTACAGGGGGCACCTTTGACCTTTTGTGTTGTCATTTTCAGTTTGCAACCTTTCACAAACAACCCCAGTTTGATCTTCGTCATTAGGTGTTAGATTTATCTATTGAATTTGCTAACGGTGTCATTGCTGAGATTAATCAAGACAGAGAAGGACTTCTTGGAGGTCACTGAGCTTGCATACTGCATCTGATTGCCTAAAAAGTTGGGTGCCTATTTCTAGGAAGGTGCAATTTCCTTAACACAGCCAATTCTTCGTGTCTTACATTTTGCCTTTGCTTCCAGCGTTTTACGCTTGATCTTTGTTTGTGAGTGCTTGACAGGTCCTGTGCACTTGCAACTAGATTGATCGCGAAGCTGAAAGGATGCTGAATAGATGCCTTGGAGAAAGCAATTGCTGAAAACCACAATAGGTGGCTCAAAATGATGGGCGCCGCTTTTTCCTTACTTGATTGCCATCTTTGATGATATTTGCTCTCAATATCTTCCGTCTCCACTTTCGTTTGTCAATGATTGATGAATTAGGTGACCTTGCTTGACGATGCGTCCGAAAGCCAATAAAAACATGAAGGAGATGACTATCTTGGAAAAACTTGATGACTGCCTTTGACCTTTTAACTTCATGGGCGCCCTTGGCCTGTAGGGGTGCTTTTAGCTGCAGTTTCGTCATTTTCCTTTGAAAATCGCCATCCCTTCACATTTCGTGTTTGTCGTGTAGCTTGACTGGTTTGAGCATTGTTATCGACGATGCGAACGCGTGCATCTTAGCAATCAACTTCACCATGTTGCATGTACGGGTGTTGGAAAAATGACTAAGGCATTTGACTGCATAACCTCCTTCTAGTAGCAAGGCGTGCATTTCCCAGGCTTAGTCAATTTTCAACATTTTTTACTTTTGAAAATCCCCTCCATTGTAGAGCATCTTTCACCATGGATTCTTCGTTGAAGCTTTTGAGGCTTAGATTTCACCGCTTGGTACTGGCCATTTTGCCATTAATGGCTGTGGAGGTCCTATCTTTCCTCCTAAAAAATGAAAATAGACCCACCAGAGTAAAACAAGATTTTTGGTGATTTTGACTTGACCAGTGTGATTGTGAAGTTAATTTATCCTATCAAAATCATTTTCAACTAATTCTGGAAAGGTCTTATTTTTAGGGGTTTTCCTAAAAATAAGGGTTTGAAACCCTAATTTTCAAATTTTCAGAAATTTGCAAGTATCTTCCTTGACATAAACCCACAAAAAGCCTATGTTCTGGTTGACCTAAGACGGACTTTTGACAACAATTTTACATGATTTTGCTCATTTTAAGCAAAATGCCTTATTGAAGCAAAAATTTATTATGGGTACAACAATTCTCAATGGACATTGTATTCTTTTTCCAGTTGTGATTGTCTTTGGCTGCCACTAGCTAGCCTCGAACTAACAATGTGTTGTACACTTTCTTCCTTAATGAAATGACCACAAAGTTCAACTAAAATGTTTGAGTTCCAATTATTACCTTTTGTCCCATTAAAAATCCAAGTAACTTAATATCTTGTTGATTTGCACCCACTAGTTGAAAAGTTGGTGGCTAAATGGTCGGCTTATCGAGACTTCTCTTAATGTCTTCTAAAAGTACATTCATACCAGACCTTCCATCAACAATTGTATTGGTGAGATTCCTTCCAAGGATCTCCATATTCACCACCACTGGTTTCTTTGCTGTGTTAACTGCCAGTAACATTAGGTCAATCACTTGGTTGCTTGATAGGGAAGGTTCAATTGTTGGTTCTTCATTCTCACCAGATTCTAATTGCGTTGTGGCATGCATTGTCTCATTCTCCCCCGATACAATAATATTTCGAAGTTTAGGAATACTTTGTAATAAATCCACTACTTTAACTGGTACAGTAGCTTGTAGTACTTGTGCAATATTTTCCTCGGATTGTAATTGGTTTGTTATTGTACTTGCATTTGCATTTGCATTTGAGTGGCATTGTTCATTGTCTATAGCATTCTCCACTTCGGCCCTTGCTTCATGAAGCCTTTCTTTTTCTGTATGTGGCTCCAAGTACACAACCTTCTTCACTTGGGCACGAGTAATGGCCAATACTTTATTATGCCTTACATCTATAAATATATTAAGTGTATAATTATCTCAGATGCCCCTTTGTGATGGGGACATCACAGATAACTCGACTTATGTGTAAGTATATTAACCCCTCTTCCATACTAGATGCCCTCTCCTAGGAGAAATCACAAGTTTTATAACAAGTAAGTACACAAGCACCCTCCCATACTGGATTATTTATCCTAGGAGTAACACAAGCTTTCCGAGTTAAACTAATAACTTAGCTGGGTGTACCTCAAGTGACTCTTGCATTCAAATCAAGCCAAGTATATAATAACTAAGATACACACCCAACTCCTACTTATAGAGTAAATATAAACACATTGCATCCATGATCAAACATATCTAATATATTTAAATACCTATGTTTGTAATGTCCTGAATTGGGAATGCCTAAATTGGCCCTAATTTTTCTTGCTTGAATAAACAATGAGTTTAGAGAGCACCCTTCTTTTGAAGGTTGAGCCCTGTGCATACCAATTACTTCCAATATCAGAAGGCTGCAAATCATATGTATATAAGGCTTGATCTCCTTCCCATTCGATTCTGTGCAAATCTGTATGCCTGCAATCTTTATATTAAATCTGATCCCTTTTATATATTCAAAGAATATTTATTTTATTTCTGCTCCTCCTCTCTCCCCAAATGGATTGATATTCACTCTCTTTATATCCCTTTAAGTGGAGGGAGTCACACCCCTTCATAGTTCTGCCCTTTACAAGGGTCACACCCCATCGTGGCCCAAACTCCTTTAATTTAATTTAATTAAATCCCTTTGTTTGGGATCGCTGTTGTTTACATCTTTTCAGCCTTATTTTGTGTTTAGTGTTTGCTTATTTAAGGCTGTAATCTTTAACAAGCCTGTGACTTCCTTATGACATGCGATTAATATGAATGTTGCCCTCATAAAATTATAACTGCCGCCTTGGTTCTTGTCTTATTCAATTTGTCCCTACCCTATTTTGTCTTATATTTTTTTTGTTTTATATGGCTGAATTCTTCTAAAATCGTTGCCCTTAATACTCAAATATTTCATTCATTGTCTTTTAACATAGGATCGCTGCTGTCATATATTTTGTATATTTTCTTGATTTAATATATTTATTTATATATTAGTTTTAATATATTATATTATTATAATTATAATAATATTAAATTATTAATATTTGTATTTATATTTTTAATATGTATTGTCATTTATTTATTTATTTTCATTTCAATGTTTAGTTATTTTAATGTTCTATTTCGGGGACATGACAGTCCACCCCGCCCAAGATTGCTTGTCCTCAAGCAATCACAACTGAGATTTGTAAAATATTGCTCCCTTTTGTATCACAACTTTGAGGGAGTTACACCTTTTCACTTCAATAGTTACACTTTTTCATTATCGCATTTGGATACTAATAATAATTCAGTTTTAGATAAGTTGATTTGTTAGTGCCTCCCAACCCCATAAACATTTTGACAAGTAACATTAATACTTTCATAGTTTTTAAGCATAAAGTAAACACAGTGATGAGCTCCACATGAATCAGAAATTAAAGCAGACAACCAAGTAGCTCAACCAAGTAGACAAGTAGCTCAAGCAAGCAAGCAACCAGCTCAAGCAAGTAGCTCAAGTAAATAAACAAGTAGTTCAAGCAGGCAAGCAAGTAGCTCAAGCACACAAGCAAGTAGCTCAAGCAAGAAAGCAACTAGCTCAAGCACATAGGCAAGTAGCTCAAACAAGTAAGCAACCAGCTCGAGCACATAGGCAAGTAGCTCAAGCAAGCAAGCAACCAGCTTGAGCACATAGGAAAGTAGCTCAAGCAACTAGCTCAAGCACATAGGCAAGTACCTCAAGCAGGCAAACAAGTAGCTCAAGAAAGCAAGCAACTAGCTCAAGCAGGCAAACAAGTAGCTCAAGCAAGCAAGCAACTAGCTCAAGCACATAGGCAAGTAGGTCAAGCAGGAAAACAAGTAGCTCAAGCAAGCAAGCAACAAGCACAAGTACACACAGGATGGTAGGAAAGATGCTCTGATACCACTGTAATGTCCTGAATTGGGAATGCCTAAAGTGGCCCTAATTTTTCTTGCTTGAATAAACAATGAGTTTAGAGAGTACCCTTCTTTTGAAGGTTAAGCCCTATGCATACCAACTACTTCCAATATCAGAAGACTGCAATTCATATGTATATAAGGCTTGATCTCCTTCCCATTCGATTCTGTGCAAATCTGTATGTCTGCAATCTTTATATTAAATCCGATCCCTTTTATATATTCAAAGAATATTTATTTTATTTCTGCTCCTCCTCTCTCCTCAAATGGATTGATATTCACTCTCTTTATATCCCTTTAAGTGGAGGGAATCACACCCCTTCATATTTTTTCCCTTTACAAGGGTCACACTCCATCGTGGCCCAAACTCCTTTAATTTAATTTAATTAAAATCCCCTTGTTTGGGATCACTGTTGTTTACATCTTTTCAGCCTTATCTTGTGTTTAGTGTTTGCTTATTTAAGGATGCAATCTTTAACAAGCCCGTGACTTCCTTATGACATGCGATTAATATGAATGCTGCCCTCATAAAATTATAACTGCTGCCTTGGTTCTTGTCTTACTCAATTTGTCCCTACCCTACTTTGTCTTATATGTTTTTTGTTTTATATGGCTGAATTTTTCTCAAAATCGTTGCCCTTAATACTCAAATATTTCATTCGTTGTCTTTTAACATAGGATCACTGTTGTCATATATTTTGTATATTTTCTTGATTTAATATATTTATTTATATATTAGTTTTAATATATTATATTATTATAGTTATAATAATTAATTATTAATATTTGTATTTATATTTCTAATATGTATTTTGTCATTTATTTATTTTCATTTCAATGTTTAGTTATTTTAGTGTTCTATTTCAGGGACATGACAATGTTGTACCACATGTAACATAATTAAGTACATGTGTCAAGCAATCTCTTTGACATATCTAGTATAGTTAAATACTTGTGTGAAGCTATCTCTTCGACATTTCTAATACAATTAAGTATTTGTGTCAAGCAAACTCTCCTATTATGGAGTACTTAAAAACACATTATAAAAAGCAACCTAAAGGCTTCAATTCCCTTCTCCAAAAGCAATATTATACTTCTATAGCTCAAACAGAAAAGACATTTCATGCAGTATAGAAAATATAGTAAACCCTTTTTAAAATGACAAGAAAAAGAAATCCCCATGCCCGTTATTGCTTTTTCCCAAATACTGATGACAAGACAGCCTTATCCTTTGGTTGCTCAGCTTAACCCAACTTTCCAAATCAATTCTCACTCCCTTTCTTATTGAAAGCATTCTTCTCTCAGAATTAGACAACTCTTCCTCATAAAGTCCACTCTTCTCTCACTCAGAAATAAGATATAATGAACTGGTAAAACTCAGATGTAATAACCAGCAAAGGCGTATCCTTTTGGTATGATCCACCTCCCTCAATGGTATGAATGAACTCACAAAAATGTATATACTGGCTGCAAATTATGTTCACTCAGAAATGTGAAGAATGAACATAATATTAATGCACAAGATGATACACAAATGATGTATAAGGCAATCACCAAAAGACAAATTACAAAAGCTGATGCAGAGAATGGGAATGGTGAATGGTGAACGAATACGATTTAGAAGAGTTGGGCGACTATTTATAGTGAGTCCAGCCTCCAACATTCCCTACAGCCATGGCATGTGAATTGACACCACTGCCATTTGAAACATTCAATCTAGAGGTGGTGCCAATCCCAGTCCATACTCAGCAATTAACATGGTGAGTCAACCTCCAAATCTGCCAGCATTATGAAGACTATTTCCAAAAGCACATGGAGAATTTCAGAAATCAACACCTACAAAAAATGGTTTCAAAGATGGCAGGATTTTCATATTTTAGAGAAATCAATCATAATTCGTTTACACATATCCAACATCGACTATTTTTTTGGTTGAGTTGATGGAATTCATTTACTATGTTGGATTTATTCTTGCTTCAAATTCTGACTTGGTCAAAAGATTTAAATGCCTTTCGTGGATTTATCCTTGCGTGCTCATAACCAAGTGATGTGCAATTTCACTTTGCCATATTTGTTTCAAATTCAAATTCTTCTCATTAGCCATTTCGTCATAAATAAGCCAAAGTCCAGTACACGAATTGAAGTCTTTATCACTTCGATTTATTTCATAATTCAATTTTCCAAAGTTGAATGATATGAATTATATATTTTATTATATATATATAATTATAGTTTTAATTATATTAAACATATATATATATATATATGTTTTAATATAATTATAATATATATAATCTTTAATATATATATATATATATATATTTAACAAATATATATATCGTGAGCTAATTAGCATACATCATATATATATATATATATATATATATATATATATATATATATATATATATGTTAATTCGGAAGGCAATAATAATAATATTATTAATATCCACATTATACAGGATGTGTGCATATATACATATATATACTTGTATATACCTCTATGTACATGTATGTGTAAGTATATCATATCGATGCATCTGTATGAGCATATCCATTTGCCAACATATGCCTGTATCAATATGTATATACATATGGATACGTTTATATACTATACATATGTATATCTGCATCCGATTCACTTACATCCATTTACTTTACCATCATATTGATAGGTGTGTACATGTGGTATCTCTATACATATGCATATACGTGTCGTTAGATCCTCCTGACACGCATGTGTAGATATATAAACATACTTCCACCTACATCCCTCCTATCCATATGATTGTAATATCACAAGACAGATCACATAAACCAAATAGATAAACATCACTCGCAAATGCATGCAGAAGTAAATGAGACTCCTAATGCAAACGTACAAGCTACAGATGACTTACCCATAGATTGCATACTCTTCGATTACTCTTCGAGTAGCCAAGTTATCTCCAAAAATTTGCATGCTGAGTAATTTCTTCTTTTACTCTCGGGCAGTATGCAAATGGATTATCTCCCCATCAAATTATCGAGTAATTGCCAGTAGCTCGCAAAAAACCTACAAAATTGGCAAGTTTGTGTGTGTATATGCATGCAAACTTGGCATCTTGTGTATGTTTATAGATATGTATGTGTGCACAGCGCAGTCCTGAGTATACACATACATAAATATCCACACACATTTTTCGAGTATTTCTCGAGTTTTCCCTGAGTCAATTTTTTTGGGCTTGTCGAGTACTCTTCGATTCCGTGTATGTAAACTATGGACTTACCTATACACAAACTGACTTAGTTCACTCAATCTAAGGTGATGTGTGTGTATGCTCAGATAGTTTTACTTTACCAGTTACCCGACCAAGCTCTTCTTTCGAGTGATACTTCCCCTCCCCCTGGAGAAATGGACATTTACTTGCAACCACTAGCACATGCCTTGGCAGTCAATTGTTCACAACAATAAGCAACATATATAAACATCTTTAAAGCTAGAATAACAATAATTCAATAACCATCTATTCTCATTTATGCAGTATTTCACCATGAATAACATCAACTGAGATAACATCAAATGAAACAACATTAAATGAGATAACATTCATATTGATAACAAGGTAAAGGCATCATTAATTCATCTCTAGAATTCACATTACATTCACATTTACCCTATGTAGTAATAGTAAAACCTCACAATTTGGGGTGTAACACAGAATCAACAAAACCTGCTATCAATAGTAGCTACCAAAAGGTGTTACCACCCAACAATAGGAAAGGTATGGCCTGCAATGTTCTTTGTCATACACCCAACAAGAAGTTCATCTCATTTCCAAATCATACTTCGAACAATCACTCCAAATAAGCTTTGCAAAAGTCAGAATAAACACCAAACATGCATCTAGAAAACATCAAAATGATCAAACCAAAATCTAATTACTCTGCTTGTAAGTTCCATGGTGATTATTGAATGCAATCACACTCCACCAACTAGGGATTATGTTCCAAATTTGAAACCGACAACCTAGAGAGGGTTTCCGTCCTCTAAAGATTTAAGAAAGAACTCTCGGGTTCCAATCCGACAGCATAACATTATCATCTTCAACATTACTAAATGAGGCGCCCCATGCCTACTTTTAAAACTTTTTCCTTGCTTTTTCAAAAAAAAGTATTTTGCTTTTTCACTACTTTAAAAATAAAAATAAAAAAATTCCTTGCTTATTTCGAAAAAAACATTTTTTGCTTTTTCCTCGAAAAATCATTTTTTGCTTTTCTTTTTAAAAAAAACTTTAAGTTACCAAGTCTAGGTGTTGGGCACAAGGGCGGGTCAAAATGAACCTTTTTAACTTTATAACATAAGCCATAAAAATCACCTTTTGAAGACTTAAGTGAATAATTTGCCAAAACATTAGAACTCACCAAACTGCAACTGCCCAAATTGGAAACCCTCCATTGCACTATTGCCAAGACCAATTACTCAAACTAGAACTTACTAAAAATAGCAAGTTGCTAAAAATAGTAAGTTTTTCCAAACTCAAAATTGACCCAAACTAAGATGCCCTGGAACTTACTAAAAATAGCAATATTGCTCACTAAGGATCTCAAAAAACCCAGAAAACACTCCGGCAACCAACTACATATACTCCTTGAAAATGTTGGCAAGAATCCTCCAAGAATCTTGGAATCCCCTTAACTCCTCCATTTAGCCTATAGGACTCTAGAAATAGGCTAGTGGTCACTGATATGCTTTGGACTAAAGAGGGGACATTACAGTCCTCCCTTCCCAAAAATTTCTTGTCCTCAAGCAATGCCATCACAACCCCATAAACAACAGACTGATCCACAATAAAACTGAGTAAGATCCTAGGGTTCCACGTCAACCTCAGAGGTCTGTAGCTCCATCTACTCAAAGCATTGTCCTATTGGGCATCTATGCAGGAGACCTCTTGAAAACTACCAGTAAGAAGAGCAAGCAAATACTACAAGCTCTCGATCAACTCTTCAGAGAATTGCTCTCCACAATCATGGACCCGTGGCACCATACAAGTGAATCCAAGAAATTTAATGCCAACCTTCTCAATTTTATCTTCCTGCACTCCAACATCATGGTTATAGCTAGAAAATAACCTGTTGATCAAAACATAAGTGCAAGTAAATGAATTAAAATAACAACTGATTGGTGCCTATACACTCCTCCAACATGGATCTTGGTTGCTTAAACTTGACACCCCCTTCATCTGAAGCCATAAATCAATCCTGCTAAGGGGATGAAAGGACTGAAAACATGTATACTTGTAGCTTTCCAAGTTTGAAATGGTCAACTTGTGGTTTGATTTTTTAAAAATCGGCACCTAAGAAGAAGAGAAGTTGCTGCAAAATGCAAAATCCTTAGCCAAAATGACATATTTGAACGTGATCTTGGCTGGAAATGTCCTCTCAAGTGTCACCAACTCAATAATGTACCAAACTTTGCTCAAGATCTCTCTCCAATCCACTTGTATGAACACAAATGGACTCATAAGATGACTGAAAAGAAAGGTGACAACAGCTTTCTTGTCACTCCTTTGATCTGGAGCCTCCCACGGTATGCTTCTTCCATCATCTTTGATTCCCATCAATCCATGCCTACGATCTTGGCAAGGAAAATCTCCTCTAAAGTGACTCTACTTTGTTGGGGCTGCACACAAATCATCAACTTGTGAGTCAAATCAGAAGAAAATTTGATAACATTTGAAGTCTCCACACAAGGGTTCACCATTCCACCATCACTTAATCAGCATAGAGCCCTTCTCCTTGCAATTAATTCACAAGGCCAACCCGCATACCACAATGGTCCAATCCAACATGAACCATCAAAGGTAACAAACCACTAATGATCTTGGGTGGTCCCATAAGAAAATCAATGGTACCACCTTGGAACTAAACACCACACTTGGATCCCATATCTTATGATTGTCATCACTTGTGCTATTAGAATCAGGAAGTGCTCCATCATCCAACTCAAAGAGTGGATTATCAAAGAATGATTTAGCATCCATCTCGAACGTTGGGTTATCAACAAGATGAACACTATCTTCATCCTCTTGCTCATCTAATCTTTCATTTTCAAGTTTTTTGGAAAAATGAACTAGGACAAAATCCTCCTAGATGCTATCAAGCTCTTCGATTATTTGTTTGATTTCTTTAGCTCTTTGTTCATTCTCTTGCTCCTTGAAAAGTTTGGTATCGATTAGCTGATCTTCTACCTCCATTAGTTCCATCCAGGTATTTTCTAACATGTCTTTTGTTGAATCAAGCTCAAGAAAAAGCTCATCAACCTTTCTCTCTTTTTCTTTGAATGCACTAATAGCCTCCTTTGCAAATTCAATGGTATAGTCTCGATCTCTAATCAAGTGTAAGTACTCTATTTTCACTGTTTCCAAAGAGTATTTGATAAGTTGCAAGTTTGAAGGAGTAACTCTACCCTCAACACCTTTCCGCATGAGGATTTCAAAGATCATGTGAGTGCTATCCAAACTTGTGAGGACTTGAATCTCTTTCTCATTGGTGACCAAGAGTTGATTCTTCAATTCACATAACTCTCTAGGTCTTTGTTCAACCAGGTGTCTTGGTTCTCCATGTAGCAAAGATTTTGAAGTATCTTCATTTTCAACGGCCATATGATCTTCAAAATCTGCTTTTTCCTCACAATCACCTTGATCAAAAGTCATGGTAGCACCATACTCAAGCAATGAGTCATTACTAACTACTGATTTAAAATATTCATCAAGCTCCACTTCATCATGCTCTTCTACCGAACTCATTGAAAAGTCAATTTGGTGTTCTTCATGCATGGGGAATTCCCACTCAAAATCTAGATTGCCATCATTGGAATGATGTAGATGCTGCTCATTAGGTGTTGTTTTGAAAATTTCAGTAGCATTAAACCCTTCATTAGTAGTCACAACGTTTTCAAATAAATCATTCTAGAGCTCTACCATACATGCTTCTTCATAAAAGACATCTTTATTAACATGCTCATCCTTGAATTTTGATATCAATAAACTTGGATCTCATGGTCCTATGAATAGTTAACCTTGATTTAGAATTGAAGGCTCAATTAATTCACCATAGATGGCTGATTTCTTCAACATATGCTGATCTGTATTATGCATTGACCGCAAACTAAAATCAGCTTTTTCCTCAAGTACACTTCTCTCAACAAATTTTGTTTTGTTTTTTTTTAGATTGCGGGAATTTGGTAGCACTACCCCCTATAATCTGCAGTGTGCTTGGTAAAAATTTTAACGTGACCGGCGGCACTGGCACGACACACCCTCCGGTACCATGGGGGTGGAGGAGACTAGACCTCATGACCAACCTCTTGCAATAGGAAAGGTTTAACCAACCGAACTAGGGCCCCTACCCCCTCAACAAATTTTGTTTGAAAATCAATTGGTTTCACATTTCTTGGGTATTTGTGATGTCCCCGAGTGGGCCCCTAGCGGAAGGTGACGTAGGTCTGTCCGCGCGGTTTGTCCCAGCCACGTGTCCGGGGTCCTCGTCGGCGAGGCCTGTCCTGGGGTTGCCCCCTTAATGCAGGAAGGTGCCGTTCACTACTAGTTCGGGCTTTTGGTGCAACGGTTACTAACTTGGTATCAGAGCCGGAGGTCTCGAGGTCGAGACCCGCGGAGCGTGGTGGGCTGTGATGTCCCCGAGTGGGCCCCTAGCGGAAGGTGATGTAGGTCTGTCCGCGCGGTTTGTCCCAGCCATGTGTCCAAGGTCCTCGTCGGCGAGGCCTGTCCTGGGGTTGCCCCCTTAATGCGGGAAGGTGTCATTTAACCAACATGATTTGATTATATCTTCAATATCCATCCAAAAGAGACATTATTAATTTTTTTGGGAACCATTGAGAATTTGCAAAATTTTCCTTTTTGAAAGCCTTATTAAATTTCATAAGTCCACACATCATTTGATCTCTCCATTCTTTTGTGGATTGGGATTAGATTAGCTACCCATGTAGACTATAAAATAGGAAATTATCTGAGCAGCAATAACATCGGCACTTCCTTGAAAATTAATGGTTCCAAGATTGCATTTATAGGCCTTTGCTTTTGATGGAAAGGTGTGCCAATAGGATTTAGCTAAGAGGGATCATGTGTGAAATAATAGAGGGGGACAATGTTTTTAAATCCTTATAATTCCATGATATAACATCAAAATAATCCTTAAGAGCTTGAATCAATCCTGATTTCTCCTTGAGATACACATGTCCCCAATTAAAATTTCCTTGGGTTCCTCTATGTCTAATAAATTTCAAGGACTCATCAACTTGCTTGCAAGCATTGCAATCTATTAAGCTTCTCTTGGTAATAATGATCATATAGGTTCTCTAGGGTTACCATTCCCTTCAGAGTCACATTGATCTTTAAATCAAGTGAGACATTTAAGTTCAGAAACAAGCTCGATTGTGAAACTTTTAAGTCTTGCATTTGTAATAGGCTTCAAAGAGCTTGATGCTACAGCCAGAGCATTGGTCATATGATTGTCTTCTAGTGGAATTATTGATTAGATATTGAAGGTGTCTAAATCCTCAATCAAATTCCACATGCAGCTCTGGTAATAGGACAGCCATTTGTCATGGCAAGAGTACCAAGACTTGATTAAGTGAACAACTAACTTGGATTCTGCAGAAGTTTTTAGAATCCTAACTTGGGAATTTTTTGAGTGTCAATTGCAAGCCTAGGATCAATGCTTCAAACTTGGCCGTGTTATTTGTAGAAGCAAATTGAAGTTTGAAAGGGGCCAAATAGCTTCTCCCAAGTGGATCAATAAGTTGCACCCTTGCTCCAACACCTTTTCTTGGTTTAGACTTGTCAAATCTTAGTGTACATACATAGTCAGTTTCATCCTTTTTGTGATGAACCCTGCTGGTTCCAACTCAACCTCTGATGCCAAAACTGTCATGTTTTGTGTTTTTCAATAGTTTTGATGAATTTTAAGCAAATAATATAGAAGTGCGCCAAGCATGAAATGAAGATAAAACTGAATATCAAGTAAATTAAGAGTAACTACAATGCTATTGTGGATCTAGCAATTGATACAAGTAAATTGCATACAATAGACGTACCCAGAAGTCCTCAGATTAATTAAATAAAGAAGATTTGTACATGCCAGGCAAGAGATGCCGAATCTAGTGAAAGACAACACCCACCTCTAGATTATGATTTCTCCCACGTAGAAACGGGATCCAAGGCCTTGAGGGATCAAGGCGTCCAAGATGCCAGCAACATGAAACCCAAACAAAAGGTGTTTCAGCCTTCAGATCAAACGCCTCCCAAGGAAGAAGTACGGCCAAAAAAGTGTAAGGTACGACCAACTTATTGAAAGCTTTGAAACTATAAATGAAGGCGCCACAATCTAGTTTGACCCTTATTGTAACTACACATAAACTAAATGATGAAAACTCTGATGAAGCTCAAATGGACTCCAAAATGAAGCCCTCCCAGATGCAATGATTCAGCTGATATTCCACAGCCTCAAGATTGCAGATCACTGAAGAATTCTTGCTCTCCAATGGTGAATACTTTGAAACCCCTGTCTCAGGCACAAATCTCCAAAAGCCAAAAAGTAGATGTCAAATGCTCAAAGATGAGGTCGACTTTCTCCTTCGCCTCCTTATATCCCCAAAATGGCACGAATTCCCAAAAAGCACGACTTTTTCATTTTAAATACATTAAAATATATTCAAGTCACTTAAATAATATTTTAATATGTCTTTATCAACTTGGGCGTACCTTTTATAACTTAAGTGATTTAATTATCACTTTATAATATTTTAAGTGGCTTTAATTATTATAAAGTCAAATTATAACTTTATAATATCTCCATAAGTTAATTAAATAACTTAACCACTAAAATATTAATATCTCCCTCGATTCTCAATGTTTTGACGTGTCGTCAGAAGCTGGCAAACACTGAACTGCAAAGGCCTGCATTGAGCCCAACGTTGAATAGAAGGTGTAATGTCCCTTACCCGACTTTGCCCCAGAATTCGCTTGTTGATTAGTGTTAGGGTTTCTTCTTTTTCAAATGAATGTTCTCTTTGACTAAGTAATCTTGGATTGAAGTCTGCATTTCATATTTCCACATGTACATATATTTGTTAGCATTAATATCTAGATATCCAAATATAAATATAATCACAAATGAATAATAAAGACACATGAGGAGTGGCATGGGTAGAGCCGCCCAAAGCTATCCATCTAAGCCCAAGAGCACAAGCGTCCTATTAGGACAACCCACCCATTGGCCCCGAGCGATATGAACGTCTCGGAGTGGTGTGCTTAGAGGAAACACTTGTACTTGCTTTTCTCTACTTGTGCCATCACCTCGAAAGACACTCAACCTACTGGGGGAAGCCAACGGAGCTTATAAGAGGTTTCGGGCCTACCACCCCTCCATGGCCGTAGCGGATTGTTAAATGGGGTTTTTAGGCACCACCTGTTTCAGGCCCTTCCACCCTAGTTGGCTTACAAACACAAAGAAGACAATCTTTTAGCAATCAAATACATTTGCATTTATTACTAATTCTTTAAGTTAATATTAGCATCATTATCATCATGATAATACTAAAGAAAGCATTACACCAATAATCAAATTAGAAATATCTATTTCTTATATTCAAAATATGCTAAATATTATTGCTAAGTGAGTACACCACTTGAGTTGTTGTATATCTCTATGTTTTATGATTCCTTACTTGCCTCTTTCAACCTTATACTGGATTGATCATAGGATGAGGACAATTCATAAATATACATAATCTACTTATGTTTATATTAAAGACTCATCATTACTTATAAGGCTTAATAATTGTTGCAAGTATCATTATTGCATATTCCCAAGTGATTCACATATCTATTTACCCATACATATATTATACTATATATTATATATATATATACATAATATAATCCATAAAAAATTATATATATATATTTATTTATTTATTTATTTACATATAAAATTGATAATCATATTAATCTTACTCAATATTTGTAAATAGTATACTTCTGATTTCTGACTGCTGTGTTTCCCCTTTTTAGAATATATCTTTTTTCCTTCCAATCGTTTTCTCATGGTCTTGACTTGGTCTTCATTTATAGACCGATTCCCAAGAGCCACACCTTTTATTTATGGAGAGTCATACCTTTCCATTATTAATATAACTCTAACTTTGTTTAGAATGAATCGTTGCCTTAATACTGAAAACCGTTGCCTTTTTATTGCATTTAATATTTCTTAATGAGATCGCTGTCTTTTCATAATTCTGTTTGCTGCGGTTAGGAATGTTGATCGATGCTTTTATGACTGCAATGTTTCATTTCATGATTTAGCTTTAGTGATTGTTTCCTTAATGGTAGTTAGGAATTTAGGAATCGATGATTTTTTGGGATGCTTTTCTTTTATTGCTGTTAATATAGTTTATGTAAGTATTTCTTGTTTAATATTATTTTCTTATTACTGTTATTATGGTATTCATAATATCAGTAGTTATATTCATTATGATAATTGCACTATTATTGTAATGTTATTTATAATTATAATAATAATATATTTAGATTGCAATTTATTTATATTTACATATTGATATTTATGAGATTTTGTTATTTGTATTTTAATGTTTCATATCACAATTTCAGGGGACATGACAGTCCGCCCTGCTCAAGATTGCTTGCCCTCAAGCAATCATAATCTAAGATGTGTAATTTTGAGATGTTGCTTCTTGGAGTGATGGTATTAGCTTTGATAGGGGTTGGAAGTTCTAACCCAAGTGATGGTTATTCCAGTTATGAGGACAATGTATTGACTAATATTCTTAAGTTCTACTGTTTCTCCTTACTCTCGAAACCCATGAGTTGGAGTTTGTGAATCGGTATAACTTAAAACTACTTGAATTAAACATTGAAGCAAACAACCAAGTAGCTCAACCACACAAGCAAGTAGCTCAAGCACACAGACAACTAGCTCAAGTAGACAAGCAAGTAGCTCAAGCATGCAAACAACTAGCTCAATCAAGTAGGCAACCAGTTCAAGTAGACAAGCAGGAAGCTCAAGCATGTAAGCAACTAGCTCAAGCAAGTAGGCAATTAGCTCAAGTAGAAAAGCAGGTAGCTCAAGCATGCAAGCAACTAGCTCAAGTAAGTAGGCGACTAGCTCAAGTAGACAAGTAGGTAGCTCAAGCATGCAAGCAGCTAGTTCAAGCAAGTAGGCAACCAGCTCAAGCACACAAGCAATCAGGTCAAGCAAGTAGGCAACTAGCTCAAGTAGGCAAGCAAGTAGCTCAAGCACGCAAGCAATTAGCTCAATCAAGTAGGCAACCAACTCAAGTAGAGAAGCAGGTAGCTCAAGCATGTAAGCAACCAGCTCAAGCAAGTAGGCAACTAGCTCAAGCAAGTAGACAACCAACTCAAGCACACAAGCAACCAACTCAAGCAAGTAGGCAACTAGCTCAAGCAGGAAAGCAATCAGCTCAAGCAAAAAGTAAACTAGCTCAAGTACACACAGGATGGCAAGAAAGATGCTCTGATACCACTGTAATGTCCCTTACCCGACTTCGCCCCAGAATTCGCTTGTTGATTAGTTTTAGGGTTTCTTTTTTTTCAAATGAATGTTCTCTTTGACTAAGTAATCTTAGATTGAAGTCTGCATTTCATATTTCTACATGTATATATATTTGTTAGCATTAATATCTAGATATCCAAATATAAATATAATCACAAATGAATAATAAAGACACATGAGAAGTGGCATGGGTAGAGCCGCCCAAAGCTATCCATCTAAGCCCAAGAGCACAAGCATCCTATCAGGACAACCCACCCCTTGGCCCCGAGCGATATGAATGTCTCGGAGTGGCGTGCTTAGAGGAAACACTTGTACCTGCTTTTCTCTACTTGTGCCATCACCTCGAAAGACAATCAACCTACTCGGGGAAGCCAGCGGAGCTTATAAGGGGTTTTGGGCCTACCACCCCTCCATGGCCGCAGCGGATTCTTAAGTGGGACCCCCACCCCTCCATGGCTGCAGCGGATTGTTAAGTGGGGTTTTTAGGCACCACCTGTCTCAGACCCTCCACCCTAGTAGGCTTACAAACACAGAGAAGACAATCTTTTAGCAATCAAATACATTTGCATTTATTACTAATTCTTTAAGTTAATATCAACATCATTATCATCATGATAATACTAAAGAAAGCATTACACCAATAATCAAATTAGAAATATCTATTTCTTATATTCAAAATATGCTAAATATTATTGCTAAGTGAGTACATCACCTGAGTTATTGTATATCTCTATGTTTCATGATTCCTTACTTGCCTCTTTCAACCTTATACTGGATTGATCATAGGATGAGGACAATTCATAAATATACATAATCTACTTATGTTTATATTAAAGACTCATCATTACTTATAAGGCTTAATAATTGTTGCAAGTATCATTATTGCATATTCCCAAGTGATTCACATATCTATTTACCCATACATATATTATACTATATATTATATATATAATATAATCCATAAAAAATTATATATATATATATATATATATTTATTTTTATTTATTTATTTATTTACATATAAAATTGATAATCATATTAATCTTACTCAATATTTGTAAATAGCATACTTCTGATTTCTGACTGCTGTGTTTCCCCTTTTTAGAATATATCTTTTTTCCTTCCAATCGTTTTCTCATGGTCTTGACTTGGTCTTCATTTATAGACCGATTCCCAAGAGCCACACCTTTTTATTTATGGAGAGTCATACCTTTCCATTATTAATATAACTCTAACTTTGTTTAGAATGAATCGTTGCCTTAATACTGAAAACCATTGCCTTTTTATTGCATTTAATATTTCTTAATGAGATCGCTGTCTTTTCATAATTCTGTTTGCTGCGGTTAGGAATGTTGATCGATGCTTTTATGACTGCAATGTTTCATTTCATGATTTAGCTTTAGTGATTGTTTCCTTAATGGTAGTTAGGAATTTAGGAATCGATGATTTTTTGGGATGCTTTTCTTTTATTGCTGTTAATATAGTTTATGTAAGTATTTTTTATTTAATATTATTTTCTTATTACTGTTATTATGGTATTCATAATTAGTAGTTATATTCATTATGATAATTGCACTATTATTGTAATGTTATTTATAATTATAATAATAATATATTTAGATTGCAGTTTACTTATATTTACATATTGATATTTATGAGATTTTGTTATTTGTATTTTAATTTTTCATATCACAATTTCAGGGGACATGACAAAAGGGGTGGAAATGACAATATCCACCATTATCTACCATTGAGATCCTCTATCCAAACATATTAGCCTACAAGGATCCAAGTAATAGGCTAACCCATCTGCACTGATATTGACTAGAGTGGGGACATTACACTTTCCTTGGTCTTCAAACGATGTGGGTGATGTAGCCTTACATGCTAGTAATTATGCCCAACATAGGTTGGCAATTTTCATGTATCAGATATATACCATACAATCATCATCATAAGTATGAGAACATAAGAAGATTCTAATACCAATAAATACAGTAAAATATTACAATATTCTTATTATGGTAAACATACAACATTGAAATATACCGGGCCAATTTTTTTCAATTTATCCACAATTCAATTCACCCGTTAATGTTAGGAAAACTCAATCAACTGAATGTAAGCCTCTCCTCTAATCAATCCAGATCTCAATGTGGGCAAGGTTGAGAGCATACACGAAAGGGAATCGTTAGCATAGCTGGAGCTTGCTGAAAGTAATAGAAAGGAAGTACAATCACTCAACCACTTATTCAGTGGGAGGACTGGAATGAAAGTACAATACTGAAAGTAAAATGCAACTCGACCACTTATTCAGCAGGAGCATGTTGACGGCTCAGCCGATCAGCAAATGATGAGAATGCATTACATTAAGCAAATAGGCAGCAAGCCGGCCTCTTCCACTTGTTCAGCGGGGATGCAGTAATTAAACTTAAACTATAGACTAAAAGGATACCAGTCTCTTCCACAATCGTGGGAAATGGCAAACAACCATGAATGCTGGCAGTACTACTGCTTAGCTTACAATATGATATAACTTCTTGTCATCAAGAACAAGTGTATACTGTTGTGATAAAGTATGAAGACTCCTCTATACCTATCTTGATCTCTCAAACCTAAATCCAGCTCACAAACCCCATTTTTGACAATCTGATTGTGACAGACCTGCACTGAAATCGCATGATCAACAACACAAAAAAATCACTAAATTAATGACAACTCCCTCAAAACTCACTCAAACTTCATGGGATAAAATGCAATATGTTCTAAGACTGATGGTGCCCAAGATGGAAGCACAAAACCAACTCAAAAACTCCATATTTAATTGGCATGCAAAGCCAAGCAACTCCAGAATGGTACGGCCCAAGAGAAAGGGCGATTTTGCTTTATAAAATCCAATACATGGAAATAAAATCTAAGATTTGGAGGAAGGGGTCGCCTCAACCATCCAAAAACATTCCCTCATTACCCATAAGCAAAATAAAATCACTCACAAACATATGAGCATAAAATCAGATCAGCCACAGGCAAAACAACAACTATAAAAATTCGATTGAAGATACAAAACTCAACTGCAGATTGTTAGACACTCTAAAGTAACCTATTGTCAACTAGTTGCTATCTTTCAAGCAAGAAGTCAAGCCAGCTAGGAGGTGTGCATCCCTCGAAGCAACTCTGACACCATTCTGGCAGCATAACAATACTCAAGACATAAGATGATCAACTGAAGAGACAACCTCTCCATATATAGCTTTGAGAGGACTTCTAGAAGCCTCTAGAGAAGGGCGCCCAATCCAAGAGTCAACAAAATTCAAATTCCATGTTGACTCATATTCCTCCTCAAAGGTGGTGTCCTTTTTCATGAAGGAATTATTTAATTAAAATGAAATAATCCCTTTTATCCCCAAGTTGGCGCCCACTTAAGTAAATCACAGTTTATACTTTGGAAATATTAATCTTACCTCCTGATGAGGCGTCCACCCATGAAGACCACTTTTTAAACACCACATCAATTTATGTCACTAGGCCAAGGTCATAATATTAAAATATAACATTATTTAAAAATGACTTGTCTCACCAGATGAAGCAACCAATGGCCAAATCCAACACTGCTAACTGACTGCTCGAAGAGGAAGCCAAAAGTACTGATAACCATAGGGCCACTGCCAGAAATAGAATTTACTAAAAATAGTAAATTCGAGAAGTTGCTTAGAATAGCATGCTAGCCATACCGTTGCGAAGCTCTCAGAAAACCCAAAAAGAATCCCCAGTCAGAACCTCAAAAACTCAAGGAAAAACTTCAAAACAAGCTAAACAACCACTGCCAGATAAGGAAACCCTAATTTTCTCATCCGAGTAGCCTACGGGTCTCAGAAAATAGGCTAACGGTCACCTCCAAGATCACTATTGAGAGGGGGACATTACAGTCCACCCTTCCCAAAATTGCTTGTCCACAAGCAACTACAAACCGGGATGCTGCAAAATCTCCTCATTCTCCAAAGTGGCATCCTCTAATGGCAAATTCTTCCATTTCACCAGATATTCTCTGATTGTCCTCCTCAAAAAACGTTCTCTGGAATTGATAATTTTTTCAGGAACTAGCACCAACTGCCCTTCCTCATCCAAAGGGGGTAGACTAGATGAAACAACAACGTTATGTCCCAATGCCTTCTTGAGGCGAGACACATTAAAGACGTTGTGTACTTTACTGCTAGCTGGTAATTCCAACTCATAGGCCACTGCTCCAACCCTTCTGATGACTCTGAAAGGCCCATAGAAACGGGGTTTTAGCTTCCCTGATCCACTCTTCTTGAGAGTAGACTGTCTGTAAGGCTGAAGACGAAGGTAAACCATGGCCCCCACCTCGAAGGAGCGCTCAATCCGCCGTTGATCAGCATACAACTTCTGCTGATTTTGTGCCATCTGAATGTTGTTCTTCAAAGATTTCAGGATATCCTGACTTTATTGCAGCATATCTTTGGCCTGAGGTGCCTTACTATCCCCAAACACCAAGTCTGCAAAGCTAGTAGCCTCATAACCATAGATGGCTTTGAATGGAGACATCCTAATGGACATGTGATAGGATGAATTATAACAGTATTCCCCCAAGTGAAGCCATCTGACCCAAGCCTTCTGCTGTTCTGAAACATAATTCCGGAGATAACCCTCTAACCATTTGCTCACAATTTCTGTTTGTCCATTGGTTTGGGGGTGATAACTGGTGCTCGGAGTAAGCACTATACCACTCATCCGGAAAATTTCCTGCCAAAAAGTGCTTAGGAACTTGCTATCCTTGTCACTCACAATGTTTTTTGGTAAGCCATGCAACCGAAACACCTCATGAAAGAACAATTCGGCTACCTAGGCTGCTGTAAATGAACTTGTGATGGCATAGAAATGAGCAAATTTCGTTAGCCTGTCTACCACCACGAAGATGCAATCCTTCCTTTGTGTTTTGGGCAACCCCGTGATGAAGTCCATAGAGATGCTTTCCCATTTTTGATTGGGAATGGGTAGGGGCTGCAACAGTCCAGCGGGGTATGTGTGCTCATTCTTGTTCATTTGGCAAGTATGGCATTCCTTGATGTAACTCAACACCTCATTCTTCAATCCCTTCCATGAGAACCTTTCACGGATCTGCTGGTAAGTCTTAAAGTAACCTTGGTGACCAGCAAGTGGAATGTCATGGAAAGTTTGCAAAACCTTCTTTTTGAGCTTAGAATCGGGTACCAAGAAGATCCTCTCTTTGTAGTGTATCAGCCCATCAACCACTTTGTACTTTTCATCTTGACAAGTACCTTCAATAATGTTGGTTGCAAACTGATTTTTGGCATAATCAACAAGCAACAACTCTCTCCAATCAGCAGTAAGCTCGCATAATGAGCTCAAGTGAGGCCTTCGAGACAAGGCATTTGCCACCACGCTATTCTTCCCCTTGACATACTCAATGTCGAAATCATAAGCCTGTAGCTTACTCACCCACTTTTGTTGTCTTTCGTTCAAGTCCTTCTGATGCATGAAGTGTTTGAGACTGTTGTGATCAGTCTTGACAACAAACTTACTCCCCACCAAGTATTGTCTGAACTTGGCTAATGCATGCATGATTGCAAACATTTCCTTGTCATAGATCGAGTATGTTCTTTCAATGCCCCTTAACTTTCTGCTTTCGAACACGATAGGGTGCTTTTCTTGCATCAAAACAACACCAACTCCTTCTCCTGAAGCATCACATTGCAGCTCAAATGGTTTGGAAAAATATGGTGTGGCCAAAACCGGACAAGAACTTATGATCCTCTTGAATTTATCGAAGACAACTTGTGCCTTTTCTGACCACAAGAATGCTCCCTTTTTGGTTAGATCAGTAAGAGGAGCAACACTTTGAGAGTAACCCTTCACAAACCTCCTGTAAAAACCGCATAGGCCCAAGAATCCTCTCAAATGGGTTAGATTTTCTGCAGTTGGCCAATCCACGATAGCCCTGATCTTTAATGGATCAACTTTGACTCCCTCTGCACTGATGATGTGGCCAAGGTAGAGTAACTCTCCCATACCAAATTCACACTTTGATTCTTTCGCAAAGAAACTTTCAGTCTCAAGGATACTAAGCACTTCCTCCAAGTGCTTGAGGTGTTCCTCCTAAGTCTTGTTGTAAATGAGGATGTCATCAAAAATTATCAACACGAACTTCCTCAACTGCCTCTGGAAAGTTCTGTTCATGTAAGACTGGAAAGTGGTAGGAGCATTAGTCAGCCCAAATGGCATGACTAAGAATTCAAAGTGACCATAGTGGCATCAGAATGTTGTCTTCTCAACATCTGACCCCCTCATCTGAATCTGATAGTATCCTGACCTTAAGTCAATCTTTGAGAAAAACTTGGCACCATGCAACTCATCAATGAGCTCATCTATTTAGGGAATGGGATACCGATTCTTGATGGTGCTTTGGTTCAAGGCATGATAATCCACACACATGCGGATGGTGCCATCCTTCTTCTTCACAAGTACAACTACTAAAGCGAAGGGACTTTTACTTGGGCGAATGAAACCCATCTCCAAAAGTTCTTTTATGTTTTTCTCAATTTCATCCTTTTGTTTCTTAGGATATCTGTATGGTGTTGTGATTACTGGTTTGGCTCCTTCCTTCTGCTCAATGACATGCTCAAACCCTCTATTTGGAGGTGGTCCTGGTGGTAAATCAGCAAACACTTTACTTCTTTTTGTGAGCACGGATTGAATATCTGGCGGATATTCCCTCTTTGCTTCAATCGGGCTAGCTAGAAGAACCATACACTCCGCAGCCCACTCAACTGCATCATGTCGGATCAACCTTTCCGTCCTCTTGAAGGAGACAATCCGAGGACCCCCGTTTGACATCCCTCTTGGCACTACTTTCTTCCCATCAGATTGAAATTTGAGTTCCATGGTCTGTAGGTTCAGGGAAATCTCTCTAAGAGATCGCAGCCATTGAATTCCAAGAACGGCATCTGTGTCTCCAATGTTAACAACATAGAAGTCATCTTAGACTTCATGGTTAGCCAACTGTAAGGACATGTTGGTAACTTTGTGAGTGCAAGAGATGTGGAACCCATCAGCAACCATCACTTTGAAGCCCTCAAATTCTTCTGTCTTGAGTTCCCTCTTTGCCACCAATCCTTCATCAATGAAGTTGTGTGTTGCTCCCGTGTCAATCAAAGCAACCACACGATGCTTCCCAATCAAGCCACGAAACTTGAAAGACTCGTTCTTTTGGAAACTTGAGACTTGGGCAAAGGTGCCCTCACCCCCTTGCTCTTCTTCCACCTCTTCTGGTTCACGTTCTTCATCACTTTCAGCAAATTCCGAGTGTTGCTCTAAGTGATCAGATTCTGATCCGTAATCAGAGTAGGCCTCCATATGGTTAGAATGGCCTCTTCCATAGCATCTGTGTCCCCTTGTCCAAGGTTCTTTGCACGTGTAACATTTCCCTTCCTTCCTAAGCTTTTCTCTAGCATCATCATCCAATCTAGGAGGAAATTTCTTATGCTGATTTGAAGGATGCCTTTTGTCTTGTCTATGAGGAAAAGGCTTGGGCGGAAACTTAGGCCTAGGTGCGGACAGCTCCATGTTTCTAGCCTTCTTGATAGATTCTTCAAGACTGGGTGGGTCAAAATCCTTTACCCATCCCTTCAATGGTTCCATTAGACCTTCAGAAAACAACACCACTAATCTTCTTTCGATGATGTTGGGCACCATCACGGAGAGCCTTTGGAAATCTCCAATGTATGATTCCAGAGAACCATGTTGTTTCAGCTGAGCAAGCTCCCTGAATTTCATCTCAGGATCCTTAGTGTCAAATCTGTCAATCGGCTTGTTGGTGAATTCTTCATACGTTCTGATTAGGTTGTAGCCAAGGGTGACCAAACCATGATACCACCACTCATGGGCAGCACCTTCCAAGTGTAGGGTGGCAAATTTGATTGCGTCCTCTTCTGCCATAGGTCTCAAGGATAAGTAATTATCCAGTTTCTGTACCCATGCTCTAGTTGTGCATGCATCACTTCCATCGAAATGAGCCAAGGACACCTTTCTGAGAGCTTGTTGGTAATCCGTTCTAGGACCCATAGGAGCTTTGTAGGCAGTTCTTCCACCATTCCTCCGGTTCCTTTGATTCATGAACTGGTCAAAAGACCACTGCTCCTTAAGATCAGGAGGGAAAGAGACATACTCCAAGTAGGCTTGTTTGGCGTCATCTGCAAAGTTTGTTGCAGCTTCAACTTGGGTTTCTTCTCTTTGAGTAAATGTGGGAAAAAGGGTCCTGGAGGTTGATCCTCTAGACGTGGCTTTATGCTATCCAATGGTTTTGTCTCTCCCATTGCCATTGTTCCCATTAACTCCACTATTTTCACCGTTAGAGTTGTTTCGAGTATGGGGCGGATTGTTTGCTGCCTGCTGATCCATTCTTGCAAGTAAGCGGCCCAGCATGTCAATCATCCTGTCAAACTTTTTCTCTATTCTGTCATCTCTCTCATCCGTGGGTTGTTTGTTGCTATTTGCCATCTCTGCAACTACTTTACCTTTGTCAACCGTTTGCCCTGTTTCTCTGAGTGCCTCAGAAAAAGTATCTGCCTCTGGTGTACATGGAAACTGATATGGCGGATTTCCCGCCTGATTTCTGGTGTAGTATCTGTGGGCTCTGTCACTCATCGGTAACTGAACTCAACTGAATCACAAGTTGGCAGAATCATGGCTCTGATACCACTGAAATATACCGGGCCAATTTTTTTCAATTTCTCCACAATTCAATTCACCCGTTAATGTTAGGAAAACTCAATCAACTGAATGTAAGCCTCTCCTCTGATCAACCCAGATCCCAATGCGGGCAAGGTTGAGAGCATACACGAAAGGGGATCGTTAGCATAATTGGAGTTTGTTGAAAGTAATAGAAAGGAAGTACAATCACTCAACCACTTATTCAACGGGAGGACTGGAATGAAAGTACAGTATTGAAAATAAAATGCAACTCGACCACTTATTCAGTGGGAGCATGTTGACGGCTCAGCCGATCAACGAATGATGAGAATGCATTACATTAAACAAATAGGCGGCAAGCCGGCCTCTTCCACTTGTTCAACGGGGATGCAGTAATAAAACTTAAACTATAGACTAAAAGGATACCAGTCTCTTCCACAATCGTGGGAAATGGCAAACAACCATGAATGCTGGCAATACTACTGCTCAGCTTACAATATGATATAACTTCGTGTCATCAAGAACAAGTGTATACTGCTGTGATAAAGTATGAAGACTCCTCTATACGTATCTTGATCTCTCAAACCTAAATCCAGCTCACAAACCCCATTTTTGACAATCTGATTGTGACAGACCTGCACTGAAATTGCATGATCAGCAACACAGAAAATCACTAAATTAATGACAACTCCCTCAAAGCTCACTTAAACTTCATGGGATAAAATGCAATATGTTCTAAGACTGATGGCACCCAAGATGGAAGCACAAAACCAACTCAAAAACTCCATATTTAATTGGCACGCAAAACCAAGCAACTCCAGAATGGTACGGCCCAAGAGAAGGGGCGATTTTGCTTTATAAAATCCAATACATGGAAATAAAATCTAAGATTTGGAGGAAGGGGTCACCTCAACCATCCAAAAACATTCCCTCATTACCCATAAGCAAAATAAAATCACTCACAAACATATGAGCATAAAACCAGATCAGCCACAAGCAAAACAGCAACTATAAAAATTCGATTGAAGATACAAAACTCAACTGCAGATTGCTAGACACTCTAAAGTAACCTATTCTCAACTAGTTGTTATCTTTCAAGCAAGAAGTCAAGCCAGCTAGGAGGTGTGCATCCCTCGAAGCAACTTTGGCACCATTCCGGCGGCATAACAATACTCAAGACATAAGATGATCAACCCAAGAGACAACCTCTCCATATATAGCTTTGAGAAGACTTCTAGAAGCCTCTAGAGAAGGGCGCCCAATCCAAGAGTCAACAAAATTCAAATTCCATGTTGACTCATATTCCTCCTCAAAGGTGGCATCCTTTTTCATGAAGGAATTATTTAATTAAAATGAAATAATCCCTTTTATCCCCAAGTTGGTGCCCACTTAAGTAAATCACAATTTATACTTTGGAAATATTAATCTTACCTCCTGATGAGGCGTCCACCCATGAAGACCACTTTTTAAACACCACATCAAGTTATGTCACTAGGCCAAGGTCATAATGATAATATTAAAATATAACACTATTTAAAAATGACTTGTCTCACCAAATGAAGCAACCAATAGCCAAATCCAACACTGCTAACTGACTGCCCGAAGAGGAAGCCAAAAGTACTGATATCAACAGGGCCACTGCCAGAAATAGAATTTACTAAAAATAGTAAATTCGAGAAGTTGCTCAGAATAGCATGCTAGCCATACCGTTGTGAAGCTCTCAGAAAACCCAGAAAGAATCCCCAGTCAGAACCTCAGAAACTCAAGGGCAAACTTCAGAACAAGCTAAACAACCACTGCCAGATAAGGAAACCCTAATTTTCTCATCCGAGTAGCCTACGGGTCTCAGAAAATAGGCTAATGGTCACCTCCAAGATCACTGTTGAGAGGGGGATATTACAAACATTTATGATCTATGTGGATCAGTCCTTTATTCTAGGTTTGTTTACCTCCAAGAGTGATGTTAAATCAAACAGCCAGCCTCATAAGTCCAATAAAATTAAAGAGTGCAATCATACCTGACATGGAATAGGTGAAAATCTTTGAAATATCACCTGAAACAGTTCTCAAGGAAAGATAATTAGTTTTTACTGACCTCTAAGCAGGTTGAGTTTAGGACCAAGCCACTATGGGCTTAGACTCCAAAATCTTTGCTGTGGTGCATCTAATCTTAAATGTTGTTTCATTGCTATTAAAGCACATTGTGATAGAGAGTTTAATGCATTCTTGTTTTCAGTTGATCATCAGGTCTTTGCATTGAAGTTTGGGCCTCATTCTCAGCCAGAGGCCTTTATCTGTGTTCCCAGGTTGTCCTCCCTGACCATATACATCAAATCTAGTAGAGGTCATAAAATCATGTCTTAGGTGGCTTCAAAATCGATTGATTGGTTGTTTGACACTTTTGTAGTGACTCTTCAGAATTTTGTGGCTGATAAGCGATCCATTAATGTTGTCATAAGCTATTTTGAATACCAATTATGTTATGTCAGTGCCAGTTTGACAATTTATAACCATTCTTGAAGCCATAATCCTTTGGCTTTTGAAAGATCTGGTAGTATTTTTCTCTTAATTTGCTCATGAGCATTTGTTTATTTCTGGTGGCTGAGAAACAGAGTTTTTTTCCGTATAAATGAATCTATTTGCAATTATTCATTGGCCAGCATAAAATAATCATCATCTTGTACAGATTTTAGGATAGAATGCATGAGGATTAGGCTTTAATGGTTTTGTTCTTTTCCACCTGATATGGTACAGGTCATGAGGTAGGAAACCATACCATGCATGATGTGGCAAGTTGGTCACTTTCACCAGTAAGTGGCAATGTGATGCAATAAAGCCCACAAAATGTTTATTAAATAGTAGTCTCTGCTGATTGAGAGGTCTGTTTCTATGCTCAGGATGTTTTTAAAAAGCAGCTGCTTGAGGTCGACGATAGACTGAAAAACTACTTTAAAACAGATGCAACTCAAACACCTATCAAGTGGTTTCGACCTGTATGTCCTCTCTCTATTTATTATTTTTAATATGTCATGAAAGGATAAGCTTACTTGCACTTATTATTCTATTTTAAGCTCTTTAATATAACTTGCTACAAGGTTATTGAACTTCTTCAAACAAAAAGCAATCATTGTGCACTGTAACTCCAAACTTCCTTTGTATTAATCATATCCAGGGTCATGGATTCTATACAAGGAAGATGATACAAATTGCTGAAGCACATGGATATAGAACAGCCCTTGGTTCATTGTTTCCCTTAGACACACTATTCAGTAACATGGGAAAACATATTGCTAAGTACTTGCTTTGGAGGGTAACGACTACTTTCAAACTTTTTTTTTTTGAAATATTGAATATATTTTTACCCCTCTTTATGAATACACTCTTAAAATTTCCATTTATCCAATTCCTGAAATTGATTTGAAATTTCACTCAACAGGTTCATCCTGGAGCCATCATCATACTACATGATAGAGAGCCCCAGGCAAAGCAAACGGCAGAGGTATATACTTAACCAATTAAGCTCATAGTGTGACTATTGTCATAGTCATTTCAGTTTTCTTGGGAGCAGTTTAGTGAATGATTTTAGAGTTTGTCTATTTTAAAAATAATTCTTAGAGGAGGATGATAAAATCTTAACTTAGGATAAGTTCTTAGAAATTGTCAACGAAATTTTATGCTTCTCGCTAGTGAATCTTAGAATGTCATAATGTTCAAATTAGTGCAGAGGAGGAACACCTCCCTACTCTTGGATGCTTCTTTCAAAAAATAGTGCAATGGCAATGGCTATGCTACTTGAGCCTTTAGTTGGTTGCATTGTGTTGAATGTATCTTGTTATTGTAATTTGTAACAGTATAGTACATAATCTTAGGTTAGACAATAAATGTAATAGTAATATTTAACATTATTATTACTTAGATTCATTAGAAGCTGAATAGTCATCTTGAAGATGAACAGAACAGTCATTTCATGTTGATAGTGTGCATTTTGTATCACATTTTCATGTGAATGAGAAATGGGTTCTTCCATTTCAAATTCATTCACAATCTAGTTCTTGGCCTGGCATTGGTATTAGAGTGCCAGTTCAAATATCCACTCACATCAAATAAATTCATAGTAAAATTTATTATCCACAGTTTTTCAATTCTCCGTTCAGAGCTATGGTTAATTTCCATTTGCAACAACTAAACTACCAGAAAGATTTATTTTCTGATTTTTTTCAGTTCTCCATTTCATGCTACAACAAATTTTTAATCCGCAAATAAATTAGAAGTCAAAATTTATTAGCTGCATTTTTTCAGTCATTCAATTCTCATTCATTTCATAACTCCTGTTTTTTCTTCATCCAAACATTTGAAAATATATGAAATTTAAATTTAAAGAGCTCAGAGAGCAATTCAACAACAGCAGCAGTTTCTTTCAAGAATCAAATAAAGTGTTGCAGATTGCACTGGGTCAGACAGCTGCTCGTGGAGTTGATGATATTCACAAGGCTGGTGCAATGTGACATGGCAATTGTGGTTTATTCTTTACAAATTTACCAAGGAACAAGTTATGAGAAATTTTGAAATCTCTGAAGAGTATGATTTTACAAGAATTGGTACACCTGCAACAGAAACGGTTGAGTTGAAGGAAGGTTCTTTGGAACAATTCACACATGAGATGGAACCATTTTTGTGGAAGCATGATATGCTAGGTTGATACTATCTATATCTGAATTGGGTTGTAGGATGCTGGGCAAGTGTTTGAGGCCTATTTAGAGATTGCAGAGCAAATTCCATCTGATGTCCTTTGATAATGTGGATAATTTTCATCATCAGCATGCCGAGAACAAAACCAAAACAATTTTTAATAGTCTGCACTTATTAGTATGATCATGGGATTGTAGGGGTTCTAAGGGCCAAGTCTCTGGGTTTTTCCCAAATACCAATAATTCTTAGACAACATGAATTTAATAGGTACCTAGCCATACAGCTGAAAGACCAGGATGTCCTGGCCTTTCAGTTTGGAGAATCTAAATAAAGACCTTAGGTTTCGCAAGGCAATATTCAAGATATTTTCAATCCCAGTCTTCTAAAATAGAATGGTTTATGAGCGTAGGTCTATGGATACAGATGACTATAATATAAACACAAAGGATGACCAATTAGTGAAAACTATGATGAAAGAAAAGGGATGCTGGCAAGTGCCAGAGGATACACTAGATCAAACCGAGGACTTCAAGGAACAAAAAGAGGATAATGAAGAACAAGAAGTAGAATATTTGGGTGAAAAGTGAATACCCTAGGTTTTAGAGCAATCTGAAGAGGAAGGGAGTCTTCAACTCCTCTTCCATTGCCACAAATTGGTGGTTCTTCAAAGAATTTTTCCAAAGCAATTTTTGAGGTAGGGAAAGCAAATTATTTTATTTATTATCAGAATTATCGTTGGACCTTGTTAAGCAAGTTTTCAAAGATGTCAAAGATCCTCACTCCAAAGTTCTAAATTTCTTTTCAATTGTACTTGTGCAAGTTGTTTTTGCTTCAAATATTAGTATTATGAAAACTCCTTAAAACCCTACTTGGGGACAACTCATAAACACCGAAAGACAAATAAATGGAAAATTTGAGCATAGTATTATTATGAAAACCCCAGGTGGAAATGAATTATTCAAATAAGAAATGGAAAAGGATCATAAGAGGTCAGCCAATTGTTGCTCCTACAGAAGAAAGCCTACTGGATGAGTCTCAAAAAGGAAAGAAGCAACGAATAGAAGCAGGGTCAGTGTTAAAGTCCGTGAGTAAGCATGGCAAGAATTTTGATGAGCAGGAGGAAGAGATTACTATGCTGAAGCAACAGATACAAGTTCGTCAAACTAAATTGACTATGACACAACACTAGTTTGTCATATTTCCTAATTCCTCGGAAAGTGGTGTTTAGAAGAGATTATAATAGATGTTCTCAACCCCAATGATTCTACTCATCCTGAAAGATAAAATTGTTAGCATTAAAACCCATCTCCAAGTTTTCTGAAAAACTATGCAACTTCAAGATAAAGTTCAGTTTATTGCTAAAGTAAAATCCTCGGTTAACGTGACTTTCCTTGTACTCTTTGATGTAGAAATAGAGGTAGTCAACTTGAATACCAGAGGGGCGTATTTGGAGGTGGATCAGACTCAGCTTTCTATGGACAATTACCTACAATCTCATTAGAAGTATACGAGTAAAGGGGATTCATTCATTACAAAGGTGGGATTTGCCTAGGTTACAAATGCACAGAAAGTTACCATCCCAAGTGGAGTTTAACAATTTAGCTTTTCTTTTTATGTTGTCTTTTGTTGCATAGTTAAGGGGCTTTAAAAGGATTGAACAGTGCTACAGGTTTTCATAGTTATCTCCACTCAACGGGTTGAAAGAATCACATTGACATCCAATTTGGAAGCTGTGGAAGTCAAGAGGTAAGCAGTAGTTTAAAGGGAATGGAAAGGCACTCTATCATAGATACTTGGATTGGTTTGGATGTGCAAAAGTGCCAAGTGGTGATGGCACATAGGTCCTAGTAGTTATTTAATTTAATTTGTGGTTAGATTGTTATAACTTCTTTAATAATTAGTTTGATGGTTGAAGTGGTTGGTGAGGTTGTACACATCCAAGAAATGTAATTTATATGGTTTGCTACCTCATTTTAAGACATTTCAAGTCCAGCGACAACATGCTTACCAACTCTGGGCTATGGCTCAACTCCTGGGCTACATCCTCGCTCAATTGGCTTCAAGATTCAAAGAAATGAATATCCCCCTTTAAATTTAAGAATTCTGCACCCTACTCAAGTTCCCACCATCAAAGAAAACTTGGCCTCAAATTGTAGTCCAAATTCCAGCAAACGAATATCCCTCAACTCAATGTTGTGCTGCGGAATAATAGTCCTCTTGATGGAATCCAAACTTATATTATGCCTTGGTGAACCCCTTAATCCCCAACCTTGCTTATGAGCAACCCCCACCTATTGATGAATATACAGAACATTCAGTTTGCTCAGAAAAGCCTCACTACTATCATAGGTAACATCTTGCACGTGAGAATAGAATTGAAGAAAAGTGGGCAGACATCTCATTTATGGAAAAGGACACTGTCCTTGTGGTGAATTGCGTATATCAGGATAATGAATGAATTAAGATGCTGCAAGAGTGCATCCAGCATAAAATAGATTGCCTCTTGTATATGAACTATAATCTCAAAGGACTCCAAACCAGCACTTGGTGCTACAGAATGAAATAGAAAGAGGCTCGCTCAAGTAATATAGCATGATGTACAATAGTCTTCCGCTAAAAGACAAATAATAGCTACTATTTAAGGCAGTGAATGGAATCTCAATCTATACAGGCCTATCCCAATGCATGTTGTGCTTGGATGGAACCCAAGAGTAGGAGATAATGTTGCCACGAAGGAACAAGATAATGACCATCCCACCACTACATTCCTCAGCCTCAAAGGAGTTTCAAATGTTTGAATTTTTTCCTTCTATGGCTCTTGATGCCTTGATCATTGTCAACTCAACCAACTGCAAAGCTCCTTCCCCTAAAACAAAACATAATGATTATGTTTATATCTCTCTATTGATTGTAAAGTAGTCCTTTATGGACTAGGCAGTCAAATCTTAGTATGTATGTAGGCTATATTGTCATTAAGTACTCGCTACTTTTTGCCTTCTAGATATTTTCATTTTGCTGGAGCAGTACTCTAGAACTAAAAATAGTATGTAAAAATTCTTTTCCTCACTGCCTTTTTCATAGATAGATGAGGGCTTGGGATGATTTAAAAATTTAATGCTTGGGAGCAATAATTTTGATCAGTATAAATGGTTTGTAATTTTGCTCTTTCTGACATCTCGTCTTGAATGCACAAGGGCCTGGGATGATGTCAATATCCTCCTGCTAATATACAGTTTCTCTCATCAAAAAAATACAACTGTAGGTTAATTTTGTTAAGTAGTTGGTATTCTTTTATCATATACCAATTACCATTATATACTTTTTCAACCAGAAGGATTTTTTATATTCAAGTTTACTGGTTTGCTGATGAATTAATGTCTTTCCAAGAGGTATCTATTATTTAACTACAATTAAACAATTTGTAATCTAGGGAATGGTGTTTTTTTTCATGACTCGGGCTCTTAATATTTGTACTTTAGATTTTGAGAAACGAAGTATTTTTGTAATGTGACAGGTTTTGAGGATTTTACTTCCCCGACTAAAGGCTTGTGGATACTCTGTGGTCACTTTATCTGAATTAGATGAATTGTGTTAGCTACGAAATTATCGTACATATGGATTGCCTTATTGGCACATTGACAAAACCGTTCTGAATATTTTGATTTAAATTGCTCAAAATGTATAAATTAAAATGCAATTTCTCCTGCTATTTGAAGTTTTATGTATTTCTACCTTACACCAACAAAAAAAATATTGCTATTTGAAGTTTTATGTATTTGAATTTCTACCTTACACCAACAACAAAAAATATTGTGTCCTAACCTAGATGTTTCTATTTATGAAATATTTTCTTAAAGGTGTAGACACCTAAAATCCATACATGTATTTCAGTCTCATCACATCAAATTTACCTCATTCTAACATTAATTTTCAATCATTCTTTTAATATTAATTAAAAAGTTCTGACTATTCAATTAATTGCTTACCATTATAACATTCATTGAATAACTTACTTTTATTATTGAACTAATTTAACTAATTCAACCTTTTTTTCTAATGTTCCCATCTTAATTGAATACATTATATTTATTTAATTAGTCAATCATTTCCCCAACACTCCCCTATAAGATAAATAAATAGATCAATATTTATTTGATTCCTCCAAAATTCCACTCATCATTAGATAAATAAACAGATTGGGTTTAGTCAATTAATTAATCGTTTTCACTTTCCTTTGTCAAATCTTGATTAAAATAATAAAAGGTCAACCTTGCACAAGGCTTCAAAATCTTACATGTGGCTCCAAGAACACAAGGCTCCAAAATTTTACACGTGGCTCCAAGAGCACAAGGCTCCAAAAAAGAACCTTTTCAATATCCACAATTCATTTAGATTGATCAAATCTCCAACCTTCATTTATCCTCCATCCTTTCCCTAATCATGTGAATCAATCATGATTCCAATTGTCATCTTTTCATTCTCTCCTACATGAGAATCAACACTATCCCTCCATCTCATGGGATCTCATCTCATCCATCCATTCAACTAATGCAAAACCTATAAATATAATCATCTCCAGGCCATTTTCAACCAAAAAATTTAGATGCAACAAATTCATGTTGTAAGGTTGGGTATCCACACTCTACTTCAACAATCAATTACCACTTGGAGCAATCGCCTATGGTCATCAATGGTTTGTGATAGTGAGAACTTCCATATCTTTGTCATTCTTGCATTTATTTAGCTCTAATTTGAGGTGTAATGCTTGATTAATTCATATTTTTTATTGTTTCTTATCGATTTAAGCTTATATTTTGGTGTTCACATTCTAGCACACTTGATGGGGCCCTATCCAAAGTTTTTTTTTTTTGTGTGTGTTTTTATACACATTTTTGTAGATTTTGTTACACAATTCCTATCATTCCTAGTTTGGTGCATTTGTGCTATTGAACGACATAATTTTAATTATCAAATGATGCATTTGCACCTACTCATGGCATATTTGCAACCTATAAATCTAAACCCTAAATCCTTGCTCCATGATGCATTCATTCAATAGAGTGGCACATATGTAATATTTGGTGGCACACTTGCATTGTTTGGCACACTTGTAGCTCCTGATGGTGCATTTGTAATTGGAGTAGCACATTTGTAGCTCCTACAAGTGCACCTACATTGAATGGCACACCTACAACTCTTGGCAGCACACCTACACTTAGTGCCACACCTACAACTTGCCTAATGCACCTACAACTTGTTTGGCACATCTTCAAGTTGCTTAGCACACTTGCATCAACTTGTAGTGTTTTTGCACTTGTAGTAGAATTTTTAAGTCCTAACAATATTTTTGCATTTTGGTGTTTGCACATTTGTATCTTTTAACATCATTTCTCTATGTAGTGGCATATATACACTTTTAGTGCCTTATATGCTTTGTGCAATAGTGTATCTACATTTTATTCGTCATTTTCTAAAGTTTTGAATTATTGCCTCTAACACACATCTTTTACAAGGGTCTTGTTGGTATTTGCATGTCATATATTAACCACGTGTTGTAGATTCGTTTGTCCAAGGCCATTTATCAAACTAATAACCCATGTATCATAGGTTTGTTTGACCAAGACATCATCTCAAATATTATTTATATGTGTTTTCATTGCTTTCACACATTTTATTTTCTAAAGTCAATGGACACATTTTCTTTACTTGTATGCCATAAGAATGTGTATTCTCTTCTCTCACACCAAAAGATGATCTTGGGAATAAAGCAATTCCTTTATTACTGTTGTGTTTTCCCCCCAAAAGGTCAAGTAACATATGTTCTTTCCTTGCTTTGCAAGGCAATCTTGGAAACCAAAAATGGTTGATCTATTTGCTTTAGTTTATTTTTTAGTGGGTTTGGCTTAGATTTTATCACCAAATGGTGACCTAAACCATCATGTTCTTGTGGGGTGTGTAAATTAGGGAGAGAATTGAAAGACTCTCCATAGGGGCTCATTTATCGTTTCGGGCCAAGCTTGTAGGAAAATTTTTAGCTTGCAAGTGTAGGAGAGTGGGTTACCCTCTTGTACCAGACCATTAGAAATACACATCACTTCACAGAATTAGGACTCTTGTACCTTTAGGCATATCATGGAGTCCCCTTAGTGAGCCATGTGCAAGCTTAGCATAATGAACTTTTTGGTTGTTTAGACTTTGTAGTGCATCAATAAGCAATTAACCCTAGGAATTCATTCACATTGTATTTATAGAAATGAAATAGTAGGCCACACATGCTCCTCTTTTTCCTTGTTGACCTTGAGGATCAAAAGTGGATAGTGCCTTAAGATCAATAGGTCATACTATTTATACCTTGGTTAAAGTATATTTGTGAGCCTATAAGTTCAAACATTCTACATGAATACCTATGGTGTTTATGTGTCTTCATTGTTATATTTCTTGTGTTAAACCAATGCAACAACTTGAATCAAATCTTTTGCAAATAATAACCCAATCAAAACAAGACATCATGAATCCTTTTGGCATTGATGATAATGATAACCTTGTAGAACAAGATGAATATCAAAATGAGGATAACCTTGTGGATCAAGATGAATATACCTTCGATGATATCATCTCATGCAAGATTAATCACCCAAGCATAAACCATTAAGAGCCCCTAGGCCAAAATCATCCTAGCACTAGCTATCCATTATGCAAAAGGCAACCTCCTTGCTAGACCATTCACCATTGCAAAAGAAAGATGTCATGTCTTGGTACCTTCTAAGCATAGGAACTAAGCCTCCCTCAAACTATAACTTGAAACACCTAGGTGGGGGAAACCTTCCAAATCAAGTACCATACATGGCTAGTCCTTCATCCATACATATTATTCCTAATCCTAATCCATATAATTCTATAATCCCACATCCCTTTAAACATACATTGATCCTTCCAGTCCATCATTTATTAAACCATCTACCCGTTCATGTTAATCCCAATCTTAACCCATCTAATCATCCACCAATCCTTATGAATCCTAAACCATCAAACCGACTATCTATCCACCTTAATCCTAAAGCTTTAAACCATCTATCCACCCATATTGATACTAATCCTAATCCATCAATCCCTCCAAAACCTAATCATAATCCCTTAATCCCATCAAATCATAATCCATTACCCAATAATACTAATCCTAAGTAAATTATCCCTCCTAATTTCAATTCCTCATCTTCGTTTGATCCTAATCCACCCAACCATCAATCAATCACTATCCTCCATCACCCAATAGAACCTCCATCAATCCACATTATTCCTAATCCTAATCCATCAACCCCCATCTCAATCCATTGAAAAATGAAGATCTTAATACTAATGACCCATGTGTCAACCCTTATCAAGAAGAAGTGTTCTTTTATGAGAGACCCCTTCATGTCAAAACCAAATCCAAATCTAAGATGTGCTTGACCACCTCCACAACTCAAATGAACAAATGAAAACCTTATCTCTTTGCACAAATCCTCCATGAAGCAAATCTACAAAGTCTAAGCTAAAATCCAATCAATCCAATTAATCCAATCAACCCAACTTAGCTATGAGTAATGTTATCTAAGGGCTATCAGTGAGGAATCTTAAGAAAAAACCAATTTGAGGAATCATGTCTCACCCCTAGCATGCATGAACATGAGGTCATCTAAAATCCCCCTAACATTGTCATTCTTAGACAACAATTTGTGCTAGAATCTAATAGAAGGCAATCAACCCATTTCATGCTACCTATAAGATCTAAAATCCATACATCTCATAAAATACAAACACATCCTACCTATCAACACTTGAAGTTGTTGAAACTACATTAAAAAGATAATTGATTAAAGAGATATCAAGCTTAAGGGAAGTGCACCCATATTATAAAATGAATGCCAATACCCCTCTACAACACTTGAGCAAACTTGTCTACAATCAACTCAAGGTCAAAGCGTCCAAATCAATCCCATTGATCCTAACTAAGAACAAAAATATTTTCAATCTTGGATCAACAAAATAACATACCATGCAACTTATTCCATAATGATAAATCTATCACCACCTTCATGGGACTCTGAGATAATATTTCCTTAAAGGATCATAAAATGAGCTTTGCAATTGATTTGGATGCATTAGCATATCCCAAGGAACCCTTCCAAACACATAAAATTATCACACCCAAAGTGGAGGTCCCATTCATTTCAATAGACGAAGGCCTAAAGAGCTACATGAATAATCCAATCTCATATCTCAAAGACTACCCTTCAAAATCCAAAAATCCAACATCCTAATATCCAAAATTCCCATATCCAAAAATCTCAAAATCCAAAGTTTATATGTGTTCAAAAATGCAAGCTTCCAAATCCAAGGATCCCAAAGAAAATCTATGAATCTAAAGCTAGAATTTAGTGGCATGCATTCCCAAAGGTCCCACAATTGGCTATCCACCTAGACCCCAAAATTTGACAATGCAAAATTCAAGCAATCTAAATATCTAAGAAAAATCTCACAAGTTGTAACACCAAATTTATTTGGGCCCCAAAATTTGGCAATATGGACACTCCATCGAAATCCCAAAGTCCCAATATTCAAGCCTCTTGCAACCAACATCTCCTAAACCAACAAGTCCCAAAATGCTCAAATCTAAAAACCACCATCCAATCCAACAATAGAGCTAATATTAGAATCAAACATGGTTTGTGAACTCATTGATCCTGATTCTCTTTGGTCCTATGACATTTACACATCCACCCATCATCACATCCATCCATCCAACCCTTTTACCTAACTCCATCCATAATCCCATATACCTCCACCACTATATTCCTTTCATCCAAGTTTTTACATAAACCATACATCCATTATACCTACCTCCCACTCCATTTTCCCTTGGGAACACTTTGGGATAATCAAACCTAGCAATCATCAAAGCTTGTAACAATGAATATTGTTGAGCAGCACACTAGAAGTGTGATTTTCACAAAGCAACTATGCCAAATTAAATATTATTAGCTTACCATGGAAGTAGATTCTTTAATCCATAATGCGAAATTGAAACATAATTTTTTTTAAATAGTAAAGAGAAAAAAACATCCAATTTTGAAAAATATTCTTAAGATGTCTTTGGACAAGTACCATGATGAAAACCTATTTGTATATTTCATGCATAAATCCATTGTTTATGTGTACCCTACACTTGGAGGAAAGCTTTTTTCACCACCCATCACCTTTTATCCTTTGCAACTATAAGTTAGTCATCCATATCATACAATTGTATAGTCTCATCTATTGTCTGTGCATCCCCATGACATTATACCTATCCTCAATCCTCACCTTTGAGCTTGATAGGGAAGTGGAGAAGATCTTGAAAAATGTTTTGGAAATCCTTTAATGAGTTCAAGTATACACATCGTAAACAACGTATCTAAAGTAGGCACATACCATACCTATGCAATGTAGTTCTTGGAAACTGCATCTTGCAACCCTCCCTATCTCCATCTCAAATATCGCCCTCATTATTATTCATAATCACATCCTTCTATTCATCCAACACCTTCACGCTTAGTGCTAGAATGGGTTCTCTCCCTAAAAAATTGAATATTGAACAATCCTAAGCATACAATGTAACTTATGCAATCCTAACACTAGTCCACAATCCTAAATCCCAAATGAGCAAACCTTCAAGATTGTAATCCCCTATGTAGTGGGTAATCCCACAATATTGGTTTACAATTTTTGGCCAAACTGGACATTGAACTGATTTTTTTAACTAAATCTTCATTTTCAGACACCTATAGTGGCTAAACCATGATGAATTTGAAGATGATGAGAACTAGTGATTTGTGACATTTTGTTTGTAGATCCTAAAATATTTTTTTCAAATTTTTTCGAATCAGATTGCACTTATTTTTCCATCTTCGAAAACTAGTTTTTAACAGTAAACACCATTTTTAAAGAGTGGCATTACTAGCTAACACAACTATTTTTCTATGAAGGATAAAGTTCTAATTTTTTCGAATTTAGATTTGTAACTACGATATCTAGTGTATGGAATTGGTTTCATAGCATTTCATTGAATAATTTTTTCGTAATTAAGTTTAAAAGTCAAACCAGTTATAATTTAGACATGATTTACTGGCTAAAACACAACTTTTTTTTGTATGTATCAAAAGTTAATTTTAACTTTTTTGTTGGATCAAGAACATCAATATCTAGTGCATAGAAAATTTTCACATTTTTTTTTATAATCTGTTATTTTTCCACATGTGAAGAATAGAGAGCTTGATTTTCAATGACAAACCTACATCACAAGAAATAAAAAACAAATTTAATAATCAAATTTAATTTTATTAAAATTGTACTTTTTGGGGAGCTTATGATAAGGACTACATACTTACGAAAATAAATTTTAAATGAACTCATTTGATCCCCCAAAGGTAAATCAAAAGTGGTTTTTTATCAGGCATTTTGATAGATGTAAAGGAGATTCCGTTATAGGTATGGTTTAAAACTAGCAGGGTTCTATCCAAGAGGGTTTGATCTAAGGTGGTTTGATCAAATCCTCTTCAATTGGAATCCTTTAAATGGAACTTTTCAAGGCTAAAATCATTATATTTTCTAAAAATATGTGATTTCAGCAAAAATAGGATCTCCCAGAAAGTGTAAACCACTATTGTGGGATCACCCCAGCATACAATCCCATCCATGTGATCCAATCCCCTATCCAAAGCTCCAAATCATCCAAACACCAAACCAACTAAATCACAACACAACCTTACCAAATCTTGCCAAGAATTCCAATGCATATCTAAAATTACCCATAAGCCTTGTCCTTAGTCTTCCTAAAAACTAAACCTTGTTTAAATTAGCCAATAATCATCATCAAGATATATCATTCTCGATCCTCACATTGTTCTTAGGATATATCATTCCTACATCAACAACACTATTATCGTCATCAAATCAATTAATTGTTCTTTTACTTTGAATATGGGAAAAATATTTTTTTTTATCATTTGTGCATGCTTTCTTGCTCATTTTTTTGTTTTTTGTTTGTCACTTATGAGTCAATCCTTGGGACAAATCATGACCAACATCATCATGGTCTCCCATATCATGGTGCATCAAGTCATATGCTAAGTTGGATATCAATCTCTCACACCTTTAACACATTATCATCCTAGTCCTCATACCTTGGTGTATAACTTCAAGTGCTACACCAAACATTGATTGTGCATCTTATATTAGCATATACTTGCATCTGATTTCCATCACATCATTCAATACAACAGCCCACAATCCTTATGATCCTTTCTGTCATTCTTCTTATCCTCATCCTATCCTTTTTCATCTTTTCCTAACATTGTTTCTTCTTATCCTCCTCTCGAGCTTCATTCATATACCCATCTGCCCCCTTTTTCTCTCTTCAAATCCCTCTCACCCACTTTTGATCCCTTCCGACTTGGTTCTCCTTTCAAGAGACAACTTGGGTCCTATCAACCCACCTATTTTTTTGAGGTTGCATCCCTAATCTGTCATCTACCATCATTTCCTCTAAATGATTGGCATCTTATTGCTAGTTCTATCCCACCAAGAATATATTTATCTTCTTTGAAATGACTTTGTTTCTTTTAGTCACAACACCATCTCAAAGAGGGAAAAAAATGTACACTAAAATCCATACATACATTTCAGCTATCATCACACTAAATTTATCACTTATACGCTTCTAAGATTATTCAACTTCAACCGTTCTTCTAATGTTAATTGAACGTCCTGACTCTTCAATTAACTAAACTAACCATTTTTCTAACATTAATTGAATAAATTACCTTATTTATTGAATTAATTTATCTCATTCAATATTTTCTTCTAATATTCTCAACTTAATTGAATAAATCATATTTATTTAATTAATTCAATCATTTCTCTGACATTCTTCTATAAATTAAATAAATGGATCAATATTTATTTGATTCCTCTAAAATTCACCCATTTTTTGAATAAACAAATTAGGTTTAGTCAACTAATTAATCATTGCACAATTACTCCACCAAATTGTGATTAAAATAATCAAAGATCAATCTTGCACAAGGCTCTAAAATCTTGTACATGGATCCAAGTGCATACGACTCCATAAGAAAATTTTGCAATCTCCACCATTTATCAAGATTTGATCAAATCTCTACCCTTTATTTCTCTTACATATGTCTCCTAATTATGTACACCAATTACATAATGTCATTTGTCGTTTTCTTGTTATCTCCTACATGAGAATCAACTCTAGTCTTCCATCTCATGAGATCTGGTCTCATCCATCCATTCAACCAATACAAAATTTGTTAATCAAACCATCCCTAAACCATTTTCAAAGAAGAAAGTTGTATACAACAAAATCATGCTCAATATTGAGCACCCATTCTCTACTTCAACAATCAATTACCATTTGAAACACTCATCTATGATTATTAAAAGTTTGTAATGAGAGCTTTTTATCTTTTACCATCTTACATTATTTTAATTCTAATCCAAAATACAATGCTTAATATAACATAAAATTCATATTTTATGTTCACATACACAACTTAACACAAACTAAAAAAATTCTATTGTCACTTTACAAAATGATTTTTTGCTTTTGTATATCACCCTTGACATGATGAGTTGCAAATAATGCTTCCAAGCTTATTTTTTATGGTGCTATGTTTTAGATGTGTTAATGGAAACTTTAAAATCTCTCAGCAAGATTTTTAACAAATTATTGCATTTATATTGGTATATTGATGCCTACAACAGTGCCAATAGAATAATATTTATAAGCTTTTAAAGACATGCTCTCTAAGGTTTCATGAGCATTTAGAATTTAGTAATGAAGAAGATTGAAAACCTTTAGACAGGTCATTCTTGTAAAGTTTCTATGACTTCCATTTCTTCTAACAATTTTGTATTATAAAATTTGAGTTTGTTAAGTTGCATTTGTATTCAATGTCTCTTGGAAAGCCTAATATCATATAAAACACAACTTATTTGGGTGTCTTGATGAACGTGATTATGATATATAATTTTTGGATAGAAATATTTATATTATATTGGTATTTGATATTTTTTTTATGTAATAGATTATAATATTATAAAAAGCATATACTTAAATCAGAATGAATTTAAATTTTAAGTTTTGTCATATTTTTAATGAATGTTGACATTTTATTAATTTTTTTACTATACAATTAAAGTTTGCATTCATTTTTCATTTTTTAACAAAGATCGTTATCTTATATTTTTAAATGAATTAAGTGATTATCATATATTTTAATACTTCAAAATAAAAAAGATTAACTGCAATGTGAACATCTTATATTAACTTTAATATTTATCTATATAAACAAAATTCTCTTTCCACAAAACTAATTTGACACATGGATTATATATTATTTTTTCTTTGTATTTTTTCAATTTTTTTATCACAAACCTATTATATTACACATGTACACATGACTATACGTACATACATTGACATATATGTATATGTATTATGTAATTAAAAATTATAGTGATAACATAAAAAAAAATAACATTCAAGGCATAAAGCATTAGATATCTATCACATATGGATAGAACTAGATAGGAGATTATATCAATATTTTCAAAATCTAGACAAGAAATAGCTTGCTTATTACTAGATTTTACTTACATGAAAAAACTTATGCTATTTCAAAATTTAAGATCCTAGCAAAAGTTTGAAACAGGTTCAAATGCAAATGTGATGTGTCCATTTGCTATTTAATAAGATCTTTATAGTATTTTTAATAGACTATATACACAAATGTGTATGTCTTTGGCATAAATTTATATGTACAAAAAGTTGTAGTGATAGTATAAAATGTTTTAACATCAATGGGCATAAAGCTTAAGATATATATCAAATAGGTATTAAACTAGATAAGGAATTATGTTTATATTTTCAAAGTTTATATAAGAAATGGCTTACTAATAATCAAATTTACTTACATACAAAAACCTTTGCTATTAATATATGTAGAAACTTAGAAAATTTTTTTATCTCACATTAGAACATAATATCAAGATTTTAAATTTATCATTGGCATTTTATCATCGTAAATGAAGGTTTTAGAGGCTTTATAAGGTTGAAAATAGAGTGGAAATTTTGAGCTACTAGAACATCATTTCTTTATATTCCTAATTATTTCAACATTTTATGTTTTATAGCATGGGAATTTTGAAATTCTATACCAAAATGTTGAATATTTAGACATTTTTCCTTGTGACATAACAAGGAGATCATTTAGAATTTTTTTTTATGATCTTGGGAAAACTATGTAGTCACATCAATTAGATATTTGTTAGCATCTTCTTTTTTTAGAATGCACAATTGATAATTCTTTGATGCTTTTTTATTGCATCTTCATTAGGATTTGCATTGTAGCCAATCTATGATCCATGTATTTGTCACTATAACATTCTTGGACACCTATTTTATGACATTGATAATTCGTGAATCAAACTCATTAATTATATTTAAAGCTCCAAATTAAGTCTTAACTGACTCCTTTTCAAATTCAATTAATTTGAGTATATATTCCTTAAAAAAAAACAAAAAAAATCAATTGTATGTCCTTCCAAGCACAAAGATTTTAGATCATATCATTAAGCTAGATGACAATTTCCACATTTTCAACTCTTCCATCATAAAAATCAATTATTTCTAACGCAGGAAGCGAAATTTATACCTCAAAATGTGTGCCTATTCATAATATATTTCATCATTTGACTTCATAAAAACTTAGGGTACTATCAATTTATCCACAATCATTCTTGTTGTTGTTTTCATATTTCTAAGCCACTTATTCCACATCTCTTTTTCATCTTCAATCTTTTCATAACATATACTTTATCATGCTTCTCCAATTGTATAGATAATATTTTCAAAACATAATCTATATAGAGATCATATGTCCAAGCCTTTTCAACTCTTTCAAAACACTCAATCTACCTACTTGAGTCACATTTTAATCAATTGAAAGAACATTAGAGGTAGAGAATCTTGAATCTATCTTGAGTGTACTAGATATATGTAGATGATGAAGATATGCACCCAATAGTTTACCTAATATTTTAATTAATCCTTTGATTGCCACATTTCTCAAATTTATTAACTATTAGCTCCATCACAATTTTCAACTACTAAATATCTCCTTCTTGCTAGTTTTTGTTATAGGATAGCTCTAGATTTGATAATCTATTGCCAATATATCTTATTTTTTCTTGTGAACAAAAGGGATTGCAATATACTTATATTATAAAATATATCAATTTATAATATGATATGGGTCTTTTTCTTCTTTAGTGGTTTTGAAATGGATTCAAGATTGAGCAACACTTAAATATAGGGAAGCACATTTAACAAATCATTTTCTACACTTAAATCTAGGGAATCACATTTAACAAATCATTTTCTTATGGTCAATAGTTTTTAGAGCCAAACAAAATGTTGAGATTAAGTAGCCAAGAAATATTTTTAGTAATAGATGGTGTAATGGGACTTTAAAATATTTTGTGGTTTTACAATTTCAAGGTTTAGTGAAATAGAATCAACATGTTAATTGGGTGGAGTGACACCATTGAGCTTAAAAGAGTTAATTTTTATCCTTGATTAGAGGACATGGGAGTAGTATACAAGGTTGAAATATATTTTGTATGGTGTTTTCAATCAACAACTAAAAATCAAGAAAATTTGGGAAACATTTAGTTGGAAAAGAGGAGGGGAAAGAATAATGCTTACATTTATTTTCTTTTTTTAAGGACTTTTATTTCTTCTAGTATCACCATTACAAGTGATGCATGATATTTTTCTTGTATTAGGGTCATCATCTTGTCCATCCCCTTCAATATTACCACTAGTTGGACATTGGACCACTAACAAGGATTAAATTATATTCCTTATTCAAATATTAGATTAGGGTATGTGCAGGATCATGATGGGCCAAAAAGTGGCAATGAGAAAAAAATCACATTTTGGATCGACTCAAAAGCGCAGAAATGCCGAGTTGACTTTTCTAGGTTCAGGTGTCAGTATATTTAGCCAAACCAAAACCCAAACCTAGTTTCTACAAATCGGATATCCGATTTGTGGAAACATTAAATAAAAGCCAGCCGACTCTTATAACTTCATTTTTCACTGTTTGCACGCGAGCGCACAAGGAAAAACGAAAATCCGATATCCGCTTCTATCAGATATCCAATTTCAAAGGTAAGTATTTGGTTTTTTAAATGTTTTAATCAATTTTTCAAGTAGATTCTCTTAATTTGAAGTAGTTTTTATGAATTTTTTTATCAAAAATAGGGTTTTCTATTGATTTTTATCAAAAATGGGGTTTTCTATTGATTTCTATCAAAAATAGGGTTTTCTATTGATTTTTATCAAAAACTAGAGTTTACATTGAATTTTTATTAAAAATTAACATATCTAAATGGATTTTGATTAAAAACTAGTGTTGTTGATATATTTTAATCAAAAATTAGAGTTTACTATGGATTAATGTGAAAAAGTAGGATTTTTTGGGGATTTTATTTTAAAACTAGGGTTTTTTACAATAATTTCATTTATATTGTGTAATTTCAATTAGATTAATTAGTTTTTAATTTTAATTAGGTATTATGGCTGAGAATGAAAATCCACAAATGCCAAACGCTCCACCACCTCCGCAGCCAAATGCTCCACCACCTCCGCAGCCACCAATTGAAGACTTAATTGGTGAAAAATTGGGGCAATTAAGGGGCATTTGTGAAGTTTATAAGACAATCCCTCGATTGAAAGATATGACAAACACATTGAAGGAAATAATAAAAAATATAGAAACCCTCTCCACCCAACATAATTCCTTTCATTCGTGGCGAGAAGACATAAGGGAATATTACGGATGTGGATTGTCTTACGATGATGTGAAAGATCTCCAAATAACCAAAGCCCAAATAGCCTCTTTATTCATTGACCCCCGCACTGGTTTGCTAGTGAATATGAATAAAACAAAACTTTCTATAAAATGGTGCATTCATAGGGACATTGTAGCTAACTTTTGGGATCGTTGGTGTATGGTTTTTGATAAACCACCGAACAATAATTCCGATATACCATTTTACTTTATTAAAAAATTATATGTTGAGTTTGTGTTAGGGCATCATGTCAATTACTTTGACATTAAACCCTTCCAGGGCGTCGGTGGAGGTATGCCCCAAGATAGACCAGGGGCAGTTAGGGTAGTCCCGCGCCCAAATGTTCCTCTTCCTCCCCTTCCTCCCCTTCCTTCATCACCTCCAATATATCATCCAGAGATTATCCAGGATGCAGCCACACAGACTATTCAAGCTATTCACTCTTTGAGTGGTCATTTGGTTTTGCATGCTTCTACAGTAACTCAGCCACATTTTGGTGATGTTGGCGAAGGCTCGAGTGCTGGTGCATCATCCTCCTCAAGTCCACATATTTGTGTGCCACATACTTGCACTATGTGCCACCAGATATGCTTGGGTCCTCTTGTACAGCTCGTTGAGCATCCCTTGGACACTTCTAATTATGACCTCCATGATTTGGACATTATAGATCAGTCGCAGGGGAGTGGAGCACACCCTACAGAGTCCTCTCCTGCTAGAGAGGGGGATGTTGGAATAGTGACACAGGTAAGATTTAAGTTGTAATTTCATAACTTGCATTTGTTTTTAAATGAATATTAATAAGAGATAGTATCAAGTACTAATATTTATTTACATGGTCTATTTAACAGTTGATGTCTGAGGAGGAGCTCACATGGGTGACTGATAGCACCCTTAGGGCCATTTCATTTGGCTTGGACACACACACAATATATATTTTCACACTCACTCGTTTACATTTTATATTATATACTTTCTTGTCATTTGAATTGTCATTAATGAAATTATATAATAACTTGTATGCTTATCTTATTTTCCTCTTGTAGCAAATACCTAGTGTGAGTGAGGTGCAGCCTCGTCCAAACTATGGAGGCACAAAGTTAGATAAGGGGAAGGTAATTGAACTCAAATTGGATTGAATTAATATTTTTAAGATCTTATATTGATTATACATACATCGACATAGATCGGTAGTTTCATATGTACTTGTCAATTTTATGTACAAGCAATTATGAACTATACAAATTTGTTGACAAAGGACACACCGCCTAAAGGAGTAGGTATCAGAACACCTCGAGGAGTTGTCGAAACACCTAAAGGAGATAAAGAAAAAGATCAACCTAAAGAAGTATGTGTTTATTTTATTTTGTGTTTGGTAAATATGTTCCTATTACCAATAATCGTACGCTAACTTGGATCAATTTTATGTTTTTGTTCACATATATAGATTGGCATTTCAAATGCTGGTTTGCTATATTCTAGGACTCTTGACCCTTTGAAGAGACATATATTTCAGGTAATCAAGATTTCAATTTTAGAGTTCAATTAAAATTCAATGTATATTGATTTTGATGTTAATTATTCGATTTTAAATTATATAGTATAACTAATCTCAATTGTGGTTTGAATTTTTCTTGTACAGTTACCTTCAGAGCCAATGAGTGCTTCAAAGAGGATCCATTTTGATGATCCACTAGTAGTTTAGGATGAGATAGACATTTTGGCATGTAAATTTTGAATACATATTGAGATGGCATATGCCACATTTTGTAAAACTTGGTTTGAATCGGTGTCGATGCCATTTTTGTATATGGACATACACTTGATTATTGGATAATTTGATATATAGAAGTTGACAATCAAAATTTAATTTGTTCCTCATGTGCATGATTAAACTCTTTGAAAAATTTATCTTGAGCAATGGTTAAATATCAATGTACAATAGCATAAAAAATAATGGTTATATTATGTAGTTTATATTTATATCATTGATTACATTGCATTACACATCTTTCAAACTCAAATCATTACATCACATTGCATAAGTAAAAACTATGAGCAGTTGTCAATTGCATTTGTTTGTCATTGAATTCTATGAGACCACATTTCTTTGAAGTTTTTTTTCAAATAGTCCACTGCCTTGTCTATGCTACCACATTTTTCATACATGATAGCGATCACATTAAGTTGTAATAAATTAAATGATAGCCTTTGGCTATTTAATTTATACTCATTTTATTTAAATGGATGAGGCCAACCTTCCTTGATATTATTTTGTAATTTATTATTTTCAAGAGAGGCCGACCTCCTTGAAGAGACCTTATTTTGTACAAATACAAGGTGATTTTTGTTCATTTCCTCAATCAATTTCATTCAACACAATTCACATTCCAAGCAAAAGTTCACACTTGAGCAGTGGTGCTTCATCTTGCAGCAGCAGGCCGATTTCAAGGAGAAGCATATTCAATTGTATCTTTGCATCTAGGAGAGGTGTTATTATTCATTGTATCAAATCTAGCCATGAGCTAGGCCTGAGTTGTAAGTAAATTTCTTGTTGTGTTTATTGTCTTATGTGTTGCATTTTTTTAGTGCTTTTAGTTGTATTATCTGATCATTAAAACACTAACATAGTATCAGAGAGGGTTTGAAAAATATCGTGTTGGGACCAGTTATTACAGTGATACCTCTATTCCCTTTTTTTTTTGTCTATCTCTATCTTAGTCAAGATGGTGAATGGTCTTAAAATTGAGGATAGACTCGAAGGAGCATCAAACTTCACTTCATGGAGATTCAAAATTATGCTCACTTTGGAGGCAAAATGAATTGGTTGAGTGTGGAGAGAAAAATTTCCGAACCTACGAATGAGGAAGAGAAAGTTCAATGGAGGAAGAAATATATGAAGGCGAAGAAGATGTTAGTTGATTCGGTGAAGGACCATATTGTTCCTATCATCTCTAAGTTGAAGACAGTGAGAGAAATGCTTAAGACTTTGGAGGAGATGTATGAGATCAACAACACAAGTCGTGCTCTAGCCTTAAAGCAACAACTTCATCATGTTAAGATGGCGGAAGGAGCATTTTTCATCACCTACTTCATGAAGATTTTTGAATTGAGAGATCAACTCTCTACCATTGGTCATATTGTTGATGACAAGATTTGACTATGTTAGCTCTTAATGGTCTTCCTTCATCTTGGGAGTCTTACATTCAAGGAATCAACTTTTCTCGAAGTCAGTCAACTTGGATTTGCTTGAAGTCAATCAACTTGGATTTAACATTGGTAGCTCCGCAAACCTATTCAAAATAGAGTGATCTGAAGAGGACATCCTTAAATCTCTACAAAGGTGTAAAGTTGCAAAGTGGTGCAACTTTCATTCTCGAACTCGTACAACCAAATAGATTGTTCCAACACGTCCGGATGGGTACGTTTACACTAGGTATGGTCCTCTTTTGCACCCAAATATGTCAAATCACTCCGAGCTGCATTGGACCAACAATTTCCCTTAAGAGTCCAAAGTGCTAAAATGCAACAATCTTTGATGGACTATTCCTCAAAAACCGTGATGCTTACAGACTCTTTGTTTGATGATATAGGATCATGTTGGGACCATCTACAATAACCTCTCTCGGTTTTTGCTATCTCGAAGGTGTTTTCTCGTGGTGATGAGTTTTCAGTTGAGGGAAAAGTTGCCAGATGCAAGCAGTGTAAAGTTGCAAAGTGGTGCAACTTTCATACTCGAACTCGTACGACCAAACAGACTGTTCCAACACGTCTGTATGGGTACGTTTACGCTAGGTATGGTCCTCTTTTGCACCCAAATACGCCGAAACACTTCGAGCTGCATTGGACTGACGATTTCCCTTAAGAGTCCAAAGTGCTAAAAGGAAGCAATCTTTGACAGAATATTCCTCATAAACCGTGATGCTTACAGACTCTTTTTCTGATGATATGGAATCGTGTTGGGACCATCTACAATAACCTCTCTTGGTTTTGGCTATCTTGAAGGATTTTTTCTATGGTGATGAGTTTTCAGTTGGGGGAAAAGTTGACAAATGCAAGCAGTGTAAAGTTGCAAAGTGGTGCAACTTTCATACTCAAACTCGTACGACCAAACGGATTGTTCCAACACATCCGGATGGGTACGTTTACACTAGGTACAGTCCTCTTTTGCACCCAAATACGATGAATCACTTCAAGTTGCATTGGACCGACGATTTCCCTTAAGAGTCCAAAGTGCTAAAAGGAAGCAATCTTTGATGGACTATTCCTCAAAAACCGCGATGCTTACAAACTCTTCGTCTAATGATATGGGATCGTGTTGGGACCATCTACAATAACCTCCTCGATTTTGGCTATCTTGAAGGTGTTTTCCCGTGGTGATGAGTTTTCAGTTGAGGGAAAAGTTGCTAAATGCAAGCAGTGTAAAGTTGCAAAGTGGTGCAACTTTCATACTTGAACTCGTATGACCAAACAGACTGTTCCAACACATTCGGATGGGTACTTTTACGCTATGCATGGTCCTCTTTTGCACCCAAATATGTCGAATCACTCTGAGTTGCATTGAACCGACGATTTCCCTTAAGAGTCCAAAGTGCTAAAAGGAAGCAATCTTTGACAGAATATTCCTCATAAACCGTGATGCTTACAGACTCTTTTTCTGATGATATGGAATCGTGTTGGGACCATCTACAATAACCTCTCTCAATTTTGGCTATCTTGAAGGATTTTTTCTATGGTGATGAGTTTTCAGTTGGGGGAAAAGTTGACAAATGCAAGCAGTGTAAAGTTGCAAAGTGGTGCAACTTTCATACTCAAACTCGTACGACCAAACGGATTGTTCCAACACATCCGGATGGGTACGTTTACACTAGGTACGGTCCTCTTTTGCACCCAAATACGATGAATCACTTCAAGTTGCATTGGACCGACGATTTCCCTTAAGAGTCCAAAGTGCTAAAAGGAAGCAATCTTTGATGGACTATTCCTCAAAAACCGTGATGCTTACAAACTCTTCATCTAATGATATGGGATCGTGTTGGGACCATCTACAATAACCTCCTCGGTTTTGGCTATCTTGAAGGTGTTTTCCCGTGGTGATGAGTTTTTAGTTGAGGGAAAAGTTGCCAAATGCAAGCAGTGTAAAGTTGCAAAGTGGTGCAACTTTCATACTCGAACTCGTATGACCAAACAGACTGTTCCAACACATTCGGATGGGTACTTTTACGCTAGGCATGGTCCTCTTTTGCACCCAAATACGTCGAATCACTCTGAGTTGCATTGAACAGACGATTTCCCTTAAGAGTCCAAAGTGCTAATGTCAATGAAATGTGGGGGCAGAAAGATTTAAGGTTGGATCAAGATTCTACAAGTCCTAGCTCTTGCATTAGAAAACTCTTACCCAATCAACTTGAGTCAATTACATGGGAAATCAAATTCACATGAACTTTTTACATTTTTGTTTTTAAAAAAAGTGGCAAGCCACTGTAATTTGTTATATATAAATAGGATATATTACAAAATCTGGTTCAAACGAGCATACCGACAGGAAAGAACTAGGAAGAAAACCTTTGGTTATAGCTCGATTAAGTACAAAAATATTTTTACATTTTAAACATACCCTTTATACAATGCCAGACATTTGACCCGTATTTCAAAAAACATCACTGGATATAGATTATGCATATACACAGTTATGACCTTTTTACATTGTTTCACATTTCAAAATTTTCCTATTTGAGGCATCCAGGGCTTTGTCTTCCACAAAAGTAGTATGTTGGCGTTTTGGAGTGACAAACACCTGTACAAACCATCAAGGTAACAGTTAAACTACATATAATAGAAAATATGCTTAGAATAACCAATCTATATTATTGTACTTTTTCACATACCTCTTTGAAAGGATCAAAGCTGCCTATTGTTGCAACAGGTCCACGATCAATCGTGTCAGGAATATAGCAAAATTTTTCAAATGATAAATCTATATTGCCACAACAAAAAAGATGCTTAGACTAACAAATCTATATTAATCAAAACAACCTAAAAGATGATGAATTGGTAATGCAAACTATAAAAGATGCTTTGAATAACCAATCTATATTATTGTAATATGTCGCATACCTCTTTGAAAGGATCAAAGCTAGCTATTGCTGCAGCAGGTCCATGATCAATCGTACCAGGAATATCGCAAAATTTGTCAAATGATAAATCTATATTGTCACAACAAAAGAGACGCTTAAGCATTGTACCTTCCATTCTTGAATATGCTATTCAAGTGTGCCTGAAGGGTCATCTCTTTGCTTAAGAGTATCCGATATTGCTTCATGATCAGCATTACTAAGTGTCCATAGTTGTTTTGTCTTTGGTTTGGCATGATGCTTCAACAACTTAACATTTGTTTCTATAACAAGGTGTGAATACATGAGAATGGTTTTGTGTTTCTTGTAGTCTTCAAATGCAAGTATACCATTCTTTCTAATCATGTATGTTCGCAACCAAGTTCCTGCAACCGCAACTGAACTTGTAGGATACACGAACCCATCATCATCTTCCATCGATTGTGTTAGCTTGTGCTTTACCTACACACATCGAGCCAACCAATATTCTAATCTCTCTTCATTCCCCTGCAGTGCAACAACTGCAAAAACATGTCCTGGATGTAGTAGATCTGAAAGCCGGTCGTAATCAAGTGAACTTTCCATTGTGTAATTTGTCATGGATATAGTTTGAGATAAAGGAGTTAGATATTGTGGAACCCATGTATCCACCCACTCACTTGAATCGCATTGATCCCACTCGCACTGAATACAACTCTGACAAAAACAAGCCAACTGCCGTGTCCAAATGGTCCATGTGCTTGCATCTGAGCATCAAAACGAATACATCTTTGAAGAATCTTTGATTGTATGACAACCCAATCTACCTCCGATTGTACCCTCCTCAACCAACCAAAAAAAATTGTGCACTGTTGAATCAAGTGTCCCTCCTTGTGACAATGTTGAACTACACCAATCAACAATAGAACGTGCATCACTGAATTTTGCTCCTGAAATCTTCAATTGCTCCTTAACTATAGCTCTCTTTACACATGCACATGCTCCATCATACTCCCCTTTCCCATGCCCAGCTTCAAAAAAACTCCAAATATTAGGTACACCCCTTTCGACATGCATTCTACTCAACCAATAAAACATAAAAATAGATCTAGCAAGTCCCTTGATGATTTCAGAAGATATATTGCACCACACTCTTGCAACATTTCATTAGTATGCAAAGTAGAACAAATACAACATAATAGTTCATGGTACATTGAAAACTCCACATGGTATTTGCAACAACAAGTATTACGAATCTTAAGAGGCACACAATAAAATGGCTTCAAACCTTCAAAATTTCTTTGCGAGATTTCCATATTTGGATGTGTTTGAATAAATTTGTTGAACAACATTGTTTGGCTTGATTCCAAGAAATGTTTAGGATGCGGTGTACTGTCTCGACTGCCAATTCTTAACTTTAAAACATCCTTTGCATTGGGTGATACTCTAGATTTATCATGCCAAAAGTGTTGAATTGCCTGCTTTACATTATCGGTTAGCTTCTTATCAACACGTGGAAGCCTCCTGACAAAAGCCCATGTATCATTTTGAAGAGGATCATCTATTCTTTCTCTTCTTGCAAGTGCTCTATCCAAAGTTTTATGATTTAAGTCAAAATCAATACAAGTTTGTCTCATAAAGTGACCCTTTTTCAATTGATGTCTTACTAGGGCGGTTGTAATGACTCTCCGAGCAGCTCTCTTATCTTTTTCCTTGTTATTTTTTCCAATAGACTTGAGAGCATTAAAACGATTTTTGACAATAATAGAATTTTTTTCAATCCTCTTGTTCACACGAATCTTCAATTTGGCTAGTAAAGGTCTCATCTTTTGCATCTTTAGCAATTGTACAAAAATTTGGCATTGCTCGGTCAATGTCTTATCACTAAAATATTGGTTGAAAAGTATTCTAGCCCACAACCGAACAGTTCGTATTGACCTCTTGCCTTCAAAATTGTTTATAATGTTATCATCAATTTCAACTAACCATTTAGGGGTCCTTGAAGGTCTTGAATTTGGAATATGTATTTCTTCCACACAAGGTTCTTCATTTCTCGTGTAATCTGGTGAAACATAATTTACACTTGCTTCAATATTATGTAACATCTTCATTTCGAACATTTTCACCTTGAACATTTTCAATATCAATTTGAATAATTTCATTCCCAATTTCAATATCATGTTCAACATCCTCAATTCCAACATTTTCATTATCAATTTCAATATTTTCATTCCCAATTTCAATACCATGTTCAACATCTTCAATTCCAACATTTTCACCTTGAAACTTTTCAATATCAATTTGAACATTTTCATTCCCAATTTCAATATCATGTTCTACATTTTCACCTTGAACATATTCAATTTCCTCTTCACTTGAAAGACCATAGGGCTCAAGTTCACCAATATTTAACATACCTTGTCTTTTCTTCCTATGACCTTCTCTATCTCTTTGTCTATATTCTGACATTTGTTCTTTTGTAAGCTTTCTCTTACGCTTTTTCTTCTGACGATTGCTGCTCCCCATTATACCTCGTAAAAGATACTAAAAAATCATTCCTTATGAAAAATTTGAGTACAAGATGCTCCAAAAAGTTGATCTTTTTCTCTTCCTGTCTGAGACCGCGCGTTTGTCACCTGCAAAGTGTTGCAAATAGAATGTAGGGTCCATTGGAATGCACAAAAATGGCCCACATGGGGTTTTTCTATGATCCACAAATCCGATATTCGATTTGTAAAACATGTTTTGCAACGGTAAGATTTGGCTCTACACATCGAAGTTTCCCAAATCGGATATCCAATTTTTACACACATAGACCTAAGGGTTAATGGTAGAGAGTGGGAGAGAGGGAGGAGAGTGGGAAGGAGGGAGGGAGAGGGAGAGGAGAGATGGAGAGAGAGAGGAGTGATTGAGTGAGAGAATTGAGAGAGATAGAGGTGGAGAGAGCGAGAGGGAAAGAGAATATTTAAATATTTTATAAATTTATAATATATATATATTTAAATATTTATGGATTCACTAAAATATTGAAATAATATTAAAATATTTATAGATTAACTAAAATATTGAAATAATATTTAAATATTATACATTTAATAATATATTATATATTAAATACATAATTCGGTAAGAGATTATCATAAATTGTATATTAAATATATTACATTATAAACTTTATTGGATATTATATATATTAAATTATAAATTTTATTGTATATTATATATATTAAATTATAAACTTTATTGCATTTTAAAATCATATATTAAAGATTGTATATTTTTTTTAAAACTCATATCTAAAACATATCATATATCAGATTCAAATCGGATATCTGATTTGAATCGAATATCCGATATGGTGACACAAAATTGAATGCCTAGGGATTAGGCCCGAGATTTGGTTTGGACCTGCCAATCCTAAAAATTCAACACGTAAAACGTGTTTAACAACTTACCTTACTTTTCCAGACTTCGCCCATGTGGTTGACGACTTTTATTTTACCCAAAATTGATGAAATGAAAAGGGTTTGTAAAGGACCTTCTCAGCTTTCTACCAATATAAATTATATTTTACTTAGAATCTAATCAATAATTATTTTTTATTTTTTATTAGAATTACGACAAAAGTCTTGATTGATAGTCTGATAGAAAAACATTTATAGATTTCAAATGGTATCACATTTTTTGAATCCAAAACATGTGTCACATTCTATGCTTGGCATACTATAGGATTAAAAAAAAAATGAATTTCATGAAGTTTTGACAAAGTTAAGGTGGTTAGACATACGAGTTTTTTATATTTTTTAAAAGTTGTAATAAAAAATTCATAATTAATTATTTATTTGAAAAAAAATTACAAAAAAATATGCATCACATCCGGACATGAGTCCTCTACTTATATCTAAAATATTATAAAAAAATATTATCATTTTATTATGGTTAGGGTGGTTAGACAGACACCTACTTATTTTTTCCCTGAAATTTTAGTACTACTGCATTGAAATTTCAAATTTTCACCAAATAATTTTTTTTTTTACAAAAAATTAACCTAGTAGTTTAGAAACTACATTCAGTTTGCCACAGATTCTATTCTTACATATTTTTGAAATAATATAGATAACTTATTCAAATTTTTATGTCAAGTTGCCCAACTCTGATATTCTGAATTTTCATTGCCACTTAATGGCCTATTTTTTCCATGATGATCCTATACATACCCATTACAAACTTGAATTGGAAATCTTCCTTGACTTGGTATCGAAGATAAAATTTTGATGCACTAATTTATCCTCTTAAGAACATTAAAGAGAGGTGTAACGACCCCATCCTTGGGTAATTAAAAAATTTCCACTTTTCACTTCAAACATATAAAAGTAACAAGTAACAAAGACATTACAATAAAAAATTTGCTTTCTTTATTGATAAATACATGCAAGATACAATATATATTTCCACATGAATTCCATTTTCATTGCAAATATAAATCAGAGTACAAAAGTAAAACAATTACATACATAGTTCGTAAGCTTTTGCACAAATAGTAGTAAGACGGTCTAGGTTCCCTTCCTTTCAAATCTTGGTGTATTTGTTGCCTGCTGTGGAGGAGAAACATCACTCAGGCACTTTTCCACCAACCATGGACTATTAATGTGGTCCCCCGCACATCTATCATTCGATAGATGGCCCTCCCTTCAAACAAAGAGATTGGTAGAGTATCTGACTGCGACAACCCAACTGAGCATAGTGTTGTGTCCTATACATCTAGAACTTGCTATTTCACAATCCCAAACTAGAATGAAGGATCACAATGAACTAACAGTGTAGTCTCAACTATCTCACATCTAAGTGGATGTCGTACATTTCACTACTTTGGCCAAAGTATTCTCATTCAGTACTTCAAATGAAGGTCATCTATCATATACACTACTCAGGGCCAATTTGACTTAAGGCTATCTTACACTACGCGTAGGCTAAGTCCCTACCATGGGTAGTCAATCACCCCAGAACCCCTACAACAACCTACCTATTTAGGAAATGAAAAACAGTCAACAAGTGTCCCTCAGGTAACTCATATTCCGAAAATCTTTATCCACGGAGTACTTAGCTTATCATAGTTAACCTACTAACTTTAAGCTTTAGACTAACTTGGTATTGGTTTAACCTTGGTCCTAATAATTAATAACTAGTTTCCTCGTATTCTCCATATACGGAGATCATACAAAATAGGCTACATACATACAAAATGCAATCCAACTTAATCATATTCATTCTTTAATCCCCTATACTTAAAAATCCCTTTCTTAAGTAAAGTAAAAACAACAGTTTCCCTTTCCCTTATAATTATTTTGCAGTCAAGACATTTCACCTATGCTTTAATTCAGTTAATGCATAAAACAAACACCATGATTTCTTCTTCTTTTAAAATGAAGATATTTTAAGAATGTATTTCTCATGCCCGTTTCCTTAAGTTGGGCCTTGTTGCTTCCTTTGAATGCTCCTGATTCAACTGGTAACAACTCCTCTGTTCTTTTCCCCTAAAGAATCTCTCTCTCCTAATTGTCCTATTCAGATGCTAAACTCTTAGTTGAAGCTCAAAATGACTGGAAATCAATCACTGGTAATTGTTGGTTACTATTATTTCAAAATGGATTCTACAGCAGGTGCGTACATAATAATATGCAGCAAAATGATAATCTCAAGACTTTCCACATAATTATAATGGATGACTGTGAATTGCAGAAATCAAAATTTGAAATTGGTGAAAGCAAATTGTGAATTGGTGAGATTGATAGGTAAGTGAGCTCTTATTTATAGAGTTTGGATTCTCATGCTATCCTACAGATTTGGCATGAGAATCGACACCTCTATCCATTCGAAAGTGTCAAACTCATGGTGGCATTAGTTAAGAACCTTACTCAGCATTTAAAAGATGATTTAACCCTTCTCAATGAAAAATGATTCAAATAGCACATGATGAAAATGGTTCGATTGACACCTACAGGCGTCCTCTAGCAATGGCGTCAAAAACTGGCGGGTGTTTAATCACAGTGGGAAAATGTCCCAGCTTAATGGTGTCCCACTTGGCCCTTGTTTTAGGCTCTTCCAAACAATTCAAGAGTCGCATCTCTTCCCATGCGCGTGTTTGCAACAACGGAATTTATTCTCATTTCAAAAGTTTCAATTATATTGCTAGATGAAATATTTCCTATTTGATGTTTGGCGTATTATTTCCAACACTTTATGGTGAATAAAATACTTAAACATTTCAAACGAATTTCATAGTTTATTTCCCATGGCGAAACAATCGATATTTACCAAATGACTTAATAAAGTTAAGTCTTATTTTCCAATAAATTCCTTTTATTTAATATATATATTCTTATATATATAATTTATTATCTTAATATATATTATATTATAGTTTTATTTCTCTTCAAAATAAATATATATATATATATATATTTAAATATACCTATATATACCTATATATTTATTTTGGTAAGACTATAATAACATATATTTTTGTATAATATTATATATATATATATACACACATTTACATAATAATTGATTAAATACGTGTATTGTGAGCAAGTCAACATACTTTCAATATACATATTCATGTATATATGCAAATTCAGGATAATATAATAATGTTATAATCACACATAATAGGTAGTGTGTATATGTTTATAGATGTGTAAGCCAATTATCTCATCATGTGTATGTAGGTGTGTGTATGCCATGTCGACACATACATATGGCATAATGGTTTTCCCATCGTATGTTTGTATCGCCATGTCATTCATATAGATACATATATATGAGAGATACATGTATACACATATACACCCTACCTATGTACATATATCCAAACATGTTCCATATCCAAGGTCATAGAACAACAAGTCAGGTTTACAAGTAACACCACTCTCAAATCACAAAGAAGTAATCCAAAACTCCTAAAGCCTATAGATGACTTATCAATAACAACCTATTTGACTTAGTTCCTCTAAACCTTCAGTGAAGTGTGTGTATGCTCAATTGATTTACTTTACTGGTTATCCGACCAAGCCCCTCTCTCGAGTGATGTTTCCCCTCTGCCTGGAGGAATGGTTCATGTACCTACACCCATAGACATACAATCTCGGCAATTACTTGTTCACAACTTTAACAGTATACAAAACATCTTAAGTTAGAATATTCACTACTCAATAGCTTGCATACAACATTCATCAAGGATAACATCGATAGAAGTAGCATAAAATGAGACATTCATTAAATGGAAGCACACTCATATTGCTAAAAGGAAACCACATGTTTTATTCATTCTCCAAAATTCACTCATTATAGACAATTGCCCTATGAAAATAGTAGCTATACAATCGGGGTGTAATATAATCCCCCCCTTAGGATTCATTGTCCTCGATGAACTAAGGTATTATTCAAACATAAAAACATAACTCTACATTTATTTTTAACTCTTGAAAATTTCAAGAATGTTTGATTGATGTAATTTGGACATCATCTTGTCCATCAGTCATGGCAACATGTTTCCTGTACTAAAACATGACCTTTTGAGTAGGCAGTGAGTTGCCATGTTGTTGGGTACCAGATGTTTTGTTAGGGAATTCATTTACATAATGATTACCTTTACAAATAAAGCATCCTGCTTTTGGTCCTCTTTTTTCCAGGATTTCCCCAGTTTCATTAACACCTTCACTAGCTCTACTAGTGTCATCATACCTTTAGTTGTCTCTTTTCCAATCTCTTCTAAATTCCTTTTCATTGAAGTGATATCTCTTCCCCTTTTTCTTTGCTGCATCAAGCACAAATTCTTCCTTTTTGGGGGCAATCTTATCAAGGACCTCAGTATCCTTCTTTTGTTCTTCTCCTTCACACTGGATTGAGTCTACCTTAGGCTTCTATTCCTGCTTAATGGATTTTTCATAGACAAGGTCCATTGTGGTCGGACCATGCATATCAAATTCACCTCCAATATTTTTGTTAAGTCCCAAGATGAATTTCTTGATCCGAAATTGTTCATCTTTATGATAGATGGGGACATATCAAAGAAGTTGAGTAAACTTCTCCCAGTACTCATTGACTGACATGGTCCCTTGCCTTAATTCTTGAAATTCAGAGAGTTTTTGGTCATAATAGACTTGTGGCAAGCCTCATTTGTGAAAAATCTCAACAAACTCTCCCCAAGTCAGCTTCCATGAACTTATGTCAAGTTCTAACTTTTTGTTCATCCACCAATTAGAGGCTTCACCTGCTAATTGGTATGCTCCTCATGTTGCCTTAGTTACCTCATCGTAGTCCCTTATTTCAAAGTACTTCTCCATTTGGACTAACCAGACTTCAGCTTCATCGCCTCCTGCACTGCCATCAAACTTTGGCGGTTTTATCTTCTTCATGTCACGAGATAGCTCTGTGGACACTATCTTCCTGTTCCTTTCAATAGAGTTGGTTGGTGACTTTTCCCTATAATCGTGGTTTTCACCATGTCCATGAGATGAACTTCTGCCTTCCGTGTTGTTGATGGTTATCTCCTTCTCCAATCTGTCTTTCTCTCTTTCATTTTCCAGACTAGTTAACCTTGCCAAAATCAAGTCGAGTGTTGCTTCTACACCGGTGGTTCTTTGTTCCTCTCCACGACTTGTACCAGGATTATTTCTCATCCTTTCATACACTTTCACCATGTTTTTAAAAGCTTGACTTAAACCTGAATGTTTAATACAAGTTAGCCTAATTATACTTTTAACCATCTTTTGGTGAAACATATAAGCATACATTCACAAGATTTTCATGCAAGTTTTGGTTTACCATTTTCGTTTATTGACTATAATAATATATTGCACATTCGCTAAACTAAATGTTTCAAAGTATGATCATGGTTTACACAACCCTATCATTTATTTGCTAAACTAAAATACCCTTTCAGGGTTACTAAGCAACTACTTGTCCACAATATATTATTTAAGATCTAAATCTTCTAAGTCAAGTTTTCCAAAAACATTGATTTCTTTGATGAGTTTGTCCACTAGAACATTATGTTAGTTCTACTAACATAGACATATTAATCTATCTTATGTTCTACCATTTTCCTTCTAGAATTGCAAGAGAGTTTACATGTCCTACCTATGATGACATTCGGTCTTCATTTCCTGGTATACTAGACATTACCTTGCCACATTTCGTGCAGCCTCTTACTCTATCTTTTCCTAGGTTATAGTGGTTTCTCATTCGACATTTTTCGTCGTCATTACGATTTCCTAATCTTGACATTCCTCTCCTTTTTCCTTAGAGTCATAAAACTATACTGCAGGATAAGGTGTGTATTGGTCATTCTTCCTAACCTTCCTACATAACCTGATTGCATAATCTTCCGAAATTCTAGGTAATATCATAAATTATTTTTTTCTTTCACTTTTCCTAAGTTCTTTTCTCTTGCCACTGCAGCACAAGAAATTTTCAACCATTATCTTTTGATAAGGTTTATGCATTGTTGCGTAATGAGCTCATAGGTTTTAGTGTAGAACCTGGTAGCTTTGATACCACATGTAACGACCCCATCCTTGGGTAATTAAAAAATTTCCACTTTTCACTTCAAACATATAAAAGTAACAAGTAACAAAGACATTACAATAAAATTATTCCTTTCTTTATTGATAAATACATGCAAGTTACAATATATATTTCCACATGAATTCCATTTTCATTGCAAATATAAATCAGAGTACAAAAGTAAAACAATTACATACATAGTTCGTAAGATTTTGCACAAATAGTAGTAAGACGGTCCAGGTTCCCTTCCTTTCAAATCTTGGTGTATCCGTCACCTTTTGTGGAGGAGAAACATCACTTGGGCACTTTTCTGCCAACCACTGACTCTTAATGCAGTCCCCCGCACATCTATCATTCAATAGACGACCCTCCCTTCGAATGAAGAGATTGGTAGAGTATCTGGCTGTGACAACCCAACTGAGCATAGTGTTGTGTCCTATACATCTAGAACTTGCTATTTCACAATCCCAAACTAGCATGAAGGATCACAATGAACTGATAGTGTAGTCTCAAATATCTTACATCTAAGTGGATGTCATACATTTCACTACTTTGACCAAAGTATTCTCATTCAGTACTTCGAATGAAGGTCATCTATCATATACACTACTCAGGGCCAATTTGACTTAAGGCTATCTTACACTACGTGTAGGCTAATTCCTTACCATGGGTAGTCAATCACCCCAGACCCCCTACAACAACCTACCTATTTAGGAAATGAAAAATAGTCAACAAGTGTCCCTCAAGTAACTCCTATTCCAGAAATCTTTATCCACAAAGTACTTAGCTTATCATAGTTAACCTACTAACTTTAAGCTTTAGACTATACTTGGTACTAGTTTCACCTTGGTCCTAGTAATTAAAGACTAGTTTCCTTGTATTCTCCATATACGAAGATCATACAGAATAGGCTACATACATACAAAATGCAATCCAACTTAATCATATTCATTCTTTAATCCCATATACTTAAAAATCCCGTTCTTAGGTAAAGTAAAAACAACAGTTTCCCTTTCCCTTATAATTATTTTGCAGTCAAGACATTTCCTTTAGTCAATGCAATTATAAACAGAAAACATAATTTCTCTTTCACTAGATTGATCCACCTATGCTTTAATTCAGTTAATGCATAAAACAAACACCATGATTTCTTCTACTTTTAAAACAGAGATATTTTAAGAATGTCTTTCTCATGCCTGTTTCCTTAAGCTGGGCCTTGTTGCTGCCTTTGAATGCTCCTGATTCAACTGGTAACAACTCCTCTATTATTTTCCCCTAAAGAATCTCTCTCTCCTAATTGTCCTATTAAAATGCTAAACTCTTAGCTAAAGCTCAAAATGACTGGAAATCAATCACTGGTAATTGTTGGTTACTGTTATTTCAAAATGGATTTTATAGTAGGTGCGTACATAAGAATATGCAAAAAAAATGATAATCTCAAGATTTTCCATAGAATTATAATGGATGACTGTGAATTGCAAAAAGCAAATTTTGAAATTGGTGAAAGCAAATTGTGAATTGGTGAGATTGATAGGTAAATGAGCTCTTATTTATAGAGTTCAGATTCTCATGCCATCCTATAGATTTGGCATGAGAATCGACACCTCTATCCATTCGAAAGTGTCAAACTCATGGTGGCATTAGTTAAGAACCTTACTCAGCATTTAAAAGATGAGTCGACCCTTCTCAGTGAAGAATGATTCAAATAGCACATGATGAAAATGGTTCGATTGACACCTACAGGTGTCCTCTAGCAATGGCGTAAAAAACTGGCTAGTGTTTAATCATAGTGGGAAAATATCCCAGCTTAATGGTGTCCCACTTGACCCTTGTTTTAGGCTCTTCCAAACAGTTCAAGAGCCGTGTATCTTGCATTTTCGTGACCTTGTCTCTTCCTGTGTGCGTGTTTGTAGCAGCGCAATTTCTTCTTATTTCAAAAGTTTCAATTATATTGGCAGATGAAATATTTCCTATTTGATGTTTGGTGTATTATTCTGAACACTTTATGGTGAATAAAATACTTAAACATTTCAAACGAATTTCATAGTTTATTTCCCATGGTGAAACAATCGATATTTACCAAATGACTTAATAAAGTTAAGTCTTTTATTTTCCAATAAATTCCTTTTATTTAATATATATATTCTTATATATATATAATGTATTATATTAATATATATTTTATTGTAGTTTTATTTCTCTTCAAAATAAATATATGTATATATATATTTAAATATTTAATATTTAAATATACCTATATATACCTATATATTTATTTTGGTAAGACTATAATAACATATATTTGTATAATATTATATATATATATATATATATATATTTACATTTATATATGTATATACACATTTACATAATAATTGATTAAATACGTGTATTGTGAGTTAGTCAACATACTTTTATTATACATATTCATGTATATATGTGTATATATGTATATATGCAAATTCGGGATAGTATAATAATGTTATAATCACACATAATAGGTAGTGTGTATATGTTTATAGATGTGTAAGCCAATTATCTCGTCATGTGTATGTAGGTGTATGTATACCATGTCGACACATACGTATGGCATAATGGTTTGCCCATCGTACGTCTGTATCGCCATGTCATTCATATAGATACATATATATGAGAGATACATGTATACACATATACACCCTGCCTATGTACATATATCCAAACATGTTTCACATGCAAGGTCGCAAAACAACAAGTCAGGTTTACAAGTAACACCACTCACAAAGCACAAAGAAGTAATCCAAAACTCCTAAAGCCTATAGATGACTTATCAAGACCAACCTATTTGACTTAGTTCCTCTAAACCTTTAGTGAAGTGTGTGTATGCTCAATTGATTTAATTTACCGGTTATCCGACCAAGCCCCTCTCCCGAGTGATGTTTCCCCTTCGCTTGGAGGAATGGTTCATGTACCTGCACCCATAGACATACAATATCGGCAGTTACTTGTTCACAACTTTAATAGTATACAAAACATGTTAAGTTAGAATATTCGCAACTCAATAACTTGCATGCAACATTCATTAAGGATAATATTGATAGAAGTAGAATAAAATGAGACATTCATTAAATGGAAGCACACTCATATTGCTAAAAGGAAACCACATGTTTTATTCATTCTCCAAAATTCACTCATTATAGACAATTTCCCTATGAAAATAGTAGCTATACAATCGAGGTGTAACAAGAGGTTTGGGATGATATTAATTCTTTTTTATAGTTAATTGTGTTTATGTTTTGGAAAATACATAATAGTAAGAAGATCAAGGAATATATTCCTTTTCATATAAATGGTGAATTCCATATGACATTTTTCCTTGATAAACTATTCAATAACATTATAAATTTATAAACCAAGTCCAAAAACCACTTGAAACACATAGACGCCCTATTCATTATGAAGATCATTGTGAAATAATTTTAAACTTAATTTTAATTATTATTTTAGAAGGGTGAGTTATTACAAATCTACATGTCTATCGTTGTTTAAAAGATATGTCACATAACATGGTTTTAATTCTAAAGTTTTAAATGATAGATATATATTTAATTGAAGCTCGTAGAATTTTCATAATATTTATGTAGTATTGGTAATGAATTTCCATAATAATTATGTAACTATTGCAAATGATTTTCTATAGTAGCTAGTAAATTCTACAACAAATTTTTGTAATGATTGTATCATAGTCGTGAGTGATTTTTTGTAGTACCTCAAGGTTGCTACAATATAAATTTTATAAAAATAGTGATTATTATTAAACAATTTAATTCTTAGGAAAATTTACATGTTTTCTAATTCTTGTGCCTAAAATTCACCAACATTTTCTATGATGAAAGATTTTTGTAATACTTTAGAATGTTTTTGCATCAAACACCCTAGGAAATTAATAAACATGAGATCTTTGTCATGGAACCTAATTGAAACATTCTAAATGATGACAATAAATACTTTTAGTTGGGTTCAATAAATGTGTGCACTTTATATTCCTATCATTCCATTTGAACAAATACTTAGTATATTTATTACCTCTTCTTCACTTGACAATTTTAAAATGAAGAATATCATCTATCTATCTCTTTTTTCTTAGGTACTCATGATTTCAATTCAATAAGTTGATAATATAATTATTCAGTGTCATTTATAGATTTTCCTTCATGGGAGACATATAGATCTTCACATTATATTTTTGAGACATATTAATGTCCTTAGACAGTTCAATCTCATATACATTCTTAGAAAATTGTCTAAAATTCTACATGGCCTTAGTATTTTTCATTTGGGTTTGTCATTATTTTATAAAAATTCTCTTTCCTCAATTGTGCTAATAGACAAACACTTTATTTTCCATTCTCTTATAATTAAGATTCCCTTTACATCTTATATTTTTTAATTATCTATTCTTGTTTATACACTTATTGTATCTACTTCTCCAAATATTTAGCATGAGCATCATCATACTCAAATTTTATATACTCCTCAACTCAATGAAACATTAGTACTTTATATCTATACACAATTTAGAATGGATTTTTCTATATAATTATATGTATTGTTTCATCCTTGCATGTTTGTCTTGCACTCTTGAAGCTCTCATCCTTCCTCTCATCTTCTTCAAGCTTGTAGAATGGAGGGTAACACTTTGTTACTTTTATTGCATTATCTTTGTCTTTGCTTTCTATATGTATTGTCTATCTCCTTTCTTTATCATGTTTTTTCTATTGTAGTCTATTGGCTATTCATGGAGGTGGAAACACCAAAATAGGGGTTTGACTGAGGCAAACTCCAAGACATATCCCCAAAATGTTTTTGTCTGTGTGTGTAGGTACTTCATTCTCATGGAGCTTGTGGGAGGTTGGACCTACCTTCTCAGGTTGTTAGCACACCCTATGTGTTTTGGGTTGTGAACTCTGCTCTCTATTTGTACGAGACACCAAAGCACCACAAAGATGTCAGCACATTGCACTGTCATCCTAGACTCGTGTTGATGTCCTTTGGCCAAGAGCCAATTAGTTCATTATCCGAGACCTCTATGGTCTATTCATTCAATTCCTGAAGTTCCTTATTCTAAAAACCCAAAAACATAGATTAGCTTTTCCTTTTTTTGTCATTCCATCTTTTAACCCTTATCATTGAGGTGACTGAGAGAAATTCACTCCCTTTAGACCATGCTTGTCTTTGGACTTGGGAGTAGCGAATCTCCTCCACATTTTGGTGAACCCAACGTGAATTGTCCTTCTCCCTTCATCCTTATTTCAAAAAAAAATTCACATGTCAGGATGTGTAGTTAGTAGTGTGTTGTGGCGCTCTTTATGAGCTTTATGACCTAGTCAACTACATTTAGTCATGTTGATAGAAGGAATTTTCAGAATCTAGACATAGGATCTAGAAAGTTTAGTCCTACCCATACCGTTCCATCCTTCAAGGAGTTTTTTGTTTATATTTTCATTGGATATACTCCTCCTATCCTTGAAGCTAGGACCCATGTTCCTATCTCTCCCACCTCATTTATGACCTTTGCCTCCTCTTTAGAAGATGAAGCTTCTCTCAAGGTCCCTGCAAAGTAGGTTTACTCCTTAGAGTTGAGAATCATAGAGCTTGTGAGCTTCTTGGTAGGAGATCAAATTTTTTCCCAAATAGCTCCCATGGTTAAAAATTTGAAAGAGCTAGTAATGAAAGATCAAAGGGGTCTAGAGCACCTTTGTGGTATTGTTGATATTGAAGAGACCCATGTTCCCTCTTACACCTCTACCTTGAGTGATACTCAATATGTGGGGATCAGGAACTGTTGGAAGATGGTTGGAAATCTTGATGCTTGAGGTGCTAGTATGCATGACTGATGCGGCCCCTTTACGAAGCAGGATCGTGCAGTTAAAGTAAATAAGGTACCTTTAGGCTTTAGTTATTCCACATCTGAAGCTCAGAACATTGATGTAGGTACCTCTATCAACGTTGTTGCTAGCGTGTCTTCTGGTGCTAGTGTTGAATCCCGTAGTGGCACCAGTGTTAAGGGCTTTGTCGATGTGGTTCCTAGTGGTCATGTTGGTGGTTCAATTGGTCATACCTCATCTACTAATCCAGTCCTCAATGCTCTTTTATAGAACATGGGATGCATGCAAAATTAGTTAGCGAATTTGATCAACTCCTCCTCCCAGCCTATGTTTCAACCTTTTTCTCATCATAGTCCTCTTTCCATTTCCATTTTAAACACTCATATCCCTTAGGGTGTGGAGATCATGAAATTTGAAAAGTATAATGGTTGTGGAGACCATGGACACATGTCTCGTCCTTCAATGCACTATGTATTGATTTATTTCATGATGATGCTCTGTTGTCCAAGATATTCCCATGTTCTCTCAAGGATACTACCTTGGAATGGTATTGTGCCTTGCCTGATAATTCCATTTTCTCTTTTGACCAACTAGTCAATCAATTTATCCAACAGTTTCAGGCCACCATCGGGCCAAATATTTTGCAAGTATGAGTAGTTGGTGTTGTCATTGATGTCAACAGGCGTATGCTTGTGATGTCATTGATGTCATGTTTTTTCATTAATGTCAATTGGTTCATACTATTGGTGATTATTGGAAGTCTATTGATGGTTGAGAAGTTGTGATGATGCTTTGATTATTTTCACTATGTTGTCATTAGTAAGTGGTACTAGTATCAACCTCTAGTGTTTCTTTGATAAACTTGTGTATGGTTGAGTTGCTATATTGGTTTGGTTGTAATGAGGAGGTGTTCTAGATGATGAGAATGTGTTTGTGGTGCTTGGTTTCCAAGTAATTATGAGAAAAATTGAATAAAAGAGGAAACAACGTGTTGTAAAAGTGTTATGGCATACAGATTGGTGTTATGGTTTTGCTTCGCATTTCTTCTATGTTGAAGATCTACTTGTACAGTTTGAATATGTTGATCGGAGGTATTCATAAGTTTATATCCAAATTTTCTTGGTCTGGATTATTGTGCAGAGAAAGTTGTGTTCACCAATGTGTGAACTATGTATTGTAATATTATTTGGGAGAAATGGTTTTACTCTGTATTTCTCCACAGATTGTTTTTTGGTCTTGCGGTTTTGGAAGTGTGTTGATAAGGTTCATATCTACCTTCTATTGAATTTTTTCATGGTTTGACACTTTGCAAGTTTATTTCTTGAGTTACAGTGTGTGGAATATTATATGAATGTATTGGTTGTGCACATTCTTCAGGTGAAAGCTATTGCAAGAGAATTTTTTGGATTTTAGGGTATTTTTTGGAATATTCCAGATTGTGTTCAAGTTTTTTGTGTGGTTAACAAGTTGTCTTTGGATTAAAGGAAGTGTGTACTTAATTTTTTAATGGTGTTTACACAGGTTTGGTTGACCTTGGGTGTTTACACTAATTATGAATTTTCTTCGGTGATTGTGGAAGTGTGGCATGGCATGTATGAGTGGATTTAGGTATCATTTAAGGTGTGATGTGGTATGCCTTCATTCCTTTCCACCACAAGAATGTTTTGGTGATGACCTAATTTAAATTTGCACTATTGAGGTGCATAGCCAACCTTGTCAATTATTTTCAAGGTTGAGGATGGTATAAATATGTGTTGTGTTGATGGAGGTTGTGTGTGTAGTGAGGGTGATGCAAATTGTAGAGTTGTGAAGTGTGAATGTTTGAAGTGCAATGTGAAGTTTAATGAGTTAGACTATTGGAAGTAGTGAGAAGAAGGTGTCTACAATCTTCAAAAAGGTTGCAAATGTGTTGGTAATGTTGTGGTGGACTTTTCTGTTGCATTGAGATGGATTTCATTGTAACAAAAAAATTTTTTTGTTTGTAATCTGACAGTGAGCCCTTCTTTCTTTTGGGTAGTGAGCCTATTATATTCGGTGTTGCAATTACTTTATATTGTGAGCTAATCCTTAGCATGGTTTTTCCCATCTTGGTATTTCCACGTAAATTTTGTGTTCTATTGTGCATGGTTTTGATGTGTTTCAGTTTATGTTATTTGCTTTCATGCTAAATCATTCTAATAGATTAAAGGCTAATAAATTTGATGTGGATCTGAATGTTAATGAGGTTTTTGATGTTTTAATGTACAACTGATTCACCCCCCCCCCTCCCTCTTAGGTGTCTTGTGCATTCAACAATTGGTATTAGAGAAAGGTTCCTTGGAAGAAATATTAAACACTTGAGATAGATTTGGGATGGCGCACAAGAGAGATGCTCCTCTATTTGATGGATTAGATTATGCATTTATGCATTTTAGAAGACAATGATGTAATTTTTTCTAGTATCCCTTGGATATGGATTTTGGAATTTTGTTGTGACTAGATACACTATGCCTACAAATGGTTCAAGTACTAATGATGAGATCAAGGACTATGAAAAAAATGGTAAAGAAAGATATGCTCTTTTAAGTGGTCTTTCTAATACTAAACATGTGAAATTTATGAATCTGAAAATTGCTAAAGAGATCTGGACAAAATTGGAAATAATTTATGAAGGATATGATAAGGTCAAACAAGATAAGATGTAGAATCTAAATATCATATTTGAGAACATGTGGATGTTAGAACATGAAAACATTACAAGCTTCATGCATAAGGTGGATGAAACTGTCAACTCCATGAAAGGTCTTGGTGGAAAGCTTGAAGAAGTGGTAAAGAAGGTACCGAGAACCCTTCCTAAAGCCTATAGTCATAAAGTTTATTCTTTTGAGGAAGCTCAAGATTTAAGAAAATATACTAGAGATCAATTATATGGTAATTTATCTACTTTTGAAATGAGAGGATTTGGTCCAAGTAATGCAAAAGTGGAGATTGCTTTTAAGGTTGGGAAATCAAAGAAGATAAAGGAATCATATCAGGAGGATCTTGATGATGTTGAAGCAAACTTTGTGAGAAGAATGAAAAAGGGTACTGTAAAATATAAAGATAAGTTACCTTCCAAATATTTCAATTGTGGAAAGATAGGTCATTATACTTCAAGATGTCCAAATAAATCTTTGAATGATAAGAATAAGGAGAACAAAGGTAAGACAATTAAGAAAATTTATTGTGTTAGAGAATATTCCAGTATATCTAATGATGAATCTGACTATGTGGATGATGAGGATAGTGAATGCTTGTTCACGGCTATAAATGTTGAATCTATTTTTCTAACTCTTAGAGATGTGTGAAGGAAAGAGCTCCAGAAGCAAGGAATGATACTAAAGGAACTATGGTGATTTATTTTCATGCTAGAGAGGAGAAGAACTACTAGATTGTTGATAGTGGATGCTCAAATCATATGATTGATGAAAAAAGTAAGTTTGTTAAACTCGTGAAATATGAAGGAGTTCTAGTTAAGTTTGGTGATGATACATCTACTAAGATTGTGGAAAAGGTTCAATCAATTTTGATGGAAAGCATAATATAGATGATGTTATTTATGTCAAGGGTCTAAGGCAGAACCTCTTGAGTGTTGTACAAATGTGTAGCAAAAGCTATAATCTTATGTTTTAGGATGATGGATGTGAGATTAGAAAAATCTCTGCAGATGTGGTTGCTATTGGAAAAAGGATAGATGGAAATGTTTATCGGCTTAAAGGTGGTGATGGTCATTACTTTATGACTTAGATTAATTAAAGTTGGATTTAGCATAATAGAATGTGTCACATCAATTTTGATAGCCTAGTAAGGATCAGTTTAGTTTGAGCTATGAGAGATCTGGCAAAGATTACAAAGCCTATTAATGTTATTTGCAAGGAATGTAAGATTAGGAAGCAAGAAAGAAGAAGTTTCAAAGTCAAAGAACAATTTACTATTGGACTATTGGAATTGTTGCATACAAGTATTTGGTCCTACCATAGTAAGAAGTTTTCTAGGTGACAAGTATATCATGTTATTAATTGATGATTACTCTAGAAGGACTTGGGTTACTTTTCTCAAAGAAAAATCAGAAGCTCTAGAGAAGTTTAAACCATTTAAAGTTATGGTTGAAAATGAAATGGATATGAAAATTAAATTTTTGAGGTCTGACAGAGGTGGAGAGTTCACCTCCAATGAGTTTAACAGTTTTTGTGAGAATCATGGAATAAGGAGGAATTTATCTGCCCCTAGAACTCCTCAACATAATGGAGTGGTTGAAAGAAAGAATGTGACTATTTAGGAAGCTGCAAGAACAATGATGAAAGAGGAAAACCTACGGAAAGTCTATTGGAGAGAGTAAATTCATATTGTATTCTACATACTTACAAAGTACACACAAGAGAAAATAGTGCAAAGACTCCCTATGAGTTGTGGTATGGAAGGATTCCTATTGTCAAATATTTCAGTGTTGGTTGGAAAGTGCTATATTAGAAGAGATGAAGAAAACTCGAGAAATTTTGACACTAGTTCAAATGAAAGTATATTTCTTGGATATTCTACAAGAAGAAAAGCTTATTGGTGATACAAGAAGAGATTGTAGAAGATTTTTGAGAGTGCAAGTGTCAAAGTAGATGAAGACCTGCATAAGAACTCAATGGTGATAGAAGGATATGAATTAGATGAGTTCTCTTACAAATCAAATAATAAAGGTGAAGGTAAGGAAAAAGAAGTTCAGATTGAAGAGGAAGACGCTCCATAAAGGATCCCTAAAACTCCTAATTATGTGCAAAAGAATCATTCTAAAGATCAGATCATTGGTGAAAAAATCAAAGGTATGTTGACAAGGAGAAAAGTTGTTATGATTGAAGAATAGGTAAATCTATGTTTACTTTCTAAAGTTGAACCTGAAACAATGATTGAAGCATGCAAAGATGAATATTGGATCAAGGCTATAGAAGAAGAGTTAATGAAAATTGAGAAAAAATTAGACTTGGGAACTTGTCCCAATACAAACAAACAAGAATGTAATTGGAACCAAGTGGTTATTTCATAACAAACTGAATGAGAATGGAGAAGTAGTGAGAAATAAGGCAAGGATTGTGTACAAAGGTTACTCACAAGTGGAAAGAATAGATTTTGAAGAGACATTTTCTCCCGTGGAAAGAATGGAAGCTATCAAAATGGTTTTGTCTTTTGCAACACATAAAGATTTCAAATTTTATCAGATGGATGTGAAATATTTTTTATTGAATGGTGAGTTGAAAGAAGAGGTATACATTGAACAACTGGAAGGATTTCAGTTATCAAACAAACTGGATATGGTCTGTAGATTGAAGAAGGCACTTTGTGGATTGAATCAAGATCCCAGAGCTTGGTATGCAAGGTTGGACAAGTACTTGATACAACACAGAATCAATAAAGGTACTGTAAATAGTAATATTTATTTTGAAGTTAAAAAAGATCAAATATTGATTGTAGTTGTGTGTGTTGATGATATAATCTTTGGAGGAAAAGAAGCTATGTACAAAAGATTTGCAAAAGAGAAATTTGTATGTTTGGGGAGATGAATTTATTCCTTGGACTGTAAATCAATTAGACAAAAAAATGTATATTCATTTCATAATCAAAGTATGTCAAGGAAATATTGAAGAAGTTTGGAATGGAAGATTCTAAACTGGTATGTACCCCTATGGTTACTAGTTGCAAGTTGAGTAAGAATGATGTATCTCTGAAGTTTGATCAGAGTAAGTACAAATCAATAATTGGAGGATTGATATACCTAACTTCTACTAGATCGGATATCATGCATGCAGTTTTTCTTGTGGCTAGATTTTAAGAAGATCCTAGAGAGTCACATGTTGCAGTAGTAAAGAGAATATTCAGATACTTGAAAGGCACTCTAGAACATGGTTTATGGTATCCAAAGGATATTGATTTCTCTTTGAGTGATTATACAAATGTAGATTGAGCAGGTTGTGTGGATGACATGAAAAGTATAAGTGGTGGTGCATTTTTTCTTGGATGCAGATTGGTGTCTTGGCTAAGAAAGAAGCAAGATTCAATGTATTTATCTACTATAGAGGTAGAATACATTGCAGTTGTATCTTGATGCACACAAGTGTTATGGATGAGGAAAACCTTAAAGGATATCAGAGTGTTATATGATGAACCAATTTCTATATTTTATGATAATACAAGTTCTATTAAAATTTTAAAGAATTCGATAATGCATTCAAGGACAAAACATATTTCAATTTGATATTACTTTTTGAGAGAGAAGGTTGTAGAGAATGAGGTGAAGCTAGAGTATGTGCCTACAAAGGATTAGGTTTCTAATATATTTACTAAGTCTCTTCCTAAGGATACTTTTGAGTATCTTCGAGAGAATTTAGGGGTTATTACCCCTCCTTTAAACTATATGCATAAGGATATGCATCGAAGTCTAGTGGACCTCAAGATTCATTCCTTGTTCTGGATTGATGTTGGTGGCTACCTCGCAAGGAGAGTAGGTAGTGGCATTGTTTGTTGTTCAAATTAGGGGGAGTAAGAATTGGTGCAGGTTAGTTTTGTCCTTTGTCAGTTGTGTCAAAGGATATGTGCAGTGGGTGACTAGTTGGTACAGTTTGTTGTGTGCTCCTAAGGGGTAGTATGCAGAGCAGTAAACAAAAAAATATGTTGCAGAGCAGTGGTAAGAAGGTACAAGTATGATTAATTTTAAAAGGGGAGAGTGAGAGAGGTGTAAAATCCTTTACCATGATATCAAAGGGGGAGAGAGAATAATATGAAAAAGGAAAGAGTCAATTAAGAAATGGAGAGAGAGTAAAGTGAACAAAGAGAATATGATATAAGGGGGAGAAAGAAAAAGAGTTGGTATGGAATAGTGTATTGGTGATCAAAGTTTTGTTTGTTGTTGGTGGTTTTTTCACATCATGTATTTCCACCATTGACAAAGGGGGAGCTTGTTTCATTAAGTATGAGTAGTTGGTGTTGTCATTGATGTCAACAAGCTTATGTTTGTGTTGTCATGTTTGTCAACTGGTTCACACTTTTGGTGATTGTTGGAAGTCTATTGATGGTTGAGAAGTTGTGATGATACTTTGATTAGTTTCATTATGTTTTCATTAGTGAGTGCTACTACTATCAACCTCTAGTGTTGCTTTGATAAGCATGTGTACGGTTGAGTTGCTATATTGTTTTGGTTGTGATGATGAGGTGTTCCAGATGATGAGAATGTGTTTGTGGTGCTTGGTTTCCAAGAGCTTTTGATAAAATTTGAATAAAAGAGGAAATAATGTGTTGTAGAAGTGTTCTAGAATAGATAACAATGTTTTGGTTTTGCTTCACATTTATTTTGTGCTAAAGATCTTCCTGTGTGGTTCAGATATGTTGATTAGAGGTATTCATAAGTTTTATATCTAGAGTTTCTTGGTTTGATCATTGTGTAGAGAAATTTGTGTTCAATAGTAATTGAACTATGTATTGCAGTACTGTCTGGGAGAAATGGTTTTGCTCCACATTTCTCTGCAGTTTTTTTTGGTCTTGCGGTTCTGAAAGTGTGCCAATAAGGGTCATATCTACCTTTTGTTGAAGTTGTTTGTGGTTTGGTGCTCCACAATTTGATTTATTGAGTTATAGTGTGTGGAAGATTATTTGAATGTACTGGGTGTGTACATTCTTCAGGTGAAAGTTTTTGTGAAGGAATTTGTTGGATTTCAGGGTATTTGTGGAATAGTCCAAATTGTGTTCAAGTGTTGTGTGTGGTTTACAAGTCATCTTTGGATTAAAGGAAACATGTACTTAATTGTTTACTAGTGTTTACATTGGTTCGACCGACCTTGGGTGTTTTTACTAATTGTGGATTTTCTTCGATGATTGTGGAAGTGTGGCATGACATGTATGAGTGGATTTAGGTCCAAGTTAAGGTGTGATGTGGTATGCCTTCATTCCTTTCCACCACAAGAATGTTTTGGTGTTGACCTAATTTGAATTTGCGTGGTTGAGGTGCATAACCAACCTTGTCAACTATTTTCAAGGTTGAGGATGGTACAAATATGTGTTGTGTTGATGGAGGATGTGTGTGTAGTGAGAGTGATGTGAATTGTAGAGTTGTGAAGTGTAGTATGAGGTTTAATGAGTTAGACTATTGGAAATAGTGAGTAGAAGGTGTCTATAATCTTTAGAAAGGATGTGAATGTGTTCGTGATGTTGTGGTGGAATTTTTTGTTGCATTGAGAAGTATTTCTCATTGTAAAAATCTTCTTTCTTTTTTTTTTGTAATCTGGAAGTGAAACCTTCTTTATTTTAGGTAGTGAGCCCTCTAGCCGTAAGCATATTGTATTCGGTGTTGCAATTACTTTATATTGTGAGATAATCCTCACCATAGCTTTTCCCCTTTTGGGGTTTCCACATAAATATAGTGTTGTATTGTGCATGGTGTTGATGTGTTTCCATTTCTGTTATTTTATTTCATGTTAAATAATTCTAATAGATTAAAGGCTAATTAATGAGGGTTTCGATGTTTTAATGTATAAATGATTCACCTTGCCTCTCAATTGTCTTGTACATTCAACAACATATCACTTTCAGTGATCTCATCTGATGCAAGCATGAGACTCATGAGAAGCTAGGTGATTTCATAGCTCGATATTAGGTTGTATTTGCTCAAATTTCTTATCATTTGCCTAATTTTAATGTTCAAAAAGTTTTTATCAGGAACTTGTAGCTTGCACTACAAGAAAATTTAATTTTAATGAAATATCCCTCTTTTGTGCATTTGTGTGTTGCTTTGCAAGATTACCATCAAGTGGTTTTCTATTATGGGGATTCTTTCTTGTGCTCCCACCAAGATAGTCAATTAGTCATGTCAATCTCTGGAAAGAATAAGGTCGTGGAAAACATGGTCTTTGTTCCATCAGATAAAAATACTCCATGACATAATATAAATTTTACTAAGTTATCTAAATCATATAATATCATATTGCAAAAGTTATTAAAAGATAAAATTAATAACTCTGATTGAGATTTGACCACTGTCTAAGTCATATCCTCAATGGTATGACTCTCAAAAGTTCTTTCAATGCCAATAAGTTGCTATACATGATACCAAAATATGTGTTTTCCTGTGTCATGACATGATTCAAGACCACACCAACGACAAGACTATCTACCTCAACAATAGAAAATAGAACTCTAACAAGTCTGTAGCGAAGCCTAACAACCAACTTTAGATATACATAGATCCTTTCCCATCACACTCAACCAATTTGGTTGTTTCTTCTTTCTCATCTTCTAATATTGCCCCATCTGAATATGTGAATATAGTATCACTCACTCATCTTCCTCCTATAGAGCATGTGAATGTTGTTCCTGACATTACATTCACCTCACACAATTTTCCCCTAAATAAGGAACCTTCTTTGCTTTATGTTCCCACTCACATCAATGGTAATGTCATCACATGCATTATGGTTGATTTGTCGAGTTGTGTGAATGCCATTACAAAGGAGGCTCTTTTTATTAATAATTTACAGAACAAGAAATATGATGAATCGTAGGCTACCCTTCGCACTCATGATGGGTTTTATATTGCGCCTATGGGTGGAATTTCTTTGTTGGTCCTAGTAGGACCTAAGTTGTGGATGTCCCATTTGTTATGATTATGGAGTTTGACTTATTTAGGGAAAGGCTAAGCATTCGATGGCTAGCCTCCACGAATTTAGTCACTTATGTGATCCACAAATGTTTGAAGTTTCCCATGTGGCTACTATACACATTGTCCAAGATGTTGGATACAAGCCATTGACAGTGAATTGAGGCTTCTCCCATGACCACTTTTGGCCTACCCTAGTCAGAGATCTCCCTCCTAGGGGAGATCTTTTATATAGAGCTTATTGCAGATACAAGACTGGGGACTCAATGTCAAAGGGTGGTTTTCCCCTATCTCCTTATGTTGTTTATCTTAAGGATTTTTTGCACACACAACAAAATGCTTCACTTCTGCCCCTCCAAAGGGGAAGGACAAACTTTCTCTTTCCCTTGAGCCTTCCCCTCCTAGTTCTTCTTTTGTATCTTCAAATTCCTCTTCCCAACCCTTGGTGGCATCCTATGTTCCTACTACTATGCTTATTATAGGAAGGGAAAGGCGCCCATGCTATGGAAGTCAAAGCCCCAAGTTTTCCAACTTCCTATTTTACCCACGGTGCCCCAACCAACCCTTTATATCATGGGGAGGCATTCTCTTGGGGTTGTTCCTACATTTTAGCCTCCACAACCTCTGTTTATTCCTCCACCTACTCCTAGAGAAGGGAAAGGAAAGAGGCTCATCGCTGAGAAACTAGTTTCTATTCTTGGTTTTGTGCTTCCTCCTCTTGTTCCTCCTATGGATCTCATCATTCCACTAGCAATGGTTGCAAAGGTTTCTCATGTGGTAGAGAAGGAACCCCCAAACTCTTCTCAAGTCATGCCTTCTAGTGCCCATAATTGATGTAACTAGCTTGCACATGAGCGTAAGCATCGACAAAAGGCTCTAGCTAAGGAGCACACCACCTTGTAGAAGAGTGGGGAGGAGTCTATTGTTTCGGTTTTTTCTCCTATCTTTTCTTTTTTCTTAGTTCCCATTGCCTTTGTTCTTGTTTTGGCTTCATCGGTGGATCTCAATGAACCTCCCCCCAAAATGGTGTAGATGTTCATCACTCCCTCAATATACCCTCCCCTTCTTACCTCTCTTCCAAAAATTCCTCCTTTCTCACAACCCATCGACATGCCTCACACAAAGGTGGTTTCCTATGTAGCTTCATCTCCTTCTTCTACTTCTGCTTCATCTTTGGGGATTTTGCATCCTTTGATGAATTGCAAGTCAGAGGATGACCTCACTTTGAGTGATGGTCGAAAGAAGTTGTCTCCACCCTTTCAGTCTTTTTTTTATTTGGCTTGTGCCATCCTTGTGATGGAGGCATCCCCGCATCCCCAGAGTTTATCATTTCCCCTTTTCACAAGGTCAATAGTGAATCTCACTTGGCTTATCCTCCTCCCGCTTAGTTGAAACATGGCTCTCTTGAAAAGTGCATGCTCAACTCATTGGAGGATATCCTAACTCTATACTCGATCTTTGAGATATCAGTTACCTTAGTATCATAAGAGCTCAATGAGGAGGACCTTGATGGGCCTTCTTCCTTGTCCCTTGTCGTAGGTGATTCGATCGATGCAACCCTTGCTATCCCTCCCCTCTAGGCTTGTCCTCCCTCCCCTTACAATGATCTAGATTAGGTGTAGGATGACCATTTGGTGGATTCAGATTAGGTTCACACCTCTTCTACACCTTTAGAGTAGATTTTTTGTGTTTGCTTGTGTTCCCCCATACTTGTATGTATATGTTGTGTTCTCTTTCTTGGAGGACCCTTTCTACCCTTGTAGGTGCTTGGATATAGGAATGAGAATCTATCATAACCTTCTTCTATTTGTTTCATCATTCTTCTATATGTTGTAAACTTTTCTTTTTCACATCGAGGATGATGCAAAGCATTGGGGGCATTTAGGCCTTCTTCCATGTTGACCTAATTTTTATTTTTTATTATCTTCATGTGCTCTTCTTCATGTTTTGATAGATTTGGGGGTCGATGGTAGTTCATACATATATTATATTATATCTATCCATTTATATCTATGAGAAGTTATGACCCCAAATTATCAGATCCCCCTGTCCTCTTGATTTCTTTGTCTCTACCTTTCTGCTTCATGATGTTGTTGTTTTTATGTGTTGTCCCTCATGATTGTGACAATATTTCATTAATACATATTGCCATGTATCTCATTCCATGACATCTCTTGTCTTTCATTTCTCCTTAAAATGACATGTGCTCCTTTGTGTAGCACACACCATTCTAAGGGGGGGGGGATATCATATCTGCTCAATTTCCAACAAGGAGTATTCTTTCAAAATGATTCCTTGATGAAGGATGTTTCAAAAGGATTCCTTAATGAAAAAATCACTTAATGTCTTTCAAAAGGAGTTTTCTTTCAAAAAATTTCCTTGATGTCTTGATGTCTGAAAGGGATTCCCTAATGAAATAACCCCTTTATGAAAAGTCTCTTTCATAAGGATTCCTTAGTGTTTGGTTCTTGGTGTCTTATATTTGATATTTGATATCTTGTTTCTTGATGTTTGGATGTCTTATATCTTGGTGTCGAATGGACTCTAGCCATGCTAGCCATACCTATCAGTGTCATCTTATATCTGATCAAATTGTGTCATGAAAATTTTATGATTTTTCACTTTTTTACCAAACATGTTTGTCTATAGCTAGCATGCTTGTGGTGAGATTGTAGCTATCTTTGCAAGATTAAATACCTGTGTCCTCTTCACATTATGGTGGAGATCCCCTTTTCACGCCATGTATATTGGATTGAAGGATTGCTTCCTCCCTATTTTTAGTATATCCTCTTTAATCTCTTTCTAATTTGGCTTGTACATCCTTTGAAATAAATGCTCGCTAAAGTGGGGGGGAAATTTTATGGAATAAAATTGCACCCTAGTACAATTTCCCATAACATAGCCTTACTTTAGCCTTGTAAAATTGGTAATTCTAAAACCCATCATCATAAGTCGTTTATCCTTTCCGTACCTTGTCGTTTTCTATCGATAAAGGGAATTTTGACTAGTATGCTTCCATCATGCAAACATCTATGGATTGCGTGAATGTCCCTAATAGATTCCCAAGTCAGTAGACATTGGGAGGTTACATTTCATGGAATCCACAAATTGTAATGCTTCCTGCAACTACAAACCCACCTGAAAACAACTCTTTTGCCTATAAACACCCAATTTTGAACTCACTTTATCATTCCATTCAATTTCTCTCGCATTCTAACATTCACTCTGGAAAATTCTCACTTCACTCCACTGATTCTTCCACTTTATTCTTGGTTCCATTCTCTCTACACCATTTTATTGCAATTTTCAAGCTCTACATCATCCTTGCATGTTCGCCATGTGCTCTTGAAGCTCTCAAAGCTCTCATCCTTCCTCTCAACTTCTTCAAGCTTGTAGAAGGGAGGGTAACTCTTTGTTACTTTTATTACATTATCAATATTATAGTTAGCATATAGATTGTCTTTTCTTTCTATACATATTGTCTATCTCCTTTCTTTATCATACTTTCTCTATAGTGGTCTATTGGTTGTCTATGGAAGTGGAAACACCAAAGAAACGGTTTGACTAAGGAAAACTCTAAAAAATAGCCCCAACATTTTTTTGTCTTTGTGCGTGTAGATACTTTGTTTGTGTGGAGCTTGCAAGAGGATGGACCTACCTTCTCAGGTTGTTACCACACCTTGTGTGTTTCAAGTTGTGAACTCTGCATTCTTTCTGTATGAGACACTAGTATGCCACAAAGATGCCAATGTGTCATATTTTTGTCCTTGACTTGCGTTGATGTCATCTAGCTGAGAGCTAGTTAGTTCATTAACTAAGACCTTTGTGGTCTATTCATCCTATTCTTGAAGCCCCTTATCCTGAAAACCTAAAAACATAGATTATCTTTTCCTTTGTTCATCATTCTATCTTTTAACCCTTGTCATTGAGGTGACCCAAGGTAATTTTATCCCTTTAGAACCTATTTGTCTTGGTACTTGGGAGTAGTGAATCCCCTTCTTCACAGTTAGGTCAAAAATAATTTAGGATCTTGGAAAGAGAAACAACAAACCTATGATTGAAATCCATGTTAGACTCTCCCTATTTCCATTTTATGTTTTCTTATTCTTCAACAAGAGCAACAAGGTCCAAATGCAAATAAAATTCTTCTTCAAATCTAGTCACAAGTTGATTCCATTAAGAAAAAGAATGCTCAAGGAAACGAGCATACCAATTCTTCACCTTTCCATCCAGTGACCTAACAAAAAATCTCATCCAAATGTCTTCATCATTAAACTGACACTTTTTCATGAAATATTAAAATAATCCAACATGTGCACCCCCGTACAAATGATCATAGCCACCAAACTTAGACATCAACCTATAAATCAAATATCACATTTTTTTCCTTTCATAATTGACCTAAGAAAGTTCAAGTTACATATAAATGGGATCAAATGGGACAATAGGGGATGGATAAACCTTATTTTATGTAACAATAGGATGTCATTTTGATTTTATGGCCTTAATTTTTCTTCTCGTTGTCTTTCTAACTCAACGAGCACATCCATCATCAACTTATTTTTAAATATAGATACATGCAACTCTAAATTTGAGTTCATGCTTTGTGTCTAGCTATATATGAACAAGATGGGGGCTCATCTTCATAATATTCTTGGTTTTATATCCTACCATAGACCCTAGGGTTTGAATTTTATGTCACATTTGTTTATGTATCTTTAGGGTAAATGATTGCACTCCAGTTAACCATTTTTTGTTACAACTACTTATATATGATAGAAAAGAGAGAGGAGACAAATAATTTATTTCTTTACCAAGAAAGATACAATGCATTGAATTGGAATAAAATGAGGTAAATAAAAACTAGATAAGGCAATTTTATTTTTGTTCATGAAACATGAACAACATCAAAAAAAACTTTGTTCTTTGACATTAGAGTCACCACCTCATAAATGTGAGGGAATCCTTAGAGCACATGAACCTCCAAGGCACAACTTTGATTTTAGGTTGTGGCCACCAATAGATTACTCAATACCTTTTCAACCCAATAATATTTGTCATTCTCAATGTCATTCTATTAGCGTAAGTAGATGGGATGCTAACTTAATCAACCAGCAAGAATAACAAATTGTTTACCATTGACAACAACAATAATCCATGCTAAGTTCTCCTTGGAAATGGTGTCATTCTATTGGTTTAATTTGATAGGAAGCTAAACTTAACCCAAATAAAATAATAATTACAAAATTCTATTATTGCGGTGTTTAAAATGTTTCTAATTTCCTAAGACTCAACAACAACTAATTCTTTCCTAATAATGGTGTTGTTCTATTGGGTCCCAGAGCTGTTTCTTCACTTCTTAGAACCAAATCTCACTCATGAGGCCAATTTTTTCATCATGCAATAGAAATCATCTCTTCAATAGATCATGGAGGGTTGAATGCCAACAAAAAGAGAGTGGGCTATATCTCCTATGCTTTGAGTTTAGCTTAGACTAGAGAGGGTATTCCTTGGGGTATACCTTAAAAGGCATTGAAATCACATAAAATGAATAATAATAAAATTATGTCAACTAAACCCAACATTATGTCTTAGTCCCAAATACTATGATTTGACCAAGAATAATCAATCACCTAGAAACCCCTATAAATCTAATATAATTATGCAAGCATGACCCACACTAAAAATATATCTATTGAGTGTTTAGTTAAGAATAAATCCATGGTTATATCATAGGATCATGATTGCACTACTCCTACTCTTATACTATTGATTTATGTTTATTTTATGGTGTGAGATTGGTGCATGGTTCTAGACTAGTGTCTATCTATTGGGTAAAGGGTTGCAAACACACCGAGAAGAGGAAAAAGAAGAAAAAAAGAATATGGAGCTATGTATTTGCATACAATAATGATTGTGAAATCTTACAATAGAGAACATTTAGTAATCCAAACAATTGCATATATCAATATATAAAGTAAGAAATATCATTATAAACCTTACAATGTTTTCATAATATTGTTACATTCATCTTACCTAACATTATATTCATGCTAGCAAATGTGACAAAGTAAAATCCCTAGCTGTGACTAAGAAACCTTCATGAATACACACTTAATACCATGGAGAATATTTTTAATAAAATACCCCTACAATACTAATCTTCTTCTATTTTGTACATTTACAATCGTTCAACAAATTAGATCCGACATCAATGGCTTCTCTGCAACATACTTAAAAATATTTGGTATTTGGTGGACCACTGTTGAACCAACCTCTGAAAATGACAAAAAATTGTGCCTGTAGGGCATCAAACCCTAATCACGACACTATAGTGCTTTCAAAATATGCAATTGGGAATAAATCTCACTCAAAATGGGCATTTCAGATCGATGGAGAACACTTGCATTCAATTCTAGTAGTCAGGTAGAATGACGCCATTAATGGAGTTGGTGAAATAGGCCGAAGAGTAGCGCATCACATAAACTTGTCAAATAAACACTTCAAAATTTATTGGTACTTTAAATGGTTTGGCATTAAAATGATCAAACCCCCGAGAAAGGAACAAGGAAGCCATTAGGAATTTAGCCTTGGGCTTAAAGAAACCTATATGCTAAAATAGGAGGAATGGAAGAGGGACATTGAAAGTCCAACATTCGAGGAAGGGTGAAGCTTAAGAGAACAAGGTAGGAAGGTAGGCGAATCCTCAAAAGCTCAAAAAAATGACTTGGAGGAATTTCTAATGGGAAAAGGGAATGAGTCAAGGATGCCAAGGTGGTAACAGGGAAGATCTCCTAAACTCTGGTTTTGCAAAGACACTAGTGGGGTTTTGAGGATAAAAAGATGGAGGGATGCATGTCAAAAAGGGACGAAGGTATGAAAGACATCAATGGCCCAAAATTTCAAAAGGAGGAACACTTGGGCAATTTGCAAGGTGGACTTCAATTGTCGAGGAGATATTAGAATGGCATCTAAATGAGGCATGAGAGGAAGTTAGACATCAACAACCCAAAATTCTAACAATAGGAACATAGGAATTTTAGGATTCAAACTTTGGGGATTGAGGGGACTAAGGAGATGGTAGAGAGGGAAAAGAAACCCCGATGGACCGAAAAGCCAACAACATTGAAACTTAGCCACTTTTACAAGGGCGTGATTGGGGAATCTAGGTCAATAGAGAAATTATGCAAGAATGAGGAACATCAAAAGTTTGACACACCATAAAAATACGTACTAGGTCAATTCTAGATGTTTAACTAGGGTATTTGACCAAGAAATGAACATGGGTGCATTAATACAACATCCAAAGGTACCATAAAAAGTAAGATGGCTCATTCAAACTTTCTCATATCGGTTATCCACAATGGGTCACACACTACTAAGACACACAAAAGGAAGGAAGTTAAGAAAAAAGGGCATGAAATAATTGAATCCCAACACATGTGTTGCATCCTTGTGTGTTGAGGAAATTCTCAGAAGTTCTAAGATAGAAATTTGCGTGGGTCTTTTTGAGGTGATCAACTAGACTATAATCAGTTGGGTACACTTTGGTTACACCTTTGGATTGTGGGAGAGCTATTTGAATAGTAACCTTTCCTTTTCATGTGGTGACTCCACACTCAAGATTTTTACCATGGATGGTGACAACAAAAATTTAGTTGTTTGAACTTTGAGTATGTCCTACGACATTATCATAGGAATGACCCACTTTGCTATATTCCCTTGTCTTACCAATGTCATTCCCCTTATCATGATTGGGGATCTGATCCTTGTGCATCCCTAGATCATTATTTCCACATATTCTGAGGAGTTGGTCAATGCTTACTTCCCCTTGGTTAATGAGATCTTGAATTAGATTTTTAAGTCTCATGCAGTTAGATGTCGTATATCCCTTTGTTTTATGGTATTCACAATAGTCATTATCATTGTACCATGATAGTTTAAATTGTGGTTCATCATATTGTCAAAGCTCGGGGAGCTTGATGAGGTTTGATTGAATCATTTTGTTTAAAACCATTTTGATAGGTTCCCCTAAGTGAGTTTATTTGCATTGAGTTGTATTATTAGGTCTTGGTGGTGATCCTCTTGGAGGATTTGTATTTTGAACATTTTTTTCTTGTTTGATTGGGGTTGTGTGTTTTGCACAAATTTTGTATTTACAACACCATTGTTTGTAACATTTATTTTATCCCTTAGGTGTGGTTTGTCATTAGAGCTCAAAGGATTGTCCTTTTTTTCTTTGTAGACATCTGCTAGCCCTTTAGCAATGAGAGCCCTTTCAATTGTTAGACCTTTTCGATAAGTTCTTTGAATTTATTGGCACATCGTATGCATAGGTGAAAGCCAATTTATGTGTTGATATTTTGAATACAAATGTCAACAAGTTGCTTTTCTAGAATGGGTCATTTACATTTACTAGCTTTATGTCTCCAATATTGTAAAAAGGATGTGAATGTTTCTCCTTCATTTTGTTTGGTGGTATACAAGCCAGTCATAGTAACCTCATGTTCTATATTGTAAGAGAAGTGAGCTACAAATTTGTCAACAAGGTCTTGGAATGTATTAATACCCAGGGGTAGGTGAGAGAACCATTCAATCATTTTTCCAACTAGGATTCATGAAAAGAGACACATTATATATGTATTGCTATATGACACCTCTAAGAAAGCTACATATAATTCCCGTATATCTTCATGCAGTTCACCCTTTCCTTTGTGTTTATCGAATTTGGGCATCTCAAAATCTTGTTGAATGGTGTCATTGTTACGTTATTGTCAAACAAAAAAGGGCATAGATCTTTAGGAGCATATGTTTTTTTTTGTGTCCCAATTGCATATCATTGATTTTCTGATTTAATTTTTGAATTTGTGAAGCCAAGTCGTTATTAGTATTGTTTGATGTTTATGTGTTATGTTGGGGTATAGATGATGAGTTATATAATGGATTTTCATTTGAAAAAGTGTTGGGGGAGATGTTATACATGTTATATGGTATGGTTTGTTGAGGGTTGGTTTGATATTGTGGAAGTTGTTGTTTTTGAGTGGTGTTATATGGATTGTATTGATGTTCTAGTATTTGTTGTCAAGGAATTTATTGTTGGGGAGTTTGTTGTTGAAATATTTATTGGTTGAGGAGTGTGATGTTGTGGAATTTTTTTTTGGGAATTTTCTTGTTGAAATATTTGTTGTTGGGGGGTTTGGTGTTGAAACATTTGTTGTTGAGGAATTAATTGTGGAGGTTGAGGTATGTGTTGTTGAAGGATTTGTTGTGGATAGATTTGTTTATATAGTTCATCATATTGGTATTTGGTAGGTTTGGATTTGTTTTAGTTGACATAAATGCAAATATGTGAGGGGCGCTTGTGATTGGACAGTTTTGAAATTGTGGGTTTGTTTGCTTGCCTATGTTCATATTTTTATATAATGGATTAACAAATTATTTAGAAAAAGGAAAATAATTTGTGTCAAATAGGGGTATAGTAGTTTGACTTGGTGTGCTTTGCATAGCAGGTGATGGTATTTGTTCAATGGTAGTATTCATTATAGGCACATTTGTATGTACATGGATATTAGACATCATGGCACATGTAAGGGCTTGTTCCCTAAGTGTGACAACATCATAGTTTGAAGGTAGTTTGGCACAATCCTTTTCAAGTTTGAGAAAATACAAGTTAGGATCTGAAGCTAGTAAGACATTGAGTGCTCTATCCATAGATGGATCTTGTTGTATCTGTAGGAGTTGTTCTTCAATGAAATCTCTAAATCCCTCAGATTCATGTGTGATATCTTCAATAATGACAATTTGATCTTGTGATTATTTTTGGAGGGTTTTATATTCTTGTGGGTTGAACATGTCACCAAGAATCCCAAGAGTTGTTTTGGAAGTACTCATTGGTTTTTTGCCACTTGAAGTACTCGGGGTGGATTTCATGATTTATTTGCGTTGACATCTTGTTATAAGCATTAAATTTTGATGAGCTTGTGAAATGTGAGATGTAAGTTTGTATGATGTGTTTGGATAAATGTTTTTGTTTTAAGTTGGACTTAGAAAAGGACACACTAAGTAGGTTTTTTACCAAATTTTGATGTTGATGTTTGTTAGATGAGAGGAGGATATGAAACTTCTAAGAGATCAAGTTTGATTAGACCTCATTTTGATGGGTGTTAAGGATGATACTTTCTTGTCCTAGACTAATGAATCCAAGAAAAGGAAGATGATCTAATGATTTTATGAACTGAGTAGTCAAAAGCTACTAAGTTGGCTTTATCATAGAGATTGATGCTAATTCAACCATTCAATTGAAAATGACTATTTTTCAAGAAAATCTAAGCTAGAAGATATGATAGGAGATCTAAAAAGACTATGTCTAATGTTTGTTGTTGGTGGATGGGTTGTTTGTTTTTATTGATGATATTTTTGTTTGGTCCAAATATAAAAGGATTTGATTCTAGAAGTCCAAGAGAAAGAACGATATGAGATGTGTGGGAATGTTTGGTATGCTATTTCAAATGAATAGTTATGATTACATGTCTATTTATTACAAGTATCGAGTCCTAAAATGATTCAATGTTGAATTCTATAATCTATAATTTTAGGGATTTTAGAAAAATTAATTGGCAGTCAAATGTGTCATTGTATATTTAAAAAGCATCAATTTAACCTATCAAAAGTGTGGCATTGCCCTTATTAAAACTGACTAGTTTTGGATAAAGTGACAAGTTTTTTCAAACACATCATCCAAAAGTGACAGTTTATAGAAAAAGCATCACTATGCAAAATTTGGGGTTATAAGACTAATGAAGAGCGAGATTTCAATCAAACACGTCAATTTGTGCAAAAGTGTTGATATGCTTGGGAAATCATAGAGGTAAGATTCTAAAAATGCATCACTATGATAGAAGCGTCACTGTGACATAGAGGTAAGATTCTACAAGTTGAACCTAAAATTTGTCTAGGTTTTTAAACTTATATGTCTATTTTGAGGATTGATTTAGGTTTATTTTGTTTGGGAAAGATACAAAACAACAAAGAATAACATATAGGACTGACTCTAAGGTGTAAAGTGGGATGATGTTGCAAGCCTTTTTGAAGAAAAGCTACTATATAGCAATCATGGGTCTTGACAAGAAAACACTTCAAATAGCACAACCTAGCTAGTAATATAGGTGTATTGACTTAGTAAAGGCCCAATTGTTGAAGCATATTAACTTCAAATGAATAGGTATCTAGGGTATGATAAGGTTGTGTACCACCTTAACACCCCTTTCCTTAGAAAGACTAGGTCCTAACAAGGAATTATGTCACCTCAACAAGAGAAGAGTACATGATGATGAGCTTGTTCAAGGATGCTTGGGCCGAGGGGGGTCTCCCCTCTTCTCATCACCTATACACATCTCCATAGATCGAGGGTCGAAAGGCTTGGCTTAAAGAATGGTGGCTCTACTTTGGAGTATAATTTTTTTCTCCCCCCTTTACATACTCCATTAGTAAACATGGTTGAGGTTGTCCTTGAGGTGATGAAATCCATAAATGGGCCTCCTACTTAATTAAATGGAGATACTAGCATTTTTTATTCTCAAGATCACACGTAGCACAAGAGAATAGTATAATTTTAATAGTATTCCTTGGGAGTACCAAACATGTGCAAACTAGTGGTTTTTTTTATCTCCAAGATCACATGTAGTGTAAGGAGAGAGCATACACACCAATAGTCTATAAAATACAACAACCAATTCATTAATTAAAGCCCAAATTCAAATGTGAGTTCATTTTAAAGAAATTGAAAGCATAAAAACCTAGAAGAAGATTCATTAGTAGTTTCAAGATTTATTGTCTTCTTCCAACATATTCCAAGGCTGCACAGATATGTTAGTCTCAAAAATCAAGCACACATTAAGACTAGGGTAAAAATTGAAAATACAAAATCAAATGTACCACTGTAACAATCAAAAGCATTGTTTTAAATAACATCAAATGTAAGTTTACCTCAAAATAATTATTGTAATTGCACAAAAGCATCGAGTCACATCAAAAGCATCACTTTAATTATCAAATACATCACTGTAACCTACAATTACAAAAACACAGAAGCATTAGTTTGTCAAATGCATCAAAATATATCATAAGCATCATTGTGTAGTTCAATAGCGCCAATTTCTATCAAACGTGCCATTGTAAAAAGATTAGAAGTGTCAATCTACTTCAAACATGTCACCGTAACATGTAATTCATCAAAAACTATAAGTGACATCAAATTTGAGATGTTAGTCCCACTAGGCGTGCCAAAATGTACAATGTAAATAATAGGAAATAAAATGGGATATAAATTAAACAATCAGGTTTAGAAAGTACTAAAAACCCACAAACAAAAGATCAAATAAACCCATTAACCAATGAAGTTGAATGTAATGCTTGAATGAATAAAACACAAATCAAGAATATAACTCAAATTAGGATCAAAGTATTAAAAGAAAGCATGCAAACCTAGTACTCCATTTTTGAATTATGCCAATTTGATATATGGATTGCTCAATTATGCATAACTCATGTTGAAAAATCTTATTGATGAAGATTTTGACTCACAATGATAGCTCAAATGCTCAAAATACTTTAAAATGATGAATTCTCAAGCTCATGAAGATTGTGAATGAAATTTGATGAAGGGAAAGGTTTATTTTATAGAATTCTTAAAGGTTTGATCAACGATGGAGATTGATGGATGAAGAAAAAGGATAGAGATTAGATCAAGAGATGAAGGGTGGAGAATTAATGAGAGATTCAGTTAACTAAAGATGATTCCCTTATTTAAGGGAGATATTTTAAGATATTTTATGGAGGGAGATATTTTGAAAAGAGAATATTCTATTTTTGAAAATAAAATATTCCATGTGCAAGTTGGAGGAAAATTAATTAATTAAATAATTAAGAAATTATTTAATTGTGAGAGATGAGAGGAAATTAAGATTTTTAATTAAATAATTCAAAATTATTTAATTAGGTGGGATTGAAGAAAATTAAGATTAATTAAATAATTAAAATTATTTAATCAAAGTAGAAGAGCAAAATTTCAAATTAATTAAATAACTTAAAATTATTTAAGGTGATTTCGAGGGGAAAAGATGAAAATGGTGAACTGATCAAATAATATTGATTATTTAATTAATAGAGGAAAATAATGAATTTAATCAAATAATTTTAGGGGATAATGAGGAAAATGATGAATTAGGAATGTGTGATACATTCAGACAACTTTAGATGTCTATAGATACATCTAACTACTGATAGCTAAGAAATCCTATATGTGTGTTTGTGGGAAAAGAATTGTTGACATAGGAAAATGATATTTCATTGGTTTCCTTTTTGTTCCTAAATTATCTTCCAATCTTCTTTCCATATATCAAATTATAAATAGTGGTATAGGGAAGACAATTGAGTTTACATCAAATTCAACGATTAGTCAATGATTATTCAAGATTTGTAGAGCAAAGAGATCGTTTTAGTTGGAAAGGTTGATATTTTCTCTAGTGTTTACACCTTCTCACACTTTTCTCTTGATGATTTATTCTCTAAGATTGATAGTCCCACATCTAGTGTGGATAGTTCATCAGAGGCTTAGTCTAGCTACTTGAATCTTCATATTCTTAGATTAATCCTAACATCTCCTCCACCATCACCTATTGCTACATCCAGATTGAGAGTTTCTTCCTTGATAACTTTCAAATATTCCTTACAACAAGATATTGATACCATTTTTCCAACACATTGGGACATATTTCTACTAGAGATTTCATCTTTATTTTTAGTCTCACATTGCAAATTTGGAAGACACTATTGGGGATAAAAGTCTTCTCTTTGATGATATTTATTGCACTACTACAGAGTTCAAAGAGGCTTCATTTAGGGCTTCTAGAGATTATTTATAGTAGGACTTCACTTCTTTGGATCTTGATTCCTTTGAATGCACTCTACTTGAATTGGAATTCAATAGTTTGAAACTCAAGGTTTCTCATTTTTTATAGAGGAACCTACAACAACATTTTTCATGCAACATTCTATGTCAAATTTGTTTCTCTTAGTTTTGGAGCACACATGGGCCCTATCTTATAGGATTTTTAGGACTTGATGGAACCCCTAAAAGTGCTTTGTGTTCCATCTTAAAATTCTGCAGAACTCGGTTAATCCCATATCTTTGAGCTTATTGGTTTTATCCATTGTCATGGCTTTAGGGTTTTGTGTTGATAAAGCCTTCTAAAAAACCTTAATTTTGTTACCATTTGCAATGTTATATTTCATTGTTGATCTAATGTAGCTCATTTTCGGTCATGTTAAAACAACTTGACCCATCGAGGTCCATGAAGTTACTAGCCCCTTGTGCCTAGGTCTGATAAATGCTTTTATTTTATATGGTTGTCTGATCAACCTTGTTTGGCCTTTACATCCTTTGAAATAAATTGGTTAAAGTCTTATGAGGCATTTTCATATGTCATCCTAGGTGGTCCCCTTTCTCAATACAACTTATGAGCACATGCAAAATTATCCCACTTAAGTCTTGTTTACCGCTCATCTCGCATTGTGGTTAGCTTTTTTAACATTTGATTTATATTAGCGATGTGCGATGAATGGTGTTTTCCTTTGTATCACTCATCACAGATAGCTTTCTGGCTTCATGTTTCACATTAGTGATGAGAGATGTGAGTTTCCTTTTGTATCATAGGCCTTTTCTCCATCGCTAATCGCCTTTGGGTCCTTTGATTTGAATTTATGATGCACGATGGCCTACTTAGTTCTTTGTGATTCTTTTCACCGCTTATCACTAATGGCTCTATGCTTTCCTTTTTCAAATGGGTGATGAGCGATGTGATCAAACGTTCTAATCTTCTGTCATTGATTTGAATTACTTTTGCAGGCGATGTTTCTTGTGCCTTTGATCTTCAAGTAGGTACATGTGGCTTGATCTTGTTCCATCACTACCTTTTCTATGTCACTAATGTGATCTAGAATTTGAAGCATGAATCCATGATAAGCGATGGGGAATGAGTTTACCAAATGGGGTGGGTTTTTTATCCTATAACTGATATTTTCATTGCATTGAATGCTTGCATTGATGATTGAACTCTGGGGAAGCAGGGGAAATCTGCGATGAATGATAGAATGCTAGGAATATTCTCTTCAACATCGGCTCTTGGTGCCTCACCAATTTAATTGAAGGGGTACGGACCAGAGTGGTGATGCATGATGACTGATAGGTTAGAGATGACTAATGCAATTAAATAAAGATGTGGAAAATTTCTGAGGAGGTATCATCGTTTTTAAGGCACAAGTTGTAAAGCTAGAAGCGATGCATGAGGAATGCCATTAATTTTGTTTTAAATCTGAAGGGATCGACATCCCAAATTCAAATATGAGTGGCTAGTTGTCAGCTTGCTCACTTGAAGCTCTCTTCGATCATTAATGGCTACATTCTCTTTATTTTTCTACTTAATGTGGATCATCTATTGTTTTATCTCACCTTTTGTAGTAATTTAGATTTGAGAGATTGGTCTGGAGCTAGTGAAAAGGATTGTGAGTGGGGTTTTTAATATTAGAGGCATTGAAGTAATTATCCCAGGTAAGTTTTTTATAAGTGCCTTGTTCGAATTATGCATTAGTTGGCTTGTGAGTTCAAATTTCATGGATGGTAGGGGTTTTAGTTATCTACAATTTTCATTTGGGTTGGTGGAAATTGTCTGGGTCTGTGGGTTTGTTTTTTTCAATTTCAATTTGAGAGCTCGAACCAGTAAGGTTTCCTTGCAATTGAGGTTCGTTGGTCCTTGTTCCATCTCTCGTGACAATGAGTAAACCCACTATGTGTACTCACCTAGTCTAAAGGTCTAGGAGACTTAGTCTGCTTGAGTCCCAAAACAATGCATTTGAAGCTGAACTTGGCGTACTAGGATCTCCTATAACACCAAAGGAGGAGAAGAAAACCTGCAAGAAAATTAAGAGGGGTGGTGTCGAAAGCACCTATAATTTGAGGAGCAAGGTTGTTTTCGAGGAATTGGTCAAGTTTAGAAAGGAAAAACCTGTTAAGCCTGTGAGGGAAGCAAAGAAGAAAAATGCGTACCACAAGGCTTATGACTCTTACATGGGAAAACATCACTCTCCCATTTAGGTTTCAGATAGCCCTTCAGGCGATGAAGGAGATACTGACCCAAAGTATGGTTGTTACCTTCTCACTCTAGTGCCACATGAGGATTTTGATGAGGGAGGAGTAGTAGCTTCTCTAGTTTTAGCACAAACTCAGAGCAAGCGGGCATACTCTTATATTGACGAATTAGAGTAGCGACTCAGTTCCATTTTTGTTTTGGATGACACCAATGCCATAACAATAGACTCACCCTCTTCAGTGAGCATATAGTTTTTTGTCTTTGTTGCTGACTTGGAATCCTTTTTGGTTGGTGTGATGGAGGGGTGTTGGACTCCATTTCTTTGATGGAAAATATGCCTTTTCTAGTTAATATGTGAGTTTTTTCCTAGGGTGTTGATGGAGAATCTTATTTGATCAATGTGGATGAATATTTTTGGGAGTTGATGTAACAAGGAATGACGCCTTTTGGAGGGATGGTCTTCTTCTTCAATGGACTACATTGGTTTTGTCTTTTTCTTTTGCACACTTTGTAATGATGCAAATGTAACCATCTGGGAATCTCTTGAATTAAGATGAAATTAACTGTCAAATCAAATGTTATTATAATTGTAATTTAGTGTGATGCTTGTCACTCTCATCTCTATAAATGGGATTTCTAGGCTGGTTACAAAACAATAAAATTTAGAGGTTGGTTGGTTGTTCTAGAATTGATCACACAGAGAATTGTAAAGGATACTAAAAATTTTAGTGTTAAGTCTTAGGTTCGAGTTTTCTAATATGTATATGTAATCTTGGTAGTAACACTGGAAATATAGAGTAGAATAGTACAAGTTCGACACCATTTTCTCTCCTAGGTATTGGTTTTATAAGATATGAATAATATAATCAAGGGTTATCTTATTTGTCTATGTTGATTCACAATAGATGTATGGATTTATTCTTGCTTATTAATTCAAAGAATTGATGTAAATGCTTGAATAAAGATATGGGTTTATATTAAATCAAGTTTTAGGATGTTAGTAAGAAGTAAGGGTTCAGATATAGGGTTGGAATACTATAATGGAGTATTTTAGAAGCTTCATATAGTGTCATGTATGAAAATTTCTATCAAATTATATGGCTATTAGAATTGACTCCGTTCCTAGGATGAGGCACTCGTCTAAGTGAGGTAATTTTGTTGCATTGTTTTGATTAGTTCAACAAAAAAATGCTCATTAAATAAATTCTTTGAAATGGATTAAAAATATGTTAGGCATTATCAATCCTCGCGCTCCTAATGTGAGCTATTGTTAAGAACCAACCAACTTATTTGATATGTTCTATTAGTTGAGCCTCTATGTGAGATTTATTTGTATGTTACAATGTTCTTGACCAACGAAAGAGGAATATCATATGAACATAATAAGGATTACCCTCCTGAGTTCACAAAGCCCAAAGTGAAGAAGTAAGGGCCTCAAAATCCTTACTTATTTTTTGGCTTATCCTTACCCTTGCTAATCATTGGATTCTGGCAGATTCATAGGTAAGTGGTAAGATCAAGTTAGGTTCTAAAAAATAACCAATAGAAATGGTGACTCCACTAGGGGTGTACTTGGGAAAATTCTGATAGAAGATCATCTTTCCTTAAAGAGTCATTGAAGTTCCAAAGAATTTTGTAACTAGATATTTAGAGTTGTGTATTCTTACGTTGCAGGGATTTGTTGTGTTTCTCTTGAAACTGGAAAATCTTGTTGAAATGCACCATACTTTCAAAATATTTACATAATTTCTCACTAACTGTGGGTGGCGACTCCGAGATCTTTTCACTAGTATGTATTATTTGAAAGAATTCAAAAAGTTAGAATGAATATTTGCTGAGAAAAGATCAATTAGACTAGAGATAACATGATGAAGCTATCTTGACAAGTAGTTGGAAAGAAGGCTTCAAAGGACTCCAAAATGTAAAGGATTCATGTGTAATTCTAATATTGGAGAGGAATTAAAGTGATTTTTGTAAGGAACTTCATCTTGTTTAATTTTATTCCTCTGAAGAAGGAGGTGGCGACTCTATGCAAAGCACCTAATGGAATGGTGATATGACTTTAGATCTACAAAGTTTTCCATTCAAAAGCATAATTCGAGGCACCTACAACATATCCAGGTATTTCCCACGTTCTGGTTTTCAAGTAGCGTAAATTTATGTGAAAACCATGTCAAGTGTTGTGGAATAACTTTTGGTTCCCTATTAAGTGGTTTGAGCACAAATAAAAGAGAATTGGTAGTGGTAATTTTACATACTTATAAGGTTGAATCTGAAGTTTCTATGAGGAAGTATGCTTATCCTAAAATTTGTTTGTTGAAAGATCTAAGATAGATGTAATTGAGTTGTGCATTATTTGGTCATGGTTAAATCAAAGAATAGGGCAATGAAAGATCAACTATGCAGTTGATTTTTGAGGTTTTGTAAGGGGTATAAGGAAATGTATCATTCCCTTGTATCTCCCTATGGAATGTCAAGTAAGGGCATGCATGGAATGTAGCCTTTGTCATGCCATCAAAGAAATTTCTCTATTGGGAGGTATGGGCTACTAAGTTTTAATGGTATTAAGGGTTTCCCAAACTTTGTTCCTAATAATGTTAGGGAGAATTTGCCAAGATTCATAGGGAAAAGTTCTAAATCAGTTTATAGACATTTGCATAGACATTTGCATAGACATTTGCATATATTCATGGACTTGATGGGTGATTATGAGGTAGATCATGAAGATGTTGTCATGAAATTCTTTGTTCAATCTCTAAAGGAAGATGCTAGAGACTGGTTTTCATATTTACGACTAGTAAGTTCTATTTCTTCATGGGATGAATTTATGGTAGAATTTATAGAACAATTCAATGAAAGGATTAATTTGATTTCAGTAAGGAAAAAACTCATGGAGATTCAAAAGGGTGAAAATGAGTTAGTCCTAGTTTTCAATCTTAGATTTGCAAAGGAAATAATAAATATTCTTGAAAACATGAGACCAAGTGATTCAGAGTGTTTGATTGTGTATTTGGGTGAATTTGATAAAGAAATGAGTTATTTGTTGAGAGATGAGGAGCCCGCATCTTTGCATCATGCATACCAAATTTCCATGGACATTGAAAACAATTTGAGGCACTCAATAATGAAAGGGTATATGGCTGCAAGTGTTGGTCATTTTAGCACACCTCATGCAAATGGAATTCATGGAGCATACAATAGAATTGATTTTCAAGATGATATTACTTTTGTTGTTACAATTAGTCTATCATTACATGGTGCAACTAATGATGAACTCCAAGTTGAACATCAACAAAGCCTAATCAATGTTGATCAAATATCTTTTGTTCAGGAACTATCTAGTATGAAAATACATCAAGGGGAATCACCATATGATTTACTTGCAAGGTTTTTAGATGCTTTTTTGGATGTCCTCAAAGGTCTCAGACCAGAAGATTCAACATGCATTGACTTATTTTGTGAGATATTTGAATTGGGGCTAAGTACCTTGCCACAAGAATTAAAGCCCCAGGGTTTTGATCAACTAATTGATTGGATTAGAATTGTTGAGGAGGACAAGTGTGATTATGAACATAGTGTAAAATCTCAAAGTGTTAGCAGTGGCTATCCCCTTGAGGAAAATCATGAGACACCTCAAGTAAGTGAAGAGGGTGTATTAGAGAATAGACATGTGTCTTGTGGTATGACTAGCGATAGTGGTTGTGACCAATCCATAATTAGTCTAAATGCAAAATATTACAATAATGCCAATAAAGGTGAATATGCATTTGCAATGGTTGTTGACACTTCATCACAAACAAATGGTAAAGGAACTGAGTATGATAATTTGAGCGTTCATGTTGAACACTTTGAGCTCAGTGCATATGGTAATAAATTGCCTTGCGATGATGATTATAGGGAGAGTGAAGTTACTGATTAATTTTCTGAGGAATATGGGTCATTCTATGAGGATGATCTAGAAGCTTTGTCTTCACATGAAGGATGCAATAATGTTGATGCTCGGGAAATATTACCCTTAATAGTAAATGAACTAGTTCCATGTGAAGGATTCTCGGTATGCAACCCAGTTGTATCAGAACTTGAGTGTGTTAGCATTGTGGATGATGATGAATTTGAATACAAGAATGTGTGTGTTTAGTATCTTGATCCTAAGCACAATGATAAGAATAATGAAGATTGTGGCATAAACTAGCAAGATCATGACTTAGTTGTTCCTAATTATCTATGTGAAGCAGAAGTGGAATATGCAAGTTTTGTTGCAAAAATGGACATGATTGTTTTTTGAAAAAAAATGTATTGATGAAGAAGCTTATTCAATTCCCAATGAACAAATTTTATATTATAATGAACCTATCACATTTAATTCATCATACATATCAATGGATGAGGCATATGGGTGCCCTTCTACTGACCATCTTTTGAAAAATTCTCCTTTGAGTTGGATGATAATTTGAAGAATGAACCAGAACATGTAAATGAACCTGAAACAAAGGTATTTTTGATGCATGGGATACAATTGATAATGGTGTCTGTGGTGATGGTCTTGATCTGAACGTGAGGCAAAAATCAGAGGATGACCCCAAGGTTTATATGAACTTTCTAATAGCCCTGAGTTATTAGAAATAGAATTGCAATGCAGTTTCAGATATATTTTCTTGGGTGAAGGGATTGAACAAAGTATTATGAGGGTTTCTATTTTGATGTACAAACTGAAATTGATGACAAACCTTATGATGTCAATGAGCAAATGGACTATGAGTACTTTCCATTTCTTGTCCAATTGAATGAATGGCTGGTGGAGAATAATTATGAAATAAACAAGGTGAGACACCACATTGATCTTGGATTTCACTTAATGTCTAAATACAGTTTGCAGTTGGATAAGGTTAGTGATGATAATGGTAAATTCAAGAATATAATAATTGTGGTTAGTTGCAATGACCATAGAAATATTTGCTGGTGGGAAATTCATGGCAACGTCTACGGTCTTGGCATAATGTAGATTGCAGAGAATAAGATCTTTGACAGAGGTAGGGGATGGTTTTAAGTTTTGCGGGCTTGGGGGCTTGGGGCCATCAATTGGAAATGAAGCATATTACATTGTAGAGTATAGGTCGAAAGCCTGCACATCAAAAGAGGCTTCTTTTAAAAAATTGATATGGGAAACACATTGTATAGTCATGTGTATAGTTTATATATGTTGGTTGCTTTGGTCTTATTCTCTTGCCTTGTCCTGGTTTTGGTTCTCTATGATCAGTCTGCTTCAACCTAATATTCTAGAATCTCGCTCTGTTTTGGAGGAACGGACGTCCCCAAATGGAGCTACTGATGAAACCCCTAAAAATGCTTTGTGTTCCATCTTAAAAGTTTGTAGAATTCGGTTAATCCCATATCTTTGGGCTTATTGGTTTTATCCATTGTCATGGCTTTAGGGTTTTGTGTTGATAAAGCCTTCTAAAAGACGTTAAGTCTTTTACCATTTCCAGTGATATTTCACTGTTGACCTAATGTAGCCTGTTCCCAGTCATGTTAAAACAACTTGACCCATCGAGGTCCATGAAGTTACCAACCCCTTGTGCCTAGGTGTGAGAAATGCTTTTATTTTGTAAGGTTGACTGATTGACCTTGTTTGGCCTTTACATCCTTTGAAATAAATTAGTTTATCTTCTGAGGCCTTTTCATATGTCATCCTAGGCGGTCCCCTTTCTCAATACAACTTATGAGCACATGTAGGATTATCCCATTTAAGTCTCATTTATTTCTCATCACACATTACAGTTAGCTTTGTTGACATTTGATTTATATTAGCGATGTGCAATGAACGATGTTTTCCTTTGTACCACTCATCGTGGATAGTTTTGTGGCTTCATGTTTCACATTAACGATGAGCGATGGTTCCTTTTCTTCATCACTAATTTCCTTTGAGTCCTTTGCTTTGAATTCATGATGCATGATGACCCACTTAGTTTTTTGTGATTCTTTTCATCGCTTATCATTAATGGCTCTACGCTTGCTTTTTTCAAATAGGTGATGAGCGATGTGATCAAATGTTCTAATCTTTTATCACTGATTTGAATTACCCTTGTGGGTGATGTTCTTGTGCCTTTGATCTTCAAGCAGGTACATGTGGCCCAATCTTGTTCCATTGCTACCTTTCCTCCATCATTGATGTGATCTAGAATTTGAAGCATGAATCGACGATAAGCAGTGGGGAATGAGTTTTTCCGAAGGGGTGGGTTTTTTATCATATGGTTGAGATTTTTATCACGTTGAATGCTCACATCACTGATTGAACTCTGGGGAAATAGGACAAGTTCATGATGAGCAATGGAATGTTGGGAATATTCTCTTCAATTCTGGCTCTTGGAGCCTCACCAATTTAATTGAAGGGGTATGGTCTAGAGTGGTGATGCATGATGAATGTCAGATTAGAGATGAATAATGCAGTTAAATGAAGACATGACAACTTTCTAAGGAGGTATCATCATTTTTAAGGCACAAGTTGTAAAGCTAGGAGAGATGCTTAAGGAATGTCATTGATTTTGTTTTAATCTGAAGGGATCGACGACCCAGATTCAAAGTTGAGTAGCTACTTGTTAGCTCGCTTGCCCGAAGCTCTCTTCAATCATTAATGGCTACACACTCCTAATTTTTCTACTTAATGTGGATCATATTTTTTTTATCTCGCCTTTTGCAATAATCTAGATTTGAGAGATTGGTTTAGAGCCAGGGAAAAGGCGTGTGAGTCTAGGGTTTTTAATTGTAGAGGCATTGAAGTAATTATTTCAGGTAAGTTGGTTTTTTATAAGTGCCATGTTCAAATTATGCATTAGTTAGCTTGTGAGTTCAAATTATTGGGATTGTAGGGGTTTTAATTATCTACAATTGTCATTTGGGCTAGTAGAAATTGTTGGGGTCTGTGGGTTTCTTTTTTGCAATTTCAATTTGAGAGCTTGAACCAGTAAGGTTTTCTTGCAATTGAGGTTCGTTGGTTCTTGTCCTGTCTCCCACGAAAATGAGTAAACCCAGTATGTCTCCTCACCCAGTCCGAAGGTATAGGAGACTTAGCCTGCTTGAGTCCCAAAATGATGCACTTGAAGCTGAAATTTTTGTACTAGGAGCTCCTATAACACCAAAGGAGGAGAAGAAAACCTATAAGAAAACTAAGAAGGGTGGTGTCGAAAGCACCTATAATTTGAGGAGTAGGGTTATTTTTGAAGAATTGGTCAAGTTTAGAAAGGAAAAACTTGTTAAGCTTGTGAGGAAAGAAAAGAAGAAAAATATGTACCATAGGGATTATGACTTACATGGGAAAACATCACTCTCCCATTGAGGTTTTAGATAGCCCTTACGGTGATGAAGGAGATACTAAACCAAAGTATGTTTGTTACCTTCTCACTCTGGTGCCACATGAGGATTCTGATGAGGGAGGAGTAGTAGCTTCTCAAGTTTAAGCACAAACTCAGAGTGGGCGAGCATACTTTGATATTGACAATTCATAGTAGCGCCTCAATTTCACTTTTGTTTTTGATGACACCAGTGCCATAACATCAGACTTATCCTCTTCAACGAGCATATAGTTTTGTGTCTTTGTTGCAGACTTGGAATCTATTTTTCTTGGTGTGATGGAGAGGTGTTGGGCTCCGTTGCTTCGATGTAAAATATACCTTTTTCGATTAATATGTGAGTTTTTTCTTGGGGTGTTGATGGATAATCTTCTTTGATCGATGTGGATGAAGAGTTTTCGTATTTTCTGCAACAACGAACGATGCCTTTTGGAGGGTTGGTCTTCTGCTTCAACAAACTACATGGGTTTTGTCTTTTTCTTTCCCACACTTTGTGATGATGCAAATGTAACTGTCTGAGAATCTCTAGAATTAAGATGAAATTAACTATCAAATGAAATGTTATTGTAATTGTAATTCGGCCTAATGTTTGTCGCTCCCATATATTTATAAATGGGATTTCTAGGTCGATTACAAAAAGGTTTTTTTAGAGGTTGGTTGGTTGTTCTAGAATTGATCACATAGAGAATTGTAAAGGATACTGAACATTTCAATGTTACGTCTTAGGTTCGAGTTTGCTAATATGTATATGTAATCTTGGTAGTAACATTGGAAATATAGAGTAGAATAGTGCAAGTTCGACACCGTTTTCTCACCTATGTATTGGTTTTATAAACTATGAATAATATAATCAAGGGTTATCTTATTTGTCTCTATTGATTCCCAATAGATGTATGGTTTTATTCTTACTTATTAATTCAAATAATTGATGTAAATGCTTGAATAAAGCTATGATTTTATATTAAATTGTGTTAGGATGCAAGTAAGAAGTAAGGGCTCAAATATAGTGTTGAAATACTGTAATGCAGTGTTTTCGAAGCTTCATATAGTGTCATGTATGAAAATTGCTATCAAATTATGTGGGTGTTAGAATTGAATTCGTTCCCAAGATGAGGCACTGGTCTAAGTGAGGTAATTGTGTTGCATTGTGTTGATTAGTTCAACAAAAAATCACTCATTAAATCAAATTCTTTGAAATGGATTACAATTATGTTAGGCATTATCAATCCCCGCACTCCTAATGTGAACTATTTTTAAGAAGCAACCAAGTTCTTTGATATGTTTTGTTAGTTTAGCCTCTATGTGAGATTTATCTATATGTTACAATGTTCTTGATCAAATGAAAGAGGAATTTCATATGAACATAATAAGGATTACCCTCTTAGCCCCCATGGGTTAGAGGAGTTGGTCTAAGTCTTGGGTTTGATTCTCTCTGGCTCGGATATCACCCCGTCGTGGACGTTTGGGGGAGATGTTGGTTACCCCGTGGCCGTAGGGATTAGTCTTGCCTCAAGCTCGCCCCGTAAAGGGATCCGCTGGGCTTGAGTCGCGGGGATACCCTTCGAGACCAAAAAAAAAAAAAAAAAAGGATTACCCTCTTGGGTTTCATAGAGCCCAAAGTGAAGAAGTAAGGACCTCAGAATCCTTACTTGTTTGTTGGCCAATCGTTACCCTTGCTAATCATTGGATTCTAGCAGATTCATAGGTAAGTGATAACATCAAGTTTGGTTCTAAAAAAATTACCAACGGGACTATTGTCTTCATATGACCTATTTGTGTTGTGTCTAGTACACTTCCATATTTATTCTCTTTTTTAGAGAAGTTTTTTGTTCCCACTAGGTTTTCTAATTTTCTTTTCTTTATGAGAGATCTTGCATTGTACATGGGTACCTAATATGGTCTAGTATCTAGAACCCATCATCATCATCTTTGTATTTATTACTCTCTAAGTTACAATTAAGGGGGCTGTCGGTATAAATATGAAGGGGAGGCAGATGGTGCGGAAACACCTTCCTAATGAAAAAACCTCATGAGAGAAGTGCAGAAAAAACATTCATTTAACAAGTTACATCCATTTGAGATACACATTCATAGAATAAAAGAACAGACAAATTATCACATACATAGATAACACCAGATATACGTCGAAAAACCATTACGGGAGAAAAAACCACACACCAAGTAAAGTCACTTTGTATTATAGTAAAAAAATTACATAAAAAGTTACAAACTTCACTCTCATATGTTAACTCACATCAGCAATACAATCCCTTGGTCGACCTCACACACAGATTATTGCTCTACACACTCACATTGTTGCAATGCTCGTAAAATCATACAATGTAGAGTCACTCAACCACCATTAGGTTTTCATTAATTTCATTATCTTCACCGATAAGCTTTCTTCGTCTTGGGCCACAGACACTGCCATCCAACACACATCAAGCCACCTAGCAATTAATTTGGTTTCAGAGAATATTACCATATTTTCTCTTTGTTAACACTCGAGTCAGATCATGCATTAAATACAAATATATTGCTATCAAGAAATATAGCTTCCAATCCAATGACTATTTATTCACAACAACAATGTAGAATCAATGAATGAATTTGTGTCATGTGTTGACACATCACTTGTCCACCGCTTTTGACTATCGTACCATTTAGGTTCACCAACTCAACCATCATCAACCGTTGATCACACAGACATATGTCAATCTCTCAACAATTCTGCTCACTTCACAAAAGTCTATCGATCTTCACCACAAAGGAGCCCAGAATAAATGTGCATTGTTGGATAGATCCTATCACAACCATTGATCAACATCAAAATGATCATCACCATGTGGTCCCCACCATCCACGTGGCATCCATATCACTTCCATACAATTGATGTCACCATTCACGCAAATTGGTCCCACCATCCATCGGTTATGTCACTATGTTGTTGAAAAACCAAACTTCACAACCTCAATATAGAGTTTATGAATTTATCAAAATCCATGACATGTTGATAATGAGGTCGCCAAGTCAGGATAAAATCGAACTGCAGAACCTCCAGTCAAAGGTTAGGAATTTCCTAAAACCCATGACATTCCCATAACGATGTCACTAAGTCAGGAGAAACTTGAACTTCACAACCTCCATCGGAGGTTAGGAAAATACAGAAACTCGTGACATGCCCATGATGTCGCCAAGTCAGGAGAAACCTGAACTTCATAACCTTCATCAGAGGTTAGGAAATTCTAAAAACCCATGACATGGTGACAACACAAGGAAGCTGAATGTCGCCAAGTTATGAACTTTTAGAACTCCTTGAATTAGGTTTCAAGGTTCTATATTTTGGCGATAGTCTGACAATGAAGGCCAACAAAGGGAAAATATGCCAAGTCTTTAAGAGAGGTTCAATCCAACAAGTTGAGGCATATTTTCCAACAAGCTCCCACTTGACGAAGACTTACTAGCTTCCTCTACACTCAAAGTTATTGAAGGTCATAGGCCCCAGGGCCCATGGAACTGGCACACCACCTATACTTGTTTGTGCTCACTGGATTTTTCAATGCATCAGTGACATTCTCCAGAGTATCCACTTTTTCAAGATTAACCTTTCCATCCTTCACCATATCACGAACGAAAAGATACTGAACATCAATGTGCTTCATCTTGGTGTGGAAAGTGGGATTTTTTTCCAAACAAATAACACTCTAACTATCCCAGTAAATTATAATTTGCCTTGCATTAAACCTGATATCTGAACACAAATGTCTAAGCTAAATGACTTATTTGCAGGTATGTGTTGCTGCCATATAATTTGCCTCAGTAGTAGATAAAGCGACTATAGCCTATCGCTTGCTCATCCAACTCACTGCACCACCAAATAAAATGAAGATGTATCCACTGGTGGATCTTCTGCTATCAATGTCCCCTGCTTAATCATAATCCACATACCCATGAATGCTAAGAGACCTTTGTAGTCCAACTGAGTTTCCATGATAACACAAAGCATACTCCGAGGTACCTTTCAAATATCTGAAAACTCTCTTCACAACATCCTAATGCGGTCTTCTTGGATTAGCCATAAACCAACTAAGTACTTCCACTTCTTAGGTAATGTTTGGCCTTGTACAAACCATTACATACATTAAACTACCAACTGCACTAGCATAAGGCACCCTGGTCATGTCCACCATCTCGGTAGGATATTTTGGACAATCTTCAACAGATAGCTTCATTCCCTACAATATTGAAACAACTAGTTGCTTGCAATCAGTCATACCAAATATGTCCAAGACAATATTGATATAATTACTCTGGCTTTGCAGAAGCTTTCTACTTCCTCTATCCCTATTTATTTCCATCCCTAGAATATACCTTGATGCACCTAAATCTTTCATTTTGAACTTTGCAGACAACTGAGATTTTAGATCAGAAATCATAGTCTTAATATTTCCTATGAACAACATGTCATCAACATATAGGGAAATAATGAGAACTCCATCATTTTCAATTTTATAATAGACACAATAATCTGAGTTCGATCTCACAAATCCCAATGACAACACAAAAGTGTCAAACTTCTAGTACCACATTCTAGGAGATTGCTTCAAACCACACAAAGATTTCTTTAACTTGCAAACCAGGCTTTCTTTAACTTTTCAACGAACTGCTCAAGTTGGGACATATAGATTTCTTCTTCCATCTCTCCATGAAGAAATGTTGTCTTCACATCCATTTGCCCGATCTCTAAGTCATACACTGTTGCAAGTGATAAAATAAATTTGATAGATGTTAGCTTAGCTACAAGAGAAAAAATTTCTCCATAATCAATTCCCTCCACCTAGGAATAACCTTTCATGACCAACTGAGCTTTATACTTTTCAACACTGCCATCCAAACTAGTCTTCTTCTTAAGTACCCATTTATAGCCAATGGGATTTTTCCCTTTAGGCAAAGGTACCAAATCCCAAGTTTTATTCTTCTTCAATGATGCCATTTCTTCATTCATGGCTTCCAACCAGGAATTTGAATTAGACATACTAATAGCCTCTTTCACACTTCTAGGCTCATCAATGCTAGTAATCAAAGCATAGGCACAATTCGAATCCAACGTGGAAAATCCATACCTTTCAAATTTCCACTTCTCACGTGTAGACCTCCTCATAGGTTGAGGCTAAGGTTGTGGTCTTCCTCTTTAGAACTCTCAGAGCTGCTAGAGCTCTCTTCAATTTTTAGTACACTTTGTAGTTCCTCTTTATTTGGGGTTTGAGGAATTTCAACTACATCATCCTTCTTTTCTCTTTCTTATGTCTCTAACTACAAATCAGTTATTGAAGGATTCAACTCATAAAATATTACACTTTTGTTGTACAAAGCCTTCTTAGTAACAGGATTCCAAAGCTTGTATCATTTCACACCAATTCCATAGCCAATGAAGATACATTTTTCAGCCTTGTTCTCCAACTTTGATCTTTTCTCATTTGGCACATAAACATATGTATCGTTGCCAAAAACATGAATATGTCTTAGAGAGGGATTTTTACCAGACCACGCTTCCAAAGGTGCTTTTTCAACAAGAGTCGAACAAGGTGAATGATTTATCAAGTAACATGTTGTAGCTATAGCCTCAACCCAAAACTTCTGCTCCAGACCAACACCACTCAACATACTTCTCACTCTTTCCATTAGCGTCCTATTCAACCTTTCAACAACTCCATTCTGATGTGGAGTATAAGGTATAGTTTTATGCCTTTTAATCTCATGGTCTTTGTAGTACCTTTCAAAATTTGTAGAACAAAACTCACCACCATTATCCATCCTCAAACATTTAATTTTTCTTCCAGTCCGATTTTCTACCAAGTTTTCAAACTCTTTAAACTAACTAAACACTTTTGATTTACTCTTTAGAAAATACACAAATGCCTTTCTCGAATAGTCATCAATAAAAGAAACATAATATCTAGACTTTGATAACAAAGGAACATTCACTGGACCAAACACATCAAAGTGAACATAATCCAGTATGCTAGAAGATTAATGAGGAATCGAATAAAATGAAACACGATGTTGCTTTCCATAAATGCAATGTTCACGAAAACTAAACTCAAGGTTTTAATAAACAAGCCCTTCAAGAAGATTTTTATTTTTCAAGGCTTTTAAGCCCTTTTCTCCTAAGTGGCCAAGTCTATGATGCCATAGCATGGTTTTCTCTACTAGGAGTTTCACCTCCAGAGAGTTTGCACCTAGAGAAACTCCATTCTCCTTCTCTACACGAGCAACTTTTCTTGACTTTCCAGAGATGTTGTTACATTAAATAGGATGTGCATCTAGCTTGTACAGAGTGCCAATGTGTGCACCCTTAGCCAACACCATTGAACCTCTATTCATTTTATAGCCTCCACTCGAGAAAAAAACTTGCATGCCAACATCAGTCAACTTACTCACAAAAAGAAGGTTATGAGCCAAAACTAGTATGTGTAGTACACCATCAATTCCTTTGATTCTTCTGCCAGGGAATTGGATTTTGACTCTTCCATATCCAATAATTTCCAGACTTGAACCACTTGCAAGGTACACCTTTCCACCAGCATACTTTTCATACTTAGTGAGCCAATCTCTGTAATATGTCATGTGAAAAGATGCACCTGAGTCAATTAGCAAGACATCATCTGATGCCTGAGTCGCCAAGGCAGCAATGAAGGCATTTGTATCACTCTGAGAAGAGTCATTGTCCGAAGAGTTGTTCTTCTTCATCTTTTTCTTCTCCTTACAATCCTTTTAGATATGACTAGCCTACCCATAGTTCCATCATTTCACCTTGGAATTTTTACCAGGAGACTTTGATCTTCCTTCTGATTTGGAATTAGACTTCTTTTCTTTCTTCTTGCTTCTCTCCTTTGATCTACCCTGAAAAACAAGAGCCTTCTTGGCCATCTCAAAAGACTTTCTTTGCATCTCTTTTGATAGTATTGAAGCAACCACGTCTTCCATCTTAAAGGTGGTTGTTGTAATCCCAATAGCCATTACTAGATGATCCCATGTGTCAGGTAAGGAGCATAACAAAAGCATACAATGATCCTCCTCCTCTATCTTCACACCCACAAATTCCAACTAAGGAACAATCATATTAAATGAATTCAGATGATCTACTATAGATGCACCTTATTCTATCTCCAAGGAGTATAAATTCTTCCTCAAGAATAACTTATTCACCAGAGACTTCCCCTTATCAATTTCACCAAGTTTATTCCATAAAAAAGATGCAGTCTTCTCCTCATGGACATTTAGGAGCACAAAATCAACCAGACAAAGTCTTATCAACCCTCTAGCTTTTCTATCTGTGAGGTCCCCCTCTTCTTGCTTCATACCTTGTGGCATAGTTCTAGAAAACAATCCAGAGGTCTCTATCTACCAATAGGTCTTCCACTTTGAGCTTCCACAACTCAAAATTGCTGCCATTGAACTTTTAAATCTCTACTCTACTTGAAGTGCTTGCCATCTCAAACTGTAAACAAGACAATCAGTTTTTTCTTTTGCAATACTCCCACTGAATAGGATTAGCACAAATAACTAGCCCTAGTCACAAGGATAACACAACTGGCCAAGCTCTGATACCACTTGAAAGGGAGGCAGATGGTGCAAAAATTCCTTCCTAAAGCAAAATCCTCAGGAGAGAAGTGTAGAAAAAACATTCATTTAACAAGTTACATCCATTTGAGATACACATTCAAAAAATAAAAGAATAGACAAATTATCACACACAGAGTGTGAATATAAATTTCTCCAAGCTCCCTTTGGGTTATTTTATTTTTTGCTAATCATTGGCCACACCCTCCTATTGAAAGCAATGCCAGGCTTTACCCGAATCCTGCCACTTATAATCCAGGTGCTCTTCGTAGGGATCCTTTCCTTCACTTTTTGAACGCCCCTGACATGCTTCCATGTGTTGGCAGTTCACACTCTTCAATGTTTCTTCTCTTCACTTCTTTATCGGGCCTCAACTGCATTCCACGTGGCATCGATCCACATACATCCCTCGGTGGCCCCCACCTACAACATAAAATTTTTGGGACACCCCCACGTGTCTTCACCGCACAAGTTTTCATCTCATGGAAGGAAGGATAAACATCAAGCCCTGATCGCTGGCCGCATGGATCTTCTAAAAAATTCATCGCATCGAAGAAGGGGGCCAACAACAGCCTCAAGTAGTTGTCACATATTATAACCGCCATCATGAGGAGGGGACACATGTCGACACTCTGGTCTACTGGGACCACTATCATCATTCGTAGGGGATGCATCTGGCGATGGGAAACCTCATTCATGGCCCAAATCTTTTTCCGTTGCAACGACCAGGGAAAATCATTACTATATACATCATTGCCCATGATTGAAGGATATTTTTTGTTACTGGCTCACCAGGCCAAGGATTTTTACTATAAATAATGCTTCTTCTTTTGAAGCAGGGGTTCACATTTTGATAGAGAAATCAATGGAAGAACTAGGCCTTTTATTGCTTTTTAGATTATTGTGAAGAAATTATAGACTGTGCCCTTGTTTGACCTTTCTATTTTCTTAGGATATTTGATAAGTTTTACTGTGTCATTATGGTATTGAATGTTTCATTTGTAGAAATTCTATAAATTTAATGCAATTTTGTTGGTTTAGATCATGTCTTTGACTCCTCTTTTCAGTAAATGTGCATGAATATTATTTTATGTCATTGGGTGAATCATTCAGACTTTTATCTTTAATTTATGCCATTCTAGGACATAGCAGATTGTTGAACAGGCCCTTAAATCAAATCCACAAGATACATTTATTGTGCCTTACATCTAAATATTGGTGCATCACCCTAGTTAGATCTTTAATTTTTATATTTGCTTCCTTTTCCCATTCAAAACCACAATTATAGAAGAAGTCAGCTTCTTTAAAATCCAAAGGTTAGTCAGTTCAGCACAATAGGTCCCCCCTTTAACAGAGTTTCCCATAAAGGTTGTTACCTTGTCAAATTTTGGCATCAACAGTTTCTCTTTTTTGGCATGCCCGGTAGGACCTTATAGTGTGCTTAAGCCTTGAGTAGGTATATAAGTCATCGACCTATCACAAGATCCCAAACAAAAAAATAACCCTGGTTTGTTGGTATCACCATTAGGAGCAGTACCAACTAGAACCTGTCACGTAAACATTTTGAATCCTCCACCAACCATGTTACCTATTGCTAACCGAAACTATGTGGCTTGGGATGCTGGTAGTCCCCTTGTAGCCCCAGTTACACCCGCCTTTTGGGCCCCTATCCCGATCTCTTCTCTCAAAGCTATTCCTAAGTTTATCAAAGATGGCTCAAAAACACCATCCGAACATCTACAAGATGTGGCAGATGTGTTTTTGGTGCACAGAGTTATAGATCAGAACATAGCATTGAGGTTGCTCACAAATTCACTTAGAGGAAAGGAATTAGATTGGTATCGCACTTTGTTGGCTAACACTATTGGTACTTGGGACCAGCTCGGGGATCCTTTTTATGAAAGATTCTTGAATGATGAAGATAGTTCTTTGCTATATCATCTACTAGCTACAATAAAGTGGGCCCCATTTGAAGCCATGACAAACTTAAACACCCAGTTCCATACAATCTGGCAGAGGATCCAGACTTCCATCCATCCATCGGTCGAGTTGGCATTCATGTTCTACTTAAAATCTATCAATGTCGATATCTCAATGATGATCCAGTCACTTGGTAGAAACACATTACCAGATGCATACAACATAGCAGTTAAGGCAAAGAACAATTTGATCGACGTCGGGAAGTTGTCATCTCGGCCCATTATGTTGATATTCCCTGAAGTATCAATTTCCACCCAGGAGATGACATCTACTAGCACACCTGCATTGCCCCTGTCTATGTACACATATCCAAGTGCACCACAAAATGCTGCTTCTACATCTAGCACTTTGAAGGATGAGATGAGCGACATAAAGGAGATGGTACAAAAATTAACAAACAAAGTAACCACAATCAAGCACAACCAGGCCACTCCTCCAAGACCAACCTATCAAAGTTATCAAGGTGATAGACCCTCCTACCAACATAACCAATATCAAGGAGCCACGCGCATAAATCCGCAAACCCAGACAAATAACTAGATGGTACCGGTACCGACTCCGCTGGGAGCTGCTCAAACAAATACAAGCAGAGACTTGACCGCAAGGCAAAACAATCTCGTCAAAGATTTCAATCCCTAGTGCTTCCCCTGTGGCGATGTGCATATGCCTTGAAATTGTTTGCATGGAAATTTACAGCAAAAAGTTGCGGAACAACGCAGCCAAGGTGTAGCACCAAATTCAAGAGATTATACATATGCCTCTCCCCAAATGGAGAACACAGTTCTTACCACATAGATGTAGGGAATTTCCCTGGAACAAGAAAATGGCATAGCCCTTGATCACACCCTTTTCTCATGGATGGAAGGAGAAGAAGCAGTATTCACATATGAGGCATCCACATCGGAGACCCTGCAAGTATAGTTCGACTACAACACCCGATCAAAAAGGAGATTCACAGGTGAGTTGGTCACTCCATGGCCTAGAAGTGTCCTGGGCCAACCCCCCGGCCCTCCCACAATTTCTCCATAGCTTGCAAAGAGATTTTCATCACCAGGGCCAAGGAACAAAAGCCTTCAAATCCATCACCTTTCAACATAGTGGAACAATTGAAGAAATCTTCTGCTAATGTATCCTTTGGGATATCTTAGCCATTCTAGAGAAAAAATAATTACTACAGAAAGCCCTTCGGTAAGATGAGGTTGTGCAATTGAAAGAACAAGCTTCCGAAGAGGATACAAAATCATCACCTCCGACCAAAGTTCTCATGAATACGACAGAGGAGGCTTCAACCGAAGTCAAAGAAGAGAAGCCGAAACCTAAACCCTTTTTCTTAACCCTCATTGTGGGGAATAAATTTTTGCATAACTCCATGATTGACTCTGGTGCCAACACCACAGTCATTCCCAAGCAGATAGTGGAAGCCCTAGGGCTTAGCTATGAGCCCTTAAGGAGAGGAGTCATGCAGTTGGATGGGAACAAGGTCAAAACCATAGGCCTCATTAATGACCTCCCCTTGACCTTGTTCTCTTGTCCTAGAATCATGGTGCCACAAGATACTATGATCATAGATGTCCTTCCAATGTTTGGCCTCTGCCTATCCCGGGAATTCACCTCAAAGATAGGCGAATACCTTTCTTTGGATTGGTCCCACCTAATTCTCAGGACCAAGCACAGAGCTAAGATGAAGATAATATCATAACCTCTACATTCAAAATATGTAGCTGAAGAAGCTATGATTAAATTTCAAGCCGCTCATACTTCTTTCACCAAAGAAGAATCCGTTGGTATTGAGCCACTGGGAGATGAGAAGCCAACCGAAGACCAGGTTGTATGAGAAGAAGTCTTCTTGAGTGGATATGCAAACACCGATCCTTTTGGAAATTATCATGCTACCGGGTTGGGCACCTACATCATATATGATGAGGATCAAGAGTTCCTGAGGGTATTAAAGGACTATGTGGCCAATCAAGCCTTAGAGCTCTAGACATTGCACTTTTACGATGCAAGATGCAAAGTCAGCGCTAGTGCCAGGATATGTCTAACATCTCCATCCAATGAGAAGATTCTTAGATCATTCTGCTTCCAATTTGCTTGCTCAAACAATGAAGCCAAATATGAAGGTCTTGTGCAAGGGCTACGCGTTGTAGAGCGCATGGGTGCTAAACAAATAATGGTGTTCGAAGATTCTGAACTTGTAATCAATCAAGTCAAAAACATCTCTGCTGCAAAAAATGTCTAAATGTGGTCTTATAGGAATAAGGTATGGGACCTCATTGAAAGCTTCAAAGCTTTTAACATTCACACAATACCAAGGGAGCAAAATTCAACTATGGATCACATGACAACAATAGGATCTCAATTCGATCCCATCTCTGATTTGATTGAGAATGTGCACTTTGTGCGAGTGATTTTTTGACCCTCCATTCTAGATAATGATCAAAGATGGAAAGTGTTTGAAAGTGATGAACACATCGCCTCGTTCATTCAATAGTCTGGAGAGTTCGTCGATTAGTTCCAACCGAAGATTGAAGAAGCATATGAGGGGTAGATCATTCAGTTGAGATCAAATAAACTTCCAAAAGGGCTAGTAACTCTCAAAAAAAATTGACTGTGACGATGCAAGGAATGATAGGAGAAAATTTGTAGCAGACCAAGTAGACTATGCCGATCTTGAGGTCAGAGACAAAAGAAAACTAAAGGTCGGGAAAGAAGTTTCACAGCATGACAAAGTGAAAAAATACAAAGGGTTCATGGCCTGGTCTTATGATGACCTCAGGGGATATGATCCTGACATCATCCAACACAACATCGAACTAACAAAATGTGCTAAACCTGTCCGACAAAAATAGAGGCCCGTCAATCCAAAGATTGAAGCCCTAATGGCACAAAAGCTAGGGAAGTTGATCCAGTCCAGGATTGTCTTTCCAATCAAGAACCGTACGTGGGTATCTAACCTCATTTTGGCCCAAAAGAAAAATGGATACATTCGTCTCTATGTTGACTTCTATGACCTAAACAAGGAATCACTAAAGGATCATTACCCACTGCCTTCCATGGAACCAATCTTGCAGACTGTGGCCAGTTCGGAAATGTTTTCTCTATTGGATGGCTTCATGGGCTACAATCAGGTTCGGGTTAAAGAAGAATATCAACACAAAACCACATTCACCACCAAGTGGGGAATGTTTGCATATGCTAGAATTCCTTTCAGCCTCTCAAATGCGGGAGCCACCTTCCAATGGGAAATGAACATAGCCTTCAGTGAACTGATCAACAAAATCATCCTCATCTATTTAGATGATCTGACTATATTTTCCAAATCTAATGATGACCATTTTGATCATCTAGAAATGGTTTTCAAAAAATTCCAAGAGTTCGCGGTATCCCTAAACCCAAAATAATATGATTTCGAAGTACCGCAAGGAAAATTGTTGGGGCATGTTGTGTCCCAAGAAGGAATCACTATTGATCCAGAAAGGGTAAAAGCAATCAGAGAACTTCCCCTTCCAGTAAACAAGAAAGGATTTCAATATTTTTTGGGAAAGGTTAAATTTGTAAGCAAGTTTGTTTTTGATTTTGTAGGAATAATTAGACCAATCATCCGAATGCTAAAAAAGACCAATTGTTCAAATGGACAAAAGAAGCAAGAGAAGCCTTCGAGAGGGTGAAGGATGCTATTTGTTCAGCCCCTATTTTGGTAAATCCAGACTTTTCAAAATACTTCATAATGTATTTTTTTAGTAGCAAGACAAGCATCGCCACTGTTCTGACTCAGAAGGACGATGAAGGAAAAGGAGAACATTCGATAGAATTTCACTCCCGAACCTTGAAGGAATATGAGATGAACTATAAATTCATTGAAAGACAAGCGTTCATAGTTATAAAGGGACTCAAGAAGTTTTGACATCTTATAGCTTGCAATAAGGTGATTATTTATGTCGCACATTCCAGTGTGCACGAGTACATCATGGAAGGATAAATCACCAAAAAAAGGGCCAACTAAATCACTAAGATCCTAGAATATGACATCGAGGTCAAGCCTACAAAGAATTTCAAAGGAAGAGGGTTGTGCGAATATTTGGCACACGATGAAGAAATGGAAATCGAGGAAGAGCAAGCAGAGCTAGTCCTAACAAATGAGTCTGAACCTGAAGGCTGCTGGCTGGCGGTAGAGGAAGGTTTCTGCACATTGAAAAGTATCCATCAGGACTTCCTTCTTAGAAAGAAGATTCTATCGACTGCAAAATAGTGGATACTCACTTATTGAAGGGATGCTTTTCAAGAGGAATTTCAATGATGTCTTACTGGGATGCATCACCACAGAGCAAGCAAAGAAAATTCTTGACACCTTCCACAACAACCTAGAAGGCAGACACTTCTCTGTGAAGACCACCGCCATCAAAATTTTGTGCGCTGGGCACTTCTGGCCTACATTATTCAATGACTCCTACAAAATGATAAAAGCCTGCAAAGAATGCCAATTCTATGCAGGGAGAAGAAAAAATTCCACCATGCCTCTCAATCCGATAGTAGCAGATGAATTGTTTGCACAATGGGGGCTAGATTTCATTGGGATGATCAACCCCACCTCCAACATTGGTCACAAGTGGATTCTCACACCCATAGACTACTTCACAAGGTGGATTAAAGCCCTACCCTTGAAGAATGCGACAGAGGAAAAACTTATGGACTTTCTCGAGGGGCTAGTAATGAGATTCAATGTTCCAAAGACTATCATCTTGGACAACACCAAAGCTTTCTTAGGCTCCAAGGTATGTTAGTTCGTATTTGAGCATGGAATATTCTTGAAAACATCATCAAACTACTACCCATAGGGGAAGGGCCTGGCTGAGTCGACTAACAAGAATCTAGTTCGACTCATTAAAAGGATCGGGTCTGATCATGAGAAGGAATGACATGAGAATCTCTGGACAACGTTATGGGAAAACTGCATAACTCCTAAGCAAGCCGTGAAAACTTTTCCATACGAGCTAGGTTATGGGAAAGAGGCACTGTTGCCTATCTCTATAGAGATACCTACGCTACAACTACTCAAGTCTATAGAAATTGAGGAGAACGGAGCTATGGAGGTTCAGTTGGCCAAATTGTTGGAAGTACAAGAAAAAAGGGAGAAGGACCTAATAGCCATGTTCAATCGCCAACAGGTGGTTAAGAAGTGGTTCAACAAGAAATCTTTAGACCAAGGTCTAAAATGCGGAGACCTGGTACTAAAGTTCAATGAAAGTGTCGCAAAGCCTAGCCAACATGGAAAATTTGACAAACTCTGGGAAGGTCCTTTCAAAACAATTCAGTGCAAACAACACAATGCATTTGAATTAGAGAACATGGAACGAGAATCACTGAGAATTATAGTTAATGGGATTCACTTAAAATTGTTCAATTAAGCTTCAAGTTACTTCGTGTAGGTGTAAACATGTAAATAATGTAATTAATTTCCCTTTCGTGTTTTGTCGGCTAGTCTTTTCAACAATTTCTCAAATGTAGGAAGTAGGAAAATTCATGAGACTCATTATTACAAGAACATAGAAAGACTATTCTACTCATGTTGCATAAAGTAAATTCATATGCGAAGAATTCATTTCAATCCATACTACAGAAACACAATAATATAGACAGGGAGTTTAGGATAAGCAAGTATATTCGTTATATATATACTTTGATAGAAAAAAATGTCAAAATGACTTTGGGGCCATACACTCAAAAGTATGATTATATGTATATGACTTCCTTATGTATATATATACGCAGGCCTTTTTTTAGGCATATATACAAAAAGAGGAAAAAGCATTTTGAGCTTCAAGTGTTTAGAACATGAGCATTGTCTTCATCAACATGAGCATTATTAGAGGCAACATGAGGGTTATCACCAGCAACAACAAGACCTAGAGCAGAAACATCAACACCCAGTTCGAGTGACGGAGGGAACACGAGGTTCCTAAAGTCAGTGTACCAATCCAAGTCATAAAACAACACTACATTGTAGCAGCGTAGTAGGAAGTGGCACGCACGGGTGGCTCTCTCACGATGCTCAATGAGTGAATGGAGTCAGAACCCACTCAGGAATGGAACCCATGGTACTACCATGTCTTCTTCGATATGCCTCCGCAGGTCACTAGCAACAGGGAGGGCTAGGCCATACACTGCATTGGTCACTGCTTCACCAAGGCCTCTGAGGTACCTCTTTGGAAAAATATGGAGCATCAAGCATATAATCATTGGTTTTGGAACCTGAATGTCAAGTAGCGAGGCAACAAAATGGGAGAAAATATCGGTATTCACCCAATACTTGTCTTCATACTCAATACAATCCATGCCCAAAACCTATTTCATGGCTATAATAGCTAGTGAGTGCTTGTTTTTAGTCATATGCTTGAGGCGCCTATTGGAAATCTCTCCCAGAAAGGTTGTTTGAGACTTATTGCACACTAGTCTGATTGGAGTGTTCATTGTATCAGTCTCTTCTTAATCACCTATGTCTAGGCCCTACGCAAATTTAGAACCTACTCAACCGCCTAAATGATAATCCTATCTAATTGCCCAATGCTACTTTTGCTAATCGCTAAGTGTGATTCCACTACTATATTAAGGGCCTATTTATAGAAATATCCAAGGTAGCATGCCTACCAAGCGTGGTGATAAATGATTGTTAACTCAAAAATCCCACCAAAAGGCTAGCTCAATATTCCAACCCAATTGCGTCTGTAGGTACGAATTGTTGCATGCAAAATTAAGGAGCGACAATCAATTAATGCAAATTGGTGGCAGTCCCAAGCAATGGCTCATATGGATGGATGTCGAGGTGTTACAATGCAGCCAGTCTTAGCTCCAAGGTTGAGTAAATATTTTTGATTACTCATTGTGATTTCAGCTTAATTATACTTTTAGGGATATTAATTGCTAAGGCATGCGAGAGGATGGCAAGCATTTCACCAGTGGCTCAATTTCCATGAAAAATCGCACCGAAGGGACATTATCACTATGTAATTATGAATTATTGTCCTTTCAAAAGAGGCAAGTATTTAATTTCACATGGATGGAAGAGCTGGTAGTACATGCCAAATTAAATGCAAAAAGGCAACCGTTGTCTACCAGTTGAAGGAAGGAAATCGAAGGAAAAGGCTAAGTGTTGCATGCAAAGGCTAAATAGAGCATAAAGCTTCTTAGGTACGCAAAAGGACTTGGAAGAGAAATTTTTTTAGGGATACCAGTGTGATGCATATAGCAACAAAGTAACTGAACATAGAAGTAATTGCAGAAGATTCACTGCCCCGATGTGAATTGATCATAAAGTAGGGCACTGTCTAGTTTTCAGTTTAGAGCCTTGCACAGTGTTCTAGGTTACATTCATAATGCTTCAGTGTGCTTTCTAAGTGGAGGTTTGCAAAGGATGGCGGCTGCTCAGATTTCCCAAACAAAAATGCAAGAAGAGAGGGCCAAAAGTTTATTTAAATTCATGCTCACAGTACCAACCGCCTATGTCTTCGAGGATATCTCTTACGCTTCGCCCGATATACCAGACAAGCCAACATGGGTGAATACATGGGTTGCAAAAAAGAAAAGTCCTCATAGGGATCAGAGCTAAATTAAAGAATAATGGGATAATATTCATGACCCCATCCTTGCAAGGAGCCTTAAGACACTTAGGGAGGCGACCTATGAAAGAATGAAAAGGAATAGCAACTCAGATTCCTTGGCACATAAATGTTGGTTTAGTGGGCTTCCACAATATATGGTCCCATTCGTACACTACTGCCCCAAATTGGTTGACGAGGCCATTAGACACTTCAACCTGGATACCAACACCATTGACGGTTGGGAGTTAAGTGTTATTATCTGCAAAGAGGCTATCTAGGATATGTTGTGCATCCTGGAGTGAAGCTCCAAAGTACCTCAAATGGATTTATTCACTCCGGAAAAAGGTGAGACCTATTGGAAGACTAGAGATCTTGCTCTAAAATTTTATAATGTGGAAACACAAAGATCCAAAGAAGCTCAGAAGAATCCAATGCAAATCTCAGCAATGCATAAAAACTTCAAAGATGATATGAAAGATGCCTTCTAAATGATGGTGTTTGTTTGTGGCTTGGACATCGATAGAGAGGTTTTGGAGTTTCAAATAGGCTTGGGTTTTCAATTGTGAAAGAAACATTCTCTTTTTTGTTACAATTTTGTAGATTTCCTCGTTCAGGAGATGCTCAGCCAAATTTCAGAATATCAACTTCAGCAGAGGTTCAAGTTTCCATCTTTCCTCGCCCACATGTTTTTGCATCAGAAACCTGACTTCTTTCAGAAGCATCTAGGGCTGTCCATTTTTTTATGAAAACCAGAGGAAGAAGTTGGTTTCCACATGGACTCCTCTCCTCTCTGCAACATATGATTATTACACATTTTTCAGATTATTTCTTAAATGCAATTTTGCAGGATTTAAGGGAAAACAACAGTGTCTTACAGTTCAGCTCAGACCAAATTGAATTCATGTAGGATTTTACTCCAAAGTGTGACTGGTTTCTAGGTGAAGACTTCACATTTGTCTAATTGTGTGGCTTCACTGGGGAACCCTTCCAACTTTCGACATGTCTTATAGATCAGATACTGGCGCTTGAAGTGTTCTGCTAGGTATCAATTATCAACTTCACCTTTTGCAGTGAAAAATCAAAGAGGAAAGGATTTTTTAGCTGCCCGATGAGCTTCAAGACTGTAATCATGGCCAAGAGGAAGGCTCATGACTTGCTAGAATCAAGGATGGCTCACCTGGGGCTGGTATGGATTTATGATAAATGGAATTACAACCCCGATGATGACTTGTCGAATGAGTATGTCAAGGTAGCACACAACCCCCAACCTTACTGGGAGAAGAGTCAGAATCCAATGATGGATGCAGATGAAATTATGGTTGACCTAGCTCATATTCTAATCGAAGGTGGTCGGCCTCCCTAGCTTAGATTCTACTATCGGACTAGGAAGTATGATAAGACAAAGAAGATTGGGGTTACTCTTTGCAACAACCTGATAAAAAATTACAACTGGAAGGAAGAAAAGATTAATGATTTATAAATATATCACTAGGAGACCCGACGCACTAAGGCCCCTTATGATAGCGCAGAGATGGACAAAAAGTTTGATAAATTGTGGAACGATGAGCACCCAGATTTTGATGAGAGTGATGAGAAAGACTCTGGTTCAGAGGAGGCCAAAGCACAATTAGACAAAGGAGCAAAACCAGACAGAAAAGCACAAAATGCCTCGACACAGCAAAAGGGGAAAGTCATGAAGCAACCTAGCAAGGTTTTTTCTAACATGTGGGTGAACATATCATGTGCAAGGTCTTCATTGACTCACACCTAGACTACAAGGAGGACCAGGATAACCTAGCTGCAACAATCTAAAAGCATAGTGGTGGAGGACCCACCGCCAGTGAAGAGGTGACACACCAAAGCATCTTTTGAAGACTGTTCGTAGGATCCTGAAGCAAACCAAGAGCCAACAACAAGCCAGGGATCGTAATCATCTGCATCGCAGGTATATTTTTCTCCCTTTCCTCTTGTTTCACAGTCCTTACTTTCCCCTGCTGTGTCCACAACCCCTCTCATTTCATGCGCTGACCCCTCCTTTTTGACCTCTGCTTTCATGATCGTAGGAGGTTTCACACAATTCTCTCATGGAACCCCATTTTCCCTTACTCCTCCACATACCTTGCACCATTTTCCTTGGCCCATTCCATATCTCCAAGTTCCCCACATGCTACCTTTGCTACCATCATTGATACATCTCCTATCGTTGCCATGTCAGACCTGATCCACTCTTCCCAACAGATGGAATCCACCATGATGTTGCTTCCCTCGAGCCCTCCTACTGGTTCGTAGGTTGGGTATTGGAATATCCCTCCTTTCTGTCCTCAAATAGTTAGTGTTCCAAGGAAGAAGTCGTCTAGGACCACTACCTTCTCATTTCCTTTTGCCCTTCCTCCCAGTGCACCTTTTGCAAGTGAACTCATCAGGTCACCTTTGGAATTCTTATCAGAAGGTGATAAAACTAAGCAAATGCGAGCAATCAGAGCCCAAAAGTAAAAAGCTAAAGATGCTAAGAGGCCAGTAGGGCCAAAAGTGCAGACTATTTTTAATGAGGCTCAACAATCGCTACATTTTGTGACTATGTACCCAACTGTCAACAAACCACAAGGAGATATGCAACCAGATGACTATAATATGTATGCCATAGGGCTCGACCTAAGTATAGCTTGACCTCAAGATAAGGTGGAGCTCATGGAGGAAATGCAGTGGGTGGTGACCAGACTTTCTTAAATTCAGTCACTAGCTAAGGAAGATGGAAGAAGCGCTAAAAGGTGTCAAGGAAAGGGTCGAGGTCTTGCTCGCCAAGGAAAAGGCGAGGGATGCTGAATTTAAGCGCTTATCCCAACAAGAAGAGGTGGATCAAGTGAATCTCCGAGAGGAAATTGCGAAGTTCCAATCTATCGATCCTAATCTGGTCGTTGAGCTACAAAAAAAGAACTAAGGATATCAAGACTAGTTGGCACGGTTGGGGCAAGAAGTGCAACAAAAGGATGAAGAGTTTTGTCACCAACGTGCTCAAATAGAGCAACAGATGCAATAGAAAGATGCAGATTTTGAAATCCGTCGGGCCCAACTAGAGAATGAGGTTCAAGAAATGAAGTCTTCCTTGGAGAAGGAAGCAACAAACAAGTAACGAGTTGAGGCAAGCTGGATTGCAGAATCACAAATCATGTAGGGACAACTCTCCGCGGTGAACCAAAAGGTTGCGGAGTTTGCTTATAATATGGAATTAAGGGATGCAGAGATAGCCCTATTAAAAAAATCAGGCCAACCTCCTATCATTGGGTCAAACCTTCTTCAAGTAGCCCAGTAGTTATATGTTTCATACTAGGAAAGAGTGAAGGCTTTCTGCCTAACTCTATAGCTGATACTCCAATTTATGGCGGAAGCAATAAGTTTGGGCATGGAGGTTCTTGAAACAATTGAGCAGTTCCCTTAATCCATTGTAGAGAGAGTTCCAGAAGCTAGGAGGTTGTTAGATAGGTTATATATGGTCCTAGATGAATTCTTGGCAAGCGCGAGAGTTGGAGACCGAAAGGTCGTTGTTAAAACAACTAATAGGTTCATCTATTGCCACACAACCATCCTTCATGCCAATGAGTGCACCACCACATTGGATCAGACCATGAATAGCATGCGGGCAAGGTTCTCCCACCTAACTCAGATGGGCTTACCATCCCCATTCCTTGGAGACAAATCGGTGGCCATGACGAAACATATTGCAACTAAGATTGAGGAGAATCAATGGGATGCACCTACTTTTAAGAGTTTTTGTTAGCACCTTTCTACAAAATATATTGAATGTGTCACTCATCCGATTGTGCAACTTCTTTTTCAACTTGAGTCTTGGGTCGGTATATTGGCGACATTGCCTTACAAAGAAATGACTGATCTACATGGAGCACATGAAAATATGTGCGACATATCAACTCCCTCTGAGGTTGAATGGCTACCTCTATAGACCACTCTCTCTAAGCCCTGATCACGTTGCCTAATGGATAAGGCTCTGGTCTGTAAACCAAAAGTTTTGGGTTCTTCGTTTCATAGGCGAAACACCCCTGATAGTCGCCAAAAGCTGTGAATATAAATTTCCCCAAGCTCCCTTCAAGTTATTTTATTTTTTCTAATCATCAACCACACCCTCCTATTGAAAGCAACATCAAGATTTACCTAAATGTTGCACTTGTAAGTCAAACGCTCTTCATAGGGATCCTTTCCTTCACTTTTCAAACGCCCCCGCTATCATTCCACATGTTGGTAGTTCACACTCGTCAATGTTTCTTCCCTTCACATCCCTATTGGGCCCTGACCACATGCCATGTGGCATCAGTCTTCACACATCCCTTGGTGGCCCCCACCTACAATACAAAATTTTTGGGAGACCCCTAGTGTCTTCACCATGCAAGTTTTCATCGCATGGAAGGAAGGATGAACATCGAGGCCCCTGTGTGGATCTTCTAAAGGATTCATCATGCCGGAGAAGGGGGCCATCAATGACCTCAAGTAGTTGCCACGTATTATAACCATCGTCATGAGGAGGGGACACATGTCGACACTCTGGTTTGCTGGGACTACTATCATCATTCGTAGGGGATGCATCTGGCGATGGGAAACCTTGTTCATGGCCCAAATATTTTTCCGTTGCAATGGCTAGGGAAAATCATTACTATGTACATCATTGCTCATGATCAAAGGATCATTTTTGTTACTGGCTCACCAAGTTGGGGATTTTTATTATAAATGTTTCTTTTTCTTTCAAAGTAGGGGTTCATATTTTGATAGAGAAATCGGTGGAAGAACTAGGCCTTTTATTGTTTTTAGATTATTGCAAAGAACTTACAGACTGTGCCCTTGTTCGGCCTTTCTATTTTCTTGGTATATTTGATAAGTTTTACTGTGTCATTATGGTACTGAATGTTTCATTTGCAGAACTTCTATAAATTTAATGCAAGTTTGCTAGTTTGAATCATGTCTTTGACTCCTCTTTTCAGTAAATGTGCATGAATATTATTTTATGTCATTGGGTGAATCATTCAAACTTCTATCTTTAATTTCTATCATTCTAGGACATAGCAGATTGTTGAACGGGCCCTTAAATCGCATCCACAAGATAGATATATTGTTCTTTACATCTAAATCTTGGAGCATCACCCTAGATAGATTTTTTATTTTTATATCTACTTTCTTTTCCCATTCAAAACCCTAGTTATAGAAGAAGTCGACTTCTTTAAAATCTGGAGGTTACTCAGTTCAGCGCAATAGGTCCTCCCTTTAATTGATTTTCCCATAAAGGTTGTTACCTTGTCAAATTTTGGCATCAACACAGAGATAACATCAGATTTATGTGGGAAAACCCTTACGAGAGAAAAACCCACACACCGAGTAAAGTCACTTTGTATTACAATAAATAGATTACATACAGAGTTACAGACTTCACTCTCAGATGTTAACTCACAACAGCAATACAATCCCTTGGTTGAGCTCACACATAGATTACTATTCTACACACTCACACTGTTATAATGCTCATAAAAGCATACAATGTAGAGTCGCTCAACCACCATTAGGTTTTCATTAATTTCACTATCTTCACTGGCAAGCTTCCTTCATCTCAAGCCACCCAACAATTAATTTGGTTTTAGGGAATAGTACCATATTTTCTCTCTATCAACCCCCGAGTCAGATCATGCATTAAATTCAAATATATCGTTATCAAGAAATACAACTTTTGGTCCAATGATCGTTGATTCACAACAATGATGTAGAATCAATGAATACATTCATGCCACGTGTTGACACATCATGCATCCACCACTTTCGACTATCATACCATTTAGGTTCACCAACTCAACCATCATCAACCATTGATCACACAAACAAATGTTAACCTCTCAAAAATTTTGCTCACTTCATAAAAAAAATTTGGTCTTCACCACAAAAGAGCTCGGAATAAATGTGCACTGTTGGATAGATCCTATCACAGTTGTTGATCAACATCAAAATGATCATTACCATGTGGTCCCCACCATCCACACAACATCCATATCACTTCTGTACAACTGATGTCACCATCCATTTAGACCGATCCCACCATCCATTGGTTATGTTGCTGAAAAACTAAACTTCACAACCTACATATTGGAGGTTATGAAGTTCTCCAAATCCGCGACATGTTGATAATGAGGTCACCAAGTCGGGAGAAAACCAAACTTCAGAACCTCCAGTTAGAGGTTAGGAATTTTTTAAAACCCGTGACATGCCCATAATGATGTAGCCAAGTTAGGAGAAACCCGAACTTCACAACCTCCATTGGAGGTTAGGAAAATCCAGAAACCCACGACATGCCCACGATGTTGCTAAGTCGGGAGAAACTTGAACTTCAGAACCTTCATCGGAGGTTAGGAATTTTCCAAAACCCATGACATGGTGACAACACAAGGAAGCTCAGTGTCGCCAAGCTATGAACTTTTAGAACTCTATGACTTAGGTTTCAAGGTTTTGTATTTTGGCGATAGTCCGATAATGAAGGCCAACAAAGGGAAAAGATGTTGATTCTTTAAGAGAGGTTCAAGCCAACAAGTTGAGGCATATTTTTCCAACAAAATATAGTTATTAAAATCTAGTTAGTATTTCACTCTTTTTGAAAATTGACCTATTCACACTTGTTAAGTATCCATTAAAGGACTTTTATATTTTTGTCTCACTTCACCTCGTTAAGACATATGTACTCACCTATTGAGACACCTATTGCATACACTCTCTAAACATGCTCACACACTTGTCATGTGATCCCACAAGTGTTGCACCTTTGGATGGGTAGTTAGAGTTTCAATCCTACCTTCTCACCTCCTCATCCTTTCCTATATATGCAAGGCTCTCGTTATATTTTCACATAATCTCATTTTATATGATAGAAATTTATCTTATGGTCATTATGTTTCACAAGTGGAAGGTTTATTTGTTGCATTCAAATCTTGGCTTCTCCAATATTTCAAACATTAGTCCACCCATCTCTAATTTTACTTGCCTCAACATTTGGCTTGGAGGTTAGTTTGTGTGATGAACCTACTGGCTCATTAGCTAGAACAAACTCACATTAGTTTAAAATGTAAAAACTATACTAAGTTATTTGATAAAATAATAACATAAGAAATATGGATTTTCCATTTAGCATAAAAGGTAGAAGACTAAAAATTCCATCATTACCTTTCCAAAACTTATTTACTTATTTCTTTGATAAAATAAGATCATTGAACAAGTTTTCATTAAATTATAACATCAAATTACTTTACATCAAGAGTACATAACATTTCATCAAGTATTACATCCTTATAAGAATAGGTATTTTTAACATTTACAATACATTTTATCATGAACATAAATAAAATAGATAATACAATGCTATGTGAAATCAAATGTAGTGTTTTTTACAAAGCGAGTCTTTGGAATCTCAACTATGAGAGGGAGAGCATCACCTGAGTGCTTTTCTTCCTACCATAAATTGGCAATCCCCTACACACCTTCCATCTAGAAGTGGTCATACCCTTCATGAGAGTTGCAAATCCAGGGAAACTCCAAGATCACCGTGTCACCTGAGAACTATTGTTGTGTACTAGATACAAACAATCTATCATACAACTATAGATACCCTCTAGCTAAATATGACACTTTTTATTGATTTATAATTCTAAACATTGTGAACCAACAATGCAAGTAGTGATTTTGCATTACTTTGACCAAATATTTTAAATAAAATACACACATATCACAATGATAATATGTGGTGTATGTTTACATGCCTCTTTCTCAAATTAGTTACTGACAACTAGGTTTCACAATCAATTCTCATACAAATATGGATAAATTCAACACATTTTCACAATATCACAAAATTTCTACATTTCCACATTAATCTAGTCCTTTCTTTTCAAATTTTATACACATATTTGAATGATTGAATACATATATAAATAATAATTTTAATCCATTATTTATGTTTACAACCTCCTATTATCATGCTTAGTATACTTTTTTCATACAAAAAGAACATGAGTGAACACAAAAGAATTTGATCACATATAAACATACACTCAGATTATATATACACACACACACACATATATGTATATATGTGTATATATACATATATATATATATATAATGTCAATATATGTTTATATTGATCAATACATAAATATATATACATATATATGTGCATATATATATATATATATATGTGTGTGTGTGTGTGTGTGTGTGTGTGTGTGTGTGCATATATATATACATATATATATGTATGTTGATGCAAACAAACAACTTCTCACAAAAATCCACAATGCAATGCAAACTCTGTTGCAACAAAGAACACAAATGCAAATAAATTTTAATTTTTTAATGCATCAAATCAACTCATGACAATTACATCAAATGGAAAAATGAAATGCCACCATAGAGCATACAAAAATCTGCACACAAAATTAATGAATCATGGCTCTTCCCATAGCTTATTCCCACTTCCCCAAGCTCTTTTTGATGTTGTTCAAACCTTCATACAATTCCTATCCTTCTCTTCTCTTCTCACATATTGGTGTATTATCTTTTCTTCATTGGTGATGCTCAAACCTACAACACAAAACCCTGATGATACCTCTACAAAGGCATATCTTCTCTTTTCCCTTCCTCCCAAACTTCTTCCCACTTTTTACTCAAAAACCCCCCAAAAAGGTATTGAAAATCATCAATTATTGCCCCATAATGGGCTCCCAACTCTCCCCCAAGAATAGTTTGCATATGTTATGTTTATTCAACCTTAAATGAGGCATTTAAACTTCCAGAAACTCCTCCAAATGTTGTCTTTACTCAAGGGACATTTTTTTTTCTGTTATGAGAATTTTAAAAGCTCTAAAATCTTGATTTTTTTACCTATTTTATGTTCCAAATACCCCCATATGATTTATACAATAGATAAACAATTAAATATGAAATAAAAACTGATATTTGATTTCCATGCCTTTCATAATACCTTTGCAAAATAAAATTAATAAAATTGGTGCTTTGGAATGTTGCTCACAAGTGAAAAAATGAAAGTTATCTAATTCGCACAAAAATCTACATGTAAGCTTGGAATGGTATCCCATGGACCCTTGCAAAAGGATTTTACTCTAGCCTTCCAAAATTGTGAGATATTAAACTATTCATAATTTGCTAACAATTTTCAAGAAACTTTTGACATTAAAATATCTCAAACTGAAAAATGTATAACTTTAATTCTTTTTACATATTTCACATGCCACCTCCATGAATTCCCCTACCAAATTATTCTACTCCAATCCTTATGAGTTTTCTAGAAATAATTTTTGAAAACTACTTACGGAGCCTTAAAATGACAATCTGACAAAACTAACTTTAAGTAAATCTGAACACACCAAGAGCTTTCCAAAGCTGAGAGATGTCAAATAAACCCCAAAACACACCAAAACTAAATTCAAATCTAAAAATTTTTTTTGGTTGATGTTGGTTGTCAATCTTTCTGAATGCTCTTGCATCAGACATGTCGGGTAGGAAAAGATTTTGTGAGTAGAACTCACAAAATAGAGGGGAGTAGACAAAAATAATTTCTTCCTCTGCCTCTTCCAACACTCAGCTGGGATTCTTTTCATTCTCCTACACCAAGTGTGCACTCTATTCATCATTCTTTCTGTGGACTCACATCCACCATAGACCATCCTCCTTCACCATATATCTTATTTTCTCCTTTCCTTATTTGTGGGATCTAACCCACCAAAAACCAACCACCTCCACCAAGTTCCTCCTGCACCATCATCTACAACCTCTATGCACAAACATGAAACATTTGTATACCCATTCACAACTACAACTTTATTTTCCACTACTGCAATCTCTTCTTTAAATGGTAAATAATCATCGCCTCTAAACTCAAAATCAAAATTTACCTTATCCCTTTTTGCTGCTATACCTACTTCTTCTTTTACCTTATCTTCGATGCAACTTGTCACTCTGTTGGTGCCTTTAGAAAGACACTCTACTATTGCAAGCTAATTTTCTACTCCCAAAACAATGTTAGAATAATAATCTTCTGACTCATCATCCACCTTTTGCAACTAGTAATCAAGTTCCTCTATCAAGAAATTTTCACCTTCATCATTCTCTAACAAGGAATCTTCACCTTCATTATTCTCAAACAAGGAATCATCAGTAAACTCCAACTTCACATTCACATCTTTCTCATCACTGTCACCTATCTCAAACACATCTACTACTGCAACTACATCCTTATTTTCATCATAAAAAGAATAATAAAAAAAAAATTACCTCATTACTTTTGGTTGCAACCTTTGTATTAGCTGAAATTTTCTCATTCCACTTTCTTTCGATTGCTTCCAATTGCATTAGCAAATCATCCTCTTCCTCACAAACCCACTTGTCAAACTTAGGACCGCCCATGCTCACAATTTTTTATTGCAAACCTCTTCATCCACTTCACACAATACACTCCATTCACTTGATATCTCTACAACTTGCACCTCATCATCAGCTTCAATTGTGTGGGCTATCCCCACATATTCTTTCTTATATTCAACACCTACCAAAGGGCTGCAACACTCTTTCTTCTTGCTCTTTTTTTTGCTGTCCTATTCTAAGAGAACATTCTTCTTTCCATATCTCTCTTCTCACATTTTCATTTTCTCTTTAATATTTTTTTCTAATATATTCACTTCAGCCTGGAGCTTTTCAAACTCTTCACAATGCTTCATATTTTCCATGTCTTTCCAATATTGTTCCCAGAATAAAATTCTTAAGGCCTCCTCAAGACCCATCCCATCCTCTCAACTACTACAAATTTCTCAACTCACATCACACGCTTTGCAATTTGCAAAGACATTTCCTTCGCAACTTCCTAGCTCCCAATTGCTTAGGGCTTCTCTCATACCTACAACAATCCTTTTGAGCTTTCCACAACTGCCTCCTCTTCTCTACCTGTAGGTCTTGGTGTAGGTTGCCTCATATTCGGTGATCTGCCCACACACTCAAGATTTTTGGCTTTGATACCACTTATGCAAACAAACAAATTCTCACAAAAACCCACAATGCAATGCAAACTCTGCTGCAACAAAGAACACTCACAATACAAACACAAATGAAAATAAATTCTAATTTTTTTATTGCATCAAATCAACTCATGACAATTACATCAAATGAAAAAATAGAATGCCACCATAGAGCATACAAAAATCTGCACACAAAATTAATAAATCATGGCTCTTCCTATAGCTTCTTCTCACTACCCCAAGTTCTCTTTGTTGTTGTTCAAACCTTCATACAATTTCTATCATTCTCTTCTTGATCCGGGGGATATTTTCAGTAAAAATTGAAGTGTCTTCATGCACATCGTCGAGTTCGTTCGTTTGTTTAAACAAAATTTTGGTGGGGCTCGATCCCGTGATCTCTGCCCAAACAACCAAATCCTACACCGTTGCACCGCCGCATACCACGCTACCATATATAGACTTGGGTTTGTTTTTGTTATCTCTTTCGGCAGATAATATTGTTAAAAGTGGTTGGCGGGATTGGAACCCCGACCAACAGTATACCAAAAGAGTATATAACTAATAGACCACCGAAGTCTGGTTAACTATTATTGGGGTTTGTTGTATTTTGTTGTATGAATAGGCCCGAGGCCTTAACAAATACCCCATTTTTGAGTAAAACCCACCAACTATTTTGTACCAGAAGTTGGTAAAGAACAAAATAACCATTGTACGAGCTATTCAAGGGGGTTTATTTTTTTAAAAGGGAAATTTTTAAAGATTTATATGTAAATGGAGGAATAAGGGAGATTTTGTAGATTTTATGGTTTTCACCAAATTGGGTGAATTTTATTTTATAAAAAGGATGTAAGGGTGAGATTTGGGTTAAGTGATTCTGATGAGAAACTCAGATTTTTCAAGTTCAGTGAATGCAGGTGACATAGTGGAGAACAGGTGATACGAAAGAGGGAACTTGTGGAGATTTTTTGAGCCATTTTTGTACGACGGAGTATTGTTATGCTGCCGAAGTGCTCGAAGAGATGGTCTTGGTGCATTTGTAATCTTTTTTGGAGATTAATCGGATCGGTCTCACTCTATTGGAGCGGACCCGAAGACGTAGTCACGTTTGTGATGAACTCCGTAATCAAACTCTGTTTGCACCTTCTATCTTCTTCTCTCTAAATTCTCTTTCTCATCTTAAGTTTTGATGCATAATTTTGTTAATATATGCATGAATTAAAATTTTGCAAAGTTGTTTTAATTAAGCATTCAAAATGCAATTTAGTCTAGATCCTATACAGATCAAGTGGTACCAAAGCTCAGTTGACTATTATTGCAGTTGTTTTCTTGAATGCTAATGAGATCCATGATTCAAAAGGGCGAAGGCAAGCTTGAAGACTTTAATCCTGAGATCGGGAAGCAAAGAAGTTTTTTGAAGATGTCTATGTCTGGAATGGAGGTTCCTGAAGAAATCAGTGAGCAGGAATTCCAAAGAGCATTCCTCGAGATGAAGGCTAAGGTGGACATTCTTTTCCAAGAAAGACAAGAACGGAAGGAACGTGAAGGAGGTTCGTCGAAGAAAGATGTTCATGAAGACAAGAAAGGAAACAACATGGAGATGGTGGCAAGCAACCAAATCACCCCTTTTCTCCTTCTCCTCCCTCTTCTCCTTCTTCTCCTTCTTCTCCTCATTCTACTTCTTTTAATCCTTTTAAGAATGGGCATAAGCCTAAAATTAAATTGGATGTAAAATTTGATTTACCAAAGTATTGTGATGAACTTAATGCTGAAAAATTGGATGATTTGATTCAACAAGTAGAAGTCTACTGTAGAGTCCAGAACCTATTAGATGATGTTGATAGGATCCAATTAGCTACTCTTCGGTTAGGAGGTACAGCTTTAACCTGGTGGGAGAGTAAGACTAAGGCAGAAGTTTCACAACATGGTAGAGTCAATTTAACTTGGGCAGAATTTATTAATGCTCTTAAAAAGCAATTCTACCCCTTAGGACATATGCAATAGTTAATGATGGACTGGCAAATGTTTAGGCAAGGGAAAGGTCAAACTGTCCAGGAGTACACCCATGAATTTAGAAAAAGGGCTATTGCTTTGAATGTTCCTTTGTACACCCAGGACACTTTGTTGAAGTACATAGGAGGTCTGCGTTCCTACCTTAGGCATTCTATTTTGGTTTTGAATCCTAACAACTTGGATGAAGTTTGTGTCCAAGCTACCCACTTCGAGTCAAGGGGTAAAGGATCTTTTATTGATAAGTTTGATAATGATGTAAAGAAATCTTCTAAGGTTGCAGAGACAAGGAAAGGAAAGAAGACAACTACAATTAAGAAGGATGATAAGTTTGCTTGCTCTCATTGTGACAGGAAGGGTCATGATGAAGAACATTATTGGCAGTTGCATCCTGAGCTGAGGCCTAAGTGGGCTCAGAAACAGAAAGGTAAGGAGAAAGCCGCAAATGTTGTTATGGATCTTGGTTCAGATTCAGATGATGAGACTAAGATAACAGCTATGGGTCTGAAAGGTAAAGCTCCTATTTCTAGTGTTTTTGTTCATAGTTGTGCTTCTTTAGCTAAAGTTAATGATGCCTCTGCAGATGAAAAAAGGAATGAGCTTTTTCATTTAAGGGTTGTTGCTAAAAACAGTAAAATTGATGCACTCATAGATAGTGGTTCTCAAGTTAACTTAATTTCTGAAAGTGTTGTAAGAAACTTGGGATTAAAAACTACACAACATAAGAAACCTTATCCACTAGGCTAGATTTGTGAAAATGATAAGTTGCAAGTAACAAGACAATGAACCTTAAGATTCACAATCACTAGTAAGTTTGTGGATGAACTACATTTTGATGTGGTTCCACTAGATATATGTGGGATAGTGCTTGGTAGCCCTTATTTATATGACAGAAAAGCTATTTTCTATAGGGAAAAGAATCATTATCATTTGTTTAAAGATGGCATTCAGTATATTGTGCATTCTCACAGGATTAAGACTGATCGTTCTTTTACAAACATAGGGCAATTAAAGAGGGTGATTAATGCAAGTAAAGAGTTAACTCTTATGTCTGTCAGTACAGGTGGTTCTAGACATGAACTTGGAGTAGCTAACCAAGGTCAGATGTTGCAGGATACACCAACAGTACAGCATGAGGGTATGGTGATTGAAAGCATTGATGGTCCCTTGGGAAAAAATGTTTCTGTTGTGGGAGATCGATATGTTGTTGATTTATTCTCTTTCATTTTTGCATTGTTGTTCAACTTGATGCTAGTCAGTGTTTGTTGGATAGTGGCTACAATAGTTGATGTAGATGCTTATGGAAGTGATAAAGTTATGTTTATGTTCAACAATGTTATTGCAGTCTTCATTGTGCTTGTGAGCCAGGTATGCAGATGTACAGAGGATACAGGACAAGTGGGGAGGCCAGGTACTCACTTAATGTCAGAGTAAATGTCACTTTTGGAGGTCCAAAAGGTATTCAGTGGGGAGGCCTGATCCGGTGGATATTTTCAGTAAAAATTGAAGTGTCTTCATGCACATCGTCGAGTTCGTTTGTTTGTTTAAACAAAATTTTGGTGGGGCTCGACCCGTGATCTCCGCCCAAACAACCAAATCCTGCATCGTTGCACCGCCGCATACCACGCTACCATATATAGACTTGGGTTTGTTTTTGTTATCTCTTTCAGCGGATAATATTGTTAAAAGTGGTTGGCGGGATTGGAACCCTGACCAACAGTATACCAAAAGAGTATATAACCAATAGACCACCGAAGTCCGGTTAACTATTATTGGGGTTTGTTGTATTTTGTTGTATGAATAGGCCCGAGGCCTTAACAAATACCCCATTTTTGAGTAAAACCCACCAACTATTTTGTACCAGAAGTTGGTAAAGAACAAAATAACCATTGTACGAGCTGTTCAAGGGGGTTTATTTTTTAAAAGGGAAATTTTTAAAGATTTATATGTAAATGGAGGAATAAGGGAGATTTTGTAGATTTTATGGTTTTCACCAAATTGGGTGAATTTTATTTTATAAAAAGGATGTAAGGGTGAGAGTTGGGTTAAGTGATTCTGATGAGAAACTCAGATTTTTCAAGTTCAGTGAATGCAGGTGACATAGTGGAGAACAGGTGATACGAAAGAGGGAACTTGTGGAGGATTTTTGAGCCATTTTTGTACGATGGAGTATTGTTATGCTGTCGAAGTGCTCGAAGAGATGGTCTTGGTGCATTTGTAATCTTTTTTGGAGATTAATCGGATTGGTCTCACTCTATTGGAGCAGACCCAGAAACGTAGTCACATTTGTGATGAACTTCGTAATCAAACTCTATTTGCACCTTCTATCTTCTTCTCTCTAAATTCTCTTTCTCATCTTAAGTTTTGATGCATAATTTTGTTAATGTATGCATGAATTAAAATTTCACAAAGTTGTTTTAATTAAGCATTCAAAACGCAATTTAGTTTAGATCCTATACAGATCACTTCTCTTCTCACACACCGGTGTCTTATCTTTTCTTCACTGGTGCTACTCAAAGCTACAACAAAAAACCCCAATGATACCTCTACAGAGGCATATCGTCTCTTTTCCCTTCCTCCCAAACTTCTTCCCACGTTTTTACTCAAAATCCCCCCAAAAATGCATTGAAAATCATCAATTATTACCCTAGAATGGGCTCCCAACTCTCCCCCAAGAATAGCTCCACATATGCTATGTTTATTCAGCCTTAAATGAGGTATTTAAACTTCTAGAAACTCCTTCAAATGTTGTCTTTATTCAAGGGGAATTTTTCTCTGTTATGATAATTTTAAAAGCTCTAAAATCTTGATATTTTTACCTCTTTTATCTTCCAAATAACCCCATATGATTTATGCAATATATCAACAATTAAATATGAAATAAAAATTGATATTTGACTTTCATGCCCTTCACAATCTCTTTGCAAAATAAAATTAATCAAATTGGTGTTTTGGAAGTGTTGCTCGCAAGCAAAAAAATGAAAGATCTGATTCGCACAAAAATTGGTGTGTAAGCTCGGAATGGTATCCCATGGACCCTTGCAAAATGATTTTACTCCATCCTTCCAAAATCATGAGATATTAAACTTTTCATAATTTGCTAACAATTTTTAACAAACTTTCAACATTAAAATCTCTCAAACTGAAAAATGTATGACTTTACTTCTTTTTGCATATTTCACATGCCACCTTCGTGAATGCCCCTACCAAAGTATTTTACTCCAATCCTTATGATTTTTCCAGAAATAATTTTTGAAAACTACCTACAGAGCCTTAAAATGATAATGTGACAAAACTGACTTTAAGCAAATTTGAACACACCAAGAACTTTCCAAAGCTGAGAGATGTCAAATGAACTCCAAAGCACACCAAAATTGAATTCAAATCTGAAGCTTTTTTTTGGTTGATGTTGATTTCCAGTCATTTCGGATGCTCCTGCATCACACACACATATATATATCATATATATATATATATATATATATATATATATATATATATATATATATATATATATATATATATATATATATATTACAATACATAAATAAATGTGTGTGTACAAATATTTCATTCTCTTATCCAACAATAATTAGATTATAAGATAGGTACTCAAAATAGTATATATGTGTATAAATACGATATACGTATGTACTCGTATGAGTACTAAAATAATACATTGTAGCATATAATTTTGCATAAATTTTTGTCCTCCAACCCATAGTCTTTATTCATTTATCCAAAAATAAAAACAAGATATGTATTGTCATAAAAATTCATAAAAAATAATGGTTGATGTTTAGAGCATATACTAAGAGATAACTTATCTTTTAGTTCACATTTCTTTATGGTTTTCTCTATCTAATATTTATAAAAGTAATCACAATCGAAGTCTTTTATTATTCTAATGTAGAGTAATGACCAAATGGATAAAAAAACATTTCATATAACACAAAAATTTAAGACCAATTAGTTCAAACCTATTACACATCTTTGAAGTAATTATAAAATTTACCCTATTTGGCCAAATGTAACACAAATAATATTTTAGTCATATTGTTGCAAGGTCGAACATAAAATTTACACAATCATAACAATAACAAGGTTCTTAATACTATACGTAGTGTAGAAAATTGTATACCTTTACAATTTCACACTATGTTTGGGTCTCTTAAATTATTGGACTTAATTAAGCTTCTAAATTTCTAAATTATGCATTCCAAAGCTTTATTCTTACTATTTTTCGAAAGGAAAACCGACATTAAATAAATACATTTAATAATTAAACTGCCTTAGATCATGTGTGTCTTGGAGATATAGGCCAAGACCCATTCACCCATGGGTGAATGGGTTCCCTTTATGAGCCAAGACTTGTATTAAAATATGTTTTTGGTGGCATTTTAATTATTAAAATTCAAATTGTCAGTGTCGACTTTTGGAATCTAATTTTCATAAAATTGGATAAACACCTATAAATACATAGTCATTTGATCATTTAAAATAGGAACACTTTATGAAGCAATCCTATTAAGAAAATATTATTGTCAAGAGAATTCAAGAGCAACATTATTAGTCATTTGCAGTAGCAATCAAGATCCTAACATCATGTCAAAGTCTATGTGTGTTCATGTTGTCTTGTGAAGGCTAACAAGTGTTTTAGATCTTCATGCATTCAAACATTCAATCATATCAAACAAGCAAGATCCAATTCCCTTGAAGTGATGTGCTTGTCTTTAGTCCTTCAAGGAAGCCATTGAAGGGTGGTGAGTTGCAGTAAATTGTTCATTCATCATTTCCTTCCTTTCCATTAAAGTTTTTATCATTAATATTGCCATTGTGAAAGTGAGAACACTATGTATGGGGTTTGACTAACGAAAACCCCTATATGGCACAAATATTTTTCCCTTTTTGTGTATGTGAAAATTACAAATTGAAGAAGGATTGAAGAGTTCTTGAAGATAAATTTTGTATTGTTGCATTTTTTGTCATCATTCTTGTCAACCTAAAAAAACTAAGTTGTAGAATTCATTTCCATCATTCCGAAAAATTTATAGGTGGAAAACAACATATTAGATCTAGCACTAGAGGATTGTGAAAAGTATTTTTGGAAGCCTAATCAAAGACCCATTTGCCTAGGGGTGAATCAATCCTACATATTTTAGAATCAACTTTTGGTGATAGGTACATGTTCTCTAATATCTCCCAAATTTTCTTGCAAAGTGTTGTTATAGTCTGTTTATCTTCAAGAATCTACATTTCACTTGTTAGGTCATATAGTTTCATTATTTTAATCATTTTAAATCATTCTTAATCATCCTAAGACCCTAAAGAATCCACCAATGTAGGTTTGATTGAGGTTGAAAGTCAATCTTTTAGCTTTGTGGTTGGTATTCTAATGAAATTTGGGAAGATGCCCCTTGAGTCCTAGGTTATTTGTATTTAGGACCTAGGACCCCTTTTCCTACCATTCCATTTTGGTGTACCTGACATTTGGCACAATAACTTTATGATTTGGTAGTCTTTCAAACCCTAGATCTAGGTTTTACATCATTACTTTCAAACTCTAGATCTAGGTTTTACATCATTATGTTTTGCATTTTTCATTTAGGGTTGCATCTTGCATGTTTGCATCATTAAAACTCATAAAAATCTAAAAACTATTACATACATTTTGCATTAGTTTTTGTTTTAGTTATTTAGATTAGACTTCCATTCAAAATTGCACTCAAAATTATCACTTTTATTTACACATTGTCATACATTTGCACTTGCATTTGATTAGAAAATTCTAAAAAAATAGTCACTTTAGAATCACTTTGCAACTAGAAATAGTAATCATAAACAATAACCTAGACACTCAATTTTTTATTTTTTAGAACCTTGTAAAAAGACTCATTTTCCCTTGGGTGGCCCTATCCTTGTACAGGTGCTTCTGCAAATTTTTGCACGTCTTTTTATCTCTGTCTACTCGGATTTCTTGTACTTACAAATCTCTGTTACAGTTTCAAAAATTGCATATTTTGAGGAATTTTATATTTAATTCATTTGGTAAAAAGAAAGTGCATTGTTTAGAATCAAAATTTGTATTAAAAAGTCATCATTTTCAGGTCTTTGCATCTTACAATCAATCAATTATCATATTTCAGATCTAAAAATTGTATTTCAATTTTCTCAAATAGGATTAACATTCTTGTATACTTGCATTTCACATCAAATTGGAATACATTAATCAAATTCTAGAAATTCATTTACTATTTCAACTATCTGCAAGTAGATTCAAGATCCTTAAGTAGTGTAGTTCACATCCAAAAATTTATTTCTGAGAACCCTTGAGCAGGACCCATTCGCCCCTCGGTGACCCTGTCCTGCTTGTATTGGCTAATTTTTTTTTTTTTGAGACCTTTATTACCATCTTTTTTGTTTTCTCCCACTTGCTGCTTCGTATTTTTGGGTGTTTGTTGTCTTTATTTGGTCTATTGGTGTTCATCTTGGGTGCACTTTTTGTATTGTGAAACTTGTATGAGTTTCACAACCTAGTGTCCTACTATTGATACTTCCTTGAGATGTAGTTTGATACTCATGGCATCCCACGTTGTGGGTACATCTGTTCTTGATCTTGAGTTTTCCAACTCTTTTTTACACAATGTGTTGACAATAGCCAACCCATGTTGGGATCCATCCCTAATGCCACATTTCCCATGACCACCTTACCATCAACCACCATTACTATGGTTGAAACCATGGTTGCCCATTTTCCTCAAGAGAAACTCAAACAATTGGATAAAGCTTTAGAAAAGCTTCAAGACTATGTGAGTACAAATTATATTGTTGGTATTGTAATTCTTGTCATAGATAACATGCGGAAAGTGTTTGATAATGACCAAGGGTTGGAGGTTGTGCATAGCCTAGCCTGTATTATTGGTGATCATGTTCCAACAATGTCTAGTTTTTCTCAATCTTTTGGATTTACTCAAAGCTAAGGAGAAAATCAAATTCCTCCCCCTATAACTATAACCTCTATTCCTACATATACAAATTCAATTGTTACCACAACAATGCAACCAAACAATGGTGCGATTCCAACCTTGGGTATTTCCACTAGGAATCCTTTTAGTTTTGTGAGCTCAAACATAATTTATCCAAATCCATCACCTCTCACAAACTTGTAATATAGTTTTCCACCTATCACATATGCACCTCCATACCAAGACACAACCAATGATTTCATCATAAACCAACTTTTGAAAAATGTCACATCCCTTCAACAACAAAAAACTACATTGAACCAAAACCAAAATGGACAACCTTCATAATATGACAAAAGAAACCCATTGTCATTGGAGATATTGAAAACATAGGTTCCACAAGGTATAGAAATACCTCACTTTGAGAAATATAGTGGTATTCTAGATCCTAGTAACCATGTATTAGCATATACAACCTTTAGTGACTTATCTTTGAAGATAAGATTTTGGTTAAACTCTTTCCTAGGTACTTGAAAGACACAGCCTTGGAATAATTTTGTTCATTACTAAATAGTTCAATTCACTCATTCAATGAGTTTGTTGATGCCTTTCTTAACCATTTCCAAATGCACGTTGGTCCTAATATGACTCTACCTAACTTAATGAGATGTAAACAACAACAAGGAGAAAAAGTCACAAATTTTATAACACGTTATCAATTGATTTACTCACAAATCAATATTAACCTCCTCGATGTGGATTCAAAGAATTTTCATTGATAATTTTAAAAAGGACATAAGAGATAGGCTTGAAATGATGAATTTCCTATCCTTTACACATTTGTGTGTGGCTCTCTATGATTATCAAAATTCAATTAGTCAACATGAAGAGAAAAATGCATTGAATCATGATGAAAAATTTGAACATGTACCTCATAATAATTTTCAATAATTTAACAAGAACACCAATGGTTTTATTGAAATAACTCAACCTCAAACAACCTATAGATTCCTTCCTAATTCCTAATAAACTTGGTGGCAATCATTCAATTCAGGGAAAAACCTGGTTGAATAGTCCACTTGACATTGAAAAGACTTTCATTAGATTATCGAAAACGGCTAGTATAAGTTGTTATATGAATGTGATCATAAGCATGGACAACAATTATGGATAACTTGATATGACAATCTATCTTAATTGATATTGCAATAATAAAGTAATTACTAACATAAATAAGAGCTATAAATGTAGTGAAGGGAAATACCTGAGTGGCCCTTGCTCAGGTGGATGTCTCAACTAAACTAAACCAAATCTAAATCCTCATATTCAACTCAACTATATTAACTCAAGATCATTCATTACTCATTCCAAAATATCACATGAAATCTTTCTCAAAGATTGTATTTAGAAATACCATATTTGAACAATCAACATGTCTATGTAATAACACCTGAAAAATAAAAAGTGTTTGATAACCAAATCCACAACTAAAAGATTAGTCAAGTCTCTATCTAAAGACTCAACCATCAACTATAGACATGCACGAGGTATTTTATTCACAACATAACTCTAAACTAAAATCATTTATCATAACTCTCCTAAATATCAAGTGTAATTAAGATTTATCTATCCTAATTGCAACGAAAAAGAAATAAGAATCCAAATAGGATTAGAACTCTGAAATAATAGAAGTGAAACATGGAACATAAGATTAGTTACGCTAGAATCCTAATGGTAATAGGGTTCTCATTCTTCAATGCCTTTGTTGTTGTCATAATGATGCACGGTTGTCTTCATTAGGTGTCTCCATGTTGTAGTTAGTGCATTTAGTGTATTCAAGAACATCCCCTATTTCACTATCCAAGAATTCCTTCAGCTACGGGTTGCATTCAGTAGTTGTTGTGGGCTACAGTGTCTTCTCAGGTTGTAAGGCGTTAGTTCATAAAACACAAATATCAGTTATAATTCATCAGGGGGGAAGATTATAGTGCAGTGTAATCTCTCTAAGGTCCATGACAGTATTTACTCCCTTGATCTACTTCAGGTAGAATCCCTTGTCCTAATCATGGTAGAAGATAATTCAATTATTTCATTTCCCCACTGATCAATACATTTGCATTGGGTGGGGTTATAAGCCTCTGCTACTACTAGAATAAGTTTAATACATTGAGCAGTAATAGGGAAAGATCTCACATGAGCAAGCCCTGAAGCTGCTATCCTCTTAAATCTTAGACTGGCATTGTTATCAAATATATCCTTCTTGAATGAATCCAAATCAATGTGTCACAATATTGTATCAATAATCTTCATCACCCTAGAGGTGAACTTGGACATCATAGAAGCACCTTGGTATTTATACTTCATTATGTAATGGGTTTGATCTAGTTTTGTTAACTTATCTTTTTTCTCTTTCTCTACTTCCTCAACACCAAGTTGCTCCTATGAATCAGGCATTTATGATACTTAAGCAACAACATAAAAGATAATTTCATCAAGAATACATTACAAATTTTACCCTCCAAAAACCCTCTAAAACATGTTCTATCATAATTTTAAAAACTCTAACAAAACTCCTTCAAAAAGCAATAAAACTTGTTTGTTAGTATCAAAAATTGGAACCAGAAAAGCACTTTGAACCTGAACCTTGAGTAAAAAGGTCAGTTCAAAACTCCTAATTCTGATGTAACATATTCATTGTTAGCGAAAATCAGAATCAAAATTGCACATGGAACATACCCTTAGCTCTCGAGTCCATTCAGAATTCAGAATTCCAATCAAACTTAACTAAAATAAAGCGTTTAAGGTTCACCCTTTATCAAAAGTCAGGATCGAAAAATCATTTAGAACATGGCCTTTTGGTTGATAGGTCCATTTAGAATTTTGAATTTTGATCAGAACAAAACATTAAAATGACCTTCGGAGTTATGAATACCTGATAGACCTATATCTGTTGTGAAGGCTTCGTAAATCAAAAGTAGAGAAGGAAATGGAACCTGACCCCTAATCAAAAAGTTCATTTGGAACTTGAAATTTTGAATGGCTTATTTAGGAAAATACACAAAAATACAAGATTGGATTTTAGAATCAGAGACGCATATTGCACCCAACCCTTTAGCAAAAAGTTCATTCAAAACTTGGAATTTTGAATGGTCCTGAGGACAAAATATAGCAAGTTTGAATACGAACTTCGAGATCAGAGTTCCACTTAGGATTTGGACCACTCTATAAAATGCGGGTGCAAAAAACAAAATTCTGAAGGGCCAAAAATTTAAAACTTAATGGTATGACCCAAAATTTGTATAGAAACTCTACCTAAAAAAGGTGAGGAAACCAAACCCATGAAAAGTGAAGCACGTGAATCGAGGGGAAGCAAAACAAAACAAAACAAAACCAAAATGAAAAAATGCGAAAACCCAAATATCGAAATACAAAAACAAGAAAACCTAGGAAACCAAAATCAAACAAAACAAAAAGATGCAAAACAAAAATGATCAAAACAACACGTGAAAAACACCAAAATAAATGTGAAAATGAGAAGAAGGGGATAAGAACATGAAACAAATATGAAAGAAAAAGAAGAACAGGGAAGACCTTACCTCAAATAAATGAATGTCTACTCAAAATAGCGATTCCTCAAATTCCCAAGCTCAAATGTTTTGCAAATCTTTCACTCTGCTCCTAGTGAAAATGAAATGCACTTGTGAGCACAATAATGGGAGAAATATGATTAAATATTAGCTTCATATGTGTAGAGTAATTAGCATTAAATACAGTTGGTGAGCGGACCTTGGAGTTGAGATTGGACTTGGAACCTGACCATCGTCCAAAAAGTCTGATTGAAAATCACATTTTTGAACAGACGAGAGACAAGACAGGACAACACACGGGATCGGAAAAACAAACCAAACTTGAACCTTTTGAAGAAAGGTGCAAGTATGATTTGAAATTTTGATTCCAAACAAAGGCACGAGATTGGAGAGACACACCAAACTTGAACCTTTTGAAGAAAGGTGCGAGTTTAAATTAGAATTCTGATGCTGAACAAAAAAACAACGCGAAATTAGAAAATGAAACAAAACTTGAACTTTTTGAAAAAAGGTGCAAGTTCAATCCAAAATCCTAATTTTGAACAAAAGGCAAAAAAAAAGAAATCAAATCCCAAAAAGGGAAATGACCATTAAGGTAAAAACCAAGGAAAAAGAAACCAAGAAAGGGAAAATGCAAAGAAATAAAAACACCAAAACACAAAAGGGGGACCCATTTTGATCAAAAAGAAAATGGGGTGGTTATGCAAGGCATAAAAAATGGCAACTTGGCTGGGAAAATGGTTTACCCATTTTCAAGATACTGAAGGATTCAATCACCCCAGAACCTCTAGTTTATGATTGCCTTAAGTATGACTAGTTATAACAAACAAGACCGAGTTGATATCTCAAATTGTGCATTATTATAAAAAAAATTGAATCTAAGTGTGTGCTTGTGGTTCATTTTCTCCTCTAAAGACTTTAACTATCCCTAAAATGAATGTATTCTCATTCAAGCTACATGAGGTGGGTCATTTTAGCTATCATGCAATGATATCCTAGGCATTGGTCCGCTACCAACCAAGCATTTATAACCCCGACGGACATACCTCTAGTTCTCTCAAATCATTTATCTACTGCCAGTCAGACATCCATAGCCCTAGTAGAGATACTTGAATCACCCTTATAGATTGAGTTTATTTCCATATTTTCTTTCTTTTTCTTTTTTTTAGATGTTGGTTCTTTTGAAGCATTTTTTTAATTTTCCTCAATGTTCAGGCATTGCAGTCTGAAGAATAGGTTGAGAATTACAGTGGACATCATGACAACATTATGACACTAGATTTTTCACTTGAAACAAGAATACAACCACATTAGGAGAGTTATACTCTTGAGGAGTTAAATGATTTGAACTAATGAGTGACTGATTCAGTCGTGTTTCAAAAGACCACTTAGAATGTATCCATTTGTTTTGAACTTTCAAACTCTCATTAAGATAAGAATAAAATGTAAATTCTAGAATGAAAAAGAACTACAGTAATTTTCTAAAAATACCTAAATCAACTTCTCTGCCATAGTTTCCTTAAGGGGGCAGGCAGCGAAAAGATAGACCAAGGTATTTTTGTTCAGAAAGGAGGTTTCAAAAACACTCTCGCAAAACCTATAGGCCCCGACAACGTAAATATCCCAGATAGTTGGACAGATCTAAAAAACCAATTTTTGATAAATGCGAAGATAGGGATATATTAGAAGAAGATCGAAATCATCTATAGCGCAGGTATTATGAAAGTGAGAAGGACCTTAGATCTTCCCGTCTACAAAGGATTCTTCAGCCCGCAGGAGGTCTCTTCAATCTAAACATTGTTGGTAATAATCCCTCTTGTCCTCCGAAAGCTCCTGAGGCTGCCAATGAAAACCCTAATAGAGGGTTGCCATCACAAATGTCATCGGGTCAATGCATACATAACGTTGTTCCAGAGTTGGCTCTATCCAAGGATTTGAATCTACTTACCAAGAAAAATTCCTCTTTTTAGAAGGCTAATGATAACAGGGCAAATAAAAATCATCATAATGTGGAAGCATCAAAGGAAATCCATACAAAGTCACATCGCATGAAGCAGCAGCGGGAAAGGTCACATGGCATTAAGGGTTTTCAGAGGCATAGGAGGAAATAGAAAAAGGATAGGTCTTCAGCAAAGCACAACAAGGGTAAGGAAAAAAAAGTATGGAGGAAAGAGAGTCAACAAACAAGCGATAACCACCATCTTTGCACGAAGCCAAGTAAGCAAGCAAATGTCTCACACCCTGATTCGTCAAGGTAAATTTTCCAGAACATATGGTCCTGCCTCAAATAAATGATCTTAGAGAAAGCAATCATCTGTAAGTTTTGGAATCTCACTCTGGATTTGGAATCTCTAAAAAGTATCATTTTTCAAGGCTGGGAAGGAGCTATTAAAGTATTTTATTTAGATGAAGATAAAGGAATTTTTGTTGTCCTTTTTGAATCCATCTTAGCAAAAGATGAGGTTTTTAGAATCAAGTCCTAGAACTATCATGGATTTGGGCTATATATGCAAAAATGGATCCCCAATTTCAACCCTGAGGATTTTGTGATCCGTTTTGCTCCCTTTTGGGTGCAACTTCATGGTCTTCCCTTGGAATACAAGGAATTTCATTTACTAGAAATCATTGCCAATCAGATTGGCATTTTCCAAAAGCATGACTTCTTATGCTTCAACAATCTATTGAAGTCAGTTAGACTACTTATTCTACATGATGCAACTAAGAAACAACCATCACATATAGAGATAAAATCAAAATTTGGCTCTTGGCTTCAACCAATATTCTGGGAAACCTTTCAGGTATCAAATGCTCAGCCTCACCGATCTTCAAACCCTCTTAACCAAAATTCTAGTTCTACAACCATTTTGGGAAAGAATCCATTGCTCCCTCAGTTCCCTCATAATGCGTGTCAGTTACAAGTTGGAACTTTCAAGCAAGATACATCATTGGGTTTGGATCATTCTCTTACATCTGAGAGATTCAATCTCTCTAAAAGTGGGGAAACCACTAAAGGATGTGAATCCATTCAAGTTCTCTCTAGTCAGATCATTTTCTCCCCAGATAGTTGGGTTATTAATACTAAATCACTTGTGTGGGGATGTAGGCAATCCAAGCAAATCAAATTTTATTTCTGTTTTGAAGTTCTATGGAAAAAGAATACATCCCTAAGTCTAAACCTATACTCGCCATCTTTTCAAATTCAGGAATTTCAACTAGATGAATTGGTCAGAAGGTTAATGTTTCAAGACTCAAATAATTTTCCTCAGTCTTGTCATTTGATCAAGCAGGACAATTCTAATTTTCTTCTAGCAAACCCCCTAGCTGAGGTATAGGAAGATATGCAGGGTTTGCTACAATATCCAAAGAAAACCAAGACAATTGATGCAAAACTAGAGTTATTGGTAGAAAATTTGTTGGTTACAGTGGGATAGGAAATTATTGAGGAAATCGTGGATGAGTTGTTTCAAGAAGAATCCTTCTAGGATTGGGATTGTAATAATACCAAAGAGGAATCTTTTTGTGAATCTTAGAGTACCTCTAATATCCAATTGCAGTCAATGACTCTTAAGGAGCGCAAATCCATGAGGAGAGTGAAGTAGTAGGGGAAGATGCTCAAATCTCTTCAGTATTTTATTATTCGCAATCTCTTTCCATTGCCCAGACTCCTTATCAGCCCCATACAAATAAATCTCTAGGTAAACGAGGCCGCAAATCTAAGGTTGTTAAATTGCAAGAGGAAATTGAAGTAGGGTGACAATCTATGTTGCTTGATTCTTTGTCATATCCACTTAATAAGTGCCCAAGGAGAGAATGTTGCTCTCCTCGGGTCCAATGAAGATTATCTCATGGAATGTCAGGGGCATTAATGCCCTTGACAAGTTTTCCCACATCAAACACCAAATTGATGGATGTGGTGTAGATGTAGTCCTTCTCCAAGAAACCAAATTCCCAGATAATATATTCAAGCTGACAATTCAAAAATGGAAGTTGTGGCAATTTGCTTGCTCCCCTACAAAAGGAGCTTCAGGGGGCCTAGCAGTCCTGTGGAACCCAAAACAAGTATCTTTGGTCCTCCTTCAAAATGAACATAATTGGCAATTACTAGAGGTAACGAAATTTGATATTAAATTTTGGCTTTTCAACATTTATGGTCCCATGCCTACAGGAGATAAGAAACAACTCTGGGATCAATTATCTCAAGTTATTATGTCTTTGGGTGATGGAAAAGTTATCCTGGCTGGAGACTTCAATGCTATTCCATCTACCCAAGATAAGACTAGAGGGACATGCCTGCCTGCTAAGGTTATATCTGATTTTATTTCTTTCATTAATACCAATTCTTTAAGGGATATTCTGCCTATAAATGGCAAGTACACTTGGACAAATCGAAGAAGTGGATTTCTTCAAAATGCAGTAAGCCTGGATCGGTTTCTTCTGTCTCCAAATTGTTTTAGCTTATCTTATAAACTTGCTTCTGAGATACTATCTTTTCCTGATTTCGACCATTATCCAATATCTCTTTCCATTGCAAATATCTCCTCTCCTCCTTTGAAATATTCTTTCAAGTTTGAGAGCATGTGGTTTAGACATCCTAATTTTATGGATTTGATACGTCAATGGTGGATTTTTTCTCCTTTTGAACCTGGGACAATGATGTATAGATTATGGAAAAAAATTCTACATATTAAGCATCAGCTTCAAAAATGGAATAGGGAGAATTTTAGAAATATCTTTCAACAGAAAGAAATGATACATCATGAATTAGAAGTTATTCATAAGAAAATTATTCAACAAGGTTTGGATGCTTTGTCATATGAGAAGCAAAAGAAATTGCAAGCAGAATGGGAGGAGCAATGTGCAAGAGAAGAAGCCTATTGGAGGCAGAAATCACGAGAACTATGGTTAAAATAATGTGATAAAAACACTAAGTATTTCCATGCCTCTGCCTAGATCAAAAGAGCAACTAAGGTGGTTCAAGCGATAAAAAGAAATTCCAATGGGAAAATGGTTGTCAAATGAAGATGATATCAAGAAAGAATGTGTCAATTTCTTCTCAGATCTCCTCTCTACCCCAAATGATAGAAACCAACAAAATGAAGAGGATGTGGAAGATTTTTTGCAAGCAATCTTGTCCCTCATATCTGCAAAATAAACTGATCAATTATTGAAGCCATTTACAATTGAGGAGCTCAAAAAGGTAGTTTTCTCTTTGCCTCCTGACAAAGCTTCAGGGCCTGATGGCTTCACTACTCTTTTTTTCATAAATGTTGGGATATTGTGTGCTATGATCTTTTAAGGGCTCTAGAAGAATCTCGTAGATCTAGAACTCTACTCAAGCAGTTCAATACAACTAACATTGTTATCATTCCTAAAGTTGCCAACCCTTCCTCCTTTATGAAATATAGAACAATCTCTTTGTGCAACATGATATATAAGATTTTTTCAAAGGCAATTTATCTAAGGCCACAACCTATCATTCTAAGGATAATATCACAAGAATAGGGGGGCCTTGTCTGGGGAAAAGAAACATATGAAGGTGCAATTGTGGCCCATGAAACTCTTCACTCAATAATAGATAAAAAAGTCCCTTTCTATCATATTCAAACTTGACATGATGAAGGCATATGATAAGGTTAACTAGTGTTTCTTCAGGAAAGTATTGATCAAATTTGGTTTTTCAAAAAAATGGTGTTGTTGGATTAAAACATTCCTATCAGGAGCCAAATTCTCAGTTATTCTCAATGGTTCTCCATCTAGTTTTTTCAGTCCCTACCAAGGTGTAAGGCAAGGCGACCCATTGTCTCGTTTCCTATTTATCATTATGGCAGAGGCATTGAGTAGATATATCAGTAGTATGCACTCTCTCAGCTTATGGAAAGGAATTCAAATAGAAAATACAAATATGGTAGTGACTCATTATTTATTTGTAGATGACATGAATTTATTTGGGATTGCATCATCAGAGGAAGCTTGTCAAATCAGGGAGGTTCTCAATAAATACTCTTCAACATCAGGTCAGAGGATTAATGCTTCAAAATCTAAAGTTCACATCCTTAACCCATCTAAGGTAAATGAAAAAAAAAAGCTCAATATTCTAGGGTTTCAAAAAGCAACCTTGCCATGTTCATATTTAGGGATCCCTTTTTTAGCGGGTCCAAATAAAGCAACATATTGGGCAAAAGTAATTGAGCAGATCAAATCCAGGATAGCAACTTGGAAAGCTAGATGTCTTTCCTTAGCTGGTAGAATCCTCTTAGTCAAGGTTGTGCTCTCCTCAATTCCAAACTATTTTTTTGGTAGTCCTAAAAGCCCCAAAAGTAGTTATTTCTGAAATTGAAGGATTGATCAGAGCATTCATATGGAAAGGAAACATGGATGATAGTAAGAAGGTTCATTTAATATCACTTGAAGCCATGGCTCATGGGAAAGCACAGGGTGGAGCTGGTATTATGAATCTCTCAAACCACAATAAAGCATTTGGAGCGAAATTAGCTTGGAAAATGTATGTGAATCCACAAGCCAAGTGGTGCCAAATAATGCAAGGTAAGTATCTTGATAGTAATAACCCTACAAGGATTTTTATGATTGTTGATTCTCCAAAGGGGTCGGCCATTTGGAATTTCCTAATTTCTTGCAGAAAGTTGATTTTCTCATTCATTACTTGGGAGGTTAATAATGGTCAGAGTGTGAACTTTTGGATAGATTCCTAGAATGGGAATATTCCCCTACAGAATATCCTAGATCTTCTCCCAATAATGGAAACATTGAGTAAAATTGAATCTTGGGGAGATAATCTATTAAATTATGTGCATTTGGCAGATCCCATCTTAGGTGGGGTTATATGGAAGAGAATTTTGCATCCCTCTTTATCAATCAATCAATGCAACACTTTACATAACATCTTGGAAGCAAGGACAGTATATCTCTCTTCCAAACCGGATAAACTATTGTGAGCTCCCTCTAAAGAGGGAAATTATATGGTAAGCCAAGGCTATAAGGTGTTAAATCAAGAATCAAGGCATCTTATTCCTCAAAGGGATTTTTTATTTTTTTGGGATAATAAAATTCTCCCCAAGGTAGGAAGCTTCGAATGGTTAGCATTGAAGAATCAAATTTTAACCAATGATTAGCGAGTCAAGCTAAGAATAGCGGATCATTTCATGTGCCCTTTATGTTCTGAGGTACTTGAGAATGTAGATCATTGATTTGTCAACTATAAATTTGCACAACAATGTTGGGGATTCATTCTCAATAATCTCAACTTGTGCATGCCTCTTCCAAACTCACTATGGGATCTTTTTCAATCTTGGCCTTTAATTTACAAATCCTCCTTTTTTGCTTGCATTTGGAGAGTGGTGCTAGCTATTGTTATATTGAATTTGTGGTGGGAAAGGAATCTAAGAATATTTAGAAAATTTTCTCACTTTGTAAATGTTGTCAATGCAAAGATTGAAAATGCAATTTATGAAATAGTCAATTCCAACACTAGAGAATCTAAAGACATTAGTTCTTCCTTTACCAATTGGGACAATTCCATTTTATAGAGTTGGAAGCAGATAAAGTTGCCTTTCCTCGGTAGCTTGTTGCAAGCAAAGCTGGTGAAAATTGACAGAAAGTAGGTAAAATGGTCAGCGCCCTAAGAAGATTTTGTAAAAATAAATTTTGACGGTGCATCGAAGGGTAACCCAGGAGAGTCGGGGATGGGGATATGCTTCTGTAATCATCAAGGTAAAATTTTATCTCTAAGATCCAAATATCTTCATAGAGGATCTAACAATTTAGCCGAAGCCCAAGCTCTTTTATTAGGTTTGGAAATATCTTTAGAGCTTGGATTTGAAAATATTCATATTGAAGGTGATTCTTTACTGATAATTAATGCAATCAAAATAAAAATAATTCACAACTGGAATATCAAATACATCCTCCAAAAATTTTGGGATATGCTTCTGAAATTCAAAAATTATATAATATCTCACACTTTCAGAGAAGGAAATAATCTGGTGGACTTTCTAGCTACCATGGGTAGCGTAAGGCAGGATACAAGTATATCTTCTGATTTATCCTTACTTGCAAACTATTCAAATATAGTTCACTAGATTGAACAAGACGCTTGTCGCCTCAATTAAGTGATTCCAATCACATTGAACAGTTTAAAAAAAAATTATTGGCTCATGAAACTATTCAAATTTGGTAGGAATATGATAGCTTCTTGCTATCTCAATGCTAAAAATGGAATTTTTTCATGATTACTTGTCAGCTCTCATCCTATTTGATTTCATATATGCATTTACTCTTCCTTTCAAATGCAATTGGATTGGTACTTTTGGGATATCATCATGTGCTCCAATATTCTGTGAGCAATTTCCAATGAATTGATGGGACAAGCCACATCATTTAAAACTTGACATTCATCTGGCAGTTTATGGAGGCTTGGATACATTTTCCTCTTTCATCTACTTTTTCATTGGAGATTGTTTACCGAATGTTCGCGTCGTGCTTGATGGTATTTTTTTGGTACCAATATTCATGAGTGGTGGTACTCCGTATTAATTTTTGTAGGCCGAGCTACTCTCTTCGTATGAACGATCATATTGAAAGTTTAATCTCATTAATTCTTTAGCCATACGAAATAGTTGCCTTCATTAATCGCCCATTTGTGTGTGAAGGCTTTTGTGTGGCTTTAAAATTGGTATTTTACCTCTCTCTTGAGAAATTTCCTTCAAGAAGTTTCTCTGGCTGCTCAATTCTATATTTAGTGGCAAGTAATTTTTCAGCGGAACGTGAAAACTCTATGATAGCATGGCGCTTCATCCCTGGAAACTCCACATAAATGGACCCATCCAAGCCTGGGAAAGGCCGTTTGAAGACAACCTCTCTTAGCCAGACTTGAATCTTATTTTCAAAACAGGGAGTATGCGTGAGGAAGATGCAATTCGATCGGTGTTGGCTAAGGAAATCATTCACTCGGGAGCTCGTATGGCTTTATTTCCCTCTTAGGTTCTTTTTATTTTCCTTTCAAATACTATGGATTTGCTTCAATCACTGAGGGATTTAGAGAAAATTGTCTTTAGATTTGTAAACCCTCAATTCTATGATAAAAATGATTTGTTGTATCTTGTCCAAAATTACAATCTGTTCTCTGGGGAGGGATATCTTGGAGGCTTATTCCCTCACGATTATATCAAAGATAAAGCAAGGTATGAAGAAATTTTTGAGGCTATTCAGCTGGGGCTTCAACTTGGTAATGATTATATCTTGTTATTAGCTATAAACAAAAATGAAAAAATAATTTTTGGATCCCCGAAGGCCGAAATTAAGGAAAATTTCTATGCTATTTCTTTCCTTCAGAATTTTGCACTGAAAATTCCCTTTTTCCGATCCTCAGCGGGGAAACATCAAGTGAAAGTGGAGTCTGTAACCCTTGTGCATAGAGAAGATCAAGATGTGGCAAATGCTCAATGTGCCACCTCCTTGCAACAAGGGTCCATGGCGGCTAGGGAAGCAGTGGGTCGAGAAGATGAAGAATTCCCTTGTGTGGGGCTTGATTCATTTGCAAAGGAGACGTTCCATCCAAATATGCCCGAGCACCAATTTGAGGATGAAGCAGTGCAGGATCAGTCCTCAACTTGTGCAGAACATATAGAGGAATAGCAGGGAAGAAAAAAGGTTAAACTAATTTTTATTTTTTGGCAGAGTTTTCTACAAGTCTGGTAAATATGCGTCAGGTTGCATCTCTCTTTGAAGTCCTTAGAAGGTCTAAGGTGGCAACACTGTAGTCAATTTTTTTGGAAATCTGTATTTCCATCCTGCATGTGGGATAATTTTGTAGTTGAAATATTTGAATTAATCGTTTGTATCGAACGAGCTATAACAGAAGGTTGTCTTCCTGGTTCTTTCTTGTCAGTATGCCCTTTGAACCAGGTTCTATGTAAATATTTTATATTTAATATATTATTGTGGCATGACCACTTTGCTTAAAAACAAAAAAAACAAAAAAAACACACAAAATCAAAGAAAATAAAATGAAGAAAAAGCACTATACTAATATATATACAAAGGAAATATTTTCAAGCCTTCATGGGCCAAAGTAGTGCTTGAGAAACTTCCCATTGATGGGCAATGGAATAGGTTCTCCCATTAAGGTACTCAATCGAAAATCATTCTCCCCAAGAATTTCAATAATTTGATATGGACCTAACATAATTTATCATATTTTTGATGATCACCTTTCTTCTCTTTGGCTTTATCCCATAGAAAAATGATATCCGATATCCGATATCCTAAAGGCTTTAATCTTAGCTCTCTTTTCAAACCAACGCTTGACTACCACCTGATGTTTAGAGAATTTTTGTAGAGTAGCATCTCTCTATTCTTCTAAGTTCAGTAAATTAGTCAGCCTGACCTCTATCCTATTGTCATTGGCATAAAAATCCCACATAAATTGTAAAACAAGGATTTGGAGGTTAATAGGAAAGAAGAGATCTTGTCAGTAGACTAAATTATATGATGAATTTCCTAGGGAAACCTTAATTCTGGTTCTATCTACCCATAAGGAAAATCTTAATTGTGCATGCCAATCCCTAGGATTGTGTTCTAATAATCTTTTAATAACTTCCAACAGATTTTTGCTGATAGATTGAACTACCCCATTGCCCTATGGGTAATAGTTGGAAGAATATTTTAAGACTATTTTATACTCAAAGGCCCACTAAATAAACTATGCAAAAGAAAAAGTGGGGTCATTGTCACATACCAAAGCGAAGAGTACCCCAAACCTGGTAATAATATGATCATTCAAGAACTTGATAACTATGTCAATGGTGCAATTCTTATACGCCTAAGCCTTCGTCCATCATGTGCAGTAATTTGTCACTATCAAAATGAATTTATGACCTAAAGAGGAGTTTGGGTTAATCATTCCAACAAAATCCAATGCCCATTAAGCAAAAGGCCTTACCTATTACACTGGCTGCAGTGGAATTACACACTGAAAAGTTGCTCCAACATTAATGAGGCCAAACAACATTCTTTGGTAGGAAAACGTTCCCCATTTTGTTATAAAGGAAATCTTCATTCGATCCTCATACTTCACCAATATTTGGTTATACATTGAATAACCATCTAAAAATGACATCATCTGCGATCCATTTACAATTTGCAAGAATTTGTCAAGGGAAGGAAGAGGATAATTGTCCTTTTCTGAAGCTTCATTTAGATTTCTAAAATCTACACATAGTCTGATTTCTCCATTTTTCTTGTATGTTGGTACTAAATTAGCTACCCATATGGAGTGTCTAACTGGAAAGATTATCCTGGCTGATAACAACTTATGTACCTCCTTAAGAATAAGAGGTTCAAGTAGAGCATTGACTATTCATTGTTTCTGACTAAATGGTTTCACTTGAGGCTTCAAGGGAGTGGTATGGGTTATCACTAAGGTATCAAATATCTTCAAATCTTCATACCCACAGGCAATGGCTGCAATATATTATTTCAACACTTTCAAAATTTTATCACGAATATCTGTTAGACAAGATTTTCCAATGATGATATTCTTTTTTGGGCCAGAATAATCTAGATTGTAAGTTTCATATTTTCTTCCATCGACATCAGCAAGAATTTTCTCTCGAGCTTGAGGATCACAGTCAAAGATCCTCTCCAGTGCTACCATCCCTTTAGGAATACTATTGGTTTCCAGGTAGATAATTCCTCTCATATATAGATCCTCGAATTCCCAGTCTCCTAGATCTCTATCAAATTCATCAATAATTTGTCCTTCAAAAACATTTGAATTTTCCAAAAAGGTGAGAATATGTTGATCATCATCGAGAACCTAAAAGTTCTTTATATTGTTTGGAATAGCTAGGACTGAAACTAACTCTACAAAGAATCTTCTTAGTTTTGAATCTTGCATGGTCTCCAATGCACTTGGTGCTACAACCAATGCATCTGCAATTTGATTATTCTCCCTGGGGATTAACTTTATATCAAACGCAACAAAGTCTTTAATTAAATTCCACACCCTATTCTGATAGGCAACCAATCTCTTATTATGACATGTATATTGATTGCAAACCTATTTTATGATCACTTCTAAGTCCCCCGACACTCTAAGGCTTTGCACTTTCTTTTGGTGGGAAAACATGAGTCCTTTGGCCAATGCCTCGTACTTTGTCACATTATTAGTGCATCCAAACTATAACCTATAAGAAGAAAAATATGTTTTCCCTTTCAGATTAGTTAGCTCAACTCTAGCTCCACTTCCTTTTTTAGATTTAGAACCATCAAATTTAAGGGCCCATAACTGATTTTGGGGTGAAACCTCCTTCTTAAGATTTGTTTTAGACTGTTGCATAAGGGGAGTGTATGATTCATTTGTTTGATCATAAATGTTTAGGTTAGGAGATTCATGTATTTGAGGGTTGTCAGATACTTCTTTGAGAACAATCAAGTGGGCGGATATATTTTCTCATAGCTCCTCATGGTTACTAATCTCGTGACTCACTATTCCCTTGAGTAATTATTTTGGAATCAAAAGGTGAGTAGGAGAAGGGTACCCAACATTTCTTGTGGTTTTCTAACCTTAGTTTATAGATTTCAAGATAAGTTCAAGGGACGATCAATTAATGTTGAGTTACCTTCTTGTGTGTTGTTGATTTCTAGTAAAAAAAATATAGTGTTAGTTTCAAGTGGACATTGATTTGGGACTGTCATGAAATCTTTGTTTTGACTATCTCCTAATTGGAAAACTTGATTTAGAATATCTAAACAAGGTTGAAAAGTTAACTCAGAATGATTTTGATAGTGGACTCTATGCTAGTTTGGAAGCAACAAACTCCACAAGTCTACCTCTTCTCCTAGGACTAATTTGTCTTGGTGTATCTTTTGGATTAACACCTCTTGGTTAATGGAAGCCATAAAATCACCATTTTCTAAAGGTTGCACTCATTCATGATTTGTGTTGAAAAGGTCATAACCTCATCCATCCTATAAACCCCTAGTTCAGTTTCAAAGTAAGCAACCTCATTGGGGTGATCATATTCTATTATCATGTGTTTTAGGCGAGGTTCACTCTCTATTCTAATCTGACTTGCCATACCTTTCCATGAAAACCACATATGTGAGAAGTATAACGCAAGATATCCTCCTATAGTCTTTTCCCAATCCCTACTCAACATCATACCATACATCTCAAGGATATCAACAATTTGGATATCCATGTACTACAGGATTCATGGGTTTGATTCGATTTGCACAAGTACATCTTTCAAATCTCCCACAACATTTACTTTGGTTTTATCTAGTTGTATGACATTTTTGTGGGTTTGGATGAGGGTTAGGCATAATTTCTCACAAATAGAAAATGGTATGGTGTTGACCGAGGCCCCAAAATCTATCAGACAATTATGTAATTTTTTTCCAAAGATTCTCAAACTCAACAAGAATAGGGGTACTCTCATCTTTCCCTTGTATAAGGTTGCATTCATTTTAGCAGTAGGAGTTACCTTTTATTTTCCCTTCAATTGGTCTACCTCAACTAAATATTTCAACATGAATTTTCATTGATCAGGACACCATTTCAAAACATCAAAGAATGCTAGGGCGGTCATTTATTTTTTCATTTCCCTAATCAAGTTATATTTTGTATTGTTGTTGTATTATTGCTTTGGAAGGAAAATAGGATTCCCTTTGTTGGGAGTTTCATTTAGTCCTTTTGGTGGAGGAGGATTTTTTTCTGCTCTAGGATTCAAAGGTGCCATGTTATTAGTAAGAGGAGAAAATGTAGTAAATGGTCCTTTGTTTTGGTTTCTTAGAAAATCACCTCCTTTGGCTTGGAAAGCTTAAGAGTCAGAAGTATTGGTTTCAGGTTCATTTTCCTCTTGGAAGGGAAATTTAAACTCATCATAAGTTTCAAAGGCCATGGCAGTATCTACAGACCCACCACTCTTGTTAACATTACCTTGTGTTGGTTGAGAATCAACCTGAGCGATTTTAACCATCTTTTCCATTTTTGGGTAATTTACCTCATAATGAGCAACAGTATCGTGTAACCTACACTAGTTGGTCATGAAGTTTAAATCTACTACATTAGTAGTGTGATTTCTATCCTCATTAGCCTAGTTATTGTGTGGGACTCCTCCATTATTTGGCCTTGTATCCCATTGTCTATTTTAAGGCCTCTAATTATATCCCCTATTCTGATTTTGATAATTCTAATTTTGCAAATTTCTTTGATTCTGATTATTGTTTTGATTGGGATAATTGTATTAATTTTGATAACCGCCTTGATTTTGGTACTGGTTTATATTTTAGGGAGGGTTTAGCCTAGATTGGGCCATCTCATTTGTAACCCAGGGGACATAGTTTTCTTCAAAGTCTCCAACCCTTTCGAAAAATGTGCATTTTGTTCACTATTTGCAGTAATTCCAGCTTGATTGGTCTGCTATGTAGTTGGTAGATTTTTTTGAGGATTATATCCTCCTATTTAATTTTGAGGATGTTGTTGATGGAAGAAATTTTGGGTCCTAGGAGCCATAATGTTGGTTTGAGGATAGTTGTTTCCATTGGTAAACCATGGAAACCGGGTGAAGGATGTATTTTAGCAAGTGGTTTGTAAGCATAATTAGACATCCTTGGAACTATATTCATGAGTGGGGTTCCATTATTCATCACATTATTAATTGTAGTCATTTGGTTAGGCATCCCAGGATATCCTAACGAAGGTAATGTCCCTCCCATATCACCTAGTTGAGGGGTTATTTGTTGCTGCAATTTAAAGGCTTGATGGTATACTTTGGCCAACGAATTGATATCCACATCTAGGTAAGTTCTCTACAAGAATAGACTAGTTAATGAGCCTATGGATTTGAGACATTCTTGAATGGAAATGTTCTCGACAACTGCATAGGGTGGTTGCAATCACCTATACATCCTTTGGAACCAAGTGTTGAATAAAGGTAGGGATTCATGGGGTTCTTTCCTGATTGTGGTGAATTGATGGTATAAGATGGTTGGGTCTACATAGACATGAAACTAGCTAATAAAGGCATTCTCCAAATCTATCTAGTTGAGAATGGACCTAGTGGGCAGGTTAAGGTACCAATTATATGCCACATGTCCTAATAAACATGGGAATAGCCTGCAGGCTACATCATGATGTTCTATCTAAGCCCTCATGCATGCATCTTTGAATGCTTGAATGTGTTCCTCAACACTTCATGATTCCCCATGGGAATATATAGGGAAGAATCATTCTGGGTTTTTAGGCATCTCATGAATACCCCTGGGAATGGTTCCTAGTGGTGATGGATTTCCTACGAAGAATGCCATTAGTGGAAGTAAGTTAGGTTACAAAAGTTTTTGTATAAGTGGGAATTCTGGTGGAGTTATTGGTGGTGTCAACAGTGGTGTGATTGGAGTTCTATGTGTTCTAGGTTGAGTAGGAAATTGCAGTTCTAAAAATGACTCTTTGTTGGGAGTATATCTTAGAACCCATTCAAACCTGTCTGGTGAAAATGACCTAATTTGCTCCAGTTTGTTCCTTCAAGCCCTCCTAGCACCAGTTCCATTGATGGCCAAATTGGCACAACAAATGTTAAGCAAAATATTTCTACTCTAATTTTCCTGAAAAAGATAACTAATAATAAAATTACCTATCTTCCACTAGTACAAAAATAACAATAACTACTGAAAAAACTACTAAAAACTACTTATAAATGACTGAACTTGGTCATGTGACCATTAGTAGTTTATTGCCAATCATATATAACACGACCAGATTGATGACTAAACCATTTTTAGTCATTTTTTGGTTGTTTTGATTGATTGATTTGGTAATATATTTAGTCGTTGATTTAGTCATTGATTGTTGTAATCTGGTCACTTATTTAGTCATTTTTTATTCACTAATATATTTAATTGGTCACTTATTTAGTTGTTGATTTAGTTATTGATTGTTGTAATTTGGTCACTTATTTAGTCATTTTTTTATTCACTAATATATTTAGTCATTGATTGTTGTTAACTGGTCACTTATTTAGTTATTTTTATGCACCAATTTGTGTGCATTGGTAGTGTATTTAGTCATTAATTTTAATCATCATTTTGATCAATTTGGTAGTATATTTAGTTATTTTTATTCACTGATTTCACTGGTCATATGTCTAGTCATATTTATTCACTGTTCACTATTTTTTGTCAATTGGTAGTATATTTAGTCAATTTAATTATTAATTGATGTCAATTAGTAGTATATTTAGTCATTTTAATTGATTTATATTTGAAGATTTAAGCATAAAACATAGAAATACACATCAATCATCAATTGCACACAATAAGATAGTCATTACGAAGGAAAATTTGGTGAACTTTATTAATAAAAGAAAGGTTTTCTAGTTGCAGCTTAGAAATAGAGTATTAAAATTGTTATTTTCAGTCACAAAACTGAAAAATCTCAGTTACAATATTGCACAAAAATGACAACAAGAAAAAAACTTCTCCAAAAAACTTTTGCAATGATGGAAACGTATGCTTGAAGCCCTTCAATACAAGCACATGCCCCTTTCATCTCTTAAAACTTTTACAACGTGGGAAATTCTTGGAGGAAGTTGTAATGTGTAGAATCAAAGGAGACTGTTGATTGTGTCCCATATATGAAGCTCTCTCCTTCAATCCAGTCAACAATAACCTAGCTAGAATCTTTCCTCCTTTATGTGCAACATGCCATCTGATATGAGCAACAAGGTGCTGCCTTTTCCACCATGAATGAAGTTGTTCCTCAATACAACCAAAAAAATTACTATTAGTCTCAATTCAGAAAGAATTAAAGTGCATTGGATATTACAAGTTTACAAAAGTAAGTCCAAACACATTAGAAAGATAAATTGATTAAAAATGTATAGCCTTGTCAACAAATGCCTTAAATAGAGTGTTCAACATAGGCTTGAAATATGCATATTGAACCCTTGATTTCAAAACCTTGTTCAAAATTTAAGAAAGGTGATATGCTCAGATTATAGAATGAAGTTGACATATTATAGAATGAAGGCTATCAACACTAACCAGACTGGAACAACATTATCAACAGAAATTTCGTGGAAACCAAGCCCAAGAATGCCATTATACTTGGAAAACAAAAATGTCAACCTTAGCTCATGTGTTGTCTTAGTAAATACCTACACCATGAAAGAATCCATTTATACATAAATTTCAAATTAAGTTGATGAGAAAAAATCTTTGATATCCAATTGGGAAGACTTAACATCCAAAAATGACTAACCTGGTGTTTCACACTAAGTTTCTCAACTGTGACATCATCTTTACTTAAGTAACCAAATATTGATGCACTACCATATTGGATCTCATGGGATTCTCCTTCACAAACAACAAATGATATATATCAATTGTTCAACAACTTCCTTATTATCCCCATGTAATTAGACTAAACTAAGTGATGTTGAGGGTTTGAACTAGAGTACCATCTTATTGGTATGTGCTTGAATTTGATCATGACTTGTATCTTGAATGAAAATAGCAAGCTAGTTGCACTGTAAAATCATTGTCAAAAAAATAGTCACAAAATCCTCTTTAATTAAAATAATCCTTCTAGATATTTCAAGACAAGATATTTCAGTTAATTTCTAATAGAGATAATTTCACTATCCAAACAACCATCAATCTATTTATTGTATATAATTTCCCAGAATTCAAAATTTAAATGTAATGAAACTAACCATAATTACCAAAGATATGACACCAAAATGTAGTACAATTTGAATTGTTTGACAACAAATATGTTTTGATAAACCAAATATACCCTCGATATATTGATTTAAATAACAAGGAAAGATCAAACTAGAGACAAGATAACATTCATTAATTCACTTCAACAAAAAATTAAAACCAAAATTTGGCCACCAATTATAACTTCATTCTATTGATATTCAAAAATATTTTACAATATGTTTCAAAATTGTGTCCTGACTGACATGTCAAAAATTGTCTTTTTAGTTACCCACTTATAACATAAATCAAAAAGTCTTAATTATCGTTGTTTACATAGGATTACATAAAAGCAATGAAAGATGAGAAGTGAAGAGAAATGACTAGATGTTGAAGTCCAGAGCACTCGCAAGATACAAAAGTTCATTACTCATTGTAAGGTACCTGTGATCATTCATATTTGGCAAGGTCCTCTCTCCATGATAGTATCTGCAAGGCTTGGTACTTCACTGCAAGGCCTATTATTTTGGGGGAGCTAGATATGTCCATTCCCATTGGTACATCATGTAATCACGAGGCAATTTGTACTCTTGAATTTTTGTGTGTTGGCCAAGTGACTCTTCCATCTACTTTCTACTAACCCTTTGCTATCTGTGATGAATTTTGAGTATCCAACATCCCATGCAATTATTCCATCCAAGGTTAAATTGAGGTGGTGAATATTTATGTCACCATCCTTCTGTAAATTAGTAAGGCAATTGGGAACAATTTTTCTAAACTCATCTATCTAATCCTTGGAGCCTTTCAGTTGATCATCATCCCTTAGTATCTTAGGCATGAACCACTACTTTAGTGTGTGAAATGAATCCATACTTGCCTTGATCTTTTGGTCTTCTGCAAATATGTATTGAAATACATCTGTGACCATTCAGACCATTTTCTCAATAGGCTTTAAATTTGTCGGTTCCTCAACACTCCTTTGTAAAATTCTACACAAAATCATTAAGGTGTGATGTACATGTTGACATTTCTTAAATAAGGGGTCCAATATAAGTACATGGGCCTTTATCTGATCAATTTATTGTGACAAGGAGACATAACATTCATACGCATTTTCCAATTTTTCCATAATTAGTTTAACCCTATGCTCCAAGATCTGTTCCAATACCCTGAGGGTTTCTCTCTTTGCTCTTTCCTTTGTTTCTTCATTGGTATTTTCAACTTCTCAATTTCTTGTTTTAGCACGTTTACTTGTTCAATAGTGATTGCACCTGTATTAGTCTAGATGGCACAGGGCTGGTATACTGCTAATTCTATGCTTTGGGAAGGACCTGCTCCCTTCAAGTACTCTTTCAATTTCACATTTTCTATGACTAACCTATTCACTTCATCATTCAGATCAGTCTGTGCTTTCTCATATTTTTCCAATCTAAGCTCCATAGCTTTAATCACATCCTTAGTAAATATTGTTGAGTTCATTGTCATAGTAGCTTCCTCCAATGTTGATGTGTCTTTCAAAGTATCTTTACCATGGAATTCCCTCTCATTTCTTTTACAACATCAAGCAATCTTGGTTTTTTTATTCTTTTTTGCTTTGTCCAAAAGGATAAGGTTTCAAGTCTTGGATTGTAACCTATACCACTCATTCCCTCATCTCAATTGAATTCAGAAACCAACATGGGATCTTCTTGGCTTCTTACTTGGTCCAATAAGAATATGTTTTTTAACTCCATCTGAGGAATAATTAATATATTTCTTTCTAAGACCAATTTTCTTGCTTCTTGGGGGCTAACAGTAATTTCATTAATCCTAAGTTCTTCAAGAGTTTGGGAAACAATCTAGTCATGCTGTGACTCCTCAGTGCCCATCTTATTAATTTGGAGTTTCTTCTCAAATTCTTTCATTTTCATCTTAAACCAAAAATCCTTAAACTTGGGAGTTTGAATAAATTCATCATCTTTAATAACTCTAAGGGCAACAATCACCCTTTCATCATCATGCACTTTTTGATCATCATGCCCATGTACATCCACTCTTTCTTCTAGTTTGTGAGCATTAGTTGCAAGCTTAGGTAGTGGTTGATCAACTTCATCATCTTTGAAATTCAAAAGTACATCAGCTACCTCTTTAGTATTCCCTAATCATTCACTTATTTCATATGCCACTAAGGGGGGCACTCCATGCGTATTCTTCCTTTAAAGACTTGGTTGCTCAAGGGATGTTTGTGATTGTATTGTGGAAGTGCCTAGTAGGGGATTTTTTATTACAATACCAATTGGTTTGATGGGTAGCTTGGAGGGTTTTGAAGACTGACCCTTAGGTTTCTTTTCTGGTTCAACATATAATCTTTCAAAGTTGTCGATTATTACATTTGTCCTTTTGATAGGATCCTTTTCTTCAACATAGAATCCTTGGAATGCAGTGTCCCTTTTCTTCTTCTCCTCCTCAAGCCTCTTTATGATTTCCCACTTCCTCTTCCTCTGAAAAACTTCATCAATTGTAAAGCAATTTCTTATTACATCTTCTTCGTAATCCATTACATGGGTAATCCTAGCTTTAGTGAGAAGTGCTTGATTTATAAAATTAATATGCCCTTCAGGATCAAAGACCCTTTCGCTTTGTGAATTAAATGAATACTCCATCTTCAATATAGTTATATAGTTCTTCAAGAGTGTCAGACCCTACAGATAGCTCCTCAAATTTAGTTAGGTCAGGGAGGAATGTCCCCTTTTCCTGTCTTTTCATAACATCTTGCTCCATCCATAAAATTTGCCACACAAATTCTAAAAACACAATTCAAATAAAAAAAAATTAGGCAAAACATGTGGGGCTTGAGGACACCCATAGACCCTTATTACTGTTTGGTCTACTAAGAAGAACCAGTCACCAAAATTGTGAGTGTGTCCCTGCTTTGGCTTCAATGCTAAAGGTCTTAGTACTTGCATGATTTTATTAGGCAATCTTGGTGAAATATGACCAAGAGCGTCCATGAAATTTATTATGAAATCATCATGAAATATTACATAATCACTATTTTTACATCTACTATCCCAGATGTAACACCAGTTTTGTATAGGAAAGCTATTCCCTTCATCATCAGTCATTCCCAAACACATTCCTTTAGTCCATTTGTTTTTGTTTTGGTACAATATTAAATGACACAACAAAGAGTATTTAATAAAAGTGATGGGAGCTAAGTTCTCTCTTACTTGCAAAAATCCCTCATGTAGCCCTTTCTCAATTTCAACAGCAAAGTCATACTCAATGTTGAATTCAAGATTTTGTATCTGCATTGCCATCATCATGAGATTGGTTGGCATCCTCTCTTCAACATCTATTCCAAGCACTTGGCACAAAGAAAAATAAGTTCTTTTGAAATATACTTGGAAGTCTTATATGGAAAATGACTCAATTTGGGAGGGGGAGATATGTATCCTCCTATTGTTTACACCCCTTTTCATGTGTAAAGGAAGTTCATCAGTCCTGTAGGTTTTTCTCAATCTCCTATAATCCTCCTCACTTCTGTCCAAGTTGATCTTAGTGATAGGTTTCTTGTTTAACATAAAACTCTCTATAATTACTTTTTTAGTCAGCACCACTAATGGTGAACCATCTAGCATTCTTATAGTCTTGGTATCCGAGTGATAATATTGCTCCAATACTTTAATAAACTCAACATCTACGAAGACATTTGGGACTATAAATATGGGCAAATCTAAGGTCCAAGGATTTGAAACTAGAATCTTATCATCCCTTTTTTCATAGAAGTACCAAAATAGATCCCACCCTGAGATAGGGATAATTGGGTGTCTACATCCATGGGTTGTATCTCTAAACACCTTTTTGAATCCTTTGTTTAAAAAATTAGGCAACACATCTAAAATGGATTATTCCAGGGACCTCTTCTCTCTTTTAGAAACCACAGACTCTTCATTTTTACTCACAAGTTGACCTCTTTTGGGTGGCATGATGAATAATTTACTCATACTTGATTTCTTTAAGTATCTACTTGTAGAAGAAAAATCTATTCTTATACACTTGCTACAAAGGGTTTCTATGAATTTACTCGATGAAATAATAGTTGTAGAGTCTTCTCGCTTGAACTCCCTTGACTCTAGTACACTGAGCTATGTGAATTCTTGCCAAAATTTTGTCGAGTCCCAAGTAATATTTTTTTTTGAGCTCGCTCACCTCACTATTAATGTCAATTCATGCAAAATATGTCAAAATCTGCCCATATTTCGAGTTTGAATACATGCCTTTGATCTTGGGAAATCGAATGGTGTTGAACCGTCTAGATAAAATGGGAAAGGGAATGGTTACCTTCCTATTCTATCTAGGTCACTCAATTATGTCCTAAGAACCCTAATTGGATTGACTATCAACCTCACGAGGTAAGTCAATTCACAATTAGGAGGACCTAGGAGGGGGCTCTTTCAAGCTTTAAGGGATTCACCACTAAGCAAATGCTTGGAAAAGACAAATGTTGGAAAACACAATGTGATATAAAAAATAACCTAAAATAAGCTAAATGAGAGATGCAAATAATGAAAATATGCAACACCAAGTTAGTGTATGTGTACCTGGGAAGTTTGCAGATGATGTGAAGATTTTGGAAATGCAAAGAAGCAGTCAAAATATGCCTTGGAGGACTAAGATGCCCAAGATGGTGTATTAGTCCCACTGTTATTTTTTGAGGAAAACACAAAATATTCAGATGTCGGAACCAGATCTGAAAGAATCTCTGAAAAATATGCTTGGGAGGACTAAGATGCCAAAGGTGGCGTATTAGTCCCACTTTGAATTTTTGAAAATTTTGAATGTAGTCCCGAGCTCCAAAGTCTGCACTTGCTTCTTTTCGGATCTCAGGTTCTGAAACTATCAGATCTGACCTGTAGGTGAGTTTCTATGAAGATGAGAACTTTGCAATGCAACTTTGCAACTTTTACAACTTTGCACTCCAAGTGATCTTCAAGAATTCAACCTAGATCTGCAAACAAATATGCAAGATGGGAAAAAATTGTTGATTGTTAGTGAATGGGGGTTTTCCCTGGTTAAACCCCTTGTTGGTAATTAAACCTTGAAATGAAATATAAATAATGAAGGAAATGGTCAATGAACACCATGAAATGCTGCAACTCACCAAACCCTTGTAAAGTTTGCAAAATTGTGTGAAATGGTTGTAATGGATATGGATCTTGAAATGCTTGATAGACCTTGAATTGCTTGCTTGCTTGAATCAAAACCCTACATCACAAATGTTAGCACAACAACACACATGATGCAAGAAGATCTTTGATATGATGCTTGAATCTTGATTATTTTCTCTTGAATGCTCTTGTGAACTCAATTTGATATTATGAATGCTCTCACAAAAGTCGTAGGTGAAAATGAGTGAAAGAACCTTGTATTTATACTTATCTATGCTTAATATCTCAAAATTATATCACACCAAGCCGACATATGAATTAGTTAAATGAAGGAGGCTAAATCCCACCAGAATTTGAATTTAAATCTTGAAAATGACTCAAGGAGGACTAAGACGCCCAAGGTGGCATCTTAGTCCCAAGTGATGAAACTTGGGGCATAGACACCAAAAAGGGGCCCAATTAAGATACATCAAAATCAAGGTCATGAAACCTCAGGGGGACAAAGACGCCCTAAGTGGTATTTTAGTCTTGACCAAAAATTAGGGACATACCAATCAAAATCATTAGGATATCATTTATGCATTGGAGAATGTCGAGATTAGCCAAAAAAAGATGTCATTCATAGGCTTGTGGACACAAAATAGGACCAATTAAGCCATAAAAAGGATAAATAAAGCAAGGCAGGTGCAAAAAAGTGTGAAAATGCAAGGGTATGAATTTTAATACACTACATTTAGCCCCCATTTTAGTGAGAGGATGAACTTTCTTTAAACTCACACTAAAGTATCCAACCACTCGATCAAGAGGGGTTCAAATGTACAAATGTTAGTAAGATAGGATGACAATAACCAAGAGGGTGGCCAAGCCCCTAGGATCAAGATCCTCTGGCAAACCAACATAGGCACAAAGGAACACACTTGTGGATGATATATGAAGCCAAAATGAGATCGCAAACATACACTATCAAAGACATGAAAAAGACAAAATGAAAAGAACTGTAACGGATCAAGCTTTGATTGGCCCTCTAATGTGGTGGACCGGGTCTAGGCTTAAAGAGGGTTTACAAGTGGAACATGTTGCCCACTATACAAATAAAACTCACACTCACAAGGGCTAGTGGGAGCTAGCTGCCCACTAGGTGAGCCCCAGGGAGACCATATCAAAGCCATACCTCTATGACTTTAATAAGGTACAAAAATGCATGCTCACACGAGCTAGTGAAGCTATTTTTTCACTAAGTGAGCCCCAGGAAGTCCATATCAAAGCCATACCTCCATGACTTTAATAAGGACAAAAGGAGAAAATTTAATGCAACAAGAAAAAGAGATGTTTGAAGGGATTTTTCTTAGTTCATGCGAGGTCTTACTCTTAGGGGACATCGTTCCTAATGTCTCCAAGAGAGGAACAGTCAAAGGATAAAAGATTCACCACTTAGGGGATGTAGTACATCGCATCATCACTAAGGGGAATATAATATGCTAAGATAGGTCACACTCTTGAAGGAAATTACTCCCAATGTCACCAAAAAGAGGAAAACACATCGTATGAAGTAAGAAAATCACATCAAGGAACACGGAAAAACAAATGCAATTGAAATCATTCCAAAATAATGCCAGTGTATGCCCCCACTTTAAAGAAATTTCTAACACCATGTTGTGACCAATTGCTTTAAATTAGCCAAAAGATAAAAAGGAAAAGAGGGTTGCCCCCTAGAAACACATAAGGGATCTATGGATTCGAGGTTAGTATCTGTCTTTGGTGTAATAATATTTGAGAGCTTGGAATTGTCATCATTTCCCAAATACATATAGAACTAGAAGAATGACACAAAGAGAGCAAAAACAAAGAAAAGCCTTTTGGGTCAACATGGAAGAGACATAGGGTGTCTTGACACCTTACATCATCCCGAAAAGGAAGACACAAGACAAAAGAGAAAGAATAAGAAAAAGCTTTTGGGTCAACATGGAAGAGACATAAGGTCTATTGATGCCTTGCATCATCCCCAAATGAAAACACAAGACAAAAGTGAAAAGATAAATGAAAAGGAAAAAGCTTACGACATATAGAAGAATGAAGATACAAGTAGAGGAATGCACAAAGAGAGAGAAACATCAAACAAAACATCGCAGGGGATCAGAAGATGCACATGCAAGCAAAAGAAAAAAGAAAAAGAAAAATACTAGCAACACATAGGTGAGTCAACCTAAAGTAAGTTATTTTCCTTCCAATCTTAATCTGCATAAGTTGAAGGTAGATAACAAATGGAAGGGACAAAAAAAATGCCTTACTAGGACAAGGCCATCTACTTCTTTTCCCCACTGAGTGCAAGACAAAAATGGGCCAAGATAGGTGATAAGAAGGGTCATGTAATAGTGAGAATGTCAAGATTCTACAACTATTACATGAAAAGGGGTCCCATTTTAGGGGACTATTTCTATTATATCAATCCTTTTAAATTCTTGTTTTAATGTGTGACATGCATCGGTATGGTGACCGAAAATTCTATGATATTTGCAATAAAATGTGTTTTTGTTCTTAGGATTTGGAAATCATTTTTCAAGCATGGGTGGTAATGTAATGATTCCTTGAATTAAAAATATATGTAAATTTTTCTTGATATGTAAAATGAATCGTAGATAAAATGGGAAAGGGAATGTTACCTTCCTATTCTATCTAGGTCATTCAATTATGTCCTAAGAACCCTAATTGGATTGACTATCAACCTCACGAGGTGAGTCAATTAAAAATTAGGAGGAAATAGTAGGGGGTTCTTTTTAGCTTTAAGGGGTTCACCACCAAGCAAATGCTTGGAAAAGACAAATGTTGGAAAACACAATGTGATATGCAAATAAGCTAAATGAGAGATGCAAATAATGAAAATATGAAACACCAAGTTAGCGTATGTGTACCTGGGAAGTATGGAGATGATGTGAGGATTTTGGAAATGCAAAGAAGATATTAAAATATGCCTTGGAGGACTAAGACGCCCAAGATGGTGTATTAGTCCCATTGTTGTTTTTCGAGGCAAACACAAAATCTTCGAATGTCGGAACTAGATCTAAAAGAATCTCTAAAAAATATGCTTGGGAGGACTAATATGCCCAAGATGGTGTATTAGTCTTGCTCTAAATTTTTGAAAAGTCTGAATGTGGTCTTGAGCTCCAAGGTCTACACTTGCTTCTTTTCGGATCTCAAGTTTTGAAATTGTTGGATTTGATCTGTAGGTGAGTTTCCGTGAAGATCACAACTTTGCAATGCAACTTTGCAACTTTTACAACTTTTCACTCCAAGTGATCTTCAAGACTTCAACCTAGATCTGCAAACAAATATGCAAGATGGGAAAAACTTTTTGATTGTTGGTGAATGTGGGTTTGCCTTGGTTAAACTCCTTGTTGGTAACTAAACCTTGAAATGAAAGAGAAATAACGAAGGAAATGGTGAATGAACAACATGCAATGCTACAACTCACCAAACCCTTGTAAAGTCTGCAAACTTATGTGAAATGGTTGCAATGGATATGGATCTTGAAATGCTTGATAGATCTTGAATTGTTTGCTTGCTTGAATCAAAACCCTACATCACAAATGTTAGCACAACAACACACATGATGCAAGAAGATATTTGATATGATGCTTGAATCTTGATTATTTTCTCTTGAATGCTCTTGTGAACTCAATTTGATATTATGAATGCTCTCATAAAAGTCTTAGGTTAAAATGAGTGAAAGAACCTTGTATTTATACTTATCTATGCTCAATATCTCGAAATTATATCACACCAAGCTAACATATGAATTCATTAAATGAAGGAGGCTAAATCCTACTAGAATTTGAATATAAATCCTGAAAAATGACTCAAGGAGGAATAAGATGCCCTAGGTGGCGTCTTAGTCCCAAGTGATGAAACTTGGGGCATATACACCAAAAAGGGGCCCAATTTAGACAACTCAAAATCAGGGTCTTGAAACCTCGAGGGGACAAAGATGCCCTAAGTGGCGTTTTAGTCCTGACCAAAAATTAGGGACACACCAATCAAAATCATTAGGATATCATTTATGCATTGGAGAATGTCAAGATTAGCTAGAAAAATATGTCATTCATAGGGCTTGTGGACACAAAATAGGACCAATTAAGCCATAAAAATGATAAATAAAGCAAGGCAAGCCCAAAAAAGTGTGAAAATGCAAGGGTATGCATTTTACTATACTACACGTGTAATCATTAAATGCTTTGACAACTTGTATTGCAATACGACTCTGTCATTTCAAGACTGTTGTGGGGTACCATTAGCAGTATCACCACCCCACACACACCCCTTTGGACACACGTGGGGAAACGAGTTAACTAGCGGTTGAGTAATTGTACATCGCCATACCGCTCTATCATATCAAGACTGTTGCAGGGTAACGATATGGTAGGGTTAGCAATACCATCACCCCATGCACACCCCTTTGGACTCTCATGGGACAATGAGTTAATTCTAGCAGTTGAGTGATTGTTCACCCTCATACCATAGTGTCACTGTTTACCCCTTGCAGGGTTGTAGTTTACTTTAGTTGTTAACATGTCCTCATCGCCACCCCACAATATTCATATTTGGCTGTCGCGCTATTGTGGTAAGCATTTGTACATTGACCTATATGTCTCGTAATCCCACACATACCTCTATTGACTGTTGCGGTAGTGCGGTATTGGATTTCATTATGAATGCAGTATTTTAGATATCATTTTATTGAAAAGATTGAGCAGTTTTGTAATTTTGCAATCTCTTAGTTTTAGTTTTTAGTGTCAATCAAACCTAGGAGATCATTTCTTTTTTTGTAGTGTAGAGGCTTAGTTCACCTAATGTTAAGATATCTATATGTATTATTAAATCATGTATGTTCATTATTTGTTTGCATCTAGAAAACATATAGGACATACAAGAAATTATATTCTAACTAAACAAAATTAATTTCAAAATTTCAACCAAAATAAGAAAACTAATCTAAAAATGATTGAACCTAACTTTAAATGCACTTCAAATCAGCAGTGAACATCTCAAGTTTTGTATATAATGTACCATCAGAGTAATGATGATTACATTAAAAAATGTATTAGTAAAACAATAGTGAATAAACATACCTATACTCAGATATTTATTACATTCAATAATAAATTACACCATATAACCAACATTTAGGTGACAAGATAACCTCTTAAGGTGAAAAAACATCATCATAATCATCCATATTTCTAGTAAGATCATAATCTTGATCATTCATGTTTGCATCTGCTTGATTTTCTTTCTCATCCTCATCTATGACATGCAATGCATTCTCTCTCCCAATCTCTTCATTGGTAATCAAAATATCTTCATCAAACACTCCATCATCATCTTCATCCACTTCTTCAAATGTTTCTTGTAAATTAACATATTACCCATCAAGCATTATATCAACAACTTCTATGAATTTTTGTTTTGAACGAGACTTTATTTGAATGACATACAACCATCTTGGGATTCTTACATCATAAATTAGAAATGATTGGTTAATTTGAAGAGGGGAAACATAAGGCTTATCTGTCTCTGATAAAAAAATTCTTGTATTTGCATGTACAAATCCATACTCATCAAATTGTATTGCATATGGTCAGATTCACTTACATTTTAATAATATAGGACTATTTTCACCATAGTCAACTAGAATAATTTGTTGGATGAATCCAACATAAAATTTCTTCTTGGTTTTGTGAAGAAATTCAGTACTGAAAACACAATCACAATTTATCTTTCCTTTGTCTTTTTCTTCCACTCTTAAATGACTACCATAGGCCCACATTCCACTGAAACATGTATCCCATAAATGCGGAGATTGTGAAAGGTCACTTTCCTCCATTGTTATATCTTGACCTTCTTCTTTTGTATCACTAACTACATTAGTAATCCATTCTTCAAATTTTGGAAAAGAATCACCTCCAATCAAATCAGCATGATGTGTGTTCTTTTGAGGTCGATGTTATATCCAAGTTTGATTATCTTCTTCATATTTTCTACATATAATATTAATGTACAAATAGTAAGATTGATAATATAAATGTGTAAATGCAATTGAGTAAATAAATTATTGTGTAATTTTTTTTTACCTGCACCACTTATTGAATGAATACATGTTTTGAAGAATATAGGCATGTATCACACTTATTTCTTGATGTGATAGATTGAAGCGACATCCATTGCCTTCTAATACTTCACCTGCAACTGTCTCTTCTTTGTCATCATCCCATACACATTGATTGACATTTTTAAAATCCCTCATACATTTTGTGCAAAATCCCATGGCCTCTTGCATTGAATATCCCTCAGACATGCTACCTTCCGATTTTTCCCTAGTACGAACAATTTTTTTTTAAATAGGTTCATATATCATTATATAGGATACATCCATCTTGTTCTTATCAAGCCATAATACTTTAGTTCATATTGTAGATGTATCAAAACAATATGCATAAAAATGTTAAATATTGTTGGTGGAAATTCTTGTTCCAATAGACAAAGGACTTCAACAACCTCCTCCCTCAAACTATCAAAGTTTGAAGGATCTAATACATGTAAACTCATACTCTTTAATATTAGGTTCAACCTTATAACTTCCAATCTTGGCCCATTTTCCAAACTTAATATATTTACCACAATAGGTTAAATATTCTCCACTATGACATGATAGTCATGGGTCTTGAGGCCTCTTAAGCCATTAATGTCAGTTTGGCTTCTAATACTACTACTTACATATCCAGTGGGAAAGCAAGTTTGAGACATCAATTGTAAGAATTGTGCATGTTGTTCCTTTGTCTAGACATAATGAGCACTAGGTTTTCTATATTTTTCATCATCATATTTTCAACCCATATATTTCGATGAAACTTTAGTTGTCGAAAGTCTTCACTTGATGAAATAGTATCAAAATCACCAAAAAGAGTTTCTATAATAACATAGGCTATATTTTTCTCAATATGCATAAAGTCAATAGTATGCCTAATGGCTATATCCTTAAAGTATGGAAACTTATAGAATATGCACAACCTCTTTACACCATTTTCATTACATGGATCATATGTACTACCAACAATCCCATCATTTTCAATAAATGACATTCTTTTTTGTCCATTCTCAACAATGTAATCACCTATTATTAGCAATTGTTCTTCACGATTCTCTTCTTGACCATTGAACCATGTTTTTTGTTGATGATATGGATGATCCGTTTTAAGGTAAACACTATGTCCACGATAAATACACTTACACAAACTTCTTGAGTGCCTCACAAAATCCTTAAAGTTGCAAGTAGGACATCCATGGTATTCATAAACACTAAGACCAAACAATGTGCCATATGCAGGAAGATCATGAATCGTAAACAATAAGGAAGCTCTTAAAGTGAATTTGATTGAATGACCATCCCTTAATGATTGAATTGCTTCAATTCCTTTCCACAATTCCATTAGCTCATCATATAATGGCTCTAAATAAGAATCAATTGTATCTGAAGTCACACTTTTCTTTCCTGGTATAATCAATGATAGCATTAAGAAACATGGTTTAGTTGCTAACCATGGAGGAAATTTATAAATTATTAAAAATACTAGCCAAGTTGACCATTTAATACTTTGATATGAGAATGGGTTCACCCCATCTAGAGCCAAACCCAACCTTATATTATGAGGATCTTGAGAAAAATCAGCCCATCTTTTATCAAATTACATCCACGTCTTAGAATCAAGCATATGCCATTGTTTTCCATCAGTGCTCTTATTTCGGGCATGCCATTGTATAAGTTCAACAATGTCTCTACACCTATACATTCAGAGTAATCATGGGATTACTGGAAAGTGGCGAAGAACCTTTCTAGGAACCACAACTGATTTTAACCGTTGTCTATAGCCCGCTTTATGACATTTCAAACATTCAATCTCACTTGCAAGATTCTTGCAAAATAATACATAATAATTCACACATGTGCGGATGTTTTCATACCCTAAGCCTAGCTTAGTGATTTCATTTCTACATTGAATTTTTATTTTTGGAAATGTGGAGTCAAGTGGTAACAACGAAATTAATAATGCCAATAACTGATCTACACTCTCATTTGTCCAACGAAACACCACTTGCAAGTTAAGAATTTGAAGGATTATTGTCAAAAGACTTAACCTGCAATTAGCATACACAGGCTTTGAAGCATCTTCCATCAACTTGGCCCAATCATCATTTAGACCCTCATTCAACATTATATCAACTTCAAATCCTTCATCTAACATTACTACCTCTTCATCTATGTTTGGTGTCGCTTCATCTATGTTTGGTGCCACTTCATCTATGTTTGTTGCCTCTTCATCTCTCACACTCTTCCATTCTATCATATCTTTATAATAATTGGCATTCCAAGGTCTTATACCACCATGCCCATATCTTATCATAGTCGATAAATCTGACTTTTTTTTTCACCTTTCCACAAGGACAATCATTACATGGACATGGATATTTGTCCATGTCCCTCTCATTGGCTAATCTCATCAAATGCATGGTATTGATCCCTAGTCAACCTTCAACATTGATCCATCTGTAATGTTCTACAGATAGCAACAAAAAATTGTAGACTAAGAGACAAAAACTATTTTTTTTAATTGAAAGGTATTTCCATAGCAATAGAGTTAGAGAGAGCAAATAAATTAGAGAGTTTAACTAATGAATTGTAAAAAATAGATTTTTGTACTTTATATTCAAATTGTTGATTACATTGTAATGCACACCTTTCAAACTCAAAGCATTACTTCACATTGCATAACTAATAACTAGATGCTAATAGATGACAAAAATTCAATTACAATATAGTTTTACAAAGTCAAACTACGCAGTTATGCAATTACTTCACATTACATAACTAATAACTAGGAGTGGTTGTCAATTGCATTTGCTTGTCATGGCATTCCATGAGATCACATTTCTTTGAGGAATTTAAAATAAAACGTTCATTGCCTTATCTATGCTACCATATTTTTCATACATATTGTCTACCAAAGCACTTTATCAAACAATTCACTACCTTGTTTCTATGGATAAAAGCCTAAAACAAGTGCTTTTAAACAAGCTATCGATGCTTGGAAAAAATATATCAAAGCATAATAGTAAGAAATAGCATAGACAAGGTAGTGAACTGGTTGAAAAAATGCCTCAAAGAAATTTGGTCTCATGGTGATGGAATGCCATGACAATCCATAGCAATTCGCTTTTCATGACATTCGTCATGGAATTCCATCAACATGAGACCACATTTCTTTGAGGCATTTTTTCCAAAGTTCATTGCCTTGTCTATGCTACCACATTTTTCATACATGTCTACCAAAGCATTTTATCAAACAATTCACTACCTTGCTGCTATGGCTAAAAGCCTTTAGGTGATTTCAAAAAATATATGGATGCTTGGAAAAAATCTATCAAAGCATAATAGTAAGAAACAAGCTATGGTCTCATGGTTTTTTTTTGGTGTGAAAATCAACGTGATTTTATTTGCATTTTTTTATAGGTTTTAAACACGTTTTTTCAGAAATTTTGCTGCTTGAAATGGGGAAAAATATCTATGGTCAATTTTGTGCACTTTTTAATTGTAGGATTCTCATAGTTAGTGAAAAAGGTAGTGTTCATGAAGGAATGGAAAAGATGCGTAGAGCCTTTGAATTATACCCGTACTGTGCAATGGCATTGAATCATTTAGCAAACCATTTTTTCTTCACAGGGCAACATTTTCTTGTGGAACAGTTGACTGAGATAGCTCTTGTTTCAACTAACCACCCTCTCATGAAATATCATTCATATTATAATCTTGCATGATCTTATCATAGTAAAGGTGATTATGACAAAAATGGCCACAACTACATGGCATCAGTCAAGGAAAGCTAGAGGCCACAAGATTTTGTGGACAAGTTCAATTGAAGTTGGGAGATCTTAAGAGTTCTCTCTCAAAATTTGAAAAGGTTCTAGAGGTCCACCCTAAGAATTGTGAGAGCTTAAAAGCTATAGGCTATATATATGCTCAGCAAGGGCAAGAAGAGAAGGCTTTGAAAATTTTAAGAAAGGAAACTCAGATAGATCCACGTGATACCCATGCATTTATCAAGAAGGGTGAGTTATTAATATCGACAAACCCCAATGCAACCTTAGATTCTCTTAAGACGCACAAGTCTCTTTTGAAGAAGAGCAAAGAAGAATTACCCATTCTATTGTTAAACAACATTTGGGTTCTTCATTTTGAGCGTGATGAACTAAAGTTGGCTCAACAAACTTTTATGGAGGCATTAGGAAATGATGTTCTACCTCTACATAAATCTTTGTGGTTAATTTTGTGCATTTTTTACTTGTAGGATTCTTGCGGTTAGTGAAAAAGGTAGTGTTCATGAAGGAATGGAAAATATGCGTAGAGCCTTTGAATTATACCTATACTGTGCGATGACATTGAATCATTTAGAAAACCATTTTTTCTTCACTGCAGGGCAACATTTTCTTGTGGAACAGTTGACTAAGACAACTCTTGTTTCAACTAACCACCCTCTCATGAAATATCATTCGTATTATAATCTTGCACGATCTTGTCATAGTAAAGGTGATTATGACACCATTGGATGCTACTACATGACATCAATCAAGGAAAGCCAAAGGCCACAAAATTTTGTGGGCAAGTTCAATTGAAGCTAGGAGATCTTAAGAGTTCTCTCTCAAATTTTGAAAAGGTTTTGGAGGTCCACCCTAAAAATTGTGAGAGCTTAAAAGTTGTAGGCCATATATATGCTCAGCAAGGGTAGGTAGAGAAGGCTTTGGAAATTAAGAAAGGAAAATCACATAGATCTACGTGATGCTCATGCATTTATCAAGATGGATGAGTTATTAATATCGCTAGATCCCAGTGCAGCCTTAAATTCTCTTAAGACAAAAAAGTCTCTTCCAAAGAAGATCGGAGAAGAATTACCCATTCAATTGTTAAACAAAATTGTGGTTCTTCATTTTGAGTGTGATGAACTAGAGTTGGCTCAACAAAATTTTATGGAGGCATTGGGAAATGGCATTTGGTTTGAATTCATAAATAAAAGCCCTAATGCCAATTCTACAGTTTTTCCTATGCTCTTTAAGGATATGAAATTCTTCCATTGACTAGAATAAGGTGGTGTTTCACTTGAGTTACTATGGGATTAAGTCACAACACTATTTACTATTGCTAGGTTGTTTGAATAGCTACATGATACTGAAAAAGAAAATATTTTATACAAGCTAATATTGTTCAAGTTTCCTGATTATGTGGATGCATATATATGTCTTGCAGCAATGGCTCAAGCTCGGAATGAGATCCAACTAAGCCTAGAATTAACTGGGGATGCACTTAAGGTGGATAAAAACTCATCAAATGATTTATCTATGCTTGGAAAAATGGAACTGAAAATAGATGATTGGCTTAAAGAAAAGGAAACAATTAAAGCTACACAAAGTGAATTAGATGCAAAGAATTCTTATGTTGACATTTCACTTGGAAATTGGAATTATTTTGCAACTTTTCACAATGAGAGGAGGGATCCAAAGGTGGAGGCATGCCATATTGAGAAGGATAGAGAACCATATTATAAAGTGTTGGCACAAAGACCAGGAAATGTTTATGCTGCAAATGGGGCAGCCAACGTGCTAGCTGAAAGGGGTTAATTTCATATTGCAAAGGAATTTTTTACATAGGTACAAGAAGTTGCAGTAGGAAACATTTTTGTTTAGATGCCTGATGTGTGGGTAAATCTAGCACATGTTTACAAGGAAAGTTTGCACTTGTAGTGAAAATGTATCAAAATTGTTTGAGGAGATTCTATTTTGGCACTGACACCCAAATTTTATTATATTTAGCTCGAACGCATTATGAAGTAGAATAGTGGAAAGATTGTAAAAGAAAATTATTAAGAGAAATAGATTGTAACTACTGTAAATTACCAATCAGAAAGCTATAGATTTTATGTTTAATGTAAAGAGGGTTTCAAATTACCTCTGAATTCACTACAAAGGGCATCCCCAAATCCAACTTCGCTACATAGGGTCTCATTGACTTCAAATTTGTCGTAGAAAACTTTGAATTCCTTGCCCTTGCCCATATTTTTAGAAGTCTTTAGGTCCTCTCCAAATCCTTATCGCCCATGCAAGTAGTTGCTATAACTGATCAAAACGCCTCAGTGTCAAGCTAACCTGCAACTAACGAATGAAGCGAGGAATATTTCTATAATAAATTTGAGTAAACATGAATAAGCACCAATACATTGACGCATGCAATACATTGTGCCAATAATTGGATGAAATGTGTTTATAAAATTTTGTCTAATTTATATTTGGTGACTAACTATTTAGTCATTTTTATTTTTGTGACTAAATAATGTTTTAGTCAACGACCAAATTAGTCATTTATTTACTCATTTATAGTTGAGTTGCAAAAAATTAGTAGAATTTAGTCATTTTTAGTTGTGACAAATTTTTAGTCACCTAGTCATTTATTTACCAAATTCTACTAGTGTTCCAAGGTTTCGGTAGTTGGTTCACAACTCTACTATATTACTTAGTGGTCAATATGACTATAATATTCAAGGGGCCTTTGTTGGTTAAAAGCAACAAACTGATATTTTAAATGTTCCAATAGAAGATTTTAAATAAACAAAAAAAGATACGCCATAAATTTTAGAATAGAAAATGTGAACACATATTGTTCCTATATTCAGACATGCAATTCTATAACATGATTTTCTTTAAAGTCAAAACTAATGAATGAAACAACTCATGATAATTTATGCAATTATATCCATTCATAATGCAGTTTTAATAAGCATACTTGCAATTCGTGTTACCAGAAGTAATGAAAGACATATTCAATTAACTCATCATAGATTTTTTAGATCAACAAACAAAAGGAAAATACCATTCACAAATGACACAATTGATGGTTTTAAATTTGATTCCTTCTATTGATTTCAATCAATTAAGTAGCATTTACGTCCAACAAAATTCACTGGCGTATGAAAAACCATTGTCTTTCAATTTCATCACTAAGCTTAAGGAATTTATGAAAAACTAATTAACTGCATAAAAGCTTAAAATTGTCTAACTTAAGGCTACAAATCTGACTTCAATTTTCTGGCCCTTTACAAAGAGATGAATTGCACAACTTATAGAAAAGTGTTTCATAAAAATATTTTTAATTGAAGTGTTCACATGGTCAAAATTGCATGTGTGGGGAAGTGGCACTTCTTTCATTGTTGGCTGGAGATGACCTTTAGTTCACTATTGAGCCTTCCTATTTTATAGAAACTACTCTAGATGTTGCACCTTTGACTTCAAATCACTCAAAACAACATATTATTCTTTCCAAAATTTGAACTGTATCTTCATTATACTTTTATTTGTGCTTATATTTTTCATAATTGGCCAAAATTTGTGTCAATACTTCTTCGTCAAGCCCATCTAACCATTCCATTATGAATTTTTCCTTTTCATAACCATCAGTGCCTACTTCTGTAATGTCCTTCAGATTGCTAATGTCACCCATACCATGATGGGTATCAAATTTAATGCCTACAAACCTATTGAGGAGAATACCTTCACCATCAACATCTATCATTCTCTTCCACCTACTGTTCCAAGCCTCCTTGATGGTTTACAGTTTTTCCAGCTTGCCACTTGATGGTAAATCCTAGGTGGTAACTAAACAAACATTTTCTTCAAACAACCCAGTTTGTTTCAATATTTCCTATTGTAGTCTCAACAATATTATTCTTTATTCAATCATTACCTGCATCTTAAATACCATGATCTTGTTGCACTTAGTTAGGTAGTCTGTACTTTCATCCTCTAGAATCCCCGCTTCATTAAGCTCATCTGCACTCAACTTATTCACTTCCTTTACTTTTTCCAAGTACTTGTGATACTTTTCCTCCTCATCTCGCATGGTTTTAATCAACTATTTGATTTGCCTCTTTAATGCACATGCTTCATTGTACAACTTGTATCTAGTTTCAAGTAACACTTCCACTTCAACCTTCACTTGGTTAGTAAAATTATCAAATATGCATTCTTTTCTCTTCATATCTATGAGGTCCTCAACTTATTTTCTACTTACCAACACAGGTACCTCGAAAGAATATGGTTTTTTTAATAGTGGAGAGGTGAGATCCTTGATAAAGCTTTTCATGTGATCCAACTAATCCTTCAATTTATCTTTGGCTTGCTTGTCCTTCTCCATTCTGGACTTTGTTGAGGTAGCTACCAAATCTAGAAGAATCATCTGCTGATTTCGAGTTTTATTACCCAAGTTGACTGTGCTTACTTGATAATCTAAAAATTGTAGTTCTCTATGATCATTATCAACTATTGAAGTAGCAATTTATGCGGTCAAATCTCCCTCAGTAGTCTGCTTAGTGGAATGTATAGCCTTATATATTTCTTCTTTGGTTTCACCACTTTTATCTATTGCATCATCTCATCCCAACTCAGAGGTTGAGCTACCACTTACTGCCTCTTCTCCAAATTAAGGTTGAGCCATGTGGGAGCTCCAATAGTTGTTGCCACTTGTTATTCTTGTTGGAACTGCTCTTCTCCTCCTCTTGCCTCTATCTGCAACTGTTTAGCTTTTTCTTGCTCCAAATTTTCTCTCTCAGCTTGCTCTTTCTTGAGCTTCTCCTTTTCAATATTTTCTTTCTCAAGCATCTCATTTTGAGCTTTTATTTCTTCAATTTTCTTTATTTCCATCTCCTTTTTCTGAGCTTCTTCCTCATCTCTCTTTTTTTGTTCCAACTATTTTACCCGAACTTCCTCTTCTGCAGCCTCATCCTTAGTAGCTTGCTTTTTAGCACTTTCCATAATTTCTCATTGCTCATCTTTTGTTAGGACATGTTCAATCTCTACTTCTCTCCAAAGGTTTCCTTCTTGAAACTCTACATCTTGTCCCTTAGATTCTTCTTCATCTTCTTCATTTTCTTCCTCCCGGAGAGGAGTCTCTTCTGAATATGAGGGGAGATGAGATTTTGTTACTGTTATTATAGGAGTCTCTTCTCCTTATTTAGTTGTTGTCTTTGTGGTTGAAGGAGTAGTGGAGGGAGATTCTCCAGTCATTATTTCCTCAGCTTGTGAAGGAACATCAGAAGGACCTTCTCGAATAGTCTCCAAATCTGGGTATACCGTGGAAATGGGTTGGACACCCAAACCTAAGACTACTCCTATAGTAGCAACTTGATAGGTGATTGTAGACTTTTGGAAGGCTTCAATAACTTTCTCCATTGCGATCTTTCCCTCTCCTGCTTGTGGGGTCTACTTCCTAATCCTTTTATATTTCTTAGGTGGAGGAGAGGAAGATGCTTGCCCTTGTGCCTCTTTCCTCTTGCCTCTATTCTTCTTGTCCTCCAATCGCTCAATAATCCACCTCAAACTTCATTCTACAATAGTTGCAAATATTTGATCAATGTTACACTCTTCCTTCTCCATCCAATTGATGGGTGCCAAAGTTTGAGTATCCATTTGTTCCCTATCATATTGAGGATCAAGGATTAAGTCATTATCTAACATATTTTTGGGTATATCTTCTTTCACCTTAAAAGCCCTCATCTGAGGGATGGTTAAGCTCTCATATTTCCTCTTTCTTGCTTCAAATTAATCTTGTAAATCTACCAAGAAATCCTCTATGTGAGGCTCATGATGTGGGAGCAAGGATGCATATAGGTTATAAATTTTTCCCTTAGGATCAAAGTCTTTTCTTTCTTGATATTCTTTGAAGTTAACAACTTGTAGCTCCTTAGTTGCAGACTTGGCAGCTCCAACAGATGGGCAATGATAAAAACCAAGCTCAATAGGATACTTGACCTCTCCAGCCTTATGCTTGTTGCTGAACTTGAGTTTAATATCCCTCATTTTTTAGGATAACTCAATCAAAATCCACTTATTACTGCAACATTTGGGTAGCGAAAATGGTGCTCCATCATACCCCTACAAGCAGATATAAGTTGAATTAGGATATTGGATTAACTAGTTCCCCCATTGCTTCACTAATTCCATGGATTATGTAGTCAACCTAAACCTCACATCACCTAACAATTAAGTAATTATAACATAAATAAAAGATCATTTACTCTTTTAAAATATCTATCCAAGGCTTTGAGCACCAGTTGGTCATAATATTCCTACATTTTGCTTTGTCTGTTCCCTTCACCTCTAGCTTCTACAATATTCAAACCTAGGAAATTTCCCATCCTAGCCGCACAATAGATTACATCTGATGATATGTAGAACTCCTTTAAGTTCTTTACCTTAGTGAGTTGGTTATGAATATTATTGGAAACAATCTGCCCCTAGTCCAAATATACCGCACCCTTCAAGATCACTTCAATAAAATGAAACATCCAGTTCTCATACATATGGGAGTTTTCTTTTCCCATGACTTTGCTCAACAATGTGATAATATCCCCTATTTCTAAGAATAAATCTGACCTTTTAAACTTTTTAGGCAACTTGGTAATAGATTTCTTGCCCGCTTTTACCCAAATTCTTATTCATGTGTCGCTAGTGTGTGCTTACATCCTTCTCATATTGTTGCAAAGCCTCAACTTCTATTACCATTATCAATTGAGGGTAAGGAAAAAAATCAAACACTGTCCTGATCATCGCAGGAGATAAGTCAATTATTTCATTTCCCCACTGGTCAATACATTTTTGTTGGGTAGGGTTGTAAGCCTTTGCTACAACTAGAATAAGTTCAAGACATTGAATAGTAATAGGGAAAGATGTCGCATGAGCAAGCCCTAAAGCTGCTATCCTCTTAGATCTTGGACTGACATTGCCATCAAATGTATCCTTCTTGAATACCTCCAAATCAATGTGTCCTAGCATTGTATCATTAATCTTCATCACCCTGGAGGTGAACTTGGACACCACAGGAGAACCTTGGTATTTATACTTCATTGTGTAATGGGTCTAATCCAGTTTTGTTAACTTAGCCTTTTGCTCTTTCTCTACTTCCTCAGCATCAGGTTGCTCCTTTGAATCAAAAATTTATGATGCCTAAGCAACAACATAAAAGATAATTTCATTTATAATACATTACAAATTTTACCCTCCAAAAACCCTCTAAAACATGTTCTATCGAAATTTAAAAAATCTAACAAAACTCCTTCAAAAAGCAGTAAAACTTGTCTATTAATATAAAAAATTAGAACTAGAAAAGTACTTTAAACCTGAATCTTGAGTAAAAAGGTCAATTCGGAACTTAAAATTTTGATAGAACATATTCATTGTTAGCAGAAATTGGAATCGAAATTGCACATGGAACCTGACACTTTGCTCTCAAGTCCAATCAAAATTCAAAATTCTGATTGAACTTAACTAAAATAAAGCATTTAAGGTTCACCCTTTATCAGAAGTTGGGATTAGAAAAGCATTTAGAACATGGCCTTTTGGTTGATAGGTCCATTCATAATTCAAAATTTTGATCGGACCAACATGTTAAAATGACCTTCAGAGTTATGAAAACTCAATAAACCTATATTTGTTGTGAACCTTCAAAAATCGAAAGCAGAAAAGGACATGAAATCTGACCCCTAATCAAAAGGCTCGTTTATAACTTGAAATTTCGAATGGCTTATTCAAGAAAATACACAAAAATACAAGGTCAAATTTTAGAATTGGAGAAGCATATTGTACTTGACCCTTTAATCAAAAAGTTGTTCAGAACTTGGAATTTTGAATTGTCCTGAGGACAAAATATAACAAGTTTGAATATAGACTTTGGGATCGGAGTTCCACTTAGGATTTGGACCACTCTATAAAATGCGAGTGCGAAAAGAAAAATTCTGAAGGGCAAAAAATTTAAAACTTAATGGTAGGACCTAAAAGTTGTATGAAAACCCTAGCTAAGAAAAGGCGGGAAAACTAAACCCATGAAAAGTGAAGCACATGAATTAAGGCGAAGTAAAAACCAAACAAATCGAAACAAAAATGAAAAAATGCGAAAACCCAAATATCAAAATACAAAAATAACAAAACCCAAAAAACCAAAATCAAACAAAACGAAAAAGATGTAAGACAAAAATGATCAAAACAACACACAAAAAATATCAAAAGAAACATGAAAAACGAGAAGAAAATGACAAGAACCCAAAACAAAAACAAAAGAAAAAGAAGAATAGGGAAGAACCTACCTCAAATAAATGAATGTTGACTTGGAACAATGATTCCTCAAATGCCCAAGATCAAATGTTCCACAACTCTTTCACTCCACTCCTAGTGAAAATGAAATACACTTGCAAGCACAACCATGGGAGAAATCTGGTTATATATCGAGTTCGTACATGCAGAGTAATTAGCATTAAATGTAGCTGGTGAGTGGACTTCAAAGTTGGGATTAGACTTGGAACCTAACCATCATTGGAAAAGTTCGATCGAAAATCACATTTTCAGACATACAAGAGGCAAGATAGGACAACATGCGAGATCGAAAAACAAATTGAACTTGAACCTTTTGAAGAAAGGTTCAGGTGCGATTTGAAATTTTGATTTTGAAGAAAGGTGTGAATTCGAATCAAAATTCGAATTTTGAATAGAAAAACAATGCGAAATCAAAAAATGAAACAACACTTGAAGTTTTTTAGAAAAGGCGCAAGTTCAATCCAGAATCTTGATTTTGAACAAAAGGTAGAAAACAAGAAATCAAAGCTCGAAAAGGGAAACAACCCTTAGGGTAAAAACCAAGGAAGGAAAACAAAACCAAGAAAGGGCAAAGGAAAAGAAATAAAAAACACCAAAACACAAAAGGGGGGCCCATTTTGATCAAAAATAAAATGTGTTGGTTATGCTAGGCATAACATAAAAGACCTAGACTAGGTGAACTATTTAGGTAAAATATCTTATTCACACCATATATATATATATATTGTTGGTGTGAATATATATATATATAGTTGGTGTGAATATATATATATATATTTATCACGTATACATTATATTTATTAATATAAGATTAATTATTTATATCCTTAATAATTATCTCGAATTGAGATATATGAATTCTCAAACATATTATTTACAACTGTTTATATATGGATATAAATATTTTCTCAATCATCCACACATTTGAACATATAGATCTAACTTAAGAAAATATATTTTCCTTGATAAAATTTGATATGTAAAAATAACTTCCCAAACAAAGATCATGCTAAAGTTTTCAAGGTAATATTATGACAAAATACACTCATTAGATATAAATTATGGAGAATGAACAAATTAGACAACATTTTTATGATCTTGAAACTCACAAGACAAAACAACAACAAATACAATAATTAAACAACTCAAAGTGAACATTGATATCCATTACATCCACACAATAGAACGTGTGTGTGTGTGGGGTCTGTGTGTGTATGTGTATGTTCTCATTCTCATGGTGGATCTAGTTTTTCTTTCAAATCTACCTCCCTCTCTTCGATGATGCTCTCCCTCCTCATCGAGGAGAGGGGAAACTATCTCCTGCATCCACCTCATCAAACCAACAAGGTAGTTAGTCCAAAAAATCATATCACTAAATATGTTATAACCATTTATTAACATCTCATGTGCTAGTAAATTTTACATGTACATCAATTAAAAAATATCAAATTGATATAAAACTAAATCACCATCAGTGATTTTTAGTGTTAAATATTCGCCAATTGGCCAATAGTTGAAGTTTGGGAATCCAAATTTTGCTAATAGTTCAAGCTATAACATGACCTGAATCACCAAATTTATACAAAATATTTATTTTCTTATTTAAATCGTCAAAGAAAATTATTTTATTAAACTTTTTTAACTCAAAAATTTGCCACAATACAAATTTAGATCAAATTCGCCTAAATTTTATAAGCTATTGTAGAAATCTAAATTAATTTGCTAATAGTATATCATAATTATTAATTGCTTTAGGGCCATATTTCAAAATTTTAGTTTCCACCATTGATTTAAAATATAACCTAACGACCCTTGTATTCTACGAGGTAAAATGTACCCAAGATTTGTAATACTCATGGGGCCTAAAATTGCAATCAACGATCCAAAAGCAGTTTTGAGCCCCATGAGCATTACAGATCTTGGGTACATTTTACCTTGTGGAATACAATGCGGGTTGTTAGATTATATTTTAAATCAATGGTGGCAACTATATATTATAGAGTCTACCCCTTAAACCCATTGATCGTTTCCACCCTCGGTTCCATAAGAATTAATATTTTTTAAATAGAAGGATTTTCCATCACATTTAATGTGTTTTCCTATTATTTTCTAAGATTCACGAAGATTTTCTTCAAAATTTCAGCAATGTAAAAGAAATCGCCAATAAAATTAATAATTTCAAAAGAAAGATTCATCGATATAATTTTTTTTTTTTTTCAAAAAATGAAAGATTCACTAGGATTTTATATCTCTTCTTGAGGGGGGTTTCGTAAAGTTATCATTGATCACCATCATAGTATAATTTCTCATAAAACAAGTTTTGGCATCATAATCAAAATGTAGAACAAGATATAACATAATCTAAAGGGTTAAAAAATGAGGTGTGACAATTTGGGCTTAAAGGTAGCTAAAGCATACTCACTAATCTTGTGGTTTGAGGCTTTGCATTGAAAGTATGTATTGTGTAGGTTGATATACACGATATGTTATGCATGACTCATATCACTTATTTGTATATCAATAGTTTCTTTCAAATCTTATGCAAGGTTGTTTCCTACACAAACTTGGTGTTGTAGCCTAGCCAAATAGATTTTTTAGGTTCAACACATATAACCCTCGCTATAGGAAGTAATGTGACGGCGAGCCAACATAATAGAGGTAACCTAGGGAATCTGAACGAAACAAGAAACTTAAGAGCTTGTAGGATAGACATTATGAAACTCTTGGTCCAAGGAGAAAAATGTAGTAGGGACCAACTTTTACAAAGTAGAAGAGGAAGAAACCTTTGGTTAAATTATGGATGACATCTAGTTTCACTCCACAAGGAATTGATGTAGTGTTTATCTAACTATATAACATTCTTTTATATGACAAATGACCGACAAAAAATTAATCAACATAAATTGATTAAGCCACATGCATTATTAAAATTAGGCATTGAAAGAACAACATCTAATGGATTAGTACTAATACATACTTTGTGGAATAATTTGAGAACAAACTTGCAAGGTTTCTTTGTTGGTACCATTGCTTGTTCCAATTCCTAACACTTTGACATTAACATTTAAAGTGAAAGACTTGGGTGCCATTAAAAATGACTACCTTGAGAGTAAGAGACCCTATAACTACTGCAATAAATATATGCAAGATAACAAATTCTATTATATTGTTGGTAAACAGTTTCACAAAAGTAGGAGAAACAAACATGTAAATTGAAACCAACCTCACTTATACATTAAAACTCTCCAAACATAAATTATGAGTAAAATATTTTAACATTACATACACGTTGATATTTGATGATAAAGATTTTTTTGAAAATAAAGATTAAATAACAATCCATATATATATATATATATATATAACCTCGGTGATATATATATAACCTCGGTGAAAATAAAGTTTTATATGACCAATGAGTATAAACTGAAAAATGCTTTAAAAGAAATTACAAATTTATATATATATAAATCCTCGGTGAAAATAAAAAAGTTTTATATGGCCAATGAGTATAAACTGAAAAATGCTTTAGAACAAATTACATTGACCTTACAAAATATTTAATAAACAAACTGAAGTGCAAACCTAGGTATTGCAGTAATGTTTCATTACTTGAATGTTAATTAATTTCGATTCTCTCGAGTTGCGAGAGAATGGAAAGCACTACTCCTGTCGAGGTGAGGTAGGCTTTCTCAAAACTGTTAAAAGAAAAAATGCCGAAAATTAAGTCTTGAATTGTAAGTAGTATATTGAATTTCCGAAGAACAAAAGGAGGAATGAAGAGGCAGGCACCCATCTGATTGATTTTCAGACCCAACATTAGAAGAAGAGCTTCAGCTGAATGCCCATCTTCGTTTTAATTACCTGGTATTATCTTTTTGCTTTCTGGTTTGAACTTTTAAATCTCTGATTTGGTTATGTTTTGCAAAATTCTGTATATTTAGTCATTCGTTGAGATTTTTAATTTCTGAGATTTTTAAGATCCGATCTGTATCAGATCCATAGCGGGTGTACTCATTTGACCTAATTTTGCAACATTTTTTAAAATAGGATTTTCCATTCATGTAATGGCTTAGGGTTTAAATGACAGTTAAGTTCTTTTTTTGAATCGATAAGTGCAATTTTGTCTTTGACTTTATGGAATCGACTGGCAAAATGCTGTATGATTAGTCCAAACGTCTGAGCGTGTGGTGATTTGGCTTCTTGCATTGGGAATTTTCATAATTTAGCTCTGTTTTTATGACATGGATCATGGTCAGTCTTTGTGATCCTTAGTTATTGCCAATTAGCTGATTTATGAGTTTCTGAGGTTCTTGCTTGTCTTATAATTGTGCCATAAGTAGCTGGGCTGAATATGATATTGCGTGCCTCTTTGTTGATTCAATGATCTAAATGGGTTTGAACAAGGGAATACGTTATTTCCAGGTGTATCATGCAGACCAGGTGTGGAAATTCCATGTTAAAAAGGTAAATTTGAATTTTTAGGCTATGACCTAACCAGCATACCTAATTTGTTATATGAAACCTTCGTTGTGGGAACAAGGAAAAAAACTTAAAATCATTTGACACATGCCAATGTACTGGCTATAAACATATTGCGAGCATATGCCAATAGTGCACCTTGGATATGAGTTGGGAAACATAGGGATTGACCCCTCGAGTATTTTGGATACCTCCCTGCAATGTCAGATCTCGGTTAAGATGGATCTGTGTTAGTCTATGGTCATCTGCTGCAACTAAAGCTGAAAATAGTAGTTACACTGTGTATCTCAATTTGAAGTCTGTTCATCATGGAAATCCACTAATTTAGGTCCTGAAAAGATGATAAAATAAATGTAACTATAGTAAATCCTTGATCACAAATAGCACCACTGACTCTATGGTAATGCATGCATTTTCCTTTGAACGTCTTGACATAGACAGTGGTGTGTAAGCCTGCCATGCTGCCATAACATACTTTAGGTTTTATATGAAAGTAACCTTGGTTTCTTTGGTTTACATGGATTCAATGCTTGATGAAGAATTAGAACAACAGATAATTAATGTTGATACTGCTAGACTTCTGCACCCCTAGCACTAACTGTTTCTCATTGGAGTTCAACTTGGCATAGAAATAAGACTAAACATGGCTTTGAACTTGTTTTGAAAGTCATTTCATTAAGCAGATATTGATACTTTAGATTAAGGTCTATTGATGCTATTAACTGATTAGATATATTTGTTTGCAGGAATCTGATGAATTTTCTGGAAGCTTATCAGATCTGCAGACCGTGAGCTATTATAACTTTAATTTGATAGTTGATTGAATCAGGGAAAATGCAGCAGCAGCATTATCTCATATTTGCTGGAAGCTATAATAGGACTGATTCATGAAACATCTGAAGCTTGTTGAATGTTAGCTGATTGGAAGTATCTGAGAGGTGGCCAAGCAATGGGGCATTTGAAATTTCCAATTGCAATGAGGTCAATAGAAGAAGAGCCCCAACAGAATGGTTGCATGACAAGAACACGGGGGTCTTTAGCATGTATAGTTAATACAGAAGTAAGTGCTGTGTTGGCTGTGATGAGGCGAAATGCTAGATGGGCAGGCCATTATATGGCGGGAGATGATCAATTGGATCATTCACTTATACACTCTCTCAAGGAATTACGCCGGCAAATATTCAGCTGGAAACAAGAATGGCAACATATCAATCCCTCTATTTATTTGAAACCCTTTCTAGATGTGATCCGTTCTGATGAGACAGGGGCACCAATTACTGGGGTTGCCTTGTCTGCTGTGTACAAGATTTTGACAATGGAAGTCTTTGATCTGCATACTGTGCATGTTGATCTTGCCATGCATTCTGTAGTGGATGCTGTGACTAGTTGCCGGTTTGAGGTAACAGATCCTGCATCTGAAGAGGTGGTATTGATGAAAATACTACAAGTGCTTTTGGCTTGTATGAAGAGCAAGATGTCTTTAGTTCTAAATAACCAAGATGTGTGCACCATAGTGAATACATGCTTTCGAGTGGTTCATCAAGCAGGAACCAAAGGGGAGCTGTTACAGCGGACAGCACGCCACACTATGCATGAGCTTGTGAGATCCATTTTTGCTCACCTGGCTGATCTTGATTCCACTGGTGCACACACAAATTCTGTGAAGAAGTCTTCTCTCATGGCCAATTCTCATGTAAGCCAACTTTACTTTCCTATAGGTTATGAATTTCTACTTTTTGTGACCTTGAAATATTGGAAAAATTACTTTCTGCATGTTACTTGGGTATTTTGTTTTTGTTTCCTTAGTTTAAAAATAAACTAAAACCAGTGATAATATTTCCATGCGTCTCGGTTTGTATTTCATTGCTTTTTCCTTCTCTGCAGTTAGAAAATGTTGGAAAAGAATATATAAGTGATGGTAATGAAGGTAGTAGCACTGGTAATGGAAATACAGCTTCTGAGACTGGGAAATCATTTTCTGCCAGTTCTTCTGTAGAATTGGATGATAAAATGGCAGATAGCAAAATTGGTGGGAAGGAGCTAGCTAATGATGAATTTCTTAGAGAACCATATGGTGTAACTGGCATTGTCGAGATCTTCCAATTCTTATGCTCTCTTTTAAATATTGTTGAGACTATGGGTATGGGAACTGGGTCAAGCCTTTTAGCGCTTGCTGAAGATGTTCCACTATTTGCTTTGGGTCTAATAAACTCTGCTATTGAATTAGGAGGACCATCAATAGGAAGACACCCAAAGTTACTGGCACTAGTGAAGGATGAGCTTTTCCATAATTTGATTCAGTTTGGACTGTCATCAAGTCCTCTTATTTTGTCCACAGTATGTAGCATCGTGCTGAATCTCTATCATCATTTGCGCTGTGAATTGAAGTTACAGATGGAAGCCTTTTTCACTTGTGTCATAATTAGACTGGCACAAGGAAAGTATGGTGCATCTTACCAACAGCAAGAAGTTGCAATGGAAGCACTGGTAGACTTCTGCAGACAACCAACATTTATCTTTGAGATGTATGCAAATTATGACTGTGAGATTACTTGCAGTAATGTGTTTGAAGATATTGGCAATTTGCTGTCAAAGAATGCCTTTCCTGTAAATTCCCCTTTGTCTGCTATGCATATTCTGGCATTGGAAGGGCTGATTGCAGTTATTCACAGCATGGCAGACAGGGTAAATGCGTCATCCTCACTTCCCGAACTAACCCCAATAAGGGATATTGAAGAGTATGAACCTTTCTGGACAGTAACCTGTGAGAAAAATGAAGATCCTATCCACTGGGTGCCATTTGTTCAACGCAAAAAGTATATCAAAAGGAAGTTGATGCTTGGAGCCGATCATTTTAATAGGGACCCAAAGAAAGGTCTTGAGTTCCTACAAGGCATTCATCTTCTGCCAGAGAAACTTGATCCTCTTAGTGTAGCTTGCTTTTTTCGATATACATCTGGTCTGGACAAGAATCTTGTGGGTGATTTCTTGGGCAACCATGATGAATTTTGTGTGCAGGTGCTTCAGGAATTTTCAAAATCATTTGACTTTGTTGATATGAGCATAGACACAGCACTTCGCACATTCCTTGAGACCTTTCGTTTGCCAGGAGAGTCACAAAAAATACAGAGGGTAATGGAGGCATTTGCAGAAAGATATTATGAGCAGTCACCACAAGTTCTTGCAGATAAGGATGCTGCATTTGTGCTATCATACTCCCTTATCATTCTTAATACTGATCGGCACAATGTTCAAGTTAAGAGAAAAATGACAGAAGAAGACTTTATTAGGAATAATCGGCGCATTAATGGTGGGAAAGATCTTCCTAGAGAATTTCTATCAGAACTCTATCACTCTATTCTCAAGAATGAAATTCGAACAAATTATGAACAAAGTATAGCTATTCCTGAGATGACGACAAGCAGGTGGATTGATCTCATTCGGAAATCTCAGAAAACTCCTCCTTACTTCATTTGTGATTACAGACCCTTCCTTGATCATGACATGTTTGCTATAATATCAGGTCCAACCATTGCTGCTATGTCAGTGGTCTTTGACCATGCAGAGGATGAATATGTTTTCCAAGAATGTGTGGATGGTTTTCTTGCTGTTGCCCAAATGTGTGCTTGCCATCATTTAGTGGACGTGTTGGATGACTTGGTGGTGTCTCTGTGCAAATTCACAACACTTCTCGACCCATCGTCCTCTGTTGATGAGGATGTTCTTGCCTTTGGTGATGACACAAAAGCAAGGATGGTGACTGTTACAGTTTTCACTATAGCCAATAGGTTTGGTGATTTTATTCGGAATGGATGGAGGAACATTCTGGACTGTATTCTCAGATTACACAAGTTAGGTCTGCTGCCTGCTCGGGTCGCAAGTGAGGGAACTGATGATCCAGATCTTTTAAATGATTCTGTGTATGGGAAAGCTTTGTCTGAGGCTCCACCTATATCTCAGCTACCTTCAATCACTCGAAGGCGGTCATCAGGATTAATGGGTAGATTCAGTCAGTTATTGTCTCTTGAAAGTGATGAGCCAAGGGCTCAGCCAACTGAAGAGCAACTTGCTGCACATCAGCAAACCATGCAGACCATCCAACAATGCCATATTGACAACATATTCACAGAGAGTAAATTTCTGCAAGCAGATTCCTTATTGCAATTAGCAAGGGCTCTCATCTGGGCAGCAGGAAGACCGCAGAAGAGCAGTTCACCTGAAGATGAGGACACTCCTGTTTTTTGCCTCGAGTTATTGATTGCTATTTCACTGAACAATCGGGATAGAATTATGATTCTGTGGCAGGGTGTTCATGACTACATTGGAAGCATTGTACAGACAACAACTATGCCTTGTGCGCTTGTGGAAAAGGCTGTCTTTGGGCTCCTACGGATCTGTCAACGGTTGCTACCCTACAAGGAAGACCTTGCAGAGGAGCTCTTGAGATCTTTACAGCTTATTTTAAAACTAGATGCAAGGGTAGCAGATGTTTATTGTGAGCGCATTACTCAAGAAATTATGCAGCTTGTAAAAACAAATGCCGGGCACATTAGATCTTCAGGAGGATGGCGCACTGTTACATCTCTGCTTTCCATTACCGCTCGTCATCCAGATGCTTGTGAGCCTGGTTTTGAGGCATTATCATTTGTTATGGCTGATTGTGCGCATTTGACCCGAGCAAACTATGTGTTATGCCTTGATGCTGCTCGTGCTTTTGCAGAATCTCGGATTGGCATGACAGACAGGTCTCTGCAAGCATTGGACTTAATTGCTGGATCTGTTAAATGTCTGGTGCAATTTTCAAAAGCTGATCACAAAAATATTAATCTCTTGGGTGAGGATGCGTCAAAGTCCTCCCAAGAAACAGGAGACATGTGGTTGCGATTTGCACATTCTCTCCGTAAGGTTTGTTTAGATCAGAGAGAAGAGGTCAGAAATCATGCTATTTTGTTACTACAGCAGTGCTTTTCGGCTGTAGAGGCAATCTGCTTAACACCACCTACATGGGCACAGCTTTTTGATCAAATAATTTTTACAATGCTGGATGATTTGCTTGAGATTGCCAAGGGACACTCTCCAAAGGAATATCGTAACATGGAGAGTACCCTTCACTATGCAATGAAGTTGTTGTCAAAACTATTCTTACAATTATTAGATCAGCTATCTTCATTGCCAAACTTCAGAAAACTGTGGCTTGGGGTATTAAGCTGCATGGAGAAATATATGAACTCAAAGCTTAGGGGTAAAGGTAATGAAAAGCTTCAAGAACTTATTCCAGAATTGTTGAAGAACATGCTATTAATATTGAATGACCGAGGAGTGCTTGCAAAAAAAAGTGCACTGGAAAATAGCAGCCTGTGGGAGATGACATGGATACATGTTCAAGGTATCTCGCCATCTTTAAAGGAAGAACTTTTCCCTGAGAAAGATCCTGAACATGAGACAGAGCTAAAGACAAAGTCTGATGAGTTTGGAATGGACTCAGAAATTGGTTTTGAAGCTGCTGTTACTGGTGTTGAGCAGTAGACAGAAAGAAGTTGAAAAAAAAATACAGAATATAAGAGGTATGAATACACTCTCTTTGGTCATTCTTGTTGTATTAACCGAGGCACAATATCTTGCCTATAATTTACCCTTTGTCTCCCTGAGGACAGAGATCTCTTCTACAGGTCAGTTGACTGATGACTTTGTTCTCTCAGTACTCTAATGCACTATTCTTTTCCTTTCAAATTTGCTTTATGGGGTCTAATATCAATCAGTTGTAGTCATTTGGCCTATAAAACCTAGGTACCACCTATCAAGGTAGATTCTCCATCCCCAAATTAAAATGAAAGGATTTTTGACCCTATGTCTGGTGTTATGAGGCAAGTACTGTTGACCAGAGGCCAACTTCTTCCAAAAGATAATGCAGGTTGTTGTACACGATGTATTGTGGTTGCATCCACTTTCCCTTTCAAGTACACCAATTGTATCAGGTTTTGTAGAGGTCTTGAAGATCTCAATCCTGCAAGGATTGAACTTGTGTGCTGAAAAGGCGAGGATCCATTTCAAAGATCTTCACAACAAATTTTCAAATATGGAAAGTTTTGAGTCAGGATATGTATATTCAGAGGTTCAGGGGTTAATAATTCATTGATCTAACCCTTGTATAATAGTTTTCCCAGTCAGAAGTTCTATTTTGATTGCAGTACAATCTGCCCCCTTATAATAAGCGCTAGTGTTGTGATTGGAAGTACCCTGAAAAAGGTGTTTGATGTGCCATTCTCTTTCAACTTGTCATAAATCTTGGGACATGCAAAGACATTCCATCAACATTTGAGAAGCTCTTTCTTAACAATGCGTATTATCACTTAAGCATGTTTCAAATGACATATTGAGATCATCCATTGTCCATACTTCTTGTCTCGTTTCATTAAGTGTTAATGATTGACTTCCTTGGGGATGATATCTGTGAAAAATAGCTGTACAGGCCTCAGAGATTTAAGTTGCACTTAGGCTGACACCTTTGGTTATAAGTGGGGTGCTTTAGTATTGTTTTATTTACAATCAAACTACATGAGAAGAATTTTACTTTGATTTCCTTTAGCAGAGATGATTCTTCTATATTTTCTTAGTTGATTTATGATATTTGAAAAATGGAACAATCATAGAGTAACTTTTGGACTCGCAATTCTTTTCTATATCCTGATTGTGTGCATGATAAAACTAGACACATCGTAGTAGCATGACATGAATTGGTCGTATGTCAGAGTTTGACAACACAAACCAATAAGGCAACACCATATTGTACAGGCTGCCAAGATAATGTTGTGGGTCAGGGATTCAAAGAGAACATTGAAAGTATTTTAGTTAAGAGAAGGCAGCAATACATGGGACAATTGGAATCCTTGTAATCAATGCATCAAACTTTGATGTGAATCATTGTAATCAAATAAAGTCGTAACTGTAATCAATGTTGATGAAAAGCCATAAATATAATCTTAGAAATCTTCCAAGAACTTTGAAAAGGTGCAAGAGGATGAGATTGTGATTACATAAAAGTTGAGTGATTTTCTAAGAACAACTATGTTGATGGATACTACAGATTTATCATACATATATCTTGACATGCTTCACATTGTATCAACTGGTGATTTGTCTTCTCCAAATAGAACAATTTTTTTCTTTATGCGTACTTTCGGAGGAATCTTTCCTCAAGGATTTCCTATGTAAAATCTCAGAGCTTTCTGATTTTTCAACTTGTGGACCATATTCCTACTACTGTTACAAAGGAAAATCCAAGTTACACACAGACATTGATATTCATATGGTGGACCTTATTGCCCAATGAAACAAATTGCATTTGGCATCAAGGCCAAGAGTTTAAGTATCAAAGATCAAGTTTTCATATTACCTGTTTAATATAGCAGTTTAGTATAATTTTTGTTTTATCATATCTAGAAGTTTGTTGTCATGTCCCCGGATTTGTAACACCAAATATGAAACATTGAATAGGTCTTATAAATATCAAAAATATAAGTTGAGATATTATTATAATTATAATTATCCAGATAAAATTGATAATACAAGATGAATATCGAATATCATTGTAATTACAATCATTATAATATATAAATACTAAAATAAATAACAAATCGAATATTAAAATATATAGAGAAACCGATATAAAAAAAAATATATATTATTTATATAATCTGAAATATCATTATAATAATAATCACGAGTGATAAAACATCATTCTGATCATAACTATATAGAATAATAAGAATCGAACCAATTAAGGCAACGATTCCTATCCTAAATAAGTAAGCAGCCATAACATATTACTAGGCAACGATCATGCTGTTTAAAGGAGCGCTGGAGTCTATAAAAGCAATGCAGATTATAGGATGACTGGGAGGATAATTAGACTAAAACTAAGGGCAACAATCAGCAAAGAGTCATGCCCTCTCAAAGGACTGTTTCTATTCTAGAGACGCCTCTCTTCATGGAGGCATGAGGAAATAAAAGAAAGGAATGGCAGGCATTTCAGGGATGGGAAAAATATAGAGAACAGATTAAGAAATGAAGAAAAGGCAGATAAAAATAAGATATATACAGATATATAGGACAGTTTAAGAAATGAAGAAAAGGCAGATAAAAAGAATATATATACAGATATATAGGAGATACATCTGCAGATCGAATCCACAGGTAAGTATGGAAACTCTTAGGGATTTAAATAAGTATGGAAACTCTTAGGGATTTAAATAAGTTTGCTTAAGGCCTTATAAGTTTAGATAATGATGTTTATATACTATGAATCAAAATGCTTTATGAATCTAAATAGGAGGTTTGATAAATACATTATAAATTTAGATAATAATGCTGGTAGATATATTATGAATTTAAGTAATAGTTTGGCCAAGTAATAATTTATATATATATAATATTTAAATCTAGTTGATATTACTTATTGATGTCCTTTGGAATAGTAAAATTACACATATTACTGTTGATTTCTATAATATTGCTGATATGTTTATTTTGAATTGGACATCTAATTATATTATTGTGATATGTCTATTATAATTATTGTATGCTATTACATATATTTTGTTGTTTATATTTATTATTCTCATCAAACAACTAAGGAGGGTAAAGGAAAGAAGCATAGATTCCAACATCAATCGAACAGAGCTATGCTCCTTATGATATTTTGTGAATATGATATAAACTAAAGATGAGCATAATATGTATGCAATTTTAGTAGAAGATCCAATATTCATTAGTCATGATAATGATAGTTTGCACATATGCATGAATCTGAGTATCAATATTTGTTAAATACATATGATGAATCCATGTCATTGATTTAAGAACAAAATGTGTGTTTTATGGAATATTTTATTCATATTTTCTGACTATAAACAATTAGCCATGATAGGGGAGATTGAGGGTCTACTGAAGGGGAAACATCGTGTGAGGTCACCCTCTAAGTACACCATCCATTTGGATGGCAAGGGCCACATGGGCTAAGAGGGGTTTACTACTCTTGGGCTTAGAGGAAATGACTATCCAGGACACCCTATTGTAGTTGCACCCTCAACCTCTCAATATGATTGAGTAATGATGGTTCTAGTATAGGGGAATGGCGGTAGAACACTATGCACACCACCCCATATGGATGGCAAGGGCCACATGGGGCCAAGAGGGGTGTATTGCTCTTGGGCCTAGGGTCTCTTGGGCACCCTATAAGACTATCATACTCAAGGAAGAATGAATTAGGAAAACTCAAAGAAGATTTAATATGCTTATAAAATGATGTTGTCTTATTTTATAAATGTCTACTAACATATTTGCAAGTCTAAACAAGTAGTTGTATCCCTAACCATGTTCTCTTTGATTTTCTTATATGCATTTTGATTAATATTATCTTGTAAATATTCTCTAACTTTGTTTTAGAGGGGCCTACTCGCATTATAAGCATTCCCCAACACCGAGGTGATCACTTGAAATTGATAAATTAGGGCAGATTTAGGGTTATCCCAAAAAGGGGACATTACATTCGTGTTTCAAAATCTTACTTAAATTGCCTATCACATATAAATGCTTAAGTTATCCATCTTTTCCAACTAAAAACCTTTATATATGGCTTGAGTTCTATTCTTGACATATCTCACTCTTTCGTTTGATGTTGCGCCATTGCAATTTGTTTCCATATTTAAAATGTTCTTTGTCTCTACATAAATCCATAGGTAAAGGACAAGCATTATATATGGTGCCATGTTAAACCTTGTGAGACATCAAAGATTCAAATTAGGAGACATATAAGATTCAAATCAATATATACATAGTTTTGTTAGAATAATCAAACTACCTTGAATAACTAGCAAAATTTTATCATTAGGAGGAATACATTATGCATTTATTGAACCACTAAACAATAAGTGAATTAACAATGAAGATAGCTCTACAAGCTTAACTCGTGTAGACCCTAATAAATTAAAAAAAAACTATTGGTAGACAAAGGAGGGATAAGTTCAGTGTGTCACACAACTCATAGATTCGTGAACCTTCAAAACATGACAAAGTTCTTAAAGTTTTCTAGTTCATGAAAAGTGTGAAAGTGTGACATGGAGAATGGACACATGGCTGAAGAAGAAAGGTGTGAAAGGACGAAGAAAAAGACTAAGAAGAAGATCAAGTTCACTTTGTTAGTAAATTTACAAGTTCATGAACTTATTGAAAGTTCAACATGTTGGTTACTCAACAAGTTTGCAAACTTGTTGAAAGATAATTTGTGCAAGGTAAAATCTCCAACAAGCAAAGAAAATGAAAATGTAATGAAGTTTCAAAATGTAGGGAAAGGGCGCCAAAGGGGATATTCAAATGATCGTTGCATTGTTCTTCCTATCCATTCATTCAACTAATAGAAGTAATGACACGTTGTCTCTTAAGGGTCTTTCATATTAATTTTGTGGGTTCCTTTTTAGATCCTTGTACTTCAAGATATAATTACTATTAATGCAAAAAACTTTCATAGGAAAATGAAAAAAACACTCCTTCATGCCTTGTTGGTACATGTAGGAACTTCTGAGCCACAATTTCGGGGGTGATTAAAGGAAAATGACTTCCATGGGGTATGGGCATCCTCAACAAAGTACTAGTGAAAGGATTATCAACTTAAACACAAATTTCCATGCCTTGCTTGGTGGTATTAAGAACCCAAAAAGCCTTCATTAAGAAAAGTGAAAAAAGTATGACAGAGCAGTTGCAAGAGCTAGTGGAAGAGATACATTTGTAGGAAGCCCTAGGGTTTCAAGTTTTCAATTTTGGATGTAAAATTTGGATATTGTAATGATTTAGGTTCATTAAGTGTCTACCTCTATATGTTATGCATTTCTAAATGTGTTGCTAATTAGTTAGCTATTTAGAAGATAGTAGGTATAATATTTCCATAGTCCATAAGTTAGCTATTTAGAAGATTGCAAAAACTTCATAAATTTTGTACGATGTATCTTTTTAGGTTAACAATAAAAGAAATGTATGGGTATGCTCATGGATTACTAAGTAGACTTATCTAATATTTTTGCAAATATTTGTTGTTTTTTGAAACGAATGTGTAGAATTTAGTCTGCCTATGCATTTAGGATAACATAGTCTTTTGTGACACCTTCATTAAGGATTTTACCATTGGTTGAAGTTGTTGCATGCTTTTGTATGAATTTGTGACTATTGCCCAACTAAATATAGGCATTGATCTACTATTGGTTTCCTCTCCCATCATCCCACAACACATCCAAAACAAATTGAATTTAATTATCATGTTAACTTGTGTTGTAAGTAGTTTTACTCATTGCTTTGTCTAAATATGTACAACAATAATAGAGGCTATAAACAAATATATTTCATAACTTTGTGGTAGTCAATTTGTACAATCAAGTGCTAAACCTTGAGCTCCTCAAACCAACAGAGGCACAAAGAGACAATCAAAATAAGGGCGCACTATGCAATAAGTATGGTTTGTGTCAATGTAAGTGCTTAGTTTTTTGTATTAACATCTATAACATTGCCTTAGGGATGCCCCCATTGGTTTAGCAAAGCCAAAAGTGAAGGAGGTTCTACCCACCTCAATAATTAGTTTGTTTTTGCTCAACCTAGACATAATTATGCAGTTTTCTTTTCAAGTTTGACACCCTTGGTGCTTGGGAGAAGATTAGGTTTTAGGGATTTGGGACCTACAACTCTGATCACCAACAAAATGGCATCATTGATGGGGCGGAATATTTTTAGCCATTATTGGTGAAATGTGGACTCAATGCATATCTTGAGAACCTCAATAATAGAATAGTTTGTAACTATGCATTTCACTTGGGTAAAAGTTTGATTGCCTATCAACTTATGCCAACAAAATGGTGTTGTAGGGGAGGATTTTAACTTTGGAAACATCTTGAAGATCTCAACAACTCACAATAGGGAAATAGTTTTTTGTCTTGTATCTTAAAGTTTTGGTTGCTAGATCTTTTTTGTCTCTTCTTAAGTGAAGAGTGACAACTCTAATTCAGTCAACCCATAACTAGTTTGTAAATAAAAACATTTTGTGATGGAGAGTGCCCTAGTACCAACAAGAACAAAATGAAACTTCTACCAGTGCACAAAGACATCCATCTTGGGAAGCTCAAAATTATGAAAACTCATTTAGACCTACCTATCCAATTTCAAAAGTGGGAACTTTCGGTAGAGATAGTTCATGCATGGATTCCAAAGATAATACTTGTACACTTTTGAATGTTTAGTTAATAACATAATAAAAAAATATAGAAACATATAATGGTTTGATTATGAGGCAAACATATGAGATATTCTTGTTGGAAGGAAAAATGTGCATAAAATGATTGATGGGTATTTACAAAGCGTGGCATGCATTATTAGGACTTGCTAATATTTTTTGATGGTCACCATTCCCAATACATAATATAAATATGAAGTTGAACATGAGTACCTATTATATTTCCTTAAAGAGGAGGTGTTGGGGCTTTTTAAAATTAGTTGATTCCCAAAAAGTTTGTGTACAAGATTATGATATAGTTATTGGTAGAAGAAATGTAGATAAAATCCTTGATGTGTGTATGCAATATTTTCACTCTAAGTATTAGGAAATTGCTGACCAATATCCCCCTTCTCCCAACATATCATTCAAAGATTGTAGTGCCCCTCCTGTTTGCATCTTGTAGATGAGAGATTGGTGTTTCAACTTCACCGTTTCCTCGTGATTTTTGTTGTGATTGTATTCTTGCTCTGAATGGTGTGTATAACTCACCACATGTTCAAGATGGGATTCCTCAACATGTTGATTGTCGACATTTGTATGTTTATATGCCTGGTTTATCATTATGCTTCAGTTCAGTGATATGTGCACTATTTATGTTGGGATTCAATGTGAACTTGATTATAGATGTGCAAAATAATGAGTTATTTAATGAATTATGGATGTTATTTTATGTTTCATGATATTATACCTTGTTGGGTGATTATGATGTGCTTCAACTATAGATACATTGAGCAAGTGCCCTTGACATGTGTTGCATGGTTACAGGTATAGGGTTATTTCTCCACTTGGCTACACAAGTTTGACTTATTCTCCAATAGTGGTTAATTCATAGATGTCACACTAGGCCTCCCTATCTATTCCACAATTGTACTCAAATCGAGTATGGTATGTGTCTTTTTTGATCAATATTGATCTAGATTCAAGTTAGGAGTTATTTCAGAATCCTTGTGTTGTGAATGACCAGTGAATGCTTGATTTAATTAATGGTTATATTCTATGTTTTTTGCAAATGAAATATTAGGAATTCAAATGATTCTTATTTTGGTTATTAAAATATTTTTCGTGTTTTGGGAAAGAGGAAAAATAGATTGGAAATGGAAATGATGTTAAGTGTATTTAACTAATTTGTGAAATTCCTTGGGTGGGGAAATGTAGGTTATGTGATTTAATTATCGTGTTTAAATTTTGTTTTTTGTAAATTTAAATGAATATATGCTTATATGATTTAAATCATGAATTTAAATGATATATGTTATTCATGAACACATTTAAATGAGTACTTGGATTTTGGGGAAAATGAAGGGAATTACAAATTTAGAAATGAAAAATGAAATTATATTAAATTGTAATTGTGAATTCAAAAAGGGTAAATAGATAAAGGAGTTATTTTTCACTAGGCAATTTTAGTTTGGGAGGAATTTTGGAGAGAAGAAAACCCTCTTTTGGGAGAAAACTGATTTGTTAATTAGGAGAGTGTTTGGAAGGGGAATTCGACGAGGTCATTTTGTTGGATTGGGAATGAGAAGGAGATTGCGCTTGCAAGTGATATTGGGCATTCGTTTGGTGTGCTTGAGGTATTCTTTATTTGAAGTTTTAACATAATTTGAGGTATTTTGTTTATTTCTTTTAATTTAGTCAATTTATTTCAAATTTGAATATTGGAAAAGGATTGGGGGAGTGTAGACACCTCCCAACACAATTCGTTTTGTAAAATTGCATGTGAACATTTAATTGTTAAAATTTTGAGAAATTTCAATTATACAAAGTTATAACGCCCATTTTCTGGGAAATGTGTAAAATATGAAATTAACCTTAAAAGTGTGTTGTTGGGCATATTTAGAGCCAAAGGGTATTTTCGTATTTTTAAAATTTGAAACTTTAATTTTTGAAGAAATTTTAATAGTTTTGGGAAAATTTCCTAGTTTTTGGTGTATTGGAAAATAAGAAAATTTGAATGTTTTATATGAAATATGATGTTTTTGAATGTTTGAAGAAAATTGTACTTTGTGAATTATTAAAATAGACCTTATTGAAACATGTTATGAAATTTGGATGAAAATGAATTTTGTGCTTTGTTCTCTGTGCCACATTCGTTGGAAGATGTGATGAGCTTAAGGTGTAGCTATTAGAGAGGGTTATGGGAGTGGCTCCTAATGTGAAGACCCAAAGTGGTGCATAGGCAATCACGGTGTGGGGAATTAAATTAACAAGTGAAAATTAATGGAACATGGGTAATTAATTAACCAAGATAATGGATATCCCTCTCATGTCTTGAGTGCTCGTTTAGGCTAATGATGATCGAGGAAAACAAGCCACTTAGGGAGCGTAAGAATTGTAAGATCAAGTATCCTCATTTGTATGAGAGGGTACTCAATTCCACACTGAGCTCCACGTGAGTGTCCACAATGACACTCCCTCTCTTTTTCTTTAATATCTAACCCTAATGTAGTTTGAGTAACACTTGAAAGATCATTCTTTCTTTCCATGTGTATGTTTTCGGTTATGTCATTGGTGAGTTTTCCCAATGAGGATTCTAATGTTATACCATTGGTGAGTTTACCCAATGAGTTTTAGGAGATGTGACATTAGTGAGTTTTCCCAATTTGGAATTGTGATGCGACATTGGTGAGTTTGTCCAATGTGGAATTGTGATGTGACATTAGTGAGTTTTCCCAATGATGGTTTTTTCATATGTCATTATGTTTGTGGCCAATGTGGACTTGTATTTGATCCTACATGTGATTGACCATTTTGTGATTTTGGATGAGAGTTATATATGATACATGCATGTTGAATGTTTATTTCGTGTATGGCATGTGTGTAAGCCATCCCCCAATGTGTTTGGTTTGAGTGTTGTGATTGTGGCCCATGCGATTATACCCTAGCATAGTGAGAGCATATCTTTTGATTCCATGAGGTCGGGTGGAGTGGAAACTACCACTGGGGATCAAAGGTTTGTGGATCGAGATGCACCAATGTACTATGCTCTATTGATTCTTATGCAATTAGTTACTTTCTCTAATGTAAATTTTAATAATGATTTTATTGGACCTCTCATTGAGAAAGAATGCAATATTTGATAATGGAAAAGAGTATTAGATTACTTATGTGTCGTAGTGTTGGAACCGAGTACGATTGTATTATGGCTTTCATAATTGTGCAATGCAAATGTTAAAATAAACTTAGGAATATTTCATTTGGGTTTAAAATGAAATTTAGATGCTTTCTTTCCCAATTGGGTGCCTAGTACTATACCTAGGCAACACTTTTCATTATACCTAAGCGACCTTGTTTCACCTAGAACTAAAGTCTCAGATTGCCCAAAAATTATCTAAGTCTACTTGGCCGCCTTGGTAGCATAGTGGGGTGGCCTAGTCATCAGTGGGGTGACCTGGTTTTGTAGACTTAAAAGTTTAGAATTTGGTTATCTTTGTTGGGGCGACCTTGTCTTGTACTTGGGTGGCCTTGTTCCCCATACAAAAAAATAATGTTAACCCCTTCCGTTACAACTATACAATGGTTTTATTAGCCCAACTCCACAGACAAATAATTTTTATGCCTCCTATCTTGCCCATTTTAGTCATTTTTGTCAGTTGGACCTTGAAAACCTAGTCAAAGTATCTTCTCTTAGTACTTGAGTATTCTACTTTGTTTTGGGGCCTCATATAGGAAAACCATGTAAACAAAAGTTGTTCCTCACGGTTCCGAGGTTCTAGTGGTATTTTGGGCATGTTCTTATATGCTATCATTGAGGACTTGTGGTATCTGTTGCATTATTTTGTGTGCCTTTTTTTTTTAAGTTTCTCAATTGTCGAATCTAGGGCTAGGGAGATTGCCCACCCGATCTTGTAAAGACTTGGGAATGCTGAAGGCCTTCATGGTTGATCTTGTTGGTGATATCAACATTCATCATAGGTCAATGGGTGTTGTGTTGTAGTATTCTTTCATTTGTGTGATGTCACATTACAAAGGGACATCTTGGGAAGCATGTGGTTTTTTAGAAGTGACCCGTCACCATTCTAGTTAGTGGAGATGTTGTGTCTCCTAGTTAGGCATCCTCTGGGGAAGGTTTTCCTTTGTTTTAGAGTTGTTAAGTGTGTATGGATGTGGTTGGAGGTTGATGATTCCCTAATCCTATCTCAGTGTTGTGTTGCAAGAGAACGTGATCATGGTGTTATCCTTGAATTCAACTACGCTTAATTCACAGGATATCCTTACGAAACTTGTCTGTTTTGTAGCCTGTGTACTCAAAGCATGCAAAACGAGGTGGGTCCCAATTTTCCCTCGTGTGTGGTCCTAAGTCTCGGAACATCTTTCGAGTGTTAACCTCCATTAGTTTGTCAAAATTCATCTATTTGCTCAAATTGCGAAAATCAATTTGCAGGAGTTAGAAGATTTTTTATACTTGCAAGGTTGGGGTTTTTCCTCGACCTAGAAGTCAAGGTTGCAAAATAAAAATAAATATTGCAGGATCGGGGTTTTTCCCCGACCTTGCAAGTTACTCAAGTTTTATTTGCATCAACGTCAAAAATGCCCACTCATGCAACTGGACTTCTCACACGAGTTGCATTTATTATTGCTTTAATGTCTTTTCAAATCGATTTTTAATTGATTTTGTTTTAATCTTTTCCTCATTTTCTCCTTCCTTGTCTGAATTTTCCAAGCCTTGTATGTGTTTGAGTTCCTTGTGTGTGATCTTCAAGCTGATTCTTCGTGAGGGATATTCATGTTTTCATCTTTGCTTTACTTTTGGGAATGTCTTTTTTTATTTCTTCATTTATTAATGTTTCAGATTAAGATTTAAAGCACATTTCATTCTGTCTTAAATAGGATTTTGATTGCGTTTACATCAATTTCTTTTTAGTTTGTCATTTTTTCCTTTTTCCTATGTTTTTTCGTGAACCCTAGTTTTGAAACCAGTGTCTTCACCATTGTGTGTAGGTTTATTGTCGATTTAGATTTATGCATCACGAGATTCCAGTCCCGTGATGCATTGTTTTGTTTTGTGTTTGTGTGTTGTTGTTAGACCTGCTAGGGTTTTTGTGAGTTTGATAAATCCAAGCATTCATAGTTAATCTGTTTATCCCTAGATCTTTACCACACCTAAATCACTTGCAATATCGATTTGATTCATCAATTGTGTGTAAACAAGAACAAACATGCATGTATTACCAACTACAGGGTTGGGGTATTTACCCGACCATGTGTGAACTAAACACTTTTGTTTGTGGTGCATACAAGGTTCATTATTGCTGATGTAGTCCCATATTCGTTTGTTATATGCACGGTCATGGAATTTCCTCGATCCAACAAACCTTTTGGTTTTGTCTTGTAAATGTAGTCAAAAGTCCCGCTTTAACAAACATAAGTTCGACCTTATATATAAGTGTTAAAATCTAATGCCTATGAATTTGAAAATAAACTTCCCAAGGCTTTTGTAGAATCGATATTTTTTCTCGACCTTACAAAAATTCATGTGTCTTATGTATATGCATTACAAAAACCCGCGCATACAAATTTGTAGTCTTCCCATTATTTTTTGCACAATCAACAATTTTTGGCGATCGTGCAAACAAATAAACTAGCTTCCAATTGCTCAATCGAGGTTTTCTCCCAATCATGCAAAAATATGTTTTATCCTCAATTGTAAGGCTAGAGTTTTTCTTCAACTTGACAACAAATGCAAAAGTGATCTTTTAAATTGTAAAGTCAACATTTTTCGACGACTTTGCAAAAAACAATGTTTTACCCCATTTGCATTGTCGTTAAAATTTAACGACTTTGCAAATTTTTGCAAAGCATCCACATTCACCATATAACATCGCCATTTTTCAACGACCATACACCCATTTCACAAATTTTTTCCTAACATTGGGAAATTTTTCCGCCTTGCATTCCACTTGCTTATTCGCCCACATTTGCTTTTTTTTCGCCATCATTGCATCCAAATTCTCCAAGCCCATGTAACAACTCAAATTTACATCCAACATTGCAGTGTCTCAGAATTTTGAGCCATGCAAGAGCTCATTTTTTCCCCACTTTTGCATTTGAATTGCCAAAGCACTGTAGCCACTCAAAATTTTCCCATTAGTGCATAAAACCCTGTTTTTCTCTGACATTGGAAAATATGACATTTTTGTAGCTACTCTCGCATGCCATTCCAATCTTTTGTGTCTAGTTTCCTGAGTAGTTTCAATTGATTTCTTGCCTATTATTGAGCAAGAAAGCCATGAAATACCACCATAAAGTTCTTCCCACCAATTCAGTTATTCAAGAGTATACATCAATGGTTCAAAAGTAATTTGAAGATGAAGCTTTCTTAGTAGCTTCAATGGTCAAAATGATGGATATTCAGCTTACTCTAGATAATTTAAAAATTGTTCCTAAAAGGCATGAAAAAGCCTACAACACCGTCAAAGATTCAGTTACAAGAGTCTATTGCATCTTCAAGCATACTTCAGAACCAAACAAAGATGAAGTGCGAGCAATCTTGAAGAAGCACATGCTTTTTGTAATTAGTCAAAGATAATTTACATGTCATTTGTTATTTCCAAAATTGTAAATACATGTAACAATTTAATGAAGTCCTCCAATAATTTTGGACTCCAATGTTGAATAACTCAAAGTAGTTAGATCTTTCCTAGATTAGCTCTTTTTCTCTCATCTATAAATATGACATAGCTCTTTTGTAATTTTGAGCTTTAATCTTATGCAACAAAGTGCTGCCCAAATTGTGACTCAATTTTGAGAACTTTTGTTCGAATTGCAAGATCAATTCCAATTAATAAAGGAGGCGAATTTTGATATCAAACTTTGTGTTGAATCAAATTTGTATGAGTGAGGATGTTCTTATGTCATTCTTGTTGATTTCTCTTTTGTTGATTGGATAAGTGGTATTTCTTTGTTATGATTGGAGGACATTCAAGATAAATTATATAAACTTTGTGTTATATTGCTTACTTGAAATTGTGTGTGTGTTGAAAGTGTTTCTTGGTGGAAGATTATAAAGACTTTGAGCTTGTAGTTATTCACTTCTTGGATTGGTGGTATTATCAGTTGATAGACTTTGTGCTCCAATTGGTGATATAGTTAGTTTAAAATCTTTCTGGAGGATAATTTGAAGACTTTGTGCTTGGGATTATTCACTTGGTGTGCGAATATTTTTGTGAAGTGAGTTGAAAGACTTTGTTCTCCAACTTACGTCACTTGTTATTGCAGAAATCTCATTGAAGACAAAAAACAAACTTTGTGTTTTTGTGTGTCTTCTGGTTACTCATCATTTTGGCAAAACTGGTAGTCTTTGATTACTCTTACGTTTAATCAAGAATATTGGGAATTACTGCTTAGTTATATATTAGAAATGTAGAAGCATTGTTGAATATTATCGTGAAACATTGTAAACATATTTTTTGAAAGAAGAGAAAATGATGAATGTAACACACCCCCACATGGTTAAGGCTAGTGCAAATACTTTTAGCTTAGCATAGTTTACTTTTGTTTCAATAAGCAGTAAGAAGGGAGTCTCCCCTTTCTGAGAGGAGAGATTTATCTCATCATAGTTGTGGCTGAAATCACTATTTCATAATCTATAAAGGGATTACAAAATATTCACCCAACACATGGGTATGTAACTGATCGTTGTATAGGTATTGTCCTCTCTCTCTCTCTCTCTCTCTCTCTCTCTCTCTCTCTCGTATGTTTATCATGGTGGATTTATCCCACAAGTGGTTAGTCTTCTGATGTTGCCACCTTGCTTATAGAATGGTGAGGTCATCTTGTTATTGTTGTCATTGTGTTTCATACAACACTTGTGTGTACACTATTGTGCAAGTGCGATAGGTTGTTGCATTAATGACATTGTCATTATTCCAAAAATATATAAAAGTTGTTCTGTCAGGTTTTGTTCTGAGTGTGTTGGCTTGGGGCATTACAAAGATGGAATTGAAAAATGTTGGGCATACCTTGAGTTGTTGGAAACTCAAAGAGCAACATTTGAACATGCTAGTGGTCTTCTAATGAGAAAAAGATAGGTCCCCTTATGATGATTATGGAGAACATCATAATTATAAGGGTGCTAAGATGCAAATGAATGATATGACTATTGGTGGAAGAGGTTATCCCTCACCCATGTGCTACTTTTCTAAGTATGTCATGTGGATTTTAAATTTAACAATTCCTATGTCATGTGGATTTTAAATTTAACAAGAGGAATTGCTAGATCACCTTAAAAAGGAGGAACAATTACTTCTAGCAAAATTTGAATTACAAAAGGATCAATTAAAAAAATGTTATGCTTTTGGGTAGGTTGAATGGAGACAAATCCTAAAATGTACAAAATTTTGTTATGAGACATCAATGTTAGAACACAACTATCTACTAAGAGGGGGGTGAATCAATAGAGTTAATTAAAACTAGTCCTTTAATTCTTTTAACCAAATATGCAGAGTTCAAACACACATAAGTACACATAACACCAAATGTACATGGAAAAATTGATATGGGAAAAACCATGGTGAGAATAGCTTCTAGGATCTACTGTCCTAATCCAGCCTCAAAATAAAAACCTCACTGGTTACAAAGTTTAGAGGCCCCGACCCTAAGGAGACACCAATCCCTTGTTTTAGGAGCACCAACTCTAAGGAGACACCAATCCCTAACTAAACACCAACTTAGTATTCTGATGGAACCAACCAATTAGATATGAGGAGCTACAACTCCCGATTACAAATGATTCAGAATGAATCCAATTCTTTGTTGCAAGTCTAATTTGCAATTGTACATTTACTTCATCTTTTCTTTGTTCTTCTCTTCAGAATATCTTCTGTTCTCTGCTGCTACAAGAACAACTCTTCTGTATGCTATTAATCTCTTATCAACATTTCACTCTCCTTCCATCTTTGAAAATGTGTATCCTAGATATCTATATGCATTTGATCTAGGTTTGTCATTACTGCTTCAGCTCTAATTACACATTTTTGTCCTTCATCTAAGCTTGCATACACATGTCTTACTGATCTATGCACCCTCTCTTTTTGCACACATATTATCGTTCACTTAGCAACATACATTTTGTATAGTAAAACCTCTATTGTATGCTCTGTTCCACTGCTTGTGTTCTCTATATCAAACCCTAGATTTGATACGCAAGATCTGTACCTATAATAAATGACCATATTGCTTAATTGGACTGTATCTGATCTTGTCACTATTTGAGTGTTTATGACATTACTTATCTAATCACAATTCAATTTTGAGCTGTCACGACAGATTCAATTTCATCTTCTATGTTGAGCTCCATTGCTTGACTATTCATACCACCGCTTGACTATTGTGAGCTTCACAACTTTAAATGCCAACCATTGATTTTTACCTTCACGCCATTATCCAATGATCTTTATTGAAAATATACAACTTTAAAACACAGTCGTTCAATCAACTCCCCTTTAAATATATTCTATTGATCTCTGTCGCAACCTAATGGCTTAGCGCATTTTCACTTAGCGCTTGTGGTCTTATTCATGTGATGCGTATAACTCGAGTGATGTAATAAACAATTGCCACCTGTTAGTATGTACACGTGTCATCATTTCATATTTTCACAAAGCTAAAGTGAGGAACCACCATGCCTTCCACGAACTAGTGAAAATATGCCATTTGTCACAATACGTGAAGTTATATCGCTTAGCGCAAATTTGAGTTGTCTGGAGATTCACAATTGCGATGTGAATCAACTTGTGTGATGCAATCAGTATTTGACACTTGTCATTATTTTGTGTATCACGGTTACCACCACGCCATAAAGCATTACTAGTGCGATGCTGCGGTAGCCAATAAGAACTTGGTCCCACCAGACACGTGGCTAAGCTCCACGCTTCCATGACCAAAAGGGTCGGGTCTACCATGAGCCTTGTGGAATTGTGAGAGAAGAATATTTAGATTTTAGACTTTAGAAATATTTAAGCTCCGCTTAGCCGATAAACCCTAGGTTGAGGGACCGGTTGATAAATGACTGCATGGGCTTAAGTTGTAACTTAAGCAACCGGTGACTGACTATAAGCAGTCAACTGAAAAATATAAAACTATGAAGTGCTTATGATTGAGAACCCTTAGGATTTATTTGCAAAACCCTAGATATGCCAACAAATAAAAATAAATAATTTCCGAGCTTACCATTTATCTCCTAAACATGCATATCATGCTTTTAAAATCTTCTTGAAAACCCCATAACATATATGCTTCCTGTTTGCTCCACAAACCTCCAGAAATGGTCTCTATATAGGATTAAGACAACTTTGCATGACAACATTGCAACTTTGCAAAACATGCTCTTCTCTCCATCATTCTTCACCATTCTTGTAGTGACTGAACCTCTATCATTATGACATCCTTGGATATCATTGATCACTATGATTGCCTTGAAATATCCTTTTGACATCAACCCTTATGATGTCTGTTTGACTTCAATGACAATCATATAACAATCTCTTTGTATTCTCTTGTCTCAACATCTCCTTTTTCCAACAATCAAGATGTGGAAATACATAATGCTAGCCAATATCCCCTTCCTCCTAGTTTATCATATAAAAAAGAAGTTGAATATGAAGAGGTGTTATATCACCTTGTAAGAACATCAACAATTTTTTGTAGAGTTGGAATTGCGAAAAGCCCAATTCGCCACCCTTGAGAATCCAAATACCCTCTTAGTGAACATAGAGTAAGAACTTCTTTATGGGGAAAAATGTTCTTAGTACTGTGAAGATGAAGATGATTAGTATGATGCATCCATATATGACTCTATGGAGGGAGAAAATAAGTACAATAATAACGATGAAACTGATTAAGAGTTTCAAGATGAGCATATTGTTGTAAACCAACACGAGTTGTCACCTCATAGTTTTGAACATCCAAGGGAGTTCATACAGCTATCCTAATATTCCAAGCCATCTTGTGAAGACATGTTAGCCCACACAAAGCAACAATGGTGCAAGACAGGATGAATATCAGTTGAGAGGTGAGCAAGTTCCTACACAATAGAGTGATATTGTTGTCAGATCAAATAAAATTTATATGTGCAATAATAAGAGCTCATAACAATAGAGAATAAGATGAGGGACAATAATGTTATAGAGGGTGACAAAGAGGATTGTCTAATGCAACAATAGGTAGTGAAGAGGAAAGAGGTGCCAATAACTCATGAGCATGATGTTCTAGAAGGAGAAAATCCAAATGATGATAAGGCACAATTGGATAAGCCCTTTCCATTGGAAGTCCAATGTGTAGGCAATGAGATGGAGGAACTGGATGTTCCTTCTTATAGTCAAGTCATGCCTCGTATCTCTAATGCAAGTGATTTAATCTTCCCATATGATCAAATAGACCTATCATGTGAAGAGGTCAACATATAGAGGGAATATAAATGCCTATAGATTGAGGAGCATAGTTGCAACATTACAAATGAAGTTCCATCAGTTGATGTTGGTCATAGTTTTCTTTTGGGAAGTCACACTAACGAAGATACTATTGCTGATTTCCTCCCTTTCCTTGGTCCTATCAAACATGCAAATGAAAAATTAGTTACTTGGAGCAAGGAGTAGGTTGATGCATACATATAATTCAAGGAATATTTTCAGCATGCATCAATCCTAGCAAGATTAATTTTTTTTGAACCTTTTCATTTTTTCCCTCTACTTGATCATATACAATTGTTGTTGTGTTACAAAAGGATGACGACTGGTAGAAACAACCTATTACATTAATTAGTAGGTCATTACATGATGACAAGTTGAGGTGTGCATAATGTAACAACAATATTACTTTTGTGAAATATATTGGTGCAAGTATGGATGCAGTAGAGTTCAATTAGATACATTTCAAATGTGCATCTACCTTTTTCTAACTCAAGAATGATCCAAGACACATGGGTGATGCATTTTTTAGAAAATATAGACTATCCCCCTAAGATGGAATGATAATGAATATGGAGCATCTAAGTTGTATGTCTAGAGGTATGTGCTAATGTAGGGAAAAATTAGAATGGGCTGCTACTCAAATGTTTTAGATGAAAATGAATATATCCTATGGTATGGTCATATAAATTTGTTGAGGGGTATGGTGAAAATGGATACTAAATCAAGAGCTTAGCCAAAGAGATGGTGAGGATGTTGATCCATGATACTTTAGATTAGTAGTGCTTTTATAAGTACTTGTCCTATCATCTACATAATATTTTTTGCTTCATGCTGTGTTTTATCTTGTAAATAATGTGTTCATGTTTTTGTGTAGTTGTGATCCCTATTTGATCATGATGAAGTGTGACAATGTTCTCATTTTGTGCCTCTTCTAGTCTACTCAAAAAGATCTAGATTCTCACTGTGCTTGTAAGAGACACAAATCCCCAACTAGAACCAATGTTGGTGCCTAGATTTGTTGGCCTAAAAATTGCAAAATTTGCCTCAATCCCAACCCCTTGTGCATTTTGGCCTTAATTTACTCAATGTTGATAGTGGATCTAAGATGATTTTTGTGGGCACCCGAGTGTGAAATTTGTCTAAGTCCTTGCCTTGCTCCCTTCATTTTTCTACATGTAATTTTTTTTAAGGCATAGAAGTGTTCATATTCAACATTTTAGGAAGTTTGTGAGTTCGTGAACTCTCAAAACCTCAACATGCCTAAGTGCTCAAGTTTTTGGAAAGTTTGTGAACCCCCTAAAATGTCAATAATGAGAAGAAATATGTTCACAAAGTTTGCGATATAATATTTTTGCGAGTTTGAAAACTCTATGAAATAATGATTGGCTTCACCAACACATCAAAAGGCTAGAAAGGGGGAAAAAGTAGAGTTCTACATGACACAAAGTTCATGGATTTGGAAAATTTCCAAAAGCGTGACAAAGGAGGAATATGTTGAGTGTGTTGCAAAACTCATAGGTTCAAAAAACTTCAAAATATGTGACAACATTCTTAATGTTTGCCAGTTTTTGAAAAGTCTAGCGTGGAGAAATGTACGGTGGAAAAAGAAAGGTGTGAAAGGATGAAGAAAAATACAAAGGAGATAAGATTCAAATTATTAGTAAATTCACAAGTTCACAAACTTATTGAAAACATGACATTAGTTCTTAAGTTCTTCATTTCATTGAAAGTGTGACAAGCTAAAGAGAAAGAGACAAAAGAGAGAAAGAAATAAAAAGGAAAATGACCAAGTTCAATATGTCAAATAATTCACAAGTTTGTGAACTTTTTGAAAGTGTGACAAGGTTCACACAAAGGCCAAATCTTTGAAAAAAATAGATGTAATTAAGTTTCATAATGCAGGGAAAGGGCGACAAAGGGGATATCTAAATGCTCATTGTGTTGTTCCACCCACTCATTCCTAGTCTTGGATGGTTCAACTACTAGAAGAAATGGTGCATCGTCTCTAGGGGCTTTTCATATTAATTTCATGAGTTCCTTTTCAAATCACTTTGGGGACTAAATTAACATCTTACATGTTGCAACTACATATGCTAATAGCATACCTATCTTTAGAAAAATCTATGTAAAAGATGTTAAGATATATCATTCTTGAAGCGCCTATTCCACTTAGATCATAAATCCACTAAAAGTAAGTGTCTCAAGAATGATATATCTCAATATCTTTTACCCAATTTCTTTCTTGAAGATAAATATGTCAATTTTATTTAAACCAATGATTGCATTTATTTAATTAACCTAGATTAACTTTGAAAGAATGCTCATTTTCCATCACAAAATCATAAATGTATGTTTTTGATATTGATTAAAAAGCAAGGTTAGAGGCTTAGACCCATCCAAACAAAACAATTAAAAAGACTAGAGAATCAAATCTCACAAAATGTGAGAGTTCAATAAAACATAGAACATCATCATAAATATATGTTTGTGTATATATGAATATAAATAATTGCACTATCTAAATCAAAGATCGTAATTGTTGTACTTCATTAAATTTCCTAATTACAATTAAGAGAATAGATTGACTAAGCGAGCGTTACATTTTAAAAAGTTGATAATATATATCTGGTTCTTGGAACTGACATAATGACATGGAGTTGTGACAAAATGAGTAGAGTTTCAAATCATCCCAACATTAATGATAAGTACGAGGTGGCAGTTTAGCCTGGTTCGCTTAGCCGGAATAGATATGTGATTGTGGGTGGAGAGTTTCGAGGCTGGGTGGCCAATATATATTACAAAGAATTTTTCCAATTATAGCTAAGAGACCAGGCTTTGGTACCTTGCCGTTGACACCCACTCCATTAAATTAGAAAGTCGGCTTGCTAAGCTACCTTTCAAACTGACTACAGTGAAGCTAGAGAAGCTATTAGTCAAGGTTTTGTTTTAGTTTTCACGAATACAGTCCAAGACAAATTGCATTGGAACTAGACAAACCCATATAAGCGCCCAATCCCAAATGGACTAGCTGTTAATTCAGACGAGCCTCCACAAAATTTAGAAACACAACCATTAATGGTCAAAACTAGGCATGCCAGCTGTTCATAAACTGGTGTAAGCAAGCATAGGTCTGGGGAAGGATTGGAATCCTCATGAAACTACAGTATGGATACAGGTACATCATGCTCTGATATATATATGTATACGTATGCTTATATAATGTTTATTTCGGTATCAGGCAAATTCATCATTTCTCACGATGAATTGTTGACAGTGAATTTTTTCACAGTAATGAATTTTCCCTCAATGAATTATTGACGATAAATTTTCCTAAAACCATTTATCTCCTTAATGAAGTATGCATATATGTGCATCTACATGTGCTGGTAGTTCCAAATATAATTACAGTAGCTCAGTAATAGAGCATTCTATCGTAGCAAAGCATTGGATGTGTTCAAAGTAGGCTTTAAAATCTCTTATCATGTTTCCTTATCAAGCCTTTAATCATCAGATAGTAGATTTTACCGGGTTTAACAATTACACAAGCATGTTTTTTTTGTGTTTTTCAAGGTAAGTAGAGTGGATTGATTACACAGATTTTTGTAACTTGTATAGATGTACGTTGAGAACTTCAGATTATAGTGCATTGGAGATATGTTGAAGTCTCCTCTTCCATATTCTAAAAGTAGATGCTTTTGCAGTCCCATTCATCTGTTATGGTTATTTGTGAACTTCAATTTAGTTCCTCTCTTCCCTTTGTAATAGTTACCATTAATGTAGAGAACTTTCATAGGACAAAGAAAAAACATTCCTCCATGCCTTGGTATGACCTCCGAGGCTATGAGTGTTCTTTGCAGAGTACCAATCAAAGGATTTTACAATTAAATGTGCTCTGTTTAGTGGTACTAAGAATCCAAAAAGATTTTATTTAAAAAGGGAAAAGGTGAGATAGAGTAGTTGGAAGAGCCAGCAGAAGATATATATTTGTAGGGAGTTTTAGGGAATTTTAGTTCTAGGTGCAAAATATTGATATTGTAATGATTTGAGATCAGTCTGAATTTGTAACAACACCTGTAATCTTTGAAGTGTGAATGATTAGAGATAAAATCAATTTTGATTAAGTGTCTCTTTATGTGTGGTATGTATTTTTGGATGTTTTGTTGATTAACTAGTCAGTCAAAAAATTGAAAAATCTTCACAAAACTTTTGTGAGGTGTCTTTTCAAGACAATAAAAGAAATGTATTAGTATGCTCATGGATTACTAAGTAGACCTATCTAATATTCTACAAAAATCTATTATTTTTCTAAATGACTGTGTAGAACCTAGTTTGCATTTGTATTTTGGAGAACATAGTCTTTTGTGCTTTCATTAAGGTATCAATATTGGTTGTAGTTGTTGCATGTTTATGTATGAATTCATAACTCTATCATACAATTGAATATAGGCATTCTTTTTCTATTGGTTCTGCCTCCCCTCCTCCCACCCAACCCAATCATCCTACAACACACTGAAAAAAAACTTAAACATCATGTTAATTTTTGTTGTGAGTAGTTTTACTCATTGCTATGTGTAAATATTTACAATAGAATTCGGGGCTATCAAAAATCATATTTCAAGCATCTCACTTGGTAGTCCATTTGCACAACTAGGTGCTCCACCTTGAGCTCCTCAAATCAACATACAAATAGTAAGTGATAATTGAAATAGGGGTGCATTATGTAATGGGTATGGTTTGTGTTAGGGTAAGCATTTAGTTTCTATGGTGACATCTATAGTAGCACCTTAGGGAATCCCTCCTTGATTTAACAAAGTTAGAAGTGAAGGAGGTTTTACTCAACTCAATAATTGGTCTATTGTTTCCCCAATTGAGCATGTATTTGTGGTATTCTTATCAAGTTTGACACCCTTAGAACTTGGGAGAAGATTAGGATTTAGGGATTTGGGACCTACAACTTTGATCACTAATAGTTTCTATGTACAAGATGAGTGTATATAGGAAATTTTTAAAACTAGAGAAGGGAATGAAAAATAATATTTCAATGATAATGGTGGACCTTCCTCTAATAATATTTTTTTTGGATTCCTATTGTACATGTCTTGTCTAAGATATTCTTCTTTGTTCAACACATTGTCAACTTGATGGTACTCACGATTGCTTCTTCTATTTCTCTAGGCAAGGGTGTTTGGGTTTGTTATGATATCCTCCTACTCTGCACCCAACTAGTTAATGTTAGGTTGTAAGACTAGATGATTGCTATGCTAGATCATTATTCATGTATGTATGTAGTTAAAATTTGTATTTGAAAATAAAAAGACTACAAATATGATGTGACAAAAATCCCCAATAGACTTGTTAGAAAAATAATTGGTAAATAGATTTGCAATGTCAAATATCCAATGGTTATGGGGCAAAAACCTCTCAATATGGTGAGGCTTGCTTTATTGAAAACCAAAATTAAAAAAAGTAGGAAAACTATATATGCTACATAATGCATTCATTTTTTTGGATTTTTATGAATAAAAGTAAGTAAAGATTGTGGAATTAATTAATGTGCAAATTTTTCAAACATAATCCTAAGTTTGAAATTTTTGATTATTTGAAAAAAGGTGAATAAAACTTAATTTAAACTTGAAAAATAGTAAAGAAAGAATTTGAGAGACAATGGAAACATAATCTAACATAAGAAAAAATGATGCTCAAAATAGTAGGATGAAACTAATTGCAGAGTTTTCAATACTTCTCAAAATTCCAAAAAAGCACAATTTTTTTTGTTCTACTTAGAATGTCACCAATTTTTCTCAAGGTTCAATATCTTATCAAATGCATCCATCATAAGATCTACAACATCATTCTTAAAAAAATATAAATTATTCACTCCCTCCTCTATCAAATCAATCCTAACTTCATGACTTCATCTACAACATCATTCTAAAAATTTACAAAGTGTTCACTCCTTCCTCTATCAAATCAATTTTAACTTCATGACTTCCATCCATTCCAATAACAAGAACTAAACTACTTTGTCCAAAATTTATTCCTTTATAATTTGTGTTTCAAATTTGACCCTTATCCTATCTTTGACGTATGGAAGGTTGTTTATATATTCTTGTAGGTCTTCTCTAAAATTATCCATTAATTATTTGATCAATTTAGAGTCTTCATTAACTCTATTATGTAGAGCCATAACACTACTAATGACTTGACCTATATTCTTGGAGCCCATTTAGCCATTACCTTGTGACATCTAAAACATTCTTAATATTTGTCATGGTTGAGACATCTTCCTAAGTAACAATGGTACGGGCAACAATAGGTACATTGAAGATTTGAGGGGACCAACCAAGAGTTTGATGGATGAAGTGAGCTATCTCACCTATTATTTCAATTCCTACTTGGTGTTGTAGTTATCCATCCCAAAGATAATTGTGGTGATAGCTATTTACATAGCCTCAATCTTAGAATCTCAAGATTATTTTCCCAAGTTTAGTCTCTAGATCTAGTAACTAGATAACTATAACTAGATAACTGTAGCTCCCTTTCATCCTTTTTCACCATTGGTGGGGCTACCTCGATAATCTTGGCCTTGAGAATCTATGAATATGGATGAGATGAACCTCTACCTTTCTTAATCTAAGGGGATTTTTTAATCATAGTTGCAACGATGAGAAAATAATTGTCATGGGTTTTCTAACCCTCTTTATATTCTTAATAGTTACATACAACTATGTGGGAACCATGAAAAACCTAGGGAGTCATCATGTCTATAAGTTTTTTCTTGTTCTTGGTTGTCTAGTGTAGTGATTACAATGAGAGAGGGGAGATGGGTGGAGATAGGTATTGAGAAGAATTTTTCATAGGAGATGGATCCTTTGGAACATGTTTCTCATGAGTTCACTATTTTACAAGTGACTTTTATGGAGTCATCAATCTCTCTAGGAGTAACTCTTATGTGGGGGAAGGAAGAGTTTATCCCTAGGGAGAGGGAAGGATGAGGGAAAATAGAGGAGATGGTGGAGGAGGTGGAATATGAGATTGGATGGGAGTTTGAGGTTGAGGGTGGATAAGTACTTGTACTAGAGTTTGAACATGATTTTTTGTAGTAGGTTGAGTTTGAATTTGTGAATTCATTACTATTTGGGTGGTTCTAGTGGCCTTTCCAACCTTAAAGATAAGATTTGATCCCTTCTTCCTTTTGAGAGGCTATTCCTCTATTTCCTCTTCCTCTTCTTGTTCTATAACACTCAAAGTTGGTTGTTTTGGCTTTGGTGTTTTTGTCTTCTTATAAATATTATTTTCCTCTTTGGGAGGATTTTTAGAAGTTTGACATACCTTAGGTGTATTCTTGGCAATTGAATCAAGGTTCTTCACCCTCTTATTGAGTCATGATAAATTGTTATCAAGAAATCTCATACTGGTGACTTCTAATGATTTTTCTTTTTCTTTAGACCAATTAACAATTGGAATAAACAAGTTAAAGTTTCCTCTCTTTTTTTTAAAGTCTTATCCAATATTCCATCATCTATTATTAATTTGGGCACTTAGCTGTCGCGAATGCTTTGAATTAAAAAATAATTAATCTTGATATGACCTTTTGGATTTCATTCTCATCATCATAGTTAGCCCAAAATTATTCTAAGTTATATTTTTATTCATAGGAAGAACACACATATTTCTCCATATTTCTTTTACGGTCAAAGGAGTCTCCCTTTCATAAATATATAAATTTAACCTGGATAGTTCACCTTCTAAACTCTTTGCATAGAACAAGGAGGAGCAAGTGTATGCATTAATGCTGAGTGGAAATTGTAAAGCTATCTCATGCTTCTTGGAAAAAACCCTTTCACTTCACAAATTTTCCTTTTTAATTCAAGTATTTCCACTTTATCACTTACATACTTAGATAGCATAAAATTTGCATCCATAAAACCTCCTAATCTGATGCAATTGAAAATTGGGAATTGCATAAACTAATTGTTAGAGTAATCATACATTAGCTAATAATTAATTAATCTTTAACTAGTTATTAGGATAATTTATTCTCATGCACTTAACCCAAACTTAGGAGTGCTTTTATTATTTTATTAGTTGAGCTATTATTTAGTCAAATGTTATATCTCATTACATCAGATGTTGAAAATTGTCATGATTTAATCCCTTTCTCATTTAGGATTTTTCTCCCATAAGCACTCAACCCTCATTGTATTTTCTCTAGAGATTCTCATTTGAGATTCTAGTGTTTCATTGTTGTAGCTTTTCCTTGTTGAGAATATTGCATATTATTGTTTTCATCTCTCTTGCATGGAATGTGTATTTGTTAATTGTTTGATCTTATGGCTTGTGGTTTTTCATGACTCTAACATGGTATCAGAGCATAGGTTTAGTGAACCCCTTCTCAATTTTTGAGTTTTTTTCTCCAACAAGGGTTACAAGCTTCAGATTTGGAATCTCCATTGTAATTTTTACAATTTTTGGAGATTGACAAGTTTTTGCTACATCTAAGATCAAAATAGAGTCTTCCATTAGATTCAAAGCTATCAAAAAAGTTAGTTTTTCCTTTTGTTTGGCCTAATTTGGACTCTAGAGGTCAGATCTACAAGGGTTTGAAGTAATTGTTTTTTTATAGATTTGGAGGGTAGCTGAAATTTTGGAGAATTTTGAGCTGAAAAAGATCTCACTATTGGGTTCAGGAGGCCAATTCGACGAATTTTGATATAAATTTTTCCTATTTTCCAAAAAGTTTGTTTCTGAGGCATATTTTTTGCTGGAAGGGTCATATGATCCCCCCAACACAAGTACAATTTTGCAGTAATCATTATTTTTGTTTATTTAATTTATTTTTTTTTTAATAAAAGTTCAAAAAAAAAAAATTCAAATGGATCTTGAAGGTACTCGCATAGGGCATGGTACCCTCGGGTGCCGCTCTCATTAATGGGGGATAGTACCTTATATGGATAGGGTGGCAGCCGATTAAGGTCGTGCTCCCTTTATAAAGGGGGTGGTGGGTGGGATTAAACCTTGCCCTCATGCCCTCTACCCTCTCCCCCCCTCCCTCATTTCTTATTAAAATAATATTTAGTTTATTATTAATGGTCAATATTATATTATTGTAAATTATTAGATTAGATTAGTTTCTATTATTTTCTTGAACGATATTGTTTCTATTTTAGAAACTATGTTTTTAAAAACATCAATATTGTAAATTCTATAAGAAGAACATTTTCTTCTTCTTTTAATACATCGAAGATTTCAATCATCTTTTAATGGTATTAGAGCGGGTAGAGGGGGAAAGTGATTTTTTTAAAATCTCTAAGAGTGACTCCTTTTTTTTGGCGTGATGTTTTTGAAGTCAGTGTGACTTCATTCTGATAAGAATCACGTTTTGTATTTTTGATAAAAATGTTGCATTTCTCTATTGATGTTTCTTCTTGAGTGATCTGGAGTTTGTCTTCCGGGCGTCGACTTTTCTCTACATGGGATTTTCTAGGCGCCATTCTCTCAAATCGTGTGAGGATTCATATTTTTTTGTGTGTAATGCCCCGCCACGCAACCCTAGAGGAAGTTTCAATTCACTATAAAAGCGTATAATTTTTTTTTTTAATATTTTTTCTTATCAAATAGAAACCCCAAAAACAATAACTTTTCGCCATTAATGCCAGTACGCGTCTTTCATACGGAATTTCGAGAATAAAAGAAATTCTCAACGACATTATGATAGCATAAATAATATATCATAGTTTTATATATATTTTATATATTATATGTAAACACATATAATATATAACTATATATATATATTTACCAGAATTTCATTGACTGGTGAAATTGAGAAAAATATAAAAAACCAGTAATATCAAATTTAATTAAATTTTCCATAATATCTTTCCAAAATTCAAAAGATGTAAATTTAATTTCCTTCAGTCTATTCTTTCAGATTTATAAATAATTTAAACAAAAGAACCTTGAATAGATCTTAATTTTGTTTAATTTTCAATGATGGTTTTCTACGAGGGTTTGAGTTTGAAACACAGATCTGAAAGATTTCAAAGGTAAAATTTCCATATTAAATCCTAAATGTTTGAAGCACAACAAACATTGAATTTCAACAATGGATCTACGAATTTTGTTTACTGAATAATTTCCTACAGTAAATTTAACAAATTTTCACAAACCATTAAATTGAAAATTGAATTGAACAATAAGTACAAAACTTGGAATCTGAAGCTACAGAAGAAGAATTTCTTTGATACAAGCCTCCTCCAAGAATTTCCTCAAACGTGCAACAAATCCAATCCCAAAATCCAAAAACTGATTCAAACCCTTCTTGTGCAAATTCTCCAAAAAATTTCAATCCTCTGAAAAATGAATCCTTCCAAAACTTCTCTCTCTCCCAAAATTGAAAAACATGCATTCCACATAAATCCAAAAATATCTAATACAACCCTAATTCCCCTTTGCATGCAAAGTAGAGAATTAGATATTTATTTTCTTTTCTATTTTCAAAAACCCAAATTGAATTTTAAAATACAATTTCAATTTCCTTTCAATTTCAAAAGATTTAATTTAATTTAATTTAAACCAATAAACTTAATTAATTAATTTTAATTATTTAATAACTAAATTCAACCCTTTTGAGATTAAAATTTAATTAATTAAATAAATTAAAATTTAACTAAATTAAATTTCATTATCAACTTAAAATATCATCAAGCATAATTTTAATTTAATATAAAATAATCATCACTTTAACCCAATGTAATTATTCTAAAAATTCATTTAATAAATAAGCACCTTTCAAAATCAAATAACATTAAAATAAGGTACACCATGACTGAATAAACAAGACTGACGACACACTAAGCCTAGGGTGTAGACCTGACACATGTTATCTAGCTACTATCTCCCTTTCAACTTAATCGTTGGATTGACACGCTCAAACCTATGAGGCCAGGTGGAGTCGATGTCATGTACCTGTAGCCTGAAAACCAAATAAACAACCTCATATAATATATCCATCATATAATACACACTGTGAAGAAGAAATCATGGATTCGCAGGGCGCTCCCAAGCGAGTGATGCGAACCCGTCCCCTTCATCAATACAGTCATCATAACTGACACTTTCATCATAATACCAATAATCTCATAAGCAATTACATGTTATATCAACTAACATCATCATTACACCAATTAAAGCATGTAAACTAAAGCATCAGATAAATCAAATCACATCACATAATATAGTCTATCGCTCAATGAATAGCAACCAAATAGACACACAAGATAAAGTATTTGAATATCCAAAGCATAAATCAACGCAAAACAAGGAAACACTGTCCAATCCAGAAAGCAAAATGGAGGGGTGTTACATTCTCCCCCCCAAGGGTTAGGCTTACTCCTGGAAGCCTGCAAAGACCCCAAGTACAACCTCCATGCAATCACACGTAACCAAGGGTTCCAAACTGAACCACTCCATACCTCAACACAAAGACAACAGCAACCTGTGTCGTACACAACTCAGTCAAGTACACTGTCAATCAAACCAAGACAACATGGTGAAGCTACCACCAACCAAGTCTCCAAAAACACATAACCATGGATTATCATACATAATACACATATGTACCAATACACAACACTAGAACCCCACACAAGACTACCCCAGGGTCCAACTAGACACCGGAAAGTGGCATACCAATCCATGATAGAAGAATTCATGAACCAAGAACAACTAACCATCTCAAATAAATCTAACATCACAACCAATGGCTTGATGGTGTTAGGTCATACATAGAGTGAGACCATCCAAACAAGACCACAATGACCTATCTCTTGTTGTGTAAGGTGATCAGCCTCCAATAGATAGTCATCACACCAAGGTGAGTAGTGGGTCACAGCTGCGTCCAGCCTCACATACCCCCATTCTCAACGTTTCCTGCATCTACTTCCTCGTACACACTCACCAAGTTTGCCTCAAACAACCTTGGAGAGGAATCACAATACGACACATAGCCGACATTGAAAACAACAAAGATAACTAGCTTAGCCACCAAGTTCATAAAGAAGATCAAATTAAAGTTCCATTTCAACAATAAAGCAATAAATGTGCACAATTTCAACACTAATCAAATATATAACCCCTAGGGTTATAAGAAAATAAGCTCGCAAGTTGTGGCTAAACCTTCACAATCAAATACAAACAAAGTGTCGGCCCTCACAATCAACCGAAAAGAATCGTCAATAACCGAAAGAAAGTTCACAATCTTTAAATTCCACTATACAACAACTGTGTGACTAGATACTAGCCACCAAACGAGGAAGGAGGAAACAACGTCCAACTAGAATAATAACAAACCTCATGTGACGCGGAGTGAGCAGCAATCCACATGACCCAGAGTGTATCCACGACTCTCAAACAAGATACAATTACTGGTTTCTTACATTAACAAGGAGAACAACTACATACATAAACTCATAGGAACATCAAATTCCATAACCCACAGAATATGTATCATAACTTTCCAACCCTAACCTTTTATCAGGTTACTTTCGTGCTACTCTTTTTCACAGAGTATATCATGCTAAAATAAAAGCCATGAACACGTGATCAGTTATCACTCCACTAACAAATCACAGGGACAACACAGTGGGCACAAATGTACCCAGAGAACCCAGTGTTTAAACCTAGGCTCTGATACCATATGTAATGCCCCGCCACGCAACCCTAGAGGAAGTTTCAATTCACTATAAAAGCGTACAATTATTTTTTATCAAACAGAAACCCCCAAAACAATAACTTTCCGCCATTAATGCCAGTACGCGTCTTTTGTACGGAATTTCGAGAATAAAAGAAATTCTCAATGGCATTATGATAGCATAAATAATATATCATATTTTTATATATATTTTATATATTATATGTAAACACATATAATATATAACTATATATATATATTTACCAGAATTTCATTGACTGGTGAAATTGAGAAAAATATAAAAAACCAGTAATATCAAATTTAATTAAATTTTCCAGAATATCTTTCCAAAATTCAAAAGATGTAAATTTAATTTCCTTCAGTCTATTCTTTCAGATTTATAAATAATTTAAACAAAAGAACCTTGAATAGATCTTAATTTTGTTTAATTTTCAATGATGGTTTTCTACGAGGGTTTGAGTTTGAAACACAGATCTGAAAGATTTCAAAGGTAAAATTTCCATATTAAATCCTAAATGTTTGAAGCACAACAAACATTGAATTTCAACAATGGATCTATGAATTTTGTTTACTAAATAATTTCCTACAGTAAATTTAACAAATTTTCACAAACCATTAAATTGAAAATTGAATTGAACAACAAGTACAAAACCTGGAATCTAAAGCTACAAAAGAAGAATTTCTTTGATACAAGCCTCCTCCAAGAATTTCCTCAAACGTGCAACGAATCTAATCCCAAAATCCAAAAACTGATTCAAACCCTTCTTGTGCAAATTCTCCAAAAAATTTCAATCCTCTGAAAAATGAATCCTTCCAAAACTTCTCTCTCTCCCAAAATTGAAAAACATGCATTCCACATAAATCCAAAAATATCTAATACAACCCTAATTCCCTTTTGCATGCAAAGTAGAGAATTAGATATTTATTTTCTTTTCTATTTTCGAAAACCCAAATTGAATTTTAAAATACAATTTCAATTTCCTTTCAATTTCAAAAGATTTAATTTAATTTAATTTAAACCAATAAACTTAATTAATTAATTTTAATTATTTAATAACTAAATTCAACCCTTTTGAGATTAAAATTTAATTAATTAAATAAATTAAAATTTAACTAAATTAAATTTCATTATCAACTTAAAATATCATCAAGCATAATTTTAATTTCATATAAAATAATCATCACTTTAACCCAATGTAATTATTCTAAAAATTCATTTAATAAACAAGCACCTTTCAAAATCAAATAACATTAAAATAAGGTACACCATGACTGAATAAACAAGACTGACGACACACTAAGGCTAGGACGTAGACCTGACACATGTTAACTAGCTACTATCTCCCTTTCAACTTAACCGTTGGATCGACACGCTCAAACCTGTGCGGCCAGGTGGAGTCGATGTTATGTACCTGCAACCTAAAAACCAAATAAACAACCTCATATAATATATCCAACATATAATACACACCGTGAAGAAGAAATCACGGATTCGCAGGGCGCTCGCAAGTGAGTGATGCAAACCCGTCCCCTTCACCAATACAATCATCATAACTGACACTTTCATCATAATACCAATAATCTCATAAGCAATTACATGTTATATCAACTAACATCATCATTACACCAATTAAAGCATGTAAACTAAAGCATCAGATAAATCAAATCACATCACATAATATAGTCTATCGCTCAATGAATAGCAACCAAATAGACACACAAGATAAAGTATCTGAATATCCAAAGCATAAATCAACGCAAAACAAGGAAACACTGTCCAATCCAGAAAGCAAAATGGAGAGGTGTTACACCATTCTCTCAAATCGTGTGAGGATTCATATTTTTTTGCGCCTATGTTTTTTGCCAAAAACTGTGACCACTATTTGTGTCTATTCCATCCGACAAGGGTTTTTGTAAAAATTGTGCATCATTCTGGAGTCGTTTCTTCCTAGCGATCATTTTTTCAAATTGCGACCTAGGTGTTAATCTTCTGCTTGTGACTGAAGAAATTGTGTGAGGTTCGTTTGTGGGATTAATATATATTAAAGGAGAACCTACAAAATAAAATAGCCTATAATATATATTAATATAAATATATAATATAAATTAATATATTACCTACACATTATAGGGTAACTTATTTACCTACAAAATATTACCTCCAATAATATAAGATATAAAGAAAAATAATATATATAAATTCTACATTAATATAGACCTTATATATAAAAATTTATATATATATATTTGATTGGTAATAAGTTTATTTTATTAATATATAAAAGAGTCTTTACATAATATTACTTTAGTATAAAAGTAGCTATAACCCAATGCCTTACCCCATGACTACCTATAAACAAAAAATTCCATCTTCCACCATTCAACCAAACTACAAAAAAAGTTAAAGTTTACAGCTTCTACGACCCCGGACACCGACCAAGATGCCCCTATACAATTTTCAAAATGTCACCACCGCATACTACCAATTAGTTACAAAATAAACATTACAAAAGTGACCTTTTTACAAAAAATACAAAATTTGATGGATTTGCACCTCCCTACATATAATTTCTTCAAATTCATCTTTCCCTGAATCCTCAAACATTCTTCATCATTCCAGTCTTCTCCACTAATAATCCTTCCATTGCCATCACTTTCAAAAAATACACGTTCAAAATAATATTGCAAAAATTTGTTGAGACAACACCAAAAACCAGCTCACCATCTCTTCGCCTAGACTCCACTCCTGCTTGCCCTTGTTCATCGAAGACCTCCTCTTTTCACCGAATGCTTCCTCCACAAAATATGTTGTGGGACATTTTCTTCCGCCTATCGTGCTGCATTTTCGTGTCGCCTAAGAACCAGCTTCAAGTTTTCCCACATAGCCAATATGTCCAATTTGTAGGTGTCTCTATCAACTCTCCTTTGCCACCTCACAAAAGGGATCAAACCCTCTTCATTTGCTTCATCCATGTCCTTAATCCCTTCTGAGACATCAAACCCAACCCCCATAACTGCCCACTCAAGGAAAGACTCAAATCCTAGCAATAGATCCTCTTCAAAAAGAGAAAGCACCACCCATTTTATAATCGCAAAATCTTCTTTCAACTCTAAACTCCATGCAAAAATCATAGATGCGATGTCCAAATTCAACCTTCCCCTATGTTTGGCCTCCATAAAATGAACCCCCAGCATCTCCAAGACTGCCTCAATGACATTGTCGTGCAGGCATTTCAACAAGAAATTCAACCTAAATTTGGTGACGGGACCGAAAAAACCCTTATGTTGCTTCTGCGTTGTGAATGCATACATGGCTTCCATCTTCATTCTGGAGAGAAAACCTTGCTCTCTGTTGAAATCCGATGGTTGTTTGAGGTACCAACCTTCCTGTTTACACACTTTAAAAGACTTGCCCATCCGTGTCGAAAAATTATCCAGCCTCTACCCGTCCTTTAGTCATCAATGTAATTACAACTTCTGCCACTGAAACATTACCCTGCTCATTAATTAGGAAAAACATGATACATTTCCATGAGCTCAAAAGGACGCTCACATCATTCCCCAGGTCTTTTAATAAAAACCCCCCAGACTGACAATCCCCTGACTTTCGTCATCACCAAATCTTCTTTAGATTCTATTTTAAAAAATCAAAATTGTTTTAGCTATTAGCCCTCCCACTTACAACTATTATTTGACAATCAATCATGTCAGCTACATCCGTAACACCAAACCCAAAAACAAAGCAAACACCAAAATAAACCCAATAAAATCAGCTTATCATCTACCCAAACTCCTCAAAAAGCACATGTCTAAAGTCTTCCAACTTGGACTCCCCAACATTAAAAAAAGAAACTACCCACTTGGACAAACAATCAACCTCTCTATTTCCCACTCTTCGAATATGGCTCACTTTAAAATCCTCAAATAAAACTAACTCCTTAAGAATGGCTCGAATGAAAATCTGAAGGTGCCATGCTTTTGCCTCCCTATTTGCAATAGCTTGAGAAATGATCAATGAATCCCCTTTAAGGTGGATTTTTCGGACACCCACTGCTTGTGCCAAACCAATAGCCAAGAGGGCTGACTTCGCCTCAGCCACATTGTTAGTCCCATCTTCAAGCTTTTTCGCTCCTATGGCAATAGTATTCCCAAACCAATCTCTTACAATTGCACCTGCCCCAGAAGGGCTAGGGTTGCCTTTAGCAAGTCCATCAAAATTCACCTTGTGCCAACCTTCAATTGGTTTCTCCCAAAACACATCATCCGATCCTACCTTCTTTTCAAAAGAATCCTTAGAAACCTTAGATGTCCTTATCTTTATCCTTGGCCAAGCCTTTTGAATTCTACTGTCATTTGAGGAGTAAGGGATTCACAAAAGTTGTGAATGTGAGGCAGTAGTCCCCACTACTTCTTCTATCAAATGATCAATTCTATTCAACAATTTGATTTGAGATTCTTTCTTGTCCAAAAAAATCCTTCTATTCCTCTCTTTCCAAATTTCCCATATTAAAATGGAAGGACTCACTATCCATACACTTGAAAGTAGGGTTTTTTTCATAAAGGTGGGCCAACTCTCAAAAACCTCTTTCAATGTATTTTGAATAGGTCCTTGCCACCCCAGCTTCAACCTTGAATTTTCCCAACAACCAGTTGCAACATCACAATGAAGAATCAAATGATCTAACGACTCTTCATCAACATCACACATCACACATCACACACTTTGTTGGACCTACAAAACCAAGTCTCTTCCTCCTCTCACCTGACAAAATTCTACCCTTCACTGCTAACCAAGCAAAATCACCCACTTTAGGTAAACAATCTTTGTTCTAGCACAACTTTTTTGCCCAAAAAAATCCCCTTCAAGAGAATCCAAAAGCTGATAGCCAATTTTAACTGAATAAATCCCATTTACAGAACCACACTAAACAACTCTATCCTCATTTTCTGAGAGCAACACTTTCCTATTCTAAAAAATTCCTTTCATCCTCTCCAATTGTTGATTAGATAGGCCCTCATAATCTAACTCCTTCCAACACCATTCTTGCCCAAAAGGGCCCTGTTTTGGTTCAAAATAATCTCGAACCTTGACACCCCATCTTTGTTGAAATATAAGCCTTAGCTCCTGCAGATCCTCCTCATCCTACAAAATTGAATGGCCATCCCATGAATCATCCCAAAAAATTTCCTTGAGACCATTACCTAATTGCCATGATATATGATTGAGAATAACAGGCCTACAAGAGACAATAAAGTTTCAAAAAGCAAAACCTTTAGGCGAGTTACGAATGGCAAAGATCTGTTGTTCCTCTGCTGAATCAAGATATTTTGCCTTCAAGATTTTAACCCATAATAAATTAGGATTTGAATATATACTCCAAACAGCTTAGCTCCCAAGGTTTCATTCATGAGTTGCCAATCCCTCAACCCAACACCACCTTTGTCTTTGGAATGACAGATTTTATCCCATGCTAGCAACATAATTTTATCTTGATCATCACTTGCTCCATTCCAAAAAAAATTGTCATTCGCTATCCAATTGTTCTTATCACCTTCTTAGGGATCTTTAAACACATCATTGAAAACACCGGGATAGCTGAGATTACTGATTTTAGCATTAACATTCTACCCGCAACGGTAAGCCATTTGCTCTTCCAACCATCCATTTGGCTTAAACAAATTTCTACAAGATCTTTCCAAACACTAGCTTTATTAGCACCTCCAAAAAGAGGTATACCCAAATATTTGTTTGGGAGGGAACCTAATCTCATCCCAAGAATTCTACAAATTTCCAACTACTTCTGGATGGGAGTGTTAAAAAAGAATATTTCTGATTTCCTCCAATTGATGCATTGCCTGGAAGCTCTACCATACTCATCAAGGGTCTCCTTCATAACTCGGGCTTCTCTAAAGGCTGCTTCCCCCAACAAAAAAGTGTCATTAACAAATTGAAGGTGTGAAATGGGATCAATACCTTTAGCTACTTTAATGCCTTTCCAAAGACCATTCCTACATTTCCTAGAGATCAATCTTCCTAAAGTTTCAGCCAAGATTATGAAAAGAAATGGTGATGTTGGATCACCTTGCCTAATCCCTTTAGAGGAATCAAAAAATCCTTGAGGGCTTCCATTCACCAAAACAGAAAAATGGGGGGTGCAGATACAAACTTGAATCCAAGTCACCCATTCTTTGCAAAACCCAAACTTCTCTAAAAATTTCAGCAGAAAAAATCTATTCACCTCATCATAGGCCCTTTTAATGTCCAACTTAACCATCGTTCTCTCTATTTTTTCCATTTGAATAGAATGGATAGCCTTGTGGGCAACAATAACACCTTCAAAAATTGATCTATTCGGTGAGAATCCACTCTGCTCTATTGATATCACCGAATCCAAAACCTTCTTCAATCTATTAGCTATAACTTTAGAGATTATTTTATAGACCGTATTGCATAGAGAGATTGGTCTAAAATCCTCAAAAGAATTCACCACCGACTATTTCAGAATTAAAGCAATGAAGGTGTTATTTAGATCTTTAAGAACAAAACCACCCCTCCTTGATTCTTCAACCATCTCCCATAGGTCATGTGCAAAGATATCCCATAATTTTTGGAAGAATAAAGTCGGAAAACCATCCGGTCCAGGAGCTTTATCTTCGTGCCCAAATCAAATAATTTTTTTTGACTTCTTTCAAAGAAAATTCCTCCATGAGCATGATATTCTGGGCCTCAGACACACAACTAGGAATTACATCTAAAATGCTTAAATCCGCTAACATAGCATCAGACTTGTCAACAAAGCTATCAGAAAAAAAACCTTATTGCTTCTTTATTGATCTGCTCAACATCATTCAACACATTTCCATTGTTGTCCTTTATAGAGAAAATTTTGTTATTTGATCTACGCACCTTCACAGAATTATGGAAATTTTTTGTGTTCTTGTCACCATCTTTTAACCAACTTTCATGATATTTTTGCCTCCAAAAGATTTCTTCCTGAGCTAAAATCTCTATATATTATTTATTCAAAATCTTCTCCAAAGCAAAATCCTCTTCCATCATCCCCTTCTCTATTACTTTTGTATGCAAAGATTTCAAGTCCTCCTCCACCTTAAGATTCTCAGCAAAAATATTCTTAAAGGATTCCCTATTCCACCTCTTGAGCTGCTCCTTATGATATTGAAGATTTTTGAAAAATATAAAAGCTTTAGTGCCTGAACATTCTGGAGAATTTTTCCACCATTCAACAACCAAATCCTTAAACCCTTCAGCCCAAAGCCACATTGCTTCAAACTTAAGAGGACAATGGTCTGGCGTGGCTTCTTCTTGAATCCTCAGGCCTATGGGGTAATGATCCGACCCAGTGATAGGAATAATCTCGGCCTCACATGTCCAATGTTGAGCAGCCCAATCCCTTGCTAACAAAAAATGGTTTGGAGCTTATAAGCAATGTTAAGAAAACCACCTCTTTGATTCGTCCAAGTAAACTCTCCATTTTTAAAGGGCAATTCAATAAGGCCATTATTCACAACAAAATCACATAAATCTTGTTGTCTCTATTCCAGACCAACACACACACCCCATTTTATCTTAAGGCCTTAAGATAGCATTGAAATCACCCCCCAGGAGGAAAATCCCTCCATCCTCAAGACCTAATATTTTTGAAAGATCTTGCCACAACACCTTTTTCTGGGCTAAATTGTTTGGACCATAAATATTGATTATTGAGAAGCCAACCCTGAGTTGTTTAGAATCAACTCTCAACCATTGCCAAAATCTATCCTAATGCACAACCTGAACATCAACTATCGAGTCATTCCAAAGGACACCAAGACCTCCTGAGGCACCCACAACCCCAGTAAGAAAGCACTTCCATCTACTAAAATACCTTTGAAGAGAATCAAAGTCAGGTTCCTTAATTTTTGTTTCTTGTAGTAAAACCAGGTTCGGCCTCGTTTGATCAAAACACCTTTTAATCAACCGAATCTTGTTAGGGGCATTGCAACCCTTGACATTCCACGATAAGATTTTCATGGCTGTTGGGAAACGAAATAGCCTTTTCTCGATCTAAATTTACTTTGTCCTTAACCGCATTACCAGCCATTTGTAGATGCATCCTATTAGTTTTAGGACCCCATTTTTTCTTCTCACCAATCTTAGCCTTACTTATTAAAGCTGGAGATTGTTCTATTGTTCTCTTCTCAATAATCCCAATATCATCTTGCAGACCAAGCATTTCTTCACCACCATGATCCTCATCCGACAACATATTTGATTATGAATCTTCCATATTACCCCCACTATCTCTGACACCTTCAAAGGCACTCTCTAGATTATGAATGGGAGAAATGGGAATATCCTTAAAAATAGTTTCCTCATTTTCTAGCAGAATGTCATCTCCAAACATCTTATCCTCCATAACAATATCCTACCTATTATTGCATGGAGAGTTGTGTTCCCAATCATCCCCAGGATTTTCTTCCCGACCGTGCCGAAGTCTAATGGCACTCTCCTTTTTACTTGAGGAGTGAGATTTTTCTTGCAATACTGGTTCAAGCTCAGGACCTTCAGTCCTTATGTGAATAGTCTAATCCATAGCAGGACCGTCATCCATAGAGGATGACTCCAAATGCCCAAAATTCACACCATTTTCATTTGCTTGAGTGACCAAATCCTCTAGATGATCTTTTGAGATTTGCACCATCCTCGCTTTCTTTGAGCTTTTAATAGAAAAATTCTCCACCTCTTGAATCGATTCAGGATGTGTCCCATCTTGAGAAAACACCTTAGAACCCTTTTCAAAGAGGAAATCTATTTCCCCTTTTTGAAACCCATCCCACTGGCTATTGGACTCTGGTGACAAAGGGGACGAGCTATTCAACTATCTTCAAAGAAACCCCCATTCTTGAGTGTTCCATTGATCTTCCCAACCTTCAGACTCAGTTAAACTAGCTAGTTCCTTAGCAAGAGAATTTTGAGCTAACCCTTTTCCTTTCTTCTCATCTAGGCAATGCCCTTCTAAATGCTCTTTCCCTGAACATTTCAAGCAAGAAATCATTGCATCCTCAATCTCAACCTTTTGACGCCAAACACCTTCCCCTATTTTTATCTCTATCATTTCTGGAAGTGGGTGAATTGTCTGCCTTAGGATGCAAATCCTGGGAAACATGCTATAGTTAGATTTAGCCAAAGCTTCCTTCGACTTCACAAAAACACCTAATTTGTTACCAATGGTTTTGAGAGTTTCCATATCCAAATATTCCCGAGGGAGATTCTTCAACCTAATCCACATTGGCACTTCTTCTGCATTTTCTTTATTCGGATCAAAATTTGGAGTCCAATCTAAAATTAAAAAAAACCCCTTCCTTCCATCAGGAATGGGCCACTATTAATGATCCATTCTTTGTCCTGAGGCTTTTGACATATCACCAAATAGAACCCATTTTCCATGGTTTCAGACCACATTCTTTGCCCCAGTTTTTATCACACCAGACCCTAATCTTAGAAAAAGCCAACCATTTTCCCCCCCATTTCATCACCAAAGCATGGGCCTTAAGAAAACTAACAAAGTCACTCCATTCCCTATTTTCCAAGAGCAAAGAGACCATAGAAGTGTGAATATAGTTAGGCATTACCTTGCTTGGCTTTGCTTTCTCATTTTGTCGTTTTGGGCGCCAAAATTTTCCTTCTAGTTGCCTGAAATCCACCTTTCCAATTGGGAGCAAAGAATTGAATTTCCCATCCCGTTGAAGAGCGTTGTTGTTCCTCCGTCCTTCATTTCCAAAACCCCCAGATTTAAAACCCTATTTAGTCGGAGCTTGCCATGCCCGAGAAGGTTCATTCCTTCTGGAGTTCTGAAGATTTCTTCCTTTTCTGTTATTAAAAGGCCATCAAAGTTGGGTGCCTCCATCATATTGCAAACCCTGGTGTTTGCGAAAAGTTTTCCTGTGTCGTCGCTCCGCCATTCCAACAGGAAGTTCAATTTGATTTTTATATATAAAAATTAATATTATCTACATTAAATTAGGTTATATATTATATTAAATAAAATATTATCTTATATATCTATATATATTATAGGTTATATTTTTTTTGGAGAACCTATATATATACATTAAAAAAATACACATGAGGAAAAAAAACTTATTAATAATCAAATTATACCATAAAATATTAAAAACATAGATAACAAAGATATTTGTTTAATGAAAGAATAATACAATTTATTTTTTTAAACACATTTAAAAAAAATAAAAAAAATTGTTAGTTACTATTCATAGACTTGTAATTTCTATTTTATTCACTAATATCATAATTTTATTTTTTTAATTATATAATTTTTTATAAATATTGTCTACATTTTTTATGTAAATCTTTTCCTGAATTCTATTGGTCCTTTGAAGTTCAGCTTCTTGACCACTTGACATCAAATGTAATTTAATTGAAATCATAAAAAAATTATTACTAGCACTTGCACCTAAAGGAGGTTCAAGGATTATGCGGATAGGAAACTATATGTATGTTAATATGGTAAAGAGTATGTGTTTGTGCATGCAAACTCTAGTTCCAATGGATACAAATTCTAGTTCCAATGGATTAAACAATTAATAATAAATGTTTAATAATGGAATGAAATAAACTTACACAAACCTAGATTTTTTCCTTAAAAGAAATTAAATTATAAAATATTTGCATACACATTTAAAACATAAAGTAATGCTGATGAAAAAAGAAAGTTGCCATCAAATTCACAATAATACAAAAATACTGCAAATGAAAATATAATGTTCTCATCCTATTGTCAAATCAATATTTATTTGACTTTTATGTGATAAATGAGATTTTGGAGGCTTTTATCTCATATTTTGAACAGCAGCTGATTTATGGACTACTCAAATTTCAACAGGCATGAGATTTATTTCAGACTAAAAATTTAAAATATATATTAGAAACAAATTTAAAGATTGAAATAATTAGATGAATCACTTCTTTAAAAAATAATAAATATTTAAAAACAATTAACAATTCTTTTCATGCAAAAGATTCAACAAAACTATAAAAATAAATTTAATATAAAAAATTAACAAAACTATAAAACTTTACAATTTAGATCTAAGTTTAGCTTTAAGCTTTTTCTAATTTTAGAGAGATATAATTATAGATCAGCCTAATGTAGGAGAAAATATTTACGTATGCTCTAATGCTTTCCTTTCTCTGTAAGAGACTTGTAGATTTTCTGCTCTTGTTTTGTTGAATATCACAAGATAATATGATGAAGAAGAAAATAGCTGTATTAGATTTGGATCGCACACTTGTTTATGCAAGCAGCCATTATTTCAAACTCTCAAACCAATATGATTTCATTGTCAAGAAGGGATGTTTTCAAAGCTGGTATGTACGGAAAAGGCCTAATGTGGACAGACTATTGCATGAATTGGCAAAAAATTATGAAATTATAGTTTTCACTGCAGCCAGCAAACAGTATGCAGATGGTATTCTAGATAAACTGGATGTTAATAATGTAATAGACGTTCGTATGTAGAGGGATTCGTGCACTAAAATGGAAAGGGCATATGTGAAAGATCTTTCTAAGCTGGGGAAAGATCTGAAGAATGTTATTATAGTTGATGATAATCCTGCGAGCTATAAACTTCAACCAGAGAATGCATTTCCAGTGAAGTCTTTTACTGGTGGTGATTTATCAGACAGGCAGCTTTTGGAAGTCATAGGTTTTTTTGAGAAAGCAGCAAATTATGAAGATGTCAGAGAAGCCATAAAGAATCACTGCAATGCATGAAATTATTTTAACCCTTCTAAAATTCTTTTAGATGGAGAGGGTGGGCCAAGAACGAATGTAATTTTTATTGAAATTTATTGTAAAAGGAAAAAGAAAATTTGCAATGAAAAAAATTCATTGTTTTTGCATTACTAGTTCTTCATTGTTTAAATCTTGGAATTCTATGTATTAAATATCGAAGTTAGATGTCATTTAGTTTGGTATTTTCTCTCCGTTTGTTATGTTTGTAATTACAGAAATTTCAATTTATATTTTACATAGTTTGAAATTCAATGGTAAATTTGATTTGGTGAGTGTTTAGGGTTAGGATTTTATAGTTTGAAATTCAATTGGAAATCTGATTTTTCTGATTCGACAACTGGATGAGAACATTCTATTTCCATTTGAAGTGTTTTTTTTGTCAGTTTGATGCAACTTTCTTTTTTCATTTGCATTGCTTTATGTTTTAAATCTGTATGCAAATATTTCATAATCAGATAATACTTAATTTCTTTAAATAAAAAATCTAGATTTGTCTAAATTTATTTCATTCTATTATTTAACATTTATTATTAATTGTTTAATCCAACCACATGTAACTAAAATTTGCATGCACAAATAAATACTCTATAACATATTAATATACATATAATTTTCTAGCGACATAATTTTCTAGTATTAGTATTATGATAAAAATAATTTATTTAACATTTTTAAGGAGTATTCATGATCTGAGATTGAAGACCCTTTAACAAAATTTAATTTTGAATTAACGCCCAACTCCGAACGTAATTAATGTATAGTTCGGACATAAAAGGCTGATTAAAGCACCGTGAAATCCAAGCTCAAGTCTAGAGTATATGTATAGCATTGTGCCTTCACAGCTAAACTTCAAGTCTAGAGTATATGTATAGCATTACTAGCATCCTTGGGATTGAGAATTTTCGCATGAAAACTTTAAGTTTGAAAGTCCAACATGAGAGACTTCAGAATTTCGTATATGAAGGGAAATTCACAGGTTTGCAGTGCTAACTTGAAAGTATAGATTTTTAAAGCTTCAAAGTTTGGGGTTCATTCACAGGTTTGCAGTGCTAATTTGAAAGTTTTAGAATTTTTTTTGGGGTTAATTTAATCTTTTTATAAGGTTGAACTTTAGATCATGATTGAATTTAATATTCATATTAACATTAATAAAATAGATACATAATTAATATAGATACATGTCTATTTATCAAAAAATAATCATGTTAATGTTTATTTATGAATATATGAATTTTTGAATTTTTGAATTTAGAATGATAATATTTTAGAGATAGAGAATTCAAAGATATTGTATGTCTTGTAAGACAAAGTTCATAAAATGAAATGTGTATGGCTTGGGGTTTGACATTTCTAACCACACTCTACATGATTATAGCTTTGAACAAAAAGATCCAAAGGATGGGAGATTTGGGATATCAACACAAATCATGAAAATGCAACTTGGCCAATTATTTGTGATTCTTGATTCAACAATCATGTTGGTGAACCAAGATAGTTATGTATATGACTAGGAATCTTTAATAACAACCTTGTGACTCGGTTAAACTAAATGATGCAAATGCCATTAACATTAATGCAACAAGGTAAATGGTAAAGCATGATGAAGTGGACTCAAAGCTTAAAATATCGCATTTAAAATTTAAGGGGGAACACGACCCTATTTATACATTGGCATAAGTCACATAGATGGATAATCAAAGTTGGGCTTAAAGGGACCTTTGGAGTAGGCCCTAATGAAAAATATATCTCTCGACTCTTAGACTCAGTAAAAAATAAACTCAATACTTGCTAAAAAGTACACAAACACCAAGGAAATTGGACTAGAATATTCCAACATCTAATCCTTCTTGAACCCTAAATAAAAAATAATAATAATTGACTATAAAACCAAAGGAAGAAACTGGCTCATGGTTGAACAATACAATAGTGATGCAACCCAAATTTACCCTTCCCAAACCAAAGATATGAAAGAAGAATGAAACATAGAAACAAAGAATGAAAGACAAGGTCCCCCAATCTCAAAAAGTTAGGGACATGTTGTGATGGGCAAAACAATTCTAAGGAACCCTATAGATGCTATGATTCATTAAACTAAATTAACCCAACCACTTAGTTCTAGAATTATGTTCACATCTAGGTATTATATCATGACGTATTCAAGGGTCAATCCTTGACTTCTAAGGGCCTCTATTCTAAGTTACTCCAAAGAGGACACATGTGTTGGCTTAGGGTTAAATTTGAAAAATAAATAATTCAGGATTTCTTCAAAACTCAAAAATCACATATATCCTTAAGGCTAGATTAGAAGATTCACGAATTCACCTTAGGATGTGCATTATAATTTCTTATGGAAATTAGTTTTCTAAGAACCCTAAAATGCTCAAGCTCATAAATCAATATCCCTATGACTCCTAATGGATGAAATATTTATCATGAATTCTAGTTTCTTTAAATTCTTAGTTACACATCTTACAAATTATAAATATTATAGATATTTTCAATGGATGCTAGCCCATTTGAAAACTTATATAAGTAGACTCTAAATTTGGCTTTAACGAGATTGACTTTGGGGAATTCTTATGGATATGAGGCTTCCTATAATATCTAACTTAACTTAGTTTCGGTTTTGAGACTTACAAGTTATACTTGTGATTATCTACACCTAAGTATAAATATGGACACATGTTGACCCATGATCGGTTGTGGTCAATCTATAACTAGAGTTTCCTATGGGAGATCAACAAATAACTATTATTCTAATATTTAATTTTTATCCTTACAAATAGAAAAGAGATAAAGAATTCACCAACTCTTAACAAGACAAAGGCTAAGAAAACACTTATTAGATTTACCTACCACAAGATGAATGCTAACATTTATTATAGAAAAATAAAATAAATACAAAATCCTCATGAAAGAAAACAAAGAACTAGGATAAACCATCGACCATACCTAAAAATATACTAAAGATAATTATATAACAATTAAACCATTTGGTCTAAATATTATAGATTATTGTCACTTAATGGACTTAATTACCCATTTAATAAACATCTTCAAAAAATCAAACAATGGGAAATAATGGGTCCAATTGTAAGCATTTAATATTTTCCCTTGACACTTTGGGCCCAAAAAATAGTAAGTCTGGTCTAGGGCACACCATTCCCTATACCACCTCTTTTCGGCCCCAATTTAAATATGTCGGTGTTGGCATTTTGTTATTTGAAATTCTAATTTCATTTATCAAATATTGGTATTTCAGTTTCGAGAAATTAAAATAATTTTTCTTATAAGTATTAGCCTTCTTCAACATTTGAAATCCTAATGAGCTAAGAAATCTATTGAGCAAATTGAAGATCCTAAAATTAGTCAAGGCAATTCAAGGGCAGATTTAGCAACATTATTGTGACCACCAAAAAAGTAACCCTTCTACTTTTTCTGGTAAACACACTTTCACACTTTTCTAGGGTTTTATCAAGTGGCTAAGCATAACTTTAATCATAACTAATCTTAAACTTGACTTATTTGGAGTGTTGTAAAGTGTTGCAGCACACTTTCACATTCCTCTAGGCTTGCCATTAATAATTGGGCTTTCTTATGCTTTAATTGATCCTATTTTGCATTCACAAGCCTCATTTATTGCATCTTTTCAAGGATAATCCTGACACCAATCAGTAACCAATCATAATTCAGGTGTTCCTGGCTTGTGTGGACTAGATTTAGTGTCTGGGACTCATTCACCACCTTGGGCGAATGAGTCCCACCTAGGTCTTTTTGGCCCCGATGCAAGTTTCAAACATTTCTGGACACTTTTTTGGTTACATACATTATGTGTGATGGGACTCATTCGCCACCTTGGGTGAATGAGTCCCATGTGACCAAAATTCAAATTTAAATCAAATTTTTGATGGGATTTTATTCTCCTAGATCTAATGTCGGCTTGTAGTGTTGTAATTTCGAGAATTCTTTCATAATTGAGTATAAATACAAGGTTCTTTCTCTCATTTTCACCCCAAGCATTCAAGTATTCATAAATTAGCATTCACAAGAGATCATTAAGCATTCAAGCATTCACAAGAGCATTCAAGGAATTTCAAGGGTAGATTATCAAGCATTCAAGAGTATTCTTCAAGTATTAATCATCATGTCAAAGATTTCTTGCATCATGTTGTTTTAGAGCTAAAAATTATGGTGTAGGGTTTGTGGTTCAAGTAAGTTCTTCATTCAAAGATCCATCAACATCAAGCAAGATTCTAAGTCTACATCCATTGGAATAATTATTTACATGTTTACAACACTTAATTGTAAGGGTTTGGTGAATTGCAACTTTGTCTTTTGTTCATTCATCATTCTCCCTTCATATTTTCTTTTATTTCAAGGTTTAATTACCAATAAGGGGTTTGACCAAGGCAAACCCCTATTCTCTAATCCCACAAAATTTTCCCCTCTTCTTGTATGTGATTTGCAGGGTTAGGTTGTAGATTTGTCAAGAAGTCAAGTTGGAGAAAAGTTGTCAAATCCCTAAAGTTGTCAAAGTTGTCATCAAACCTTGAAAGAGCTTAGAGAAGGTTTATAGGTGGCAATTTATAGATTCGGATTCAGAAACCAATCCAAAAGAGTAGAGCAGATCGAGAGACAAAGAATCCAATTCAAAACTTCTAAAAAAGTAGAAGTGGACTGATTCGCCACTATTGGCGAATGAGTCCCACTGTATAGGCCTGATCAAGATTTTTATAGATTTGGATATATAGCCTTTTGGCTAAAACCTATTTCCACACATTTTCCCATAAACTAGACTGATTCGCCCAGCTTGGAAAATGAGTCCCAATCAACATAAACAAAATATTTTTCAGTGATCCAAACCTTCATTTTTCCTTCTTTAGTCTCCCAAGTGCACACTTCCAATTTCATAGCTTTTTACTACATTTTGTTCATCTTTCTAGGTCATTTTGCATATCACATTTTGTTTTTCAATTCATTATCTTTTCCAATTTTACACTTGATGGTGAACCCCTCATTGCATATCATTCAACCTCTAGGACTTCCCTATAGCAAGATCTCAATCTCCTTTGCATTGAGATCTCTAGGGTTACCCTTGAGTGGAACCCCTTGGTAGGTGGATGTGAATACATATAATTCCCTCACTCGAATCACCTTTTTAAGAAGTTCCATCTTGGTGGTTCTATTTTGGTGAGCCTGCATTTAGGACATCAATATTATGATTTGGAGTTCAATTACATCCTAGATTTATCTTGCATTAACATTGCATTAGGTTTTTTCATTCTAGGGTTTTAAATTTTGCATTAGTGAAAGCTCATTTTGCTTGCATTATTGCACTTAATTTCATTGAAAATAAATCAACATCTCAGATCTACATTAGAAAACATAAAAAGCATAAATTTCAATTCAAAAATTTTGAAAATTTTCAAAAAAATCAATACTTGGACTCATTCGCCACCTTGGGTAAATCAGTCCCTCTGCATATATTTTTCATTGCATTTTCTGGAATTTACAGTTCATTTTCTAAGTTTCTGCTTGTTGTTTTTGCATTTCTATTTCACTCTCCAAAATTTTAGTTATAAGAATTTCATTGTTCTCATCTTACATTGCATTTGCACTCACCCCGCATTTAATAGCCTTTGTATGAGTTTTTGGTGTCCTATTGCTAATACCATAGTGAGAAGAAGTTCAAGACTCATGTCATCCCGCGATAGCACAATTGTTGTGGATATTGGGTTATCTAGAGATTCCACTCCTAGTATTAACACTAGTACACTAAGCATGGGTAACTTCCTTAGCAACCCTTTGCCTCCAAGTAGCATGCAAGTTGAACCAAGTGTATCAAATCTTCAATCAAATTGGAAGCCTAAAGGTTTTTATGAAATTCTAAGTGTAAGAATTCTACTCAAAATTCTAAGTCAGATTTAAATTTCCAGATTTAAATTACTTATGCGGAATGTGCTAATTGCAGAACATTTATAGATTTCGATGTTTTACATATCACCAATGAACTGCCATATATATCTTTGAGACACGCCTTCACAAGAGACACATCTCATGAGAGGACGTGTCTCCACAAGGTGGAGGCATGTCCGCTCATGGGACATGTCCCTTGGGTGCGCTCGAGTCTCAAGCAAGACCGTGAGTGGTAGAATGAAATCCGATTTATATCAAATGCAGATTTTAAACATCATTTATTAATTCGAATTTTATATAGTATTATAAATTCGATTTTACTTATTTCCAGAAATATAAATATGAAGAGTAATATGATCTTATATAAATGAAGATGATGCTTATAGCAATCATCATTTATATCTGACCTAAGCTACCTTTCATCAACACTCCCTCTTAGCTAGGGAAGATATTTCAAATGAAATAAGTAGAGATATCACCTTCACATGTGATATCTAAGATATGGTATGATTTCTCAATTTTGTCAAGTCACATGACATTCTTCATAACACATCTTCATTATGGTATGTGCACTGACATCAAGTCACATGATGTCTACCATAATAATTCATGGCATGTCCACAGATATAAATATCCACCATGATTTATCTCTTAAGGATCACAATGATCTTCAAATGATATCAAGTCTCATGATATCTATCAAAGTATCCAAGAGATACTATCATGACATGTCCACAGATATCAAGTCACATGATATATATCATGATAGTTTATCATTGTAGAGTCGTCACTTTACAATGTCAAGCACAAGTGTTCATTTTTAGAAAGATCGTCACCTTTCAATAATGTACACAAGGGGAGTAGGCCCATAAGGTCATGGAGTCACACACATGACAAAAGAGTTTACACATTAAACATCTTTATATATTAGTACAATTTATAAACAATTTGTATTTCAAACATAAATAACAAATTACATTTCAACCATACCAAGTTTCTTCCTGAAGTGCTCTACCTTGATTCGGGAGAGAGGCTTGGTGAGAATGTTTGTAGTTTGATCATTTGTACTAATATACTCCAACTGGATCACTTTCCTTTCCACCATATCTCTTACATAGTGATAGGGGATCTCAATGTGCTTAGATCTATCATGAAAGACATGATTTACAGAGAGTTTGATGCAACTCTGATTATCACAATGAATAATTGTAGGATTCAAGGGCTCACCAAAGAGTCCCACAAGCAATTTACGAAGCCAAACTGCTTCTCTTGCTCCCATTGAGGCTGCAATGTATTCAAATTCTGTTGATCTATGTGCAACTAAAGATTGTTTTCTGCAAATCCAGGAGATCATAGCCGATCCTAAACTGAAGCAACATCCTGATGTGATTTTCTGATCGGTTACACTTCCAGCTAAATCTGAATCAAAGTACCCATGTAGATCTAGTTGATCATTCTTGTAAAGAAGACCATATCCAATAGTGCCTTGAAGATATCTCTAAATATGTTTCACAACCATTAAGTGAATTTCCTTTGGCTCACACATGAATTGGCTAAGAACATTCACTGCATAGCAAATATCAGGTCTGGTGTTAACCAGATACATCAAGGATCTAATCATCTATTTGTAAAGGGTTGGATCTGCGCACTTGGATTATGCTGCTGCCTCTTTCAATTTGTGAAGGTTGGTTTCCATAGGTGTAGACATCGGTCTACAGTTCAACATTCCAAATATTTTCAGAATATCAATAGTATACTTCCCTTGGTTTAGTATAATGCCCTCTGATTTCTGCCATACTTCTAAACCTAGGAAGTAGTGTAGAATGCCCAAGTCTTTCATGTCAAATTCATAAATTAGATCCTGATTTCCTTGAGCAATGAGGTGATCTTCTCCTGTTATCAGCAGGTCATCAACATATAAAATAATTATTAGCATACCACCTTTGATTACCTTGAAGTAGAGATTGGAGTCAACATCATTCTTGGAAAATCCTAGTCTCAAGAGATATCTGTCAATTCTTTCATACCAGACCCTAGGAGCTTGTTTAAGTCCATAGAGGGCTTTCTTCAGTCTGCATACATGTGAGTTAGGTTTATGTATCACAAAGCCTTCAGGCTGTTCTAGATAGACTTCCTCTTGAATGGTTCCATTTAGGAAGGTAGTTTTCACATCCATTTGATGGATCTTCTAGCCTTTAGCTGCTGCAATGGCTAACACTGCTCTCACTAATGTGTAACGGGCAACAAGTGCAAATTTTTCTTCATAATCAATGCCTTCCTTTTGAGAAAAAACCTCTAGCCACAAAATGTGCTTTATGTTTTTCTATACTACCATCAACAACATGCTTGATTTTGAAGAGCCATTTGGAAGAGACAACAAATTTCTCTTTCGGTCTAGGTACTATATCCCATACATCATTCTTTAGAATAGACTAATATTCTTCCATCATTGCATCCTTCCATGCTTGGTGTCAGAAAGCTTCTATAAAATTGATAGGTTCTGAGTTTATGATGTTGTTCATTAAAGCAACATAGCTAGAGAAACGTTTGGGTCTTTTACTCTCCCTGAATGTTCCTTTGGGTGCTGCATGATCCTCGGCTTCTTTGATCATCTTTCTGGCCCAAAGTGGTCTCTTCTTGTCGTTTTTAGTTATATTCTCATTTGAAGTAGAAGGAAGTTCATGTGGCATTTCCTTGGGATGCTCCCTCTGAATCTCAAGAGAAGGTTCTATTTCAAGTACTCTAGGGGATTAGGTTTTTGTCTCACTAGAACTTCTTGCCCTCTTGAATGAAATGTCTTCTTCAAAGATGACATCTCTGCTCAATTCAATTTGTTTCTGCCTGGGTATGAATATCCTATAGGCTTTGGAGGTTTCACTATAACCCACAAATACTCCCTTCTTTCTAGAAGGTTCTAGTTTGAATCTCTTCTCTTTGGGCACATGAATATAGACAGGACAACCAAAAATCCTAAAATGACTAATGTCAGGTTTTATGCCGATAAAGGCTTCTTCAGGAGTTTTGTTATCAAGATGAGAATGAGGACATCTGTTCTGAATATAGACAACAGTCCTAGAGGCTTCTGCCCATAAAGAAGTTTCAATGTTTTGGTCCAACAACATTGCCTTGGCAACTTCTACAATGGTTCTATTTTTCCTTTCAGCAACCCCATTCTGTTGAGGGTTGTAGGCAACTGTTAACTCCCTCTTAATTCCAACACTCATGCAGAATTCCTTAAAAATTTCAAAGGTGTATTCTTTCCCATTGTCTGTGCTTAAGGTTTTTATTTTCTTTCTGGAGAAGTTTTCAGTGAGGGATTTAAACTCTTTGAACCTTTTGAGGATTTCTATTGACTCTTTACACTTAAGGAAATAGATCCAGGTTTTCCTAGAGAAGTCATCTACAAATATGACATCGTATAGAAATCCTGCTTTAGAGGGTGCAGACATGGGTCCACATAAGTCTGAGTGAACTAGTTCTAACACATTTAGGGTTTTGCTCAAACTATTGGGAAAGGAACCCTTTGTATTCTTTCCTCAAGCACAACCTTTGCAAGTTCCTTCATGAGATGGTTTTAACTTAGGTAAGCCTGTTACAAGTTTTTCTACAGAAGGTAGGGCATGGAAATGAAGGTGTCCTAATCTTCTATGCCAAATCTCATTTGAATCAAAAGTGTCAAGGGTAAGGGCTTGTTTAACTTTAGTGCATAGTTTGTAAAGGTACCCTTGTCTTACACCTATGGTTTGGGATTTCTTGATTGTTGAGTTCTTAGGCCATGCTAAAAATTTCCCATCCATAAAGGTAACTTTATATCCATTGTCTTCTAGGGCAGAGATGGATATTAGATTCCTCTTAATTCCAGGTACAAATAAGACTCCAGTAAGTTGAAGAGAAAGAACAGATTTCAGTTTGATGGAGCAAGTTCCAACCCATTTTATAGGGTGTGCAAAATCATCCCCAATGGTTATTACTTCATTAGAATTTTCAGTCATAGTGTCAAGGTGTTCTTTGAATCCTGTGATGTGTCTAGAAGAACCACTATCAATTACCCAGTTGTGGGTGTTGTTAGATATTTGACTAGATAAGGCTGTATAGAACACAAAGTTCTTAGATTCATGATCTGAATTTGTCTTTCCTACTTTGGCAAAAGATGCTTGTTGCTTTGATCTGTTAGGGCACTTCATTGCATAGTGACCATATTGATCACATCTAAAGCATTGCACTTGAGAGATGTCTTTCTTCTTAGAAGATCCATTTCCATTGGGATTTCTCATTCTTTTAAAAGATCCTCTCTTGTAGGATTTTTTCTTGTTCCTTTTATTAGACGTTGTGTTGAGTACATGAATGTCTTCATCTATGTTCTTCTGTTTATTTTCCTTAGTGGAGAGTCTTGTTTCCTCTTGAAGGCAGTCAGTTCTTAGCCTATCAAACTTGGGGAGTTTAGATCTCGCACTTATTCCTTGAACAAATGACTCCCATGAGTTAGGTAGGCCTCCTAGTGCAATTAGGGTTAACTCTTTGCTATCAATCTGATATCCAATTGTGGATAATTGATCCCTTAGTTCAATTATCCTCATGAAGTATGCATTAATTGACTCTCCTTTGTTTATTTGAGCATTGTTGATTTGTCTCTTTAATGCAATAGTCCTACTGGTGTTGTTGATCTCATAGGTACTCTCAAGAGATTTGAACATATGATATGTAGTTTCATGTTTTGCTAGGATGGGCACTATATGATCCCTAACTGCATCTACTAGGATTTTCATGGTTTTTTCATTGTTTTCAATCCATTGAGTTTTCTCGGGATCAACCTTGGTTCCTTCTTATTTTCTCTCACAAGTGAGTCTAGCTTATTCTCTTTAAGGATCATCATGATTCTAAATTTCCATGATGTGAAATTGTCTGCTCCTGCAAGAAGATCTTCAAATCTAATCACACTTGACATTATGAAGAATGTGATGTGAATTTGATTTTGGAAAATACAAATTTTCTAGAGCAAACTAATTTTAGATTTGATTTGGATTCACACAAGTTGGCTCTGATACCATGTAAATGTAATCAAATCTTCAATCAAATTGGAAGCCTAAAGGTTTTTATGAAATTCTAAGTGTAAGAATTCTACTCAAAATTCTAAGTCAGATTTAAATTACTTATGCTGAATGTGCCGATTGTAGAACATTTATAGATTTCGATGTTTTGCATATCACCAATGAACTACCATATATATCTTTGAGACACACCTTCACAAGAGACGTGTCTCATGAGAGGATGTGTCCCTTGGGCGCGCGCGGGTCTCAAGCAAGACCAAAATTAATTCGGTTAACACATATTAATATATGTGTGAGTGGTAGAATGAAATCCGATTTATATCAAATGCAGATTTTAAACATCATTTATTAATTCAAATTTTATACATGTATTATAAATTCGATTTTACTTATTTCTAGAAATATAAATATGAAGAGTAATCTAATCTTATATAAATGAAGATGATGCTTATAGAAATCATCATTTATATTTGACCTAAGCTATCTTTCATCAACACCAAGGAATGATAGTATCCCACAAGAAAACATAATTCAAATTCACGAGAATTTATTAAACTTACAACATCAAATAGGCCTTGAAAACATTTCAACTACTACAATTCCTACCATAGAAAACATTCATTATATGCTCGAAAGTGAAGATGGCCTTGACCTTGTGAAAAACATAGTGCAAATATTTGGAAAATATATCCCCTCAACCACTAGTTTTCCTTTACCAACAGGCAATGTTCCAAGCCAAGGAGGAACTCAAATTCCTCCTCCCACAAAAATAGCCTCAATACCTACCTACACCCCTCCTTAAGTCACAACAATAATGCAATGAGTTAGTAATGTGATTCCTTCCTTGGGTATTCCTACTAGCATCCCTAATTCCTATGTGGCATCACAAGTTATATCTCCTACCTCACCACCTATAAGCATTCCATTCACTTGCTCTACAAACTAATACACTCCATCACCAATTTCACTTCAATCTCATAACCCAACTTTTCCAAACCCTATCATCCCTTCAAAAACAAATTTCCACCATCAACCAAAATCAAAATGGACCACCCATATATTATGTCAAAAGAAATCCATTATCCTTGGAGATATTACAAACACCAATGCCACAAGGTGTAGAGGTGCCTAGATTTGATAAATATGGAGGGAAGGGATATATCCTTCTAATCATGTTAACACCTACACTGCCTTATGTAGTGACTTTATCCTTGATGATAAAATTTTGGCAAAGCTCTTTCCTAGGACCTTAAAAGATACCGCCTTGGAGTGGTTCTCTTCTTTACCAAACAACTCAATTCATTCATTTAATGAACTTTTTGAAGCATTTGTAAACCATTTCCAAGTGCATATGACTCCCAAGATGACCTTGACCGATTTGATGAAATTGGTTTTATCTCACGCTATGAATCACTTTATTCCCAAATTGACGTTGAGATCCCTGACCCACACCTTCAAAATATGTTCATCAAAAATTTGCAAAGTAAAATCCAAGACAAGCTTACCATGATAAAATTTCCATCCTTCACACACTTGTGTACCTCCCTCTACGATTATCAAAATTCGGTTAGTAGTCAAGATATAAAGTCCACTTCCAATCGAATCAAGAGATCCAAGATCTCACACCAAAACAATTCCCAACCTTTTAGGAAACAAAATAAAGGGTTCCTTCAATTCACCCCCCCTCAACAAAAAACTCTAAATTTTAATAACCAAGTAGTTGTTGTCAAAGCCACAGTGCCCTTTAGTTATGGAGATCTAAAAAGATAATTCACTCCCTTACCTAATACCCTTCATAATACCATGTCCCAACTTCTAAACCAACACATGATTACCTTACCTCCAGTCAGAACACCCGACCCTTATAAACCCTTACCTCCGATCTTTAAATCAAATGCTTATTGTCATTGTCATTGAAAAAATAGACATGAAATGGAACATTGTAAGCGTCTTAAACATCTTGTGCAAGACCTCATTGATTGTGGTCGTCTATCCATTGCAGTACTAGTGATCAAGGCAATAAGTTTGTTGCCCCTCCGAACCAAAATTTGCAAATTTTCACCAATCCCATGCCAAAACATAATATTTCATTTGTCAAAGCTAGCAAAAATAAAAAGAATGATGTGATGAATGTTGATATAGATGATGAAAACAATGATTATGTTCTAAATAATGCTATCAATGTCAATCTTATAGATGAAATGGTAGGGGCGATAGATTCCATCCCTTGTAAGTGCCGAACTAAGAGTCCTCTTGATATTGCTTTCTCCTTTAAGGATATACTTAAAAATTTTCCCAATGGTCCTCTCTACATATCCAACCATATTTATGACAAGCCGACTAATGGAATATTAACAGATCTTGCCTGTGGAGAGAATGTGATCACCGTGAAATTATTACTTTTGCATGAACTTTATCAAGATATATATGATACACCGAAAGCATGGATCAAGACACACAATGGTTTTGATTGCCCTACATTTGGATTGATCACCCTTCCATTGCAAATAGGACCAAAAACATTAGATGTCACATTCTTCATCATCCTCCAATCAAACCAATTTTGTGTGAGGCTAGGCCACCCATGGCCTCACTCCATGAAAGTCATCCCTTTGATTGTGCATAAGTGCTTAAAGTATCTCTTTGACAATGAAATATTCATTGTTCACCATAGTGGCTTTAACCCCTTGTCTTCTCGAGGAAACTTTTCCTTAGAATCCTTTTGGCCCGAGCCTATGGAACATATAAAACCTCGAGAAGACTTATTTTTCTTGTGCTATCAAAAGTTAAATGCAAAGAAGATAATGAAGCTATCTCTTTGAAACATGTCCCCATCCACCTCCAAACCTCTCATCCTTGATGAAACCATGCTTGAACCTAAAAAAGACCAATATACCCAAGAGAAACCTAAAACATAACCTTCACCCACATCCTATAAACAACCAAGAAACAATGAAACCAACCTCGCCACACCTACCAAAATAAAAAAAGTTTACAAAGTCAAAGAGAAAGCGGTTGAAAAACCTCCCATGTTTCCTTTCGTTCCTCCCCTTAGGGAAGAAAATAAACCAATGGTTGATCAACCCGCTCCTACACAATTGCAAATAGAAAAAAATAAAATAAAAAATAGAGGTGCTAGGGAGCGTAGATGTAGACGTCGTGCCCTTGCTCGTAAGTTACATGATGAATTAAAAAAAGAAAATCAATCTATCCAAACTTGACTGAAGCAATGCATGATGACCCTCCTTCCTAGCCAAAGCAAGGAAATTCAATGCAACCTCCACAACAAGAGTTGACCTCTTCTATGACCATTATCCTTCAACCTCCTATTGTGATCAACTTAGATAATGATGAAGAGGTTGCTATAATTGACGAAGAGGTGCATAATGAATTGAATACATTATTTTCCTCTTCCATGAGCTTAAATGAAAAATCTTCTATAAAGAGTGTTGAACCTGGTGCTTCTCTTAGTTTGGCACTTGCTCTTGTCCCTCTGGATAGTTTCTCACCTTCGGTATATAATGAACATGATTAGGAGGTGGATGACTTACTCATAGGCTAACTCACATTTTCATTTTATTTCGTGTGAGTGCATGTGCATGATGTGATCCCCCATGAAATTTTGTTTTATGTTTTCTATCTCTTTGTGACATTCCTCTATCTGTACCTACATTCTTCTCTATGTCGTGCATCTCTTTTTCTTTTTACCTTTTTCATTTTTCTTGTGTTTTCCTTTTGGGGATGACATAAGGCATCGAGACAATCATGTCTCCTTCATGTTGACCCAAAAGGATTTCTTTTTATTTTTCCTTTTTATTACATCTTTATCTTTTTATTTTGTTTTCCTTTTGGGGATGATGCAAGGCGTTGAGACATTCATGTGTCTTCCATGTTGACCCAAAATTTTTCCTTTGTTTTCACTCTCTTTGTGTCATTCTTCTAGTTCTTTGTGTATTTGGGAAATGATAATAGTTTCAAGCTCGCTAATAACATTGTAGCAAAGAACATATTGACCCCAAATCCATAGATCCCTTACATGCTTGGTGTTTTCATTTTGGGGGCAACCCCTCTCTTCTTTTATTCTCTCGCATGATGTAGCCTTACTTGGAAACATATGACTTGGCATGGGGCTTTCCAAGTTGGCTCTCATGTCTTTTTTCTTGTTTGCATTCTTCATTTGCTACTTTAAAGTAATTGCTCACATCATGGTGTTTAGCAATTTCTTTAAAGTGGGGGCATACATTGAAATTATTCTTGTGAATTTTCCTTTTCATGGTTCTCAGTGCAACCTTCTTACTTCATACGATGCATTTTTTGCTTTTTGGATGACATTGGGTGTGATTTCCTTTAGGAGCATGATCTCTCTTAGCATATTGCATTCCTCTTAGTGGCTTGATGTGACACACTGCATCCCCTAAGTTGCAAATTTTCTATTCTTTTATTGGTCCTCTCTTGGAGAAATTAGGCAAAATGTTACCTAAGTTAAAGACCTTGCATGAACTAAGCAAGACTCCTAGTTTACATTTTTCATTTGTTCTTATATGGCGACCTTGCATAATATAGCTTCCATGCATGTGGTGACATCTTGTTTTTTCATGAGCTCCAACCATACAAAGTTTTGCTTGTCTCATGAAGCTCGAAAGTCATTTTTGTGTGGCACCTTATCAAAGTTATTAGGAGGTATAAATTTGGTATGGTTGAGTGGGAAGCCCAATCCGAGGCATGACTTTCCCCATAACCACTTGCGTGTGTGAGTGCATACCAGCTATGAGTGTATGTGTCTCACCCTTTAAGACTTCTCACCTGTGGACAGCCAAAAGTTTCGTCACCTCATAGTGAGAAAGCATTTTTCATACAAACATCTTACATCTGATCCACATTGTGTTGGAAAAAATAGTTAAAGCTTGATCTGGATCTCTTTTATCTTTTGACTTTTTCTCTTTTTCATCCTTGGCAGTGTATGCTTGCGCTTTTTTGTTGCTCTTTATATCATTCCCACGTTTGTTCCTTTGTGCTCATGTTGATTTTTCTTGGGATCTTGATCTTGGGGGCTTGATCACCCCGCTTGATCGTTGTCTCATCTTGCTAGCATTGGTACATGGGAACCCATCTTGGTGTGTGTTTATCTACTTTAGTGTGAGTTTGAAGCAAGGTAATCCTCTCACTAAAGTGGGGGCTAAATGTGACCACCAAAAAAGTAACCGTTCTATTTTTTTGGTTTATCCGGGCCCTCCTTGTGACTTTGGCTTAATGTTTCCTTGATTTAATGTTGTAATGTGGATGACACATTAATATTAGGTCTTGGGACCTTGTGAACTAATGCATTTCAATGGTGTCTTGCAAAAGTGTTGTGAAGTGTTGTAACACACTTTCACACTTTTCTAGGGTTTTATCAAGTGGCTAAGAATAATTCTAATCATAATTAATCTTAACCTTTCCTTATTTGGAGTGTTGTAAAGTGTTGTAACACACTTTCACATTCCTCTAGGCTTGTCATTAATAATTGGGATTTCTTATGCTTTAATTGGCACTATTTTTCATCCACAAGCCTCATTTATTGCATCTTTTTGAGAATAATCCCGATACCAATCAATAACCAATCACAATTCAGGTGTTCTTGGCTTGTGTGGCACAAATTTAGTGTTTAGGACTCATTTTCCACCTTGGGAAAATGAGTCCCACCTAGGTCTTTTTGGCCATGATGCAGGTTTCACACATTTCTAGACACTTTTCATTTTTGGTCCCATACATTATGTGTGATGGGACTAATTCACCACCTTGGGAAAATGAGTCCTGTGTGACCAAAATTCAAATTTAAATCAATTTTTTGGCTAGATTTTATTCTCCTAGATCTGATGTTGGCTTGTAGTGTTGTAATTTTGAGAATTCTTGCATAATTGAGTATAAATACAAGGTTCTTTCTCTGATTTTCACCCCAAACATTCAAGTATTCATAACTTAGAATTCACAAGAGATGATTAAGCATTCAAGCATTCACAAGAGCATTCAAGGAATTTCAAGGGAAGATTATCAAGCATTCAAGAGCATTCTTCAAGTGTTAATCATCATGTCAAATATTGCTTGCATCATGTTATTTTAGAGTTAACAATTGTGGTTTAGGGTTTGTGATTCGAGCAAGTGCTTCATTCAAAGATCCATCAACATCAAGAAAGATTCCAAGTCTACATCGATTGGAGTCATTATTTACATGTTTGGAGCACATAATTGTAATGGTTTGGAGAGTTGCAATATTCTCTTTTGTTCATTCATCATTCTCCCTTCATATTTTCTTTCATTTCAAGGTTTAATTACCGACAAGGGGTTTGACCAAGGAAAACCCCTATTCTCTAACCCCACAACATTCTTACCTCTTATTGTGTGTGATTTGCAGGGTTAGGTTGTAGATTTTTCAAGAAGTCAAGTTGAAGAAAAGTTGTCATCCAACCTTGGAAGAGATTAGAGAAGGTTTATAGGTGGCAATTTATAGATTCGGATCCGAAAACTAGTCCAAAAGAGTAGAGCGGACTGATAGACAAAGAATCCAATTCAAAACTTTCGAAAAAGTAGAAGTGGACTGATTTTCCACTATTGGTGAATGAGTCCCACTATGCAGGCCTGATCAATTTTGTTACAGATTTGGATACCCTTTTGGCTAAAACCTGTTTCTACACATTTTCCCAGAAACTAGACTGATTCACCCAGCTTGGTGAATGAGTCAAAATCAACATAAACAATATATTTTTTAGTGACGTAGACCTTCATTCTACCTTCTTCAGTCTCCCAAGTGTACACTTCCAGTTTCATAGCTTTTTACTGCATTTTGTTCATCTTTCTAGGTCATTTTGCATATCACATTGTGTTTTGCATTTCATTGTCTTTTCCAAGTTTACACTTGGTGGTGAACCCCTCATTGCATATCATTCAACCTCTAGGACAACCCTATTACAAGATCTCAATATCCTTTGCATTAAAATCTCTAGGATTATCCTTGAGTGGAACCCCTTGGTAGGTGGGTGTGAATACATACCATTCCCCCACCCGAATTACCTTTTTAAGTGGTTCCATCTTGGTGGTTCCAATTATTACAACACTTTTATGAATCAAGCTTAAATTTGCGAGACATCAAGAGGAATGAAGGAAATTATGCTCAAGGATCTATTATGATACAACCATGAAGATGTATTGAGTTATCCTATACATGCTAGTTACATCAATCTATTCTATTTTCAAAGCTAATGTTTTGTAGGTCTATCAAGCAATAAAGGCATCCATCAATCACTTTTGTGGAAACTTTTGTGACATCACTTCATCATGTATTTCACATCAAGGTAACATTGTCATTTATCGTTTATTATTTTAGTCAATTATTGTTGTTTTGGCCTTTGCCCGACCTAAGGCATGCCCTCTTGGTCATCACCAATTGATGTACATGGAGGTAGAAATACCAAAACGGGGTTTGAATCAGGAAAGCCCTTATATAGCACAACCTTTCCTCCTCTTTTCATGTGTGCAAGTGAGATCTAGGAGTTTCAACAGGAGACAACTATAGAAGACAAAGTGCAAACCTCAATCCACATCTCAGAACTTTCAAATCTAGAAAAGTAGGAGTTCAATCTAGGGAACATCACACCCTAGACTAGGCAATTTAGGCTCAAATTCATAGTGCATATTCTTCTTTGTATCTTAGTCTCAGATCTAAATTTTTTATGTAACTTTTTGTTTTAGTTATGTGATAAATTACATTTTCAGATCTAGGGTAATATGTCAAATTGGCTTGTTAAAAAAAAAATCAAATTTATCATCCTTGTAACTCAAATCAACACAAACCCTATGAGGTTGGATCTCCTTTGTGGTAGAAATTCAATCATAAAAACCCTAGTTGGTTTATGTTTAAATTTTGAGTCAAGTGAAAAGGAGATAATCATAGTTATCCTAATTGCATCTAGGATCTCTTTTCCTACTCAAATTTTTGGTGAACCATACGTATCCTACACTTGCAATTTTATGATTTTCACTAGCATAATCTCTAAAAAGTAATTCAAAATCTAAATTATATGAGGGTCTTGTTGATATTATGCATTTATTTTATTTTCAAAACTATGCATTTGCATTTGTTGTCCATTGTACATTAATGGAAAAATTACAAATCATTTGAAGTAAATTGCATAATTCCAAACCTGATTTTTGTTCATTTATGGCTTAGGTCTAAGTTATTTTAATTGAAAAATTTAATTGCAATATGCATGCATATTTTAGTGAAAAATATTGAAAAAGTGAAAAAAATTGTATAGTATTTTCATTTCAAAAGATCAAAAAGAATGGTTTTTCTCTATTTTTTCAAAAAATCAATCAATTACAATGTTTTAATTTATGAAAATTGTCAATTAAACATATTCAATTGCACGCATGTATATGAATCATATAGAAAAAATAGGTTTTGTGCATTTCTAGAACTTTGTTTACTTCCAAACCTAAACCTCTGCAACCTCACACCATTAAACACTGTTGATGGGTTCCAAATCATAAATTTTCTAAAAATACCTGTCTAGTCTAGGGTGCATAGTGCCCTTGTCCATCCAGCTTGGGCGAAAATTTTCTATGACTTGTTCTGGAAGTCCATTCTAAAAATTGTATAATTTTGCTATGCATTACCAATTTTCCCTAATTTACCCAATTCATTGCAATACCCTCTAAAAAAGGACAATAACACGATGATTTCTTTTCAAAAGTCTTGTTTTAATATAGAAAAATATGGCTTATCTAAAAAAAAATTGGGGTGCTACCCCAAACCCCATTCCATGTCGTCAAAAGGGATACACGTTAGACTTCAGCCAAGAAATATTTTTTCTACCTATGAGAACATTGTGAAGGAACATAATTAATTCATTGATACATTTATTAAGATCACTTTACCTAATATTCATTCTTCTCCCAAAATATCCCCTATGTGTGAGGGTAGTTTGGTGCAAGAGGATGCAATCACTGACAATCATGTTAGTTCTTCTCCAAATATCTATCTTCTCCTACTTGTGAGGATATCTTGGTGCAACAGGATCCAATCATTGAGAATCATGTTTATTTCTCTCCCAATACCTCACCTATTTGGGAAGATATTATTGCACAAGAGGATGAAATCATTGATACATTTTCAAATGATAGTAAGGTGACTTGCGTAGATGAAGATTAAAAATTAACATTAGGTCCTCCATTGATATAATACTAACAAGCTGAAATTATGAACCCATATTTTATTATTGGACCTCCTAAAAAACGTTTCATTATAGTACCTCCTAAACCTCTTCGCCATATCCTAAAATTTACAAAACAACTCACTAGTAATCATGTGCAACAAGATGTGTTGAAGCAACAAGTTATCACATAATTTCTCACACATATAACACTAGAAATAATAAACAACCAAAATAAACAACATCCATTCCATTAACTCAACCATACCTTCCACTCCAACCTAGCCTTCCTCAATGTAGTGGTGAATAATATGATCTTTTTGAGAAACTTTGTAATACTCTAGCCAATATCTCCCTTTTAGATTTGATTCAAACATCACCTACATATCATAGGATGCTCCAAGAGGCTTTGCAAAATATTTATATCTCACCTTCTATCAAACTGAATGAGGTAGAAACCTTGTTTGATTGTATATATGAAATAAATTTGGATATTGCATTCCCTCAACATGGATTACCTCCACTTAAGGTCCAAAACAAACACGAGGCTCTAATGATAATGGTATTCATTAATAAAATAGGGATTAAGCATACTTTTATCGAGAATGGATCAAGGCTTAATGTTTGTAGCATTTATGTTCTAGATAAACTTGGTGTGGATAAGTGTTCAGTAAAAAAAGCGATCCTAGATCCAATTAGATTAACTAGGATTATCTCCTTTTCACTTGAATCAAAATTAGACATATCAACTAGGTTTTGATGATTAGATTGCTACCCCAAGGGAGAGCTAACCTCCTAGGATTTATGTTTTTTTTGTGTTGTGAGGATGATAAATCTGATTTGTTTTCACAATCTTGTTTGACATACAACCCTAAATTTGAAAATGTAATTTATCAGATAGATGAAAATGAAAATTAAAAAATGACTTCAGATCTAAGATTGAGACACATAGAAGAACCTACACTATAAATTTGAGCTTGATTTGTATGGATTAATGTACCCTCAAATGGTTTAGTTCTTTTTCAAATTTGAAAGTTCAAGCCTCAGGTCACCATTCTATATCTTTTTTCTTTTAGATTTTTTTGTCAAAATTTTGTCTATTAGTGAGAAAAAGTAGATTCTATGACTTGTCAACTTGTAGGGTTTTGATGCATGAATGAATAAATAGTCTTTAATCTTCTTCCAACTCATTTCAGATTTGTAACCTGCACACACAAAAGGAGATGAAGGGTTGTGCCGTATAGGGGCTTTCCTAAGTCAAATCTTGTGTTGGTATTTCTACCTCTACAATAGCAAATTATGATGAAATAGAGCACATATTTGGTTAGATGGAGGTTAATTGATAAATAAGTATTGAATTAACAACCTTGTTGCAACTCACCACTCAAATTTGATCTCCTTAATGGACTAAATTCACACTCATCACATAACATATGACATGATTCTTGAATGATGAAATGATACAATTGTCTTGATAATTCTACTCTTGACTTCTCAATTATGCTTCTCCAAATTGCTAGGACTCTTGTTAGGATTAAAATGGTGAAGATAATTTATATTTATATGCAATTCTTCTAATTTCCTAAAAATCAAATGTTGATAGCTGGCAATTGAAGTTGAAAATTCAAATAATAAATTACTGACATCGACATATTCAAATTTGGAGCCAAAAGAGTTGGTCTATGAAATACTATGCCCTAGACTCTAGTACTACTTTTTCAAAATCAAAAGTGTCAAGAGAAAAATATTGAATGCATAATTTCATTTCCCATATTCTATTTTCTAAAAGTAGTCATAAAATGGGAAATTAAATGCATAATTAGGTCCTATAACATAAGGAGGGAGCTAAATCTAATATGAAATTATCAAGGGTGACAATTTACAGTGCTACATGTAGCCCGCACTTTAGTGAGAGTATGAAATTACACTCAGAATCACACTAAAGTAAGAATATGTCAACAGGGGTTCAAAGAGATATAGAGAAAGGGATAAGGAGGGAGAAACATGGAGTGTATGTGTGTGAGTGAGTGAGTGAGTGAGATAGTGAGGTAGAGATTGAGAGGGAGGAAAAGAGAGGGAGAGAAATAGAGAGGATAGAAGAGTAGAGAGATATAAGAGAGAGTGATAGAGAGAGGGAGAGATGGAGGGATAGAAAGATATAGGAAGTTATATATAGAGAGAGATAGATAAAGGGAGATATATATAGAGAGAGATAGATAAAGGGAGATATATATAGAGAGAGAGGTTAGGAGAGGTATATATGGGGATATATATATATATATATATAAAGAGAGACATGAGAAGAGAAAGAGAGAGAGATCTTTATATATCAGTCTCCCTCTCTATCTCTATCTTTCTCATCATCTCTCATTATCTCTTTTCCTCCTTCTCCCTTATTTATCTCTATATTTGTCTCCCCTTCTATCTTCCTCTATATAACTTCCTCTCTTTTTCTCTCTCTTTTCCTTTTTCCCTCTCCTTATCTATCTCTCTCTCTTACTCTCTTTTCTATCCCTATCTATCTCCCCTTCTCTCTCCCTCTTTCCCACTTTATCTCTTTACCTCTCCCCTATATATATATCTTTGTCTCCTATTTCTCTTTATCTCCCTATCTCTCTATCTCCCTCTCTATTTTACCTATTGGCATACCCCTTTAGTGGTGTTTTTTGTAATGCCCCTTGAGGCATGGTTATCAATTCATCGCCTATGAGGTTGAGAATTTTTTCATCCCCTTGGATGTTAAATTTTATGCACCCCCTAAGGTGAGTTTTATTTGTCCCCTTGGACATTAAAATTTTATGCACCCTCTGAGGTGAGTTTTGTTCATCCCCTTGGATGTTAAAATTTATGCGCTCCCTGAAGCATGGTTTGCATAGTCCTAGATTAATGGATTTTTTTGGTCTATCAATTGAGAGAAATTTTAACATGGCCACCTAGCATAACACAACTTTCTTGATAGTGGAGCCATATGTTTCATGAGTGTCTTAGCATAATGCAGCTTGCTAGCATTATGGAACCCATCATATTGCATGGACACCTAGCATAATGCATCTTGCTAGCCAGTAGATCCATGTGGCTCATGAGCAATTGAACATACGTGTGAGGGTGTCATTTTATTTATATAGCACATTCAATGGATAGCGTTTGATATTTGAGACAAATTTAAGACTTAGGTCTCTTTGCCTTACCGAATCAAATCCTTTTAGTACTAACCATGTGTTCATGTTTGTTTTTATTTTCTTATGTTTGTATCATGTTGCATTATGCTTATGTTATGTTCATATTGTGTTGTGTTTCAAACTATGTTGTGTTATTGTCATGCATTTTTTGTGTTGTCATGCTACATTACATTATATACATGCGTCTTCCCTTATCTTTTTCTTGTCTAGACATAGGATCTTGATCTTGGGGGCTTGCACACTCTCCCTAGATTAATTGTTATCCTATCTATTCAATATTTGGACAATCAAACCCCTCTTGATATATTTCTACTTTGGTGTGAGTTTGTGCATAAGTTCATGCTCTCACTAAAGTGGGGGCTAAATGTAGCATCATAAATTGTCACCCTTAATAATTTCACACTATTTTTCTCCCCCCTAAGTGATTGGACCTAATTGTGCCCCTAATGCCCTAAATTATGCATTCCATGACTCATCTTAATAGTTACCAAGAAATTAAATGTGAAACACCCAAGCATGCATTTAATATTTTGATCCTAGAACTTTGGATCCAGAAGATTGAGGGATCTAGACTAGGGCATCCTTGCACCCTAGTCCCCTTTATGTGGTCGCAAAATTCAAAGTGTTGGTGATAGTATTTTAATATTTGAAATCAAATTATGATTCTCGATCATCGACATTTACTTTTTGGGAACTTAGAGAAATTTCATATAAATACCTAGTCATTTTCCCTATTTGAGATCATTTAGCAATAAGTGAGCAAGAATTAGAAGTAAGATCATTCTCAAGCAACTGCTATCAATTCAAGAACATTTAAGAGATGAAATATTGTAGCATTTCATCATCAAATAATCATGTCAAGTTTTATGTGAGTTTGTTCATGTTTATGCATACATTTTTCTTGTAGGGACTAACACTTGTAGGTCTTCAAAGAAATACAAGCCAAATTGCAATCAAGCCTTGAGGAGACTTACATGACTTAAGTCCTTCAAGAAAATCATATTTGAGTGGTGAGTTGCACTCTATCATCGATTCATTTCATTTATCATTTTTCCTCTATCCCTAAAGAGGATAAGCTCTCTTTATCATCAATTATTCCATTGTGGAGGTGGAAACACCAACAAGGGGTTTGACTAAGGAAATCCCCTATATGAAACAACCCTTCCTCTCCTTTTGAATGTACAAAGTACATATCTAAAGATGATTGAAGGAATATTTGAAGGCAATTCAATCAATAGACAACTTGACAAGATACGTGAACTATAAAGAAAATAGAGGGGGGAGATTCCCACTTATTTTTCTTAGGTCATTCAATTATGTCCTAGGATCCCAAATTGGATTGACTATCAACCCAAAGGGTGAGTCAATTCTCAATAGGGAAGACCTAGGAGAGGGTTCTTTAAACTTAGATTTGTTCACCTCCAAGCAAAATCTTGTAAAAGATAACCTAACATTCAACCTACAAAACCTAGTAACGCAAGCTAAATGAAGGAAGAAAATGATGAAATTAAGCAACAAGGAGTTATGATGTATATACTTGGGAAGTCTATAAATGTGATGAGGATTCTAAAAATGTAAAGAAGCTAGAAAAATGTGCTAGGGAGGACTAAGAATCCCTTACTATCTTATTAGTCCCGCTACTATTTTTTGAGGCAAATACAAAATCTTTAGATGCTAGAATTGGATCTGAAAGAATCTTTGAAAAATTCCACTTGGAGGACTAAGACACCCTTGCTACCATCTTAGTCTAGATCTGTCTCTAAATGTGGTCTCAAGGTCTAAGGTCTGTATTTCCTTCTTTACTAAGTCTTCAGATCTAAACCTACAAATAACCTACAAAACAAAGGAAATTTGATTGATTTTTTATGGGGGTTTGAGGGCTTTGCCTTGGTCAAACCCCTTGTTTGGTAATTAAACCTTGATGAAAATGCATAGATTTGAAAATGGAAATGTGTGTGAGCCCTAATCTTAAGTGTTTCTAATATTATGCAAGCTAGAACATGGAGAAACCCTATTCAAATGTGTTAGAATAGAATTCCTAAAATGGAAATGAAGGTGAATTACAAAGGAGACCTATAATCACCCTAGTAAGCCATAAACATGAAATATACCTTAGGCAGAAAATAGAACAACAATGGAAGATGGAATCACTCGAGAAACAAGTACTTAGGTTTGGAAGTATGGTTAGTTTCATCTCCAACCTAGAATCTCTCATGATCCTCCATAGGCACCCATCAATAGTCTTTGGCAATAATAGATCTTGACTTGAAAATAGACTTGAAAAACCTGCAGAAACACAATAGAAGGCTACTCCAAGACTTCAATTCCTTGCTTCTTGAAACTCTCCTTCAAAATTGCTTCAACTTAACTTCCTCTTCTTACTTGCTTGGGTGAAAATGGGGTGTGAATCTTACTCTTATAGGCATTCCTACCTAATAACCCAGTTATTAGGTCCCAAATGCTGACAAAATGCTAATTTGAATCAAAGATTTTCATTTCTCGCTCTTAATTCCCAAAAATAAGCCCTCAGGACTAAGACACCCTACGTGGTGTCTTATTCCCACTAAGGGGGACTAAGATGCCACCAAGGGTGTCTTGGTCCCACCAGGCTTATTTTTCACTTTTGAAAGGTGGGTTACTAAGATTAAAGGTTTTTAATGGATTTTGGTTGGGTGTATAGTTGAAATATGCCTTGGGATGCACATAAAGGGGGTGTTAGGGGCCCATAATAAGTGACCTAAAGGGAATTTAATGAAAGGAGTGCTAAAATAGGTCCAAATTAAGTATGAAAATGCAAAGGTATGCATTTTTCTACACTACATTTAGCCCCCACTTTAACACCCATATGATACTACGTGCATATGCAAGCTAAAGTACTTCAAAAAGTAACTTTATAAAAGGATACTCACAATGTAGTTACCTACAAAACCACAATGTTAGGAACTACATCCTGCATCACATATTTGTTATTAGCTCAAACATAATCCTCTTATCTAACTTGCCTAGCAAATTAAGCTCGAGGGTAAATGTATGCCTCCCTTGAATTTGCTTTCTTTGCGGAGGTGGAATCAAGGTAGCAATCCAACCACATCAAACTCCACAGGTCTATCATAGGGAATTTCCAAGTACCATGCCACCTAATGATAGATTTTTTATGAGAATGGGAGTAGAACTACAATTCCAACACAACAAACTACATTGAAAGTGGAGTTTGCTAAGTTTAAATAATTTTTTATTTTTATTTTTTTTAACAAAAAGTGACCTAAAGGTGCATGAATATAAAGATAAAAGAGAAGGTAATTCATATTCATTTTATCTTTTACCTTTTTGCAGAGTGAGTTTGGAGTAGAGTGAGCCATCATGCTGAATAGACACCCATCCACTCATCCATGAGTTGAGCTTCTATGGGAGGCAGTCGCACGGGAGGAGCTACAACCTACTGTGAATGGATCTTGCCTTCTTTGTACTTTGATTTAGTCAAATTTTTATGATTTTATGAAATTTTTAGATGAATTTAGAGTCTAGGGAGGGTTTTTCTTTTATTTTTTTCGATTGTTGCAAAGTGTCCGAATTAAGGAATAAAGTGTCTAGAACCATTAATTATGATATCCTAGAGAAACTTTAGCACACTTTTTGACCATTAAAGCACAAATTTATGATTTTAAGACGTTTTAAATGATATTTTTCTTCTTTTCTATTCCAAACTGAACCTCGATCGCTCCAACACTTGGGCAGCCAAATATTTAGTCATCTACGAGAGTTAGTTGATCAACTACCCGAGAAGGATGTGCAAATCCTCTAGGAGACGAGCCTCTACTGGGCCTATCTCTCCCTAGCGATGAGATATCATGACACCATGTTGATGGCGCTAGTAGAGAGATGGGATGTGGACACCTACACATTTCATCTACCTATAGGAGAGATGACTATCACTTTGGAGGATTTGCATCACATATTGTTGGTGCCCATTTGAGGAGAGAGGATTTTTCTAGCACAGGGAAGGAGCTTTGAGGAGATGTGGCCTGACATTGAGTATTGCCTAGGAAAACTAGTTCATTGTAGGATCATAGGACTGCGCATTGAACTTGTATAGATTCTACATGCACATTCATCACTCATCAGATGCATCATGATTTTCACAGTAGTGTTTTGTCAAAAATGGATCTTCTATGGTTTTGGACATAGAACATCACTTTTCTCCAACCAACATTTAAGGATGCCCTTGAGATCTCAACCCAAGAGTGGAATAAAGGTAAAATATCTACTAAGGGACTGTCCTAGGGTATGAATTAGATTAGAAGAGGGGTTCACCACCAAGCTAGGGCTTGGAAAAATGTATGACATGCAAGATGAAATGCAAAACCTAGTTTGATGCAATGCTTCACTAAATGACCTAGAAATGCAAATGAAACAAAACAAAAAGCTATTAAACTGAAAGTGTGCATGTGGAAACTTGCTAGAGATGGAATGGAGCTTTGAAATCCTGAAAATATTATTTTTTAAGCCTAGTGGGACTCATTCACCATTCTGGGTGAATGAGTCCTAGATCTGGGTCTTTGCACATGATCAAGTTTCGGCCAAATGGGTTTCCAAATATGCAAAGATCTCTGAAAAACACAAAAGTGGGACTCATTCACCACTCTTGGTGAATGAGTCCAATTTGGATTTTTTGGAAATTTAAAGTCTGGATCTGCTCTTCTTAGTTTGGTTAATTTGTTCCTCCAGGTTCCTGAATCTGAAACCCTAATTTTTGGGGTTGTAAGTGACTTTTTATGAAGATTTTGACCTTTCAAATGGGGAGACAATTCCAATAAGTTTGAAACCTAATATTCAATGATCTTGAAGTCTTCAAAGCACCTAGATATGCAATTACATAAAGAAAGAGAGAAAAAGTGTTGATTCTTAAGGAATAAGGGTTTGCCTTGGTCAAACCCCTTGTAGGTAATTAAACCAAATGATGAAACAATAAAACAAGGACATGAAACATAAAACATGAACAATGATACCTTGAATGATGTCTTGTAGATGGTGCTTTGTAAATCTATAACTCAACATGAAATGGCCATGAAGGATGTAGATCTTGATCTTTGACAATAAGAATAAAACAATGCTTGGTATTGGATCTTCAATGCTACATCACAACACTAGCTCACTAACATGCTTGATGCTTGATATGATTGACATGATGATAGATCTTGACTTGCTACAACAATTGATCAAGAATTATGCCCTTGAATTCCTTAGAAATGATCTTGAATTCTTAACCCTTTGAGTGCTTGACTTGATAATATGAATGCATGATGTTGCTTGGATTGCTTAGATAAAATAATGATTTAAGAGCTTGTTTATATAGGAAATCCACCTAATAACCCACATATTTGATCCCAAAGGCCGACATAGGAGAAATTTGAATTAAAAACCCACTTTCCCTGCTCAAAGCCTTAAAAATAGGCCAAATGGGACTCATTCACCCAAGGTGGCGAATGGGTCCCACAGGGGCTATTTTTCATGATAAGTTGTTGGGGAGTGAAGAATTTAAGATTTTATGTCAATATTATCAGGTTTTAATGATGATATTAAGGTCATAAATGCAATAGGGCCCAAAATCCAATTTGAAACTATAAATAAATACACTTTACAACACTAAATTAAGGAAAATTTGGGTTTATTTAGCTCAGAAGGGCCCTAAATCCCATGTAAATGTGTAAAAAACATTACACCACTAGATTAGGTCCACTTGATTTGTAAGCCTCCCAAATTTAATGTGAATATGTAAATAAATACATTTTACAACATTAAATTAGGGAAAAGTTGAGTTAATTTAGCTTAAAGAGGGCCCAAGACCTAATGTGGATGTGTAAAACACCTCACAGCACTAGACCAAGGTGACATTAAGTCCAATTTTATCATTAATTATTCCCAAATCAAGCAAGGAAATGCATACATTTTTGGTGGTCACAAGTAGCACTGGTACTAGTCCTTGGTGGTTGTGGAGCACATCTAGAGGGGGGTTGGTGCACACGATCTGAGACATAGAGCACTACGATGTCATTTTTGCATGGGGTCAGAGCATACTAGCACACTTGTATTATGACTTGGGTCAATTTACTTATGGAGAGATGCAAAACATGCTATACTATAGTTTACTACAAACCTAGTGCCTGGAGCACATGACCTATACTAGACTTAGAGGATTCCTGATTGCCATCGTGGTGGATACCGCGGGCCATTCAGTTACCCACTTAAACAAGTGTGGAAACATGGTGATGTATTATTCTGGAGGGTCAGATTTGATAGGCTAAGGGAGGAGGATATTGTATGGAAACCTTATTGATGGAGCTATTCTAGATAGACACTATAGGATATATGAGATGATGCAGAGGGATAGACTTTTGCTGGGATGATGTGATCATGTAGTGGGACCCTTCTACTATGATTGTTTCATGAGATAGTTCAGGAATGTACAAAGATGACCGGTGTTATGGTCTTCATATAGATGATCAGTATAGAGCACCCGCAGACCTAGGGACCTTAAACAACTAACAATAGATGATTTTGTTTAGAGTGATGCAAAGGAGGAGGATACAGACGTGCCCCTAGTCTCCAACGCTGACATGACATAGGAGTATGATGAGTCGTGGGAGGTGATTCAACTAGGAGCTATCTTTCCTATGGGATATCTTATGGGGTTTGTAGGACCTTTACCAGATCAAGGAGAGGAGGATAGAGAGTTAGGTAGGAGGGTGGATCTAGTAAATATATTTCCAGATGGGGATGAGGAATCAAAGGAGGATAGGGACTATGAGGGGGAGGAGGATGATGATGAGATAAAGGATGATGAGGAGACAGAGGATGGGAAGAGCCAACCTATGACTAAGGACAATGAAAAAGGTGAAGCTAGTCCTCCTAGACCTAAGTGGAGAGATACAATTCCCACATGAGTTACAAGGTCACAATTTGCACGTGCCAATTTCTGAGAGCACGAGGAGAGAAACAGGGCATTTGAGATTCCTACTAATCATGCTACAGACCCAGGTGATGATATTTATTATTATGCTTTGTGATTTTATGTATATCATGCTCATGTATATGTATATGCTGATGATGTCTACTAATTACACTTATGATCTCTATCTCGCAGGCCCTGTGGTGGATCCTAAGGACCTTTTTCGATGTGTGGCTATTGAGATAGTGCCACCCATTCCTACAGATGAGGCTACTACCATAGAGTACATGCCCCTATAGTTTGTGGTGCAGTTCATGGACCTGTTTGAGCCTTATGTGAGGCTCAAGGGAGAATTTGATAGTGTATGCAAGCATGTTGACCAAGCTGAGGTTCGAGTATTAGCACTAGAGGTGGAGTTAGAGGAGGCTTGAGTAGCTCAAATATTTGAGAGAGAGGCTATCTTATAGTTAGAGGTTGAGAAGATACAAAGAGAGAATGCTAGAATCCAGGCTGATAGAGATTGTGCAAAGCGAGAGCGTGTGGAAGCACTGATACGCGAGGCACTACAAACTATGTAGGAGATTTCTACCATGATTAGATCCTGATCACACACTATCATATCTTGACGAGTGTGAACACTAGATCCAGAGCGATCTAGTAGTCATAGGCCATAGTGGCATTATAGTATTTGATGAGATGTATTAAAACTTTTGATATATATAAATATGAGCATGTTTGGAGTTTATTTTTAAATATGTTAGATGGTAATGTGGTTTATTAAATAATCTTTGTTAGAATATTCAATAAATATCTCCATGATCTAACATGTATTTCTTAAGATTTCTTGAATTTATGATGTAGTATGTTATGCTAAATTAAATGCATTGATGATTTAATTATAGAATATTAAATGCAAATAAGGATTCAACCTAACATAACATACACCAGAAGGTCTGAATAGCATGATACCTAAAGTAAGAATACATAACAACCTTGGACCCACTACTCCTCCATTCAAGACACAAAAAATTAGGTGTTAGGAATGAAGCAAATGCGAGAGACAATGACATACTATCCATTAACTCTAATAATTTTGCTGTAAAAAATCACACTATTCAAAAAGGCTAGGGCTAATATCAACGCAAATGCATGACATTGATAGGTTCCCGAAGAGGTGTACCATCCATTTCGAATAGTAGGTATGCTCGAGACCCATATCTTTCTTCAACTATATAAGGTCCTACCCAATTAGGGCTAAACTTTCCTTTTTCTATCGAGTTGGCATTAACATTTTTTTGATTCTCATATAGCACCAAATCACCTTTGTTAAATGAACAAGGGATGACATGGTCATTATAAATTCATTGCATTTTCTTATGGTAAGCTTGAAGATGTTTGAGGGCATTGATGTGCCTTTCATCGAGCATTTCAAGTTGGTGTAATCATTGTACCCTATAAGTGTTTTCATCAATTATCCCTTGAAGAGTGATTCTTAAGGAGGGAATCTCTAACTCCAGGGGCATAATTGCCTCAACACCATAAACAAGGTTGTAAGGTGTGTTTCTTGTTAAAGTTCTGATACTAGTATGATAAGCCTATAACACATATATTAATTGCGTGTGCCAGTATTTATTATGTTTGTTGATTGTTTTTCTTAGAATTTGTTCAAGATTTTTATTAGTTGACTCAACTTGTCCATTAGATTGTGGGTAATAAAGTGTTGAAAATCGATGTTGTATATTAAATGTTTCCAAGAACTTCTTCACATCATTATTCTTAAATGGTGTCCCATTGTCTGAAACTAACATGGAAGGAAGTTCAAATCGAGCAATAATGTTTTCCAATATGAAATGGCATATTACATTGACCGTTGTTGATCGAAGAGGAGTATCTTCTACCCATTTCGTGAAATAATCATCATCGTGATTATAAATGTATGTCTAGCAGATGAAGGTGGAGATATTTTTCTAATAATATCCAAACCCCATACTAAGAATGGCCAAATAGGAACTTGTGCACGAAGCTTGGAGGTAGGATCGTGAATTAAATTTTTATGCTCTTGACATTTATGACATTTCTTAGCATATTCAAAGGAATATCTTTCCATATTTCTCCAATAATATCCCATGTGAATTAGATTTTGAACTAATGATCTTCCTCAAAAATGACCCCCACAAGCACCCACATGAGCTTCTTCAAGTGCTATAGGGATTTCAGATTGTTTAAGAAACTTAAGTAAAAGGCCATCAAAGGACCTTTTATATAAGGAGTGTTCTTATTTTTTGGCTCAAGAAAGGTACCGTCTTTCAAATAATTGAATATCGTATCATACTATTCACTTGTCTTCAATTGTTGTTGTTAACACTTTTGTCAACTTTATCTTTGATAGATGGTTTCATAACTGTATGCACAATGAAGGTGAAGTCTGTTGAAGGATCTTGAGGGGATATAAGAGAAGCTGCACTCGCCATTGCATCTGCATAACAATTATCTTTTCAAGGGATGTTGTCAATGGTGAATGATTCAAACTTCTCTAACAAATTCATTATGAGATCCTTATATTTTGATAATTTTTTATGCTTTGTTTGATATGTTCCATTTATTTTTTTGATGAATAATTGTGAATAGCCAAATATCTTAATGTCTTTAGCGCCCATGACTAGAGTGGCACACAATCCAATAAGTTATGCTTTTTACTCAATAGTGTTGTTTGTACATGGGAATTTTAATCAATATGATAAGGGAATAGGCTCTTTTGTGAGTGGTTTTATTATAACCCCTGCTTCGGAGCCAGTTCTTCACTTAGATTCATCAAAATATGATTCCTATGTATTTTCTTTGATTATCAACACATTATCATCAGGGAAAGAATCATTGCCAAGTAATGCTAAAGGAGAAGGAGCATTAGCCAACTGGTCGGTCAAGGCTTGACCCTTAATTTCTTTTTATGAAATAAATTTAAGGTCAAACTTAGTTAACAACATTACCCACTTAGCTAAGTGTCTTGATAGGTCTATTGTAGTGAAAAGGTGTCTTAAAGGGTCAAATTTCATCATTACTTATGTTTCGGCATTCAATAAGTAATGTTGCAAATTATTGGTAGCGAATACAAGAGCCAAACACTATTTTTCTATTGTTGTGTATCGTTTATCATAATCAATCAATGTTTGACTAATGTAATAAACAAGATGTTCTTTACCCTTTTCATCTTGTTGAGCCAACAATGCTATAAGAGCATGGGATAATGCCAATGTATAAAGGATGAATGGTTTGTTTTGCATCGAAGGTTGTAAAACAGGTGGAGTGACAAGATAATCTTTCAAAATCTCAAAGGCATATTTACAATCTTTAGTCCAATAAAAATGTATGCCTTTCTTGAGGAGATGTGTAAATGGTAATATTCGATCTACTAAGGATGCTACGAAGTGATGAATGGCTTGAATTATTCCTTGTAAGGTGCGTAATTGAGAGATATTTATAGGAGGTGACATATTAACTGTAGCATCAATTTTCTTCGTGTCCAACTTGATGCCTCTGTGAGATATGATGAAGCCTAAATTTTTTCCACTATCTACACCAAAGACACACTTTTTTGGATTCAATCTCATGTTGTATTTTTGAATTTTCTCAAAAATCTTCCTAAGAACATTTACATTGTCTTGTCTTGTTAAAGATTTAGCTAGAATATCATCAAAATAATCTTCCAAAATCTTATGTATGTAATCATGAAATATCAGTGTCATATCTCATTGATATGTTGTGCCCACATTCTTCAATCCAAAAGGAATCATAACCCAACAAAATGTTCCCCAAATAGTTGTGAATGCTATTTTATACTAATCTTGAGGGTTGATGAAAATTTGATTGTATCCAAAAAATATGTCCATGAATGAAAACAAAGCATGTCTTGTAGTCGAATCTACTACCATGTCAATATTAGGAAGGGGAAAGTCATCTTTTAAAGATGCTTTATTCAAATCACAAAAATCCATACACATCCTAATATTATTATCATGTTTTGAGATTGCGACAATGTTTGAGATCCAAGGAGAATAATCTATAGGTCTTATGAAACTAGCCTCAAGGATTTTTTCAATTTCTTCCTTAACTAGCAAGGATATTTTGGGGTTCATTTTTTGAATCTTTTGTCTAACGGGCTTAGCATTTTCAACAAGGATTATATTGTGTGTTAAAATCTTAGGATCAATTCCCAACATATTCAAATAAGTCCAAGCGAAAATTTCAGGAAATTCATGAAGCAAAGTTGCAGTATCCTCTTGTTCTCCATTATCGAGGCATTTCCCAATCTTAATCACTTTCTCTTTATAATTGATTTCCATTGCTATATCCATGGTATCCCTTAAAGGGAGAGTGTTTGATCTCAAAAATTCAGGGTTGTACTCTTCATTATTCATGTATATCTCACCGTTCTCATGTTCATCTTTTTGTTTGGTGCTAATCATAGCACATGTAACCTTTTTATTTTGAGGAGTAGATGTTCTATCATAAACTCGTAGCATTTGTTTCAAGGCTTCATCATTTTCAATGTATTGGTTCAAAATCCATATCAAGCAATTCTAGATGCTTCAAGGTAAGATTGACTTTTGGTTTACACATAATAGTGTCAATGTTTAATGAAGGTCTCTTGTTTGCTTGTGTTATCTTAGGACAATATCCCAAACCATTTTTCATTTATTGTGTGTTAGGTTCCATAGGAACACTAATTCCTTGTTCTTTCTTTCCACATCCTTTTCCACTATAACCCAACTGTTGCATCGGTTCATAACCTCTCCCATAAAGTCTTTCCATTTATTTCGGGTTTGGTGATTGTTGATAATCTATCTCATCAAAGTTTGTTGTGTAACTTGTGTCTCCTTCAAGAGTAGATGAGGTAGATGCTTGTGATTTTTCTCCCGAGTTCTATGTTGGCATAACCATTGGTTGCTTTTATTTTGCATCCTCTTTTCTAGTGACTATATATTATCCCATAAATGAAGGTGTGAATTCTAAGGAACCCCAATCATCATTTGCTAATTTTGACATTGTTTCCATTTCTTGTGTTTCACCTTTCATAGGTTCTATTTTTTATGTTGGAATTGATTTTTGCAGAGGACTAGTGGTTCCTTTTTCAATTTCTACACAACTTTCAGGCTCGGGGTCCATTTTAATTTTGGTATATCTTGTTTTTATAGACATACTTCATGATACGATGAAGATTCGAAGGAACCACATGCATCTCATGAATCCATGGTCTTCCTAAAATAAGATTGTATGAAAGGTCGTGAGGCATAACATGAATAGGAGTTTGTAAGGTAGCCTTTTTTACTGTAATAGGTAAGGTAATCACACTGATTGGTTTCTTTCCTACATTGTTAAAATCCTCGAATTGATAAGGAATTAGGTTTCATTTTGAATTTATCCACTCCAAATTTATCTAAAAGGTTCACAATGCACACATTCAGAGCTAAGCCATTATCAACAAGGGTCCTTTTTATTCTTGTAGTGTTATATCTAGCTATTATCATGAATGCATCATATTTCTTTCTCATCTCCAAGGGAGGGAGCTCATGTTGGTGAAAATTAATGTCTACATTAATTGTATTCATTCCTTGTATTAGATTTGCCACATTGTTTACATTTGTACTAGGAGAAACCACACCTTGTTGTAAGGTTGTTTGAAGCATGGTGTGGTAACTAGGTGAATTTTTAATAAGATCCCATAAATAAATCTTAGCAGGAGTATTCTTAAGTTGTTCAACGAGATCATACTCCTTTCCACTATGTGATGGTAAACGACGAACACTCAGCAATATAGGATTAGGCAATGGTAACGAAATGAGATTAGGTTGAGGATGTCTATTATTTCTTGTGTTATATGTATGAGAAACAATATTATAACTCAATTGTTACGACACATTTTCTTTAGGTGCTTCAAGGATAAGAATAGGTTTGTTTGTAGGTTGAGGTTTGTTTGAAGGTGGATAAAGGATAAGTTGAGGTTCAATGACATTTACTTCACTTTTTTTAGGTTTGTTTGGACAAGCCTTAGTGGATGAACCTTGTGAGATGAAGTCCTCAAGGGATTCATCTAACATATCAAAGTCATCAAGTTACTAAAAGACTTGAGGGTTACGCTAACCTGGAAAAAGGATTTTAACATACTAATCATAAATGTGTGCTTATTTAATGGTTTTGGGTTTTGGGTTTTGGTTTTCTAATGGATGTAAAATGAAACCTATGTCTAACAAAATGAAAGTGGAATAATCTACTTTATCAAGCAATTGTAAACATGAACTATGGAAATGCATGAAACAATAAATTGAGAAAGTGAAACAAAAAAGTAACTACAACAAATAAAAGCACATAAAAACATTGTTTAACCCTGAAAAACTGTAACCTCTAACTCCATAGGGACTAGGACACCAAGAAGGGCATCTTGCTCCTCTTGATGAAATTTGAAGGTTCCAAAAACTGGAATAAACAACACACAACTCAGACAGGATTCTAAGCCAAAAACTATGAGAGGGACTAAGGCATCAGGAAGGGATTTTTAGTCCCAATAAAGGTGTTTTCTAGAAAAACAATAAAATTTGAGTTGTAAATAGTGTTCCTAGGTTTCCTACATAGGGACCTAGTGTTTAGAAACAAGAAACTATGTAAATGAATGACAGAAAACGTAACTAATGATAAGCAATTGGATGCAAAGTTGAATGCAATTTTTTTAAAATTTTAAATGCAATAAAAATATTCCTAAATGCAATTAGGATGAGTAGCAATGCACTTTTTAGTTTTTCAATGAGAAAACGATGCAAGAAAGCAAAAAATGCAACCTATATGCACTTTCACTAATGCAAATATGAGAAACCCTTGATGCACTTCCACTAATGTAAGAATTAATGCGACCTATATGTAGGACTTTAACGAACTCCAAATTAGAAAATGAATTCTCTAAAATGTTGGGTTCACCAAAATGAACCATATGAAAATGGGTGCTTTATAACCTAGGTCATAGAACACCACTATTCTCCAATTTTCATTCAAAGATGTCCTAGGATCCCAAATTGGATTGACTATCAACCCAAAAGGTGAGTCAATTTTCAATAGGGAAGACCTAGGAGAGGGTTCTTTAAACTTAGAGGGGTTCACCACCAAGCAAAATCTTGGAAAAGACAACCTAACATTCAACCTACAAAACCTAGTAATGCAAGCTAAATGAAGGATGCAAATGATGAAATTAAGCAACAGGGAGTTATGATGTATGTACCTGGGAAGTCTGGAAATGTGATGAGGATTTCAAAAATGCAAAGAAGTTTTCAAATTGTGCTAGGGAGGACTAAGATTCCCTTACTATCTTATTAGTCCCAGTGTTATTTTTTGGGGCAAATGCAGAATCTTTAGATGCCGAAACAAGATCTAAAAGAATCTCTACAAAATTCCATTTGGAGGACTAAGATGCCCTTGCTGCCATCTTAGTCTTGATCTGAATTTCTTAAACCTTTGAATGTGGTTTCAAGGTCCAAGGTCTGCACTTCCTTCTTTACTAAGTCTTTAGATTTGAACCTGCAAATAACTTGCAAAACAAAGAAAATTTAATTGATTGTTTATGGGGATTTACCTTGGTCAAACCCCTTGTTTGGTAATTAAACCTTGATGAAAATGCATAGATCTGAAAATGGAAATGTGTGTGAGCCCTAATCTTAAGTGTGTCTAAGATTATGCAAGCTAGAACATGGAGAAACCCTATTTAAATGTGTTAGAATAAAATTCTTAAAATGCAAACGAAGGTGAGTTACAAAGGAGATCTATAATCACCATAATAAGCCATAAACATGAAATATACCTTCCTTAGGCAAAAAATAGAACAATAATGGAATATGGAATCACTCAAGAAACAAGTCCTTAGGTTTGGAAGTATGGATAGTTGCATCTGCAATCTAGAATCTCTCATGATCCTCCATAGTCATCCATTATTAGTCTTTGGCAATAATAGATCTTGACTTGAAAAACTTGTAGAAACACAATAGACGACTGCTCCAAGACTTCAATTCCTTGCTTCTTGAAACTCTCCTTGAAACTTGCTTCTTCAACTTAGATTACTCTTCTTACTTGCTTGGGTAAAAATGGGGTGTGAATCTTACTTCTATATGCTTTCCTACCTAATAACCCAATTATTAGATCCCAAAGGCCGAAAAAATACTAACTTGAATCAAATATTTTCATTTCCTACTCTTAATTCTCAAAAATAAAGCCCTCAAGACTAAGACGCCCTAGGTGGTGTCTTGGTCCCACTAAGGGGGACTAAGATTCCGCCAAGGGCGTCATGGTCCCACTAGGCTTATTTTGCACTTTTGAAAGGTGGGTTACCAAGATTAAAGGTTGTTTATGGATTTTGGTCAGGTTTACAATTGAAATGTCACGGGATGCACCAAAGGGGGTCTTAGGGTCCCATAATAAGTGAACTAAAGGGAATTTAATGCAAGAGGTGCTAAAATAGGTCCAAATTAAGGTCAATAGACAAAGATCCAACAACAAAATCTAGAATCAAGAAGTTATAGACTAGGTACTTGAGGATTGTGAAAGAAAATTTTAGTTCCAGATACCTAGACTAGGGCATCCTTATGCCCTAGTTCACTTAAAAATAACTCAGATTTGAAATACAAGTACATAATACTCTACACTTTTTAGATTTGGTCTTAGAATTCGACTTTCAAATTCCAACTTTTCTTTATTTACATCAAAATAGTGTATTGGTATGGTTATTTAGTTGCATCATTACATCTCTTCAAAAAACAAATTTCCAAGGCATTAAAGAATCAGATCCAAGGTTGATCAACTCACCTTCAAGGTTGGAAGTCAATCTAATTTCCTTGCCAATTTGCATTCTAATGTTTTTTGAAAAAGGATTGATGTTAGTGATCTATGCATTAGACCTAGGATCCCCTTTTCAACTAAATATTTAACAATCTTAATTGCTTCCTTGATCATGTTAAGATTAAAATGATGAAAATAATTTGTATTTATTTGTGATTATTTTAACTTCCCAAATATCAAATGGTTAAAGATGATAATTGAAATTCAAAATTTAAATAATAAATTACTGACACCGACATATTAAAATTTGAAGCAAAAAATGTTCTAGTGCATAATGTTCCCTAGACTAGATTCCCACTTTTTTGAAATCAAAAGTGTCGAGGGAAAAATATTAAATGCATAATTTGATTTCTCATGTTTTATTTTCCAAGAAATTTTATAATATTGGCAATTAATGCATAATTAGGTCCAAGCACATAAGGGGGAGGTAAACCTAATGTGAAATTGTCAAGTGTGAATTTTTTTTGACATTACACTTCCAAAGTATCTAGAATAACCTAATGGATAATATCAATTCCTTATACTTTGGAAATGACAATAGTAGGCCATATTATCTAAAAATTAGGATAAAACAGGATTGGGGCATGTCAAGATATCACTAAGATTGAATGGGTAAAATCTCTCTTAAAAAAAAGTGTAAAAGGGAAACTGCCTAATAGCTGGCTAGAAAATTTTATGTATAGTCATATTATCATCAATATCTTCTAAGGCATTAGATATAATTTCCAATTCCCTTGGAGCATACATGTCAAAATTTTCCATTAACACCATCATTTTAATCATATGCTTCTTAGGACTCCAAGTATCAATAATACCTTGTAGCCTATTTTCTAATAAAATATGGGTAATATGGGTTGTTTTGACTTTGTCATAGCCATTCCATGTATCTTATAGAAGGCCCAAGATAAATGAAAATTTTGGAAATGAATCAAGAACATAAACATGACAACATGATCAAACCATCTCTTCCAAGGAGATCACATGCATCATAACATACATAAACATCCTAATCTCAAGAGAAAAAGTACCATGCCAAACTCTAAAATCGTATCAAGAGTAAACATCAAACCATCACTATCAAAAAATCCCACTGAAATTGTTGAGAAATTATGTCTCAACTTCCAACTTGGAGTCCTCATTTTCATGCCTTGGTGATTTTGTGTTGTTTACAAAGTTCTGCCGGAGGCGGAACCAGAATGGAACTTGGCCTTGTTCCGTTTGCCTAGTTTCAGGTTTCTGTTCCCTCTCCATCTCCAGCTCCGCTTCCCTTTGTTTGGACTCTTAGTTTCACTTCGCAGTTTCTGGTGGAGGTGGAACCGGGTTGGAACTTGGCATTGTTCCATTTGCCTTAGTTCTGGGTTTCTATTCTTGTTTCGTCTCTGACTCCGCTTCCTACTGTTTGTTCTTCTTGCTTCGTTTCACAGGTTCTGGCGGAGGTGGAACCAGTTTTGGAATTTGGCAATGTCTGTTTGCCAAGTTCCTGTTTCAGTTTCTGTTCTGACTCCTGCTTTTATGATCTGGTTCTTTTGGATGTTTGGATTCTCCTCGGGGTGTTTTCCTCCGCTTTGTCCAAGTTCTGGATTGTTGTTTCTTGTAGTTGGCGGAGGCAGAACTGGAATTGGTTTGTTTCCGGACCTTGGACCTTTTTGAAGTCCTGTTTTCTGTTCCTGTTCTGACTCCGACTCCGACTCTGACAGTGTTAGAATGACTTGGAAGTCTTGGACATGCTCCATGTCTATTTGACCATTTTGGTAGTTCTGTCAGCTATGATTGCGAATGGGTCTTGGACGCGTGGCACCTGTCTGAATAGTGATTGGACGGAAACCAAAATAGTTATTGTGGCAGTTGCATTGTCAACAAAGGGTGGAAAACTCAACCGTTTTGAGTAATGGCTTTGAATGCAAAGTCGGCTCATTGCAGGGAAATTTGTCAGAGCCGACCAGATGCATGATTTGAGGATTGACTTCTTTTTTGTGTAGGACTCTTTTGAGTCAGCTACATATGGTTGAGAGATATGCTATTTCTCAATAAGTTAAGACAAGTCAAGTTGCAGAGCAAGTTTTGAAGTCGCGGGTTGGAGAGAAAAATGAGAGGAAAGAACGTGTGTTCTTGAAGAGAGGTGATTCGATCTGTATGTTGTGAAAACATTGTAACAGTGAATCTGAATCTCTGTAGGTGTTTGTAAGATATACAGAGAAGACTAGAAATTGTATGTATTTGTTTCAATACTGTAATACAATAGTCTTGGCTTTGTGTGGTGGGTTTTTTACCTGAAAGGGTTTTCCCACATAAAATCTCTTTGTCAATTTGTGATTACTTTGTTCTTCTATTATTTCTTTTATTGGTTGTATTCATCTCAAGTAGTTTTAGAAGCTATCAGAATGAGTTTTGGCTTCTCTCCCCTGTTGTATTGGCGTTAAGGGAATGTATTCCGCACTATTGGGTCAGTAGATCTGCATTCTTTTCCTTTCAAATTGGTATCAGAGCATGGCCAGTTCATGTTATCCTTGCTAGGGTGAATTAGTTTTTTGCACTAATACTATTTCAGTGGGAAACTTGCATTGTTAAACTTGTTTCTATTGTGAGATGGTGAGTACATCTAGTAGGATAGATATTGAGAAGTTTAATGGTAGCAACTTTGAGTTATGGAAACTCAAGATAGGAGACTTGCTTGTGGATAGAGACCTCTAGATTGCAGTGTCTGGAACTAAGCCACAAACTACGACCCAAGAAGCTTGGGATCTTGTTGATAGAAAAGCAAGAGGATTGATAAGACTGAGTCTAGCTGATTCTGTGCTCCTGAATGTTTATGAGGAAACGTCTGCAGCTTCTTTATGGAAGAAACTTGGTGACATTTATCAAGGAAATTCCCTGGTAAATAAGTTATTCTTGAGAAAGAAGTTGTACTCCTTGAAGATGGATGAAGGTGCATCTGTTGCAGACCATCTGAACTCATTTAATATGAGTGTTACTCAGCTGGCATCTGTAGGTGTAAAAATAGAGGAGGAGGATCGTTGCATGCTCCTATTGTGTTCATTACTTGACAGTTGGGATCATCTTGTGATGGCTATTGGAAGCACAACCACTGCTTTCAAGACGGATGATGTGGTTGCTTTGATTTTTTCTGAAGAAATGGGAAGGAAGTCTTCTGAGATGGCCAAAGATGCTCTTTCTGTTCGAGGCAGAACAAAGGAGAAAGGCAAGAAGAAAGACAACAAGTTGAAATCCAAGTCTAAAGGGAGATCAAAGTCTCCTGGTAAAAAGTTCAAGGTAAAGTGCTGGAACTGTGGGCAACCTGGTCACATAAGGAAGGACTGCAAGGAGAAGAAGAAGAAGAATGCTTCTAACAACAAATCTTCTCAAAGTGATGCAGATGCCTTCATTGTAGTAGCCTTGACAACTTAGGCATCTGATGATGTCTGGTTGGTTGATTCAGGTGCCTCCTTTCACATGACATCCAATAGAGATTGGTTCTCAAAGTATGAGAAGTATGATGGTGGAAAGGTATACTTGGCAAGTGATTCAACGTTGGAGATTGTTGGAAGAGGAAGGGTCAGAATTCAGTTTCCTGATGGGAGAGTCAAAGGAATTGGTGGTGTACTCCACATCCTAGGTTTGGCTCAAAATCTTCTTTCTGTTAGTAAGTTAAATGATGCTAGTGTAGAAGTTTATTTTTCTAGTAAGGGATGTAAAATGGCTAGAGGTGCAATGGTGTTAGCTAAGGGTGTTCATATTGGTACTCTGTACAAACTAGATGCACAACCTGTTCTTTGTAACAGTGTCTCTGTAAAGTCATGTAATTCTACACCTATAGAGAAATATGAAGACTCTTCTCTGTCTGCAAATGCTTTGGAGGTAAAACTCCCAGCAGAGAAGACTATGTTATGGCATCATAGACTTGGTCACATTGGTGAGAAAGGTTTAAAAACCTTGAAGAACAAAAACCTTGTAGAAGGGCTTGATGATTGTAACCTTGAGTTCGATTTCTGTGAACATTGTATCTATCGAAAGCAACACCGTGTTTCTTTCTCCTCTAGTCCTCACAAATCTTCTAGTATACTAGATTATGTTCACTCGGATGTGTTTGGTCCAGTTAATGTTCCTTCGTTATCAAAGTCTAGATATTATGTTTCTTTTATTGATGACTGTTTGAGAAGGGCATTTGTATACTTTCTTAAAAGTAAATCAGAAGTGTTCAGTCGGTTTAAAGAGTTCAAATCTTTGGTAGAAAATCAGACTAGAAGAAAAATAAAGTGTTTAAGGATAGACAATGGAGGTGAGTTTTTTTCTGCAGATTTTGAAAGGTATTGCACTGATCATGGAATTAAAAGGCATAAGACAACCCCCTACACTCCAAAGCAAAATGGAGTTGCTGAGAGGTTGAACAGGACGTTGATGGAAAAGGCAAGGAGTATGTTGAGTGGTACTGGTCTGGAGCAGAAGTTCTAGGCTGAGGTTGTTGCTACAACATGTTATCTAATAAATAGATCTCCTTGTTCAACTCTTGTTGACAAGACACCTTTGGAAGCATGGTCAGACAAGAAACCCTCACTAAGGCATGTTCGGATCTTTGGCTGTGAGGCATATGTTCATGTGTCAAATGAAAAGAGATCTAAATTGGATAACAAGGTTGTGAAATGTATTCTCATCGGCTATGGAGTTGGTGTGAAAGGATACAAGCTTTGGAACCCTGTTACTGAGAAGGTTTTGTATAGCAGAAGCGTGATATTTCGTGAGCTGAAACCTTTAGTAAGTGATCAACAGTGTGAGACAAATCAGAGTGACAAGGAGAAGGATGCAGTTGAGATTCCCCAAACTCCAGAAAGGGAAGATCTACATGGTGTACCTGAGACTGAGGAGAGCTCAAGCAGCGCTGAGAGTTCTGATGATGAAGAACAAACTCAGCCTCCAAGGAGATCTACACGAGAAAGAAGGCAACCAAATAGGTATGGTTTCTCTATGTTAGATTCAAATTGTGCTTATGCTTTAATAACCAGCACTGATGAGCCTAGGACTGTGAAAGAAGCAATCAACATGGCTGATTCAAAGTCGTGGCTGGAAGCCATGAATGAGGAGATGGATTCCTTGAAAAAGAATGATACCTGGAAGTTGGTACCACTGCTTAAAGGGTGAAACCCTGTTGGCTACAAGTGGATATTCAAAAGGAAGATAGGCCTTGATGGCAGTGTAGAGAAGTATAAGGCACGACTGGTTACAAAGGGTTTTTCCCAAGTTGAGGGAATTGATTATGGAGAGATCTTTTCCCCTGTAGCAAAGTTGACATCCATCAGATTTTTGTTGTCATTAGCAGCTGTGTATGACTTTGAAATTGAGTAGATGGATGTGAAGACAACATTTCTCCATGGTGAGCTGGAAGAAGAAATCTTCATGTCCCAGCCTGAGCATTTTGTTGAAAGAGGTAAACAAAATATGGTTTGCAAGTTAAATAAATCTCTCTATGGTCTAAAGCAATCTCCTAGAATGTGGTACCAAAAATTTGACACATTTGTGTTGTCAATTGGGTTTGTTAGATCAAAATCTAATCATTGCATTTATTATAAATGTGAGAATGATCGTGTGCTTGTTATTGCTCTGTATGTGGATGACATGTTATTCATTGGTAATAGCAAGGCTATGATTTCTGACCTTAAAACTTAGTTGTCTGCTAAGTTCGAAATGAAAGATCTTGGAGCAGCAAGGTACATTCTTGGGATGGAGATAACCAGGGATAGAACAAGCAGAAAGCTTTGGCTCAATCAGAGTAAGTATGTGAAAACCGTTCTAAAGAGGTTTAGCATGACTGATTGCAAGCAGCTAGTTGTTCCAATCATGCAAGGATTGAAATTATCTGCTGAAGACTATCCAAAGTTAGCTACTAAGATGGAGGACGTGACCAGTGTGCCTTATGCAAGTGCAATAGGCAGTTTAATGTATGCTATGGTCTGCACAAGACCAGACATTGCCCAAGCAGTGGGAGTTCTAAGCCGTTTCATGGAAAATCCAATGAAATCACATTGGGATGTTGTAAAGAGAGTGTTCAGGTATTTGAAGGGTACTTCAGATTATGCTTTGTGTTACCATGGCAGTATGGTTGCATCACAAAGGGCTCTTTGCATTCAGGGATATGTTGACTCTGATTGGGCAGGGGACATTGATAGTAGAAGATCCACCAATGGATACACTTTCATGCTTAATGGTGGAGCAATCAGTTGGATGAGCAAGCGACAAGTTGTAGTTGCTTTATCCATGACAGAGGCAGAGTACATGGCAGTAACTCATGCTTGCAAGGAGGCAGTATGGATGAGGCATTTGTGTTCAGACATTGGATTTAATGCTGGGCAGATTTCAATCTGTTGTGACAGTCAAAGTGCCATTTGTTTGGCAAAGAATCTGACCTTCCATGCCAGGACCAAGCACATAGATGTGCAATATCACTTCGTGAGGGATATGGTTGAAGATGGCAAGGTCAGTATAGATAAGGTTGACAACTTGAAGAATGTTGCAAATGCCTTGACAAAGCCAGTTAGCACAGACAAGTTCAGATGGTGCATAGAATCGATGGGCCTTGGGGCCTATGATAGACAGTAAGGTTTGATGTTTTGAGGAAGCTGGAAGTGTTCACCAAGTGGGAGATTGTTGAGAAATTATGTCTCAACTTCCAACTTGAAGTCCTCGTTTTCATGCCTTCGTGATTTTGTGTTGTTTACAAAGTTCTGTCGGAGGCGGAATCAGAATGGAACTTGGCATTGTTCCGTTTGCCTAGTTCCGGGTTTCTGTTCCCTCTCCATCTCCAACTCCGCTTCCCTCTATCTAGACTCTTAGTTTCACTTCGCAGTTTCTGGTGGAGGTGGAACCGGGTTGGAACTTGGCATTGTTTCGTTTGCCTTAGTTCTGGGTTTTTGTTCTCGTTCCATCTCCGACTCTGCTTCCTACCATTTGTTCTTCTCGCTTCGTTTCGCAGGTTCTGGCGGAGGCGGAACTAGTTTTGGAATTTGGCAATGTCCGTTTGCCAAGTTCCTGTTTCAGTTTTTGTTCCGACTTCGAGTCCGACTCCTGCTTTTGCGATCTGGTTCTTCTGGATGTTTGGATTTTCCTCGAGGTGTTTTCCTCCGCTTTGTCCAAGTTCTGGATTGTTGTTTCTTGCAGTTGGCGGAGGCGGAACCGAAACTGGTTTGTTTCCTGATCTTGGACCTTTTTGAAGTCCTATTTTTTGTTCTTGTTTTGACTCCGACTCCGGCTCCAATAGTGTTAGAATGACATGGAAGTCTTGGACGTGCTTGGTGTCTGTTTGACCATTTTGGTAGTTCTGTCAACTGCGATTGCCAATGGGTCTTGGACGCGTGGCACCTATCTGAATAGTGATTGGATGGAAACCAAAATAGTTATTGTGGTAGTTGCATTGTCAACAAAGGGTGGAGAACTCAACCGTTTTGAGTAATGGCTTTGAATGCAAAGTCGGCTCATTGCAGGGAAATCTATCAGATTCGTGATTTGAGAATCGACTTCTTTGTTGTGTAGGACTCTTCTGAGTCGGCTACATATGGTTGAGAGATATGCTATTTCTCAATAAGTTAAGACAAGTCAAGTTGCAGAGCATGTTTTGAAGTTGCGGGTTGAAGAGAAAAATGAAAGGAAAGAACGTGTGTTCTTGAAGAGAGGTGATTTGATCTGTATGTTGTGAAAACATTGTAATAGTGAATCTGAATCTCTCTGGGCATTTGTAAGCTATACAGAGAAGACTGGAAATTGTATGTATTTGTTTCAATACCGTAATACAATAGTCTTGGCTTTGTGTGGTGGGTTTTTTACTTGAAAGGGTTTTCCCACATAAAATCTCTTTGTCAATCTATGATTACTTTGTTCTTCTGTTATTTCTTTTATTGGTTGTATTCATCTCAAGTAGTTTTAGAAGCTATCAGAATCAGTTTTTGCTTCTCTCCCCTTTTGTATTGGCATCAAGGGAATGTATTCTGCACTGTTGGGTCAATAGATCCGCATTCTTTTCCTTTCAGAAACATGTAACCAAGCTATCCATGAAATCATGATAACCATCTCCTAAATGAAGATCATGCATGGCCTCAACATAATCAAAGAACCTATTGTTAACGACACAACTCCCAAAAGGTCAAGCATAACCATAATCTCTAAACCAAGAAGATTAAAAAATACTTCTTTACAAATCTGTAATATCACAATAGTACAAGCTCCCACTACAGCCAAAAAACCTTTAAAATTTTAAGAGAAAGGTGTCCCAAACCCTAACCAACCATTAGATCTAATACCAAATGTTGAAAATGAAGGCAATATTGTAGCTTAAAACTTTTAAAACACAAAGAATTGATCTAAATAGATTAATCATACACAAAGAATTGTGTCAAAGAACACTTAATTAGATATATAGTCTCATAGTTTTACAAGTTTTAAGGTACAATATTACCTTCATTTTCAACAGACAACCTATGTCCAAAAATGTTGTCAACTATTTCAGAAAGCTTTTCCTTCTAATATTTATTTATCTTCTCTTCTTCTTTCCTATCACTTAGCTCTCTTTTCAATTGCTTGATCTCAATGCCCGAAGCTATCTTTTCATGATTCTCCTTTTCACTTACTCCTAGCTAAGGAGGAGGTAACAATCTAAAAACACCATTTAATTACTTCTGTAACTTCATATTTTGGTCATTGACTTTATCTATATCTCCCTCTATCTTTCTTACTCTATCCTTTGTGAATAGAGTTGTATTCATAATTAGTGTGATAAATTTAGGGAACTTGTGTCAGTCATTCTCCTGACAACTAAATTTCTAGTCAATTCATTAGTGTCCTCAATGAATTTGGTTTGTTTGTCTTTGGAAATATTGACCAAATGACCAAGGTTTCATGCCTTGGGTTGTAACCTAAGCAAAAATATAGGGTATCTACCCGTTCTTCTAATGCTAGGACTTATTTTTTTCCTTCTTTCCTTATGATTGTATCAAATGTAATTACAAATGATATAATCCCAACCCAACAATAGTAGACAACCATCCTTTTTGATCGGTTCCTTTCCTTTATCAGGTTTTATACCTACCATTTCTTTATTTACCTTGTCCCAAAACTAAGTGATGATCTCATTCCTTTTTTCCTCAGTTAAAATTTGATCATCCAAAGTTTGATGGAATTCTTCATCCTTTCTCTTTAAAATGAAATCTCTGAATTCCCTTATGGTGATGCATTTTTCATCCTCCATAAATTCGGAGCATGCAAGTGCTCTTACATCATCCACCACTTGATCACCTATGTCAAAGTTGATAAAAAATCTATCTATGGATGGCCTTTCAACAAATCTTCTAGGAGGGAACATTACTTGGAGAAAATTTGAGCCCTCTAAGAACTCATAATGATTAATTGGATAGTCAACCAAATATCTAGTAGGAAGAGCCACCTATTACAGAGGTGTAACACTCTCTATATTTTTTTTGTCTGCTAGATGAGATGAAGAGAGACCAAGCTCATCCCTTTGTGGAATTCTTAATGGCACATTTCCTAGTAGACTAGCTGTATTATTTAGCATTGCCATTATTCTCAAGATTATATCATGGAAATATATGTATGATCATTTATAGGAAGGATCCACTCACTCCCTTCCCTCTTCACCATTTGAATCTTGAACCATTGCTCCCTAATTTGTGTGGCCTTTGAAGTAGAGAGGTAATTCCTGATCAAATCCTCAACAAGATGAAACTCATGAATGAATTGAAAGAGATTGTATTGTTTATTGAAATTATGGATGAAATTCTTAGGATCATGCTTTCTCACCTTATCAAACTCCATCCTATATGGAATTGACTTGTTAAGAATTAATTCCAACCCTTCTCTAGATGTTACCATGAAGTCTAGAAAAATGAGGTAGGAACGAAGAATTACATGTTTCTTGTAATTTCGAAAATGAGTCTTGTCATCCTCATTCAGTTGCCAAACTATTTCCAGATATGTAATCCTATCTGGGAATGATTTGGATAAAATATGAGGAGCTATTAGGGAGCCATATACCCTGAGGATAGTAGAATCTAAATGAAAGAACTGATCTCCCCAATTTTGGTTAAACACTAACTCTATTTGGAGCTGCTTTGGCCTCAAAAACCTCCTTATTTCCTCTAATAGTCCTCAATCAATAGCATACCCCAAATTCTTAAGGACACTTCTAACAAAATACCACTCAAAGATGCCATAATTAGCAGTTTTATAAATTGTGTCCCAAATATATACCCATTCTTGAATTGAGAGATTGAGTCCTTGTTCATTGAAGGCTTTGATCCTCAATTTTGGATCCCAAATCTTCCTTCCAACATAAAGAAATACATGACATAATAGGGAATACCACTTAAAGTGGACAATGTTAGAATCCTTGTTAAGGGAACTTAAAGCATTATGGAGTTCCCCTATAACATACTCTACATAATCATATGATCTATTTACATCCCTAGTTTGGATGTCATAGCCAAAACCATCAAATTCATCAACATTTGAGTTTTTCTATCAATCCCCAATACCTGACACAAAGAAAAGTAGGTTTTATGAAAGTAATCTTCAAAAATATCATAATTAAATAGTTCAAGGTTTCCACCAATAAACCTCTAAATTTATCTACTTAGTCCTCTAGGCCTAAAACTAGGTAACTATTTTACCTTGTAGCTATCTCCCAGTCTTTCATATTCTCTTGCTAATGCTCATAAATCAATGAGTATTTGAGCATTCATGTACAAATTGAAAACCTCACATATAAATTATTTTTCCAAAGTCAATAGGGTAACACCCTTGTTAAAATAATGCCCCTAGTATTGGGATTGTATGCCCTAGCCACGACTTTGGTTAGGTCAACATTGATAAAAAATTAGGGCATACCAATTTCCCCAATCCCATCCTCTAAATGTTTAAAATTGGTCTATCTACAAGGCATTTCTTGAAATAATATTTGAATAAGGTATAGTCATGGATGGGAATTATGACATCTCTACAACAATCATTTTTATCTGTAATTTTGTCTGATAGAATATTAGACCCTTGAAGAACCCTTGGAAATTTTTTAGACCCTATTAGTTAAGCCATAATCTCATCATCCAATCCACTTTTAACCCCTCTTGAAGTTTTAGCCATGACTTAACACAATTAGGTACTAGGGTTTCTAAACTAGGGTTTTAGGAACATTGCTTAAGATACCATTAGAGGCTTTGATGGTGGCAGTGTTGTGTTTGAAGACTGTTAGGGTCTGAGAAGGTGCGCTTCTCAAGGCATGGGGAGGTCCACCTCCCCCACATAGATTTTTAGGTGGTATTGCCCCTCCTGCACCCTAAGTTTATTTCTCATTAATTGTGTTTCCTTATGTGCCTATGGGGTGTCTTTTCGTCTATGCTGGTTCATTTCTGCACATGTGTGCCAGGTTATCTTGGCTCTAGTCTACCCTTTAATTTTATTGTGATTAAACATAATTTATGGAGGGGGTCAAAACCCCTCGACCCCCTCATAATGTCAATGACTCTAACTTAAATCAAAGCAATCTAGTGAAATATTTTAAAGAGGTGGTTACATACCCCATATTCCTGGCTTTGGAAGGTGAAAAGTTTGCAGTGGAAGACAATAGTAGTGAGGATGATAGAGGGGAAGGTAAGTTACCCTCTAAATGCCCTAAAGATTTTTACTTGCATCCAAATTCTAAAATGAAGGAAACTATTACTAAGGAAAGAAGTAGATTAAGGGAATCCATTATATTCTTGGCAGTGGTCGATGTAAATAAGTTTTTGACTAGGAAGTTTATTGATTCTTGGTTTATTAAATTAACGTTTGGAAAAATAAATTTATTATTCAATTTTTTTATGGTAGAATGTTATAGAAAGGCTTATTTGTAATTTTTCTTAAAAATAGTGAGATGCTGAAAAAAATCCTTGCCAAGACCTATTGGAACATAGGTGGCTATGCTTTTCGTGTGTTCACATGGTCGACCTTGGCTATCGCTAAGGATATCATTTCTCTTTCATTCCCTAGGTGGGTCATAGATAATGATTTTCTGCCAAAATTCTAGAGGTTCGTATCGCAGATTTCGGAATTGGTTGGCAAGGTTTTGAAGGTTGACGAAACCAAAGTGGCTCTCCCTAACCTAGATGCTAGGGCTCTAGTTTCGCTTAACACGGGGATAGAAATACCCAAGTGTCTTAAAATTGTTGAAGAATATGGGGTTTCATCTTGTCCCCTTAAAATTTTGGGTAGGATAAATGCCTATTTCTTATGTAGGAGGGAAGGACATCTAAGGAAAAATTTCCCTATCCTCCAAAGAAAGAAGGTGATAAGGACAAATCAGTCACTAGGAAATCCTAACCCCTCTGATATCCTAATGTTAATTTGTCATTGGCATCAACCAAAGGCTAGACCATGATGCAATTTGAAGGTGTTGAAGAAGGTCTCCTAGAAGTTGATAAAACTTTTGAACAAGTTACCAGGGGTGGCATGGAAAATTCGCTCCCAAATAAGGATGGTGACCCTACCCCTCCCACCTCTGGAAGGCCTATAGAATTTTCTCATGAGAACCCTTTCTTTATCCTTCATAGTGGTGAAAATCTTGCAGACTCAATTGTAAATGTGTCCGCTCTCCCTAACCCCAAGCCTATTTCAACCGAAAAAACTTACCACAGATGTTTTGCTCCTCGAGTGGCTGAATGCTTAGTACCTTGCAATGAGAAAATTAAAGCAATGTATCTCTAAGAGTTTTGGGAATTTTGGCTCTAACCCTAAGCCCTTGGATCTTCTGATAAAAAGGGGTGCTAATCAATTTGACTCTAAGCTCATTCCCATGGAAAAGGAGGTTTTTGGGGGTAGTGAGGTTGATAAGGACCTCAGGGTCCATTCACCAGAATCAATGGTGTGCTCTAACACTAGTCCATTCATTGAAGTAGTAAGCTCAAAAGAGAACATATCTGGTGTAGTGTGTGGACCCGTTGCCTCTGAGGAGACCCTAGGAAATCAAGCATCATTGCCTAGATTTGGTAACAATATAGACTTCTCTGAGTGGTGTGGGGTCCATTCTATTTTGATGGATGACCCTCCCTGATGCCCTTGGGAACCCTAATAACCCCAACCACACTTAGGTGATTGAAAATGTAGTAATTCTGCCTAGTAAGCCATCCGGGGAGGCTGAAAGTAATGTATCAAAAATTGATGCACCCACTCAGTCAAAGATTGAGGGGAAGGAAAAATGTCCCAGCTTGACAATTGAGGTTAACCATTCCAAGGAGTTTGAAGATACCAACCCCATCCAAGAGGAATTCATAGGCAGTAGGAATAATGAGAATTTCACACATGGGCATATGGACGAAACCCCTAAGCCAAGGAATAGCCTTGGAAGGCCAAGAAATACTAGAAAATTTATTGTAATGGGTAAAGGCTAAAGGAACCCTAAACACAAAAGGAAAAACAACAGTGTGGTAATTCAATCCCTCATAGCCAAGAAGCTAGAGGTGGAAGAAAAGCTACCTAAATGTTTTGAATAGTTTCGATAGGAATTGAGTGACAATCCAATGACTGGAGATGATGAAGCTTAATTGTATATCCTGGAATGTTTAGGGACTTAAGTCTCTAGACAAGAAATACATCATTAGGAGATTTCTAAACCTTGAAAAAAGGAAAGATTTTGTCTTTTTTCAAGAAACCAAAGCGGTTGGATTTACCCTGAAATCAAACTTAAGGTTTATTTGGAAAGGGGATTCATTCTTCTCAACAAATCATGAGTAGGGTCGGTGGGTTCCTCTATCCTGGTGTCTAATCAGTGGGCGTAGTGGGTCACAGGTAGTGTTTGCTCCCCCTACAACCGGGTGGTATGGATTACCTTGAAGAAGGATGATCTAGAATTTGGGGTCTATTCAGTTTATGCCCCAAACAATTGTAGAGATTAATTTTCTTTGTGGAAATGGTTAGCTACTCTTCCAGAGATCCCTTGGATTTTGGGAGGGGACTTTAATATGATTCAAAAAATGGAAGACAAATGGGGAGGTATTGACATGGCTTGGAAGGGAAATGAAAGGAACTTTTGGTTAAGACTGAAGCAAAAACTCAATTTGATTGACCCCATGGAAAAGGGTAAGAAATACTGCAAAGGGATTTGGTTTACATGGTGTAATACTCAGAAAGTGGGCAACACAATCTATTCCAGACTAGATAGGATGTATGCAAATAAGGGCTTCTTTAATTTTACTCTAGATGAAAAAGGGGTTAGAGTGAGTGTCTACCCATATACTCTTTTTGACCACCACCCTATTAAGGCCAATTTAGTTGCTTGCCAGGGTAGGCCAAAAGAAACACCAAGTAAGCCCTCGTTCTTCATCAACACTCTACTACTAAAAAAATTGACTATTGTGATGCTATTATATCAATAAGGGAAATTAATAAGTGGCTACTAAAGGACTCCACTACCATCGAAAGATGGAATTCTAATATGGAAACTTGGAGGAAACTCTTCCAAACTATTGGTAAAAAATGTGTACTTGATGCTAGGAAAGAAAAAAATGAGCACCAAGAGCTATTGTTTAAGGTTGAATCCAAAATTAACAACAACACCTAGATGATGTGAAATTAAGTGAGGAGTTGGCCTTAGCAAAGGATAGTCTAAGAAAAATACAGGCCCACAAAATCAATGGGCTTAAAACCAGGGCCAAGCTAAATTGGTTAAAGGTGGGGGACAAGGATTCAAATTTTTTCTTCAATTACCTAAGGGAAAAGAAGGATAAGGAGAAAATTGATTAGATTTGGGATGGGGAGATATTTTATTCCCAAAAGGAAATTTTAAATCAATTCTACTCCTTTAAAGGATTATTCTCCTCAAAAGGAGAAAATGAAAACTCCATGTCTGCAAGAAATACTATAGAAAGGTTCATCCCTAGGAAAATTTTGGTGGATGATGTGGCTAACCTCTCGGCAAGGCTTTCTAAGGAGGAAATTCAGAGAGAAATAGCCTCCATGAACAATGACAAGTCCATGGGTTGTGATGGTCTACCTATTGAATTATATAAGTGTTTCTCGGACTGGGTGAGCGAGGAGGACTTACTATAGATGTATGAGGAAGCTTTGAATTTTGGCTCACTAGGGAGCTCTACCAATAAAGGTATTATCAAGCTCCTCCTAAAAGGTGGGGACAAGACCTTGGTCAAAAAATGGAGGCCTATCACTCTGAATATTTCATACAAAATACTAGCAAAAGTTTTAGCTCTAAGGCTAGTCAACATCTTGCCAAATTTCATCAGTTCTACCCAAACAAGATTCATAAAAGGAAGGTATATTTTGGAGAATCTGTTAATGAGCTGGGGAGCGATGGAGTGGGCTAATAATTTTGGATAAAATTTGGAAATGTTGTTGTTGGAATTTGAAAATTCATATGACCGGGTGGAGTGTAAATTCTTAAAGCTACTGGATTTCCCAGTGAATTCTACAAAATGGTGGATGCACTCCTAAAGGATGCATCTTCCCAAGTAGATGTGAATGGAACAATTTTCGAGGAAATAAAGATGGAGAGATCTATTCGACAAGGATGTCCCTTAGCACCAGCTCTCTTTGTCATTGCATCAAATGCAGTAATCTATCTGCTAAAGGACCAATCTTTCTCACCAAGGATTAAAGGTATTAAACTCCCTAACAACAATGAGCTGATTAATGTTCAGTTCACTGATGATACCTCCCTCTTCATAGAATTTCTTAAAGACAACATGGATTCACTTATGAGGAAGCTAAACCTATTCTCCCAAGCTTTCGGGGAAAAAGTTGCTAATTCCAAATCCATTATGCTAGGTTGGAAGGAGGTCCCACCTAATTGGATGAAGGATTATGGATTCTAATGGGGTGGACCAAGCATGCAAGTAAGGTATTTAGGAATACCCTTCACTGTAAGTCCAAATCTAAAAGAAATGTGGAATTGGATTAGCTCAAAATTTAAAAAGAAATTGGAAAGGTGGAACAGGAAATATCTGTCATTGGCAGGCAGGGTGCGGGTATGTCAACAAGTGCTATCCTCTTACAACATATATTTTTCTTCAATCTCGTTCTTCTACAGTTATCAAATAAATGAAATTCAAAAAAGAATAAAGATGTTCCTCTGGTTTGATGGAAAAGGGAATAAAAAGAAGCATGCAGTGAGGTGGGATTGGTGTTGTTTAGACAAATTGCATGGTAGGCTCGGTCTAAAAGACCTAAAGCAATAGGGGATTTCTCTTGCATCAAAATGGATAGTGAAGGCCTTAGTGGGTGACGAGCCTTAGAAGGTACTAATTAGAAATAATATTCAGGTTACCACTCCAAAGTGAGCCAAGGATTGGACACATTTGCCTCTATGTGACATTCTCATTAATAACCTCCCCATGACCCTTGTTGGGTCCCTAGTATTCAAGAGTCTTTGGAAGGCCTAGGAACTTACCAAGCACAATGCCTAGTTTAAATCTAGCAATATTACCCTGCAAAGATCCCATTGCCTCTTGCTCTGCTCCAGGGCTACTCTACTAAAATGTGGAATCAAAAGTGCGTCAAGGTCTTCAGTGATATCCTAAAGGATGGAAATGTTAAGAGTTGGGAGGTCTTGAGTGTTGAATTTGATCTCCTCATCTCCACTACAATGACACACACCACATTGCTAGAGACCTATAAAAACATTAACTTCCATTCAAGCACTAATAGGGTTCTCAATGTGGCCAACAATATTGTATGAAAGGGCAGGGGAAATATGATTGAACTCAAGGCTTAAACCATCTATAAATACTTAGTCTACAATAATTCAATCTTTGAACATCTTAATAAGTGCTAGAATGTTTCTCTTGGAAAAAAATTCCTTTTGATGTTTGGAATATTAATGTTGAGGCTCAAAAGGCATGTTTCAAGTGGCTTGTTCTGCTTCAAAGATTACCATTTAAATCTAACACGAATGATATTGATGTGTGCATAATTTGTCACACCCCAAAATTGGTTGCTCATATATTGTTTGACTACTTCTATGCTAAGGAAGTCTGGAAACTCTCCTGTCATAATTTAAAAATTTGGGATAATGATAGAGTTAGTTGGAAAAATGTGTTGATTTGTGACAAAAAAATGAGTAAGGATTGCTTTAAGTTTTGAAATTTTGTGGCACATCTGGAAAGCAAGGAATGAGGATAAATTTAAGGACTGTAGGAGGGTGCTTACTGAGACATCCAAGAGACTCACGTTTCTTAATGTTGCATTGCAGGTATCTCTCCATATTGAGGTGTCTTTTCCCAATTTTGTGAGCCTTTGTAGAGAAGGGTCAATTGCAATTAGTAGCAAAGATGTCAGATGTGGACATGCATGCAGACTCAATAACATCGAAAATGAGATCTTCCTAAGTGCCTTCAATGAGTTCTAAAGGGCTTTTAATAATGCAGCGAGTGGTAGACAGATGAGACATATAGGTCCCTAACCCATGCCGAACAAGAAAGTGATTTCTTCTTAGTGACTAGTCCAGATAGGGGGTGGATGAAGCCAACAAAAATGATGCCAATCAGCAAGATTAGTCCTATTTTAGTAGATCATTTTATCTACAACTATAAAAATCTGAGCAGTTTATGCATCGCCATTAAAATCTTATATATATTTTTTGGTTGATGTATTAACCCTATGAACTCTTCATCTTCAAACTCTCAAGCTATTTTTTTATATAGTATAATGCGATAAAATGATAACTACTTGATGTATTAAGCTTTTTATTCTCTCTAATATTAAAAAACTAGGGTTTTAGGATTTTTAAAAATATTTTATGAAGATTTCACTTGAAACACAACAATTTACGACTTTCCAAACTGTAAATCACTTCCTTGGACATGAAAATAAGTTCTTTTAAAATCAATTTGTAGAGAGAGTTTGAAACTACTTAATGGTGTGAAGATTATCATGAACCCTAAAAAATGCATTGAAAATCCTAGCTCATTCAAAAATTCATAGAAAAATCACTCTACCAACCTTTTATTTATGCTTTGAATGAATTCGAAATGTGTAATTAATCCAATTCATACGAAAAATTAGGTAGCTTTAGATCAAGTCTTCCATCAATGTTCGTGCACGCTCAAACACGGAACCAGTAGTAGCCATTTCTGATTTTGAATATAGACCATTGATGCCCTAAAGATCGACGGTGATTGTGGGGATTTAAAATCCCTTCTACGAAAAGGTAGACCCTTTTCTTTGAATTACTCGAGGACACGTGTTGCAATTTCAAGGACTCGCGAAAACAAATATAATTTAACTTTGAGGCTTCCTCGATAGTGTTTTGCTTAGCAAAAAAATTTAAGGTAAACCAAGACATGACACATGGCATGATTTTGGGTGTTTAAGGAAAGGCAAGCTCAAACAATATTTTTTTTTTGTGAAGGTTATAGATTGTGTGAAAAATAAAAGGCTATGCTTTAAGTAAAAAAACAAACACATATCGCTTTTCACAAAGAGAAATCCTTGGAAATAAAATCTCTCATGAAGCATGTAATGAGCGTGAATTAAATAGGAGTTTACACCTGGCATTGACTTGAATAAAGGTGGGACCCTTAGTATATTATTGTAACTTAAAAGACAATTAAAGTTCATGAAATTAATAACTTAATTCACTATGGAATAAGGGGCCTCAAAGCATGACCAAAGGGCTTCACAAGGAACTTTAAGTCCTTGTGTGAAAAGGAATGATCAGATTTTATTGGACTTGAAAACCATTACACATCATTCACTTTGGGGTTTTAAAAGAACATTTCACAAAATCGTGGGAGGAAAACAATAACATTTGTTGTTTTTGTGGAATGAAAGGACTATGTGATATGTCACCACATGTCTAGTGGGACCTTACATAGCATGAGGGTTTAAAAATATTTTAAAACACATGATAGAAAAGGGTTCCTCAGGTATTCTAAGAGATGGGGCCAGTATAAGCATGAAATAAAGGCCTTTAAGTTATAACTTAAAAGATCAGATAACTCGGGCAAGCAGTTAATGGGGGATTAAAATAAAAGTGCAATGGTGTTGTCAAGGTTTAAGGTTTTTCTACATAAAACTTTAATGAATACTCACTAAAATCTCTATAAAACAACTCACTAAACACCATTAAATCATAAAACATCCAAAGAATTATATTTTTTCATAATCATCACCAAGTCTTATTTTTTTCCTTGGGTTTTTTGATCCTTTCTATTTATGTTATTCCATTGTCATTTCTTAAAAGCTTTAAGATAAAAAATTTTAAACTATAAGAGAGTTCTTGGAGTTTGTGACACCTATAAATTTTCTATCTAAGCCTACATGTGGATGTTGAGTTGGGCTCTACAATACACTATCTTAGTTATGGTCAACTCAAAAAATTTAACCATGCCAACAATGAATACATTGTTACAAAATGCATCATTTGAAAGTAGTGTAAACTTGAAAATAAGAATAATTTGTATTTCATGCATCATGAGGCCAAATCAAACATGCCAAAACATCAAGCTAGGAAGATGAATGTTATAAAAAGCCTCAGTTTGTTCCCCAAGTCTCATGATCCTTCTAGGATACATTATTTTAGTGTAAGTTGCTCTTAAGAGTCTCAAGAGAAAAAAAAAACTACCAAACTATGATTTAGTAGTTCCTAAAGTTATTGCACCTATAAATGTTTCATCTAGATTTATAGGTGGACTTTAGGTCCCTCTACAATAGCCTATCTCAATTTTGATCAAATTGACACCATTTAACCATGCCAACAATGAATGCATTCTTACAAAATGCATCATTTGAGAGTTTTATAAACTTACCAATAGGAATATTTTATGTTTCATGTGTTGTGGGGTAGAAGTGACTATGCCAACATGTCAAGATAGATAGGAAAATTCTATTGGATTTTGTTCCCCAAGTCTCCTAATCCTTAAAATATATAAAAATCATGTTTTTACTTAGGGAAAGCCATTCAAAACTAGGAAAATACTCTTGGAAATTTGTATGGGACATTAAAACATATATTTAATATATGTGGGAGCTCACACCAAGACATTCCATATTAAGCATGAGAATTAAATTAAGGGTCATATGGGTTTTCTATTGAAGGTTTTAATGACTCTTGTATCTAGAGTTAAACTTAGACATTGTCCTTAAAAATGTTTTTTTAGTACATTGATTATAATTCTAAGTTTCTTGTTGTTCCTTTTTGATATATAGGGTTCTTAAGATGGGATAATGGGTGGTAAAATAATTATAAGGTAGGGATATGTTGTTGAATATTCCCCATGGTTAATGAGTTATTATCTCTTATATCTATAGGTTGTGACATTATGGTATATTTATAGATGTAAATCTATGATGCTACCATATTTTCATAGGTTGGAAAGAATGTATTGGAGGTGATAAATCAAATATTCTCTTTCTCTTGATAAGGTGTTGGTACTCTTATATTTTAATATAATGATTTTATTGTTAATAATATACATTGCATTTATTTAGAGGCTATAGTTTTTTCTCAAAAGGGTTTCCTAGTGTATAATCTATTTGGAGGCTATATTTTTTCCTAAAAAGGTTTCTTAGGGTATTTTTTTGTTATGTGTTTTTTTTACTATAATTCTTTTATTTTATTTTATCTTGAAAGTATTATTTTATTATATTAATATGATTTTCTACAATTAACTATCAATATTAAGATGCCAAGTTTTGGTACTTGTGTTGGGTTTCTTGCATTGTCGAAGATGAATGATGGCGATTCTATGATAGAGCGCCTAAAAGCCTTCAAAATTATGGGGATAAAGGTAGAATTTGTGAGTAGAATATTTTTTAAATTTTAAGAACAATTATAAACATATCCCATAATAATGAATGTAAATATATGCAAGAATCATAAAGTAAATTTTATTAATAAGGTGATTTCATGGGTGAATAAAATAATACAACAATTGAATAATAAATCATGTCAACAAATACAACCCACAATAATAATTTTACAAATTTTAAAATTAAGCCAATGAGATAATTTGTCACATGTACAATAGTGATCTTACTTAAAGCATAATAAAAAAAATCACTATCTCAAATCCTCAAGCTACTCCCTCCAAGCTCAAGATATTGATGAGGAAGGTAAATCAACCCAAAAATTAAAGAAATTATGTTCCTTCCTAACTATTAGTATGGCAAGAAGTGCTCAAGAAAATAATCCAAAAGCATGAATTACAAAAAAGTTTAATTATTATCTTTAATTCCATCTCTATTTTATTTCACATAGACATACAATAAAATCTATAGTTGATACAACTTAAAAATAATAATCCAATTTCACAATACACATCCAAAGAATTAAAAACACCCCAATAAATCATACCAAGGTAACCAAGGCTTTAAACATACTACAACACATCAATATACAAGTACCTATAAAAGACATAAAAAAGTCATATACAAGACAAAAGGATGACATATATAGAACACAATACTATATTATGACATACCCAAAGGTGTTACAACCATATTAAGACCCATTTTCTAACAATATAGTGCATCTACATACCAACCACCTCACATAAGAAAGAAGACAAACTATACCAACCATAGAGCACACTACATCAATAGGTATAATAGTATGTATAATAACAAACTAGGCCATGAGACTTCATAATAGATCATCTCCTAAGTCTAGTGTTGGAAGGAAATGAATGCTACACATATAGTTTATGGATATTTTACACATAAGAACACTAGATTCAATATGGTGTGGTGTATAACAAGAATAAAAATTTAAGATTATCAATACAATTGATCCTAAGGAGATAATTACCTTTTAGGTGTTGGACACAAAGTAGAGAAGATGATAGCAGGATACATCTATCCATGAAAAAGGTATCCAAATTATCATACTTTTAGACTAATCTAGGTACTCTAGTGGTATAAAAAATACTTAGTTAACATTATCAATACTATAAATAGATATTTTAAAATCCTAGGATTGAATTCTCGTCATTTTCTTAACTTCTCACCCACCTTGTAACTCTATAGGTCACAACCCTCTAAGGAGTCAATAGATTAACCAAAGTAAGTATATAAAAACAACCACTCATCAATGCATTCCATCCTAAAAATCTAGTCAAGAATTCATCATAAAAATAATACTTCAAGAGACTCACAACCAAAAAATCATAGTGCACAACACTTAGAACCTATCACTTTTTTTCTTACAAGATCAAAGTATAATGTAATCCAAATCCTAAACAGTAAAGAGAAAGTTTTAGACATTAAAAAGGCATTATAGAAGCTTACTTAAGTTAAAAAATTATCCATAATCATGGTTTAACTTGAAATCTATCTTAATCCATTTAAATCAAATCTAACACCACTCAAAAGGAGTTTCAAAGGAAAAATAAGAGTGTGAGTATCAAACCAAACTTTTATTGATGTAGTCTAAACCTACTTCACCATAAAATAATGAAGACTAAGGGAAACCAAGACCAAGAAAACTCATCTAAGATAGTTATAATTTGGGGAAAAAATCAAACTATTTTAAGATACCATGATTATGAAAATACCAAATATATAGTAAACACACACCTTTTGTAGGAATAATAAATACTGATAATTTAACATGAAGGGGTATGACCATGTAGAGAATTAAGACTACTCCAAGGGACTACCAAAAAACTCAAGATTCAAAATCATATAGATATCCAAGAAGATAACTCGCAATAAAATTACATCACACATGTAAACCTAAGATAAATCAAAAGATCAATTGAACCAAGAGGTGGATAATGAATAATTGAAACAAGGTAAGGTTGTATTTATTAAAAATCATGTAATAACTCTCAAATTAGATAGTAGGATGACATATTTATAATAAATAAAAATTGAAAGGAATCTATTTTTTATCATATAATAATTATCTATAGCAAAACTAGGCAACCTCAATGAAAAAATTATATTAATTAGAGACATTAACTAAAACTCCATATAGGCATACAATACTATATGTTGGTAAAAGTAATATATATGTACAAGAAATCAATATAGGCTTACAAAAAAGCCATAGAAGCATACAATGCCACATGTCAACAATACAAAATTATATGTGCAAAACTTCCATATAGACATAGAACAAAGTCATAATGTAATAAATTCCCTCTACAAGAAGGTAAGAATTGATGAACCTTTTAATATTGATTAGATGGAGAGGAAAGTGATGGTGGTTTCTTTTGAACCTATTGACTTAACCTCCTCTCTAAATTTTTTAGGAACTCCATGTAATAAAATAAAAATATATACACATTAATATATCTAAAACTTAAATTATAGAATGACATATATGAGAATAATTACTTACCACCATATGATATTTATTAGGTCTAAGTATAGATTAATAGTATTATGTTTCTACATTATGATTATATGCATGTTTGGAACACTCAAAATTATGTATAAACATGTTTTTGGGAGAAATAAATATTTTGAATTTACCAACCTTGGTTAGAGTTTTACTTTCTACACTAAAATTATAGCTTATATTCTTATCTCTTTTAGAGTTTCCAACCCTAATAGGTTAGATACAATTAGTTGTACTAAAAAATATTATTGGCCTTATTTTATTATTCATGAAAATTAATATAATATTATAAAAAATGTCTGTAAAAAATAGTATCATAATGTTTTAGTTTCTTAATTGTTCTGTCAATATCACCAATAAAACGATCAATATGAAAAGTCTACTCAAATATGATCCATTGTAAAAAGAATGAAGTTAGCATTTCCTAAACTACTTTAATATCATGTTAGAAATTAGGATCTTAGGTTGCTAATTATTATAAATAAATAAAAATTAAATAAAAAGAGAATTACAAAATGCATAGATTAATCACATTGCATAGCACATATGTGTGTGGGGGGGGAACCCTTCTTCGTAAAAAACCCATAAAGCATAATTTAATTATAAAAAAATTATAGAATGGTGTATTAAAACATAGACCAAACCTAGTGAACCACTTCTCCTTACTTCCACATGATCAATAATACATTTTATGTATAGTGATAGAATTCACTATTCATCTTCAAATTCCAAACCTCTCAATGAGAGAGAACCTCCTTAAATAAGGGAGAAAGGTGGCCAATGATACCTCTTATGTATATTGATATAATTTACTATTCATCTCCAAATTTAATACCTCATGATGATAAATAACCTCCTTAAATAAAGGAGAAGGGGGGTAGATACCTGAAAGGTACTAATCAAACTTCTTAAAAACTACCATTTATAAATAATCAATAATCTAATAGTAAAACTATAATTATTTTAAATGGGATATGCTTTGGTTTTAAAAAAATATATTATAACAATGAATAAATGTCATAAGGGTATGATTCCTAATAAAATTATTTTATAAAATAAATTGATGGATGTAATAAGGTAGGATTCACTCCTTGTGACTAGTTTCTTGCTATATATATAATGAATAGGTACTTAAGGGAATAATATTGATTATAAGCTATATCTAACATAATACCTTGGTATATAAGGGATTTAGTAACTCCATCCCTAATAGAACCATTGTGTCCACCTAGATGGGGTGAATAGGAATTTCTTATTACATGGTTGGGGTCATCTTTTACCTTAGCGCTCAAAAAAAGGACCATGCAAACTTATTAAAGGAAATATACCAAATCTAGTGATCAAGCACATCCAAAGTATTCTTGTTTAAGGTATTATTTTATTCTTTTAGGTACATAAATTTTAAATTATTATTCTATGAATCATATGCAATTGATATGGAACAAAATTATAAAGATGGTGTCCATTATTAATGCATTATTTGTAGAGGTATTTACAAATATCATCAGTGCTCATTATTTTTTTATCAATTAAGTTTTAATATGAGTGTTAATTGGTGGAATAATAGGAAAAATAGAGATATTAGATTTGAAATAGAACTTTTTAGAAGGAATTTAAAATTATTTTTCAAAATAATAAAATTTAAAAATAAGTGTAGTAGCCAAATGAGGTTATTACAAGTGGTATTAAAACCCAAGATTCTAACTCTAGAACATGGCACTAACAAATTTTAGATATATGTAGTGTAAAAAAAAGTGTCCTTCCTTGATATGGGAATAATTAATGATAAATTGGACTTAATGTCACCTTGATCTAGTGTCATGAGGTGTTCTACACATCCACATTAGGTTTTGGGCCCATTTTAAGCTAAATTAACACAACTCTGCCCTAATATAATGTTGTAAAATGTATTTATTTATATCCTCACATTAAATTTGGGAGGTTTGTAAATAAAGTGGACCTCATCTAGTTTTGTAATGTGTTTTACACATTCACATGGGATTTAGGGTCCTTCTAAGTTAAATACACCCAATTTTGCCTTAATTTAGTGTTGTAAAGTGTACTTATTTACACTTTCACATTGGAATTTGGACCCTATTTCATTTATAACCTTAAAATCATCATTAATAGGCCCCTATGACCCTATATTGTGCATCCCAAGACAAATTTTGATCAAAGACCAGACAAAATCAACATATAAACTTAATTTATGCACTCCCCAACATCCCAACTGGAAAAATATCCCTTGTGGGACACATCCACCATGTTGGACGAATGAATCCCATCCAGGTGAGACTCATTCACCCAAGATGGTGAATGAGTCCTATTTGAGCTATTTTTAAGGTTTGAGCAGGAAAAACTAGGTTTTAAGTTTAAATTTCCTCAATGTCTGCCTTGGGGATTATTAATGGTCATGTGAGTGCATTTCCTATCTAAAAAATCTCTCAAATCATTATTTCACCTAAGAAATCTAAGAAATCCAAGCAACATCATACATTCATGTCATCAAGTCAAGCATTCCAAGGTCATTAAGATAGCTTTCAAGATCATTCAAGGGCAAGATTCTTCATCAATCGTTGCAAAAATTCAAGAGCCATCATCATATCAAACATGTTAGTGATCTAGTGTTGTGATGTAGCATTGAAGATCCAAGACCACGCATTGTTCTATTCTTATTGCCAAAGATCAAGATCTAAATCCTTCATGGCCATTTCATGTTGAGTGGTATATTTATAAGACATCATTCAAGGTATTATTGTCCATGATTCATGTTGCATTCCTTCATTTCATTGTTTCATCATTTTTTTTAATTACTTAAACATGGTTTGACCAAGGTAAACCTCCATTCCCTAACAATCAATAGGTTTTCTCCTCTTTGCATGTGTTATTGCAGATATAGGTGCTTTGAAGACTTGGACATCATTGAAGAATAGGTTACAAGAATATTGGAGTGATTTCCCCATTTCTAAGGTCAAAATCTTCACAAAAAGTCACTTATAGCCCCAAAAATCAAGGTTTCAGATCCGAACACCTGGAGAAGTAGAAAGAGTAGATTGAGAGGTGCAAATTAGAACATTAAATATCTAGAAAAGACAAACTAGAATCATTCACCACAAGTGGTAAATGAGTCCCATTTTTGGTTAATTTTGAGATTTTGGCATTTTGAGATACCCTTTTTGAGAAACTTGTTTCTATGTAGAAACCTCGATCTAGGGCTGATTCGTGCAGATTGGTGAATGAGTCCCAATGGGCTATAATTTTAGAATCAGAAGTATTTCTAGCCTTCAACACATTTCCAGGTGCACACTCTTTTCTTGTAGCTTTCTATTTTATTCTTCTTGCATTTTCAAGTCATTTAGCTCAATTTTGCATCAAACTAGGTTTTGCATTTCATCTTGCATGTCATTATCTTTTCCAAGTTTAAACTTGGTGGTGAACCCCTCTTCTAATCTAAAATGATACCCTAGGATACCCTATTGTCAGATCTCTTCCTTCATTCTTCATTGGGTTGATATCTCTAGGGTCATCCTTGAATGTGAAGTATAGAAGATTGTTGCCCTAGGTCCTAAAACCCTAGTACAGTACCAAAATTCTATGTTACATTTTGGTGATCTTGCATTTTGAATACCTTCTTTGCTGATTTGGATTCCATCATCATCCTAGATTTTTCTTGCATTAACATTACATTAGGATTTATATTGGTTAATTTACATTCCAGTGTTTCAACATTTTGCATTAGTGAAAGTGCATATAGGTTATATTTTTGCATCTAAAATCACCTAAAAATTGCATTTGAATTTAGGATACACGTCATCCAAACCATAAAGCATAAAAATTAGTTGAAAATATTTGAAAATTTTGGAAAAAATCCCTACTGGGACTCACTCACCACCTTGGGCGAATCAGTCCCTGTACACATCTAAAACTACCTTTTACAACACTGAAAAACTTGTTTTTAAGCTTCTGTTTGTTGCCATTGTTTATATGTTTTAGTTGGTTAACTTTCTATTTCATGCATTTTACAAAATCTAGCTTAAATTGGTCCATTTCATGCATTGCTTAAATTCCAAATTTGCATTCACAACATTTCATTTTCAGATCATTGCATTACCTTGTTTGAAATCTAAAAATTACATTTCATTCTAGGTCTTAACATTTCATTTTAAATTTGCATATATTATTGTTCAAAAATGTTAGTTTTAATCTTTTTCAATTTTGCAAAGAAAAATTTAGTCAATAAACATGTTAGTCATCCATTCAATACATTCCCTAGTTATTAGAGTCTCTTAGTGTAAGAAAATAAAAATATTGACAATTTCCTTAAAACTACCCCCCTCTTATCTCTCCTATTTGTGAGGATGACGTGATAGAATAGAATGCAAACATAAATAACCATGATGACCATAATTGTTCTTCTCCTAATACCTCTCCTTTTAGTGACGAAGGTATCTTGGCGAAAGAAGATACAATCATTGAGAATCATGAAGGTATTTTTTTCTCTTCTCCTCATTCCCCTTGGGAAGATAGTATAACAAAAGAAGATGAATTCATTTCCACCACTTTACTCAGTTTACATTCCTCTCCCAATGCTTCCCCTATTTGCGAGAACACTACAATCATGAACAACCATGAAAATGACATTTGTCAGGAAGACATGTGGATTGAAAGTGAAAACCTTATCTCTCTCCTTCCTAATGTCCCTAACATTTGGAAAGACTTATTTGAACAAAATAAATCAACCACTCATACCCTACTTGTGATGAAGCTATTTTCCAAAATTTAACCATGGAATGTGATGAACATCTTACAAGCTCTCTTCCTAGGGTAGATAAGAGAATAAGACCTTAGAGAAAAAGGACAATAAAATGGAGCCTTCTCCTAAACAAGACAAGCAAACTATTGATAACTCTCTTACATGTGACGAAGTCATTTTGGAAGAACCAATCCTTGAATGTCCAGAAAATTTTGTTTGTAGTTCTCCTAAAAAATCTCCTCCTAGGGAGAATATCATGGTGCAAGAAAAGGAAAACATTGACAATAATGAAATTATGCCCTTAAATGATGATGATGATGAAATACTATTAGACTCTCACTCACTAAGGGATGCTAATATTATTCAACCTCAACTCATTCTTTACCCACCTTCACCCAAACCTCAAACTCAAAACAAACCTGAATTCATCCTCTATCCTCGTAATCATAATGTGTCGCACTAACCAAGTCATAATACCATTGCTCATACATACAACACAAGAAATATTATGCAACCACAACAACCAACTCCAACATCCCTCCCATTGCCTAACACCATCTTACCAAGTCCTCCTCATTTATCTCCACAAAGTGGAAAGGAGTACAATCTTGTTTAAAAACTTAAGAATACTCCTGCAAAAATATCCCTATGGGACCTAATTATCACACTATGCTTCAAAAAATTTACAAAAAGTTTATATCCCTTCTAATGCACAACCAAATGAAATAGCAGCTATGATTCAAGGAATAAATGCTGACATTGTTTTCCACCAAAGTGAACTCCCTCCTTTGGAAGTACAAAAACAAAATGAAGCTTTCATAATAATATCTCAATACAAAAGAAAAGGTATAAAGAAAACCCTCATTGAAAATGGCTCAACCCTTAATATGTGCAGTGTAATCCTTTTGGATAGGCTTGATCTCGATAAATTAAACATTCAATTTGACTCTTTATCTATTAAAGAATCTCACAACATAGGAAAACAACCGCTTGGTGTGATCACTTTGCCTATTGCATCAATTGGGAATGCCACATTAGAAACACCAATCCATGTTATGCCTCATGATCTTTCATATAATCTCCTTTTAAGCAAATTGTGGATTCATGCAATGAATGCGGTGTCTTCTACTCTTTATCATAAAATGAAATACATCTACAATAAAAAAGTTTACACACTTGAAGTTGATCCTGACCCAAACAGTTGTTTAAATATTGAGAAAAACAAGGAGAATCCTTTGGCAACATTAACACCAACTAAACAAGTTGAACCCGTGCAACAAAAAGACAAAGAAACACATATCGAGGAAATCATGAATCTATTAGAAGATGATTGGGGTTCCTTAGATTTCAAACCAACATTCATAGGAGAATACAAGATCATACACAGACTTTGAAAAGGGAAAATAAAAAGTGGTAATGTCAACAAAAAATTCGAAAGGCCCTTCGAAAGCATCTACCTCAACCACTTTTGAGCAAAAGAAAATAGATTACACAAAAAAATTTGATGAACTTAATAATGAGCCACCATTGGATCCAAAAGCAATGAAAATTTTTTTATCGAAAAGGTTATGAGCTTATGAAACAACTTGGCTATATAGTTGAAAAGGACGTGGTGCTAGAGAACAAGGTATTTGCAACCCTATAGAGCCTAACACGCAAGAAATATTCATGCTCTAGGTTATTGTCCTTTGATAGAAATAAACAAACCTCTACTCAATGTCAACACTACTACAAAACATTCCTCTAAGCCGACTTTGATAGTAGTGCATCTTGAATTGATAGGCACTAGTGGTCTTGCTTGTTATCATTTTCAAGAAACAAAGAATCTCCGCTTAATTTCAATGTCATCTCACAAAATGCTAATGATTTGAATTTGATAGTACACCCTCCTATAAAGGAGAGAACAAAATCTCACAATCTAAAGAGTCTTGTGTAGGTATGACATCTTGTACTAGGCAAGATATATCTTTGTCACAAAATAAAGGAACATCTTCTACCATTGATCAAGAGGGTATCTTGTCAAGACTCATACAAGATCATTTGATCTCCCTCCCTCCAAGAACACGAAAAAAATTCTACTACAAATATTCATTTTGTGCATATCATAGAGTTATGTTTCATGCTACTAATGAATGTAAGGATTTGAGTTGTAAAATCCAACATCTTAAGGAGTTTGGTGCTCTTCCTTATGTGGGGGAACCTAATTCCTCTAATTGATACTGATTTTCACTCTAGTATGCCTCTCATCAATCATTTTAGATCATCCTTGTCCTGCACTAAGTGGGGGTAATGGGTTAGGTAGCCTTGTCCTCGTATGTCACTTGCCATTATCTCTTTTGGATAGGTTACTATCTTTCATGAATATATAAGAGCAAGATTGGGATGTGGACGACATGCCTTAAGTTGGCTCGCATGTGACATACTACCTTTTCATGATGTAGCTCATTGGAAACATATGACTTGGCATAGGGATTTTTGAATAAGCTCTCATAGCTTCTTCTACTTTAAAACAATTTCTCATAGCAATGGTGTTAGAAACCACTTTAAAGTGGGGGCATACATCGACACTCATGTTTCATTGTGTGATTCTCTTTCTTCTTGTGATGCATCTTTTTATTGGTGGTGTCATTGGCCTTCATTTCCTCTAAGAGCATGATATTTCTTTGACTTATCCTCTCTTGGAAACATTAAGCTTATATAATGTTCCCTAAGAAGAGACCTTGCACAAACTAAGAAAAATCCCTTTGAGCAATCCTTGTACTATTTTTCATTTACAATGTCTAAGGGTTTCAAGCATACAAATTTTTGCTTGCCTCATGGAGCTCGAAAATCACTTTTGTGTGGCACCTTATCAAAGTTATCAAGAGGTATAACTTTGGTATGGTTTGAGCGGGAAGCCCAATCTGAGGCATGCCTTTCTCCATAGCCACTTGCGTGTGTGTGAGTACATACGACCATGAGTGTATGTGTCTCACCTCTTAGGACTTCTCACTTGGTGGAAAACCAAGAGTTTCATTACCTCAGAGTGAGTACACATTTTTCGAACAAACAACCTAGATTTGATCCACATCGTGTTGGAAAAATGGTCGAAGCTTGATCCACCTTTTTATTTTTACTCAGTTGTATTTCTCTTCCATTTAATTATTGACATTGCATGATCACGTATCGTATTTTTCTACAAGTCATAAAATTTGTGTGTGTCCTTTTGTGTTTATGTCGGTTTGACTTAGGATCTTGGATCCTGGGGGATTGACCGCTTCCTTGATCTTTGTTATCCTAGACCATCCACATTAACTTATGATTGGACCCCTCTCTTGAATGTCTTCTTTAGTGTGAGTTTGAAGCAAGCGCATCCTCTCACTAAAGTGGGGGCTAAATGTAGTGTAGAAAAAAGTGTCCTTGCTTGATATGGGAATAATTAATGATAAATTGGACTTAGTGTTGCCTTGATCTAGTGTCGTGAGGTGTTCTACACATCCACATTAGGTCTTGGGCCTATTTTAAGCTAAGTTAACTCAAATATGCCCTAATTTAATGTTGTAAAATGTATTTATTTACATCCTCACATTAAATTTGGGAGGCTTCTAAATCAAGTGAACCTCATCTAGTGTTGTAATGTGTTTTACACATTAACATGGGATTTAGGGCCCTTCTAAGTTAAATACACCTAATTTTACCTTAATTTAGTGTTGTAAAGTGTACTTATTTACACTTTCACATTGGAATTTGGGCCCTATTGTATCTATAACCTTCACATCATCATTAATAGGCCCCTATGGCCCTATATTGTGCATCCTAAGGAAATTTTTGATCAAAGACCCGACAAAATCAACATATAAACTTAATTTATGCACTCCCCAACATCTCAGTTGGTGAAATAGCCCTTGTGGGACCCATTCACCACCTTGGGCGAATGAATCCCATTTGAGCTATTTTTGAGGTTTGAGCGGGAAAATTGGGTTTTAAGTTCAAATTTCCTCAATGTCATCCTTGGGGATCAAATTAACGGTCATGTGAGTGCATTGCCTATACAAAAAAAATCTCTCAAATAATTATTTCACCTAAGCAATCTAAGCAATCCAAGCAACATCATACATTCATGTCATCAAGTCAAGCATTCAAGAGTCAATCATTCCAAGGTCATTAAGATAGCTTTCAAGATCATTCAAGGGAAATATTCTTCATCAATTATTGCAGAAATTCAAGATCCATCATCATGTCAAGCATATCAAGCATCAAACATGTTAGTGAGCTATTATTGTGATGTAGCATTGAAGATCCAAGACCAATCATTGTTCTGTTCTTATTGCCAAAGATCAAGATCTACATCCTTCATGGAAATTTCATGTTGAGTGGCAGATTTACAAGACATCATTCAAGGTATTATTGTCCATGATTCATTTTATTTGTTTCATGCTTCATGCCTTCATTTCATTGTTTCATCATTTGGTTTAACAATCTAAATGGGGTTTGACCAAGGTAAACCCCCATTCCCTAACAATGAACAATTTTTCTCCTCTTTGCCTATATGAATGCAGATTTAGGTGATTTGAAGACTCAAGGAGATCATTGAAGAATAGTTTACAAGCTTATTGGAGTTATTTCCCCATTGCTAAGGTCAAAATCTTCACAAAAAGTCACTTATAGCCCCAAAAATCAAGTTTTCGGATCCAAACACCTGGAGAAGCAGAAAGAGAAGACTAAGAGGTGCAGATCAGAACTTTGAATTTCCAAAAAAGAAAAACAAGACTCATTCACCATAAGTGGCTAATGAGTCCCATTTTTGGTCAATTTTGAGATTATGGCATTTTCGGATACCCTTTTTCGAGAAACTTGTTCTTGTGCAAAAACCTCGATCTAGGACTGATTTGCCCAGATTGGCGAATGAATCCCAGTGGGCCAAAATTTTAGAATCAGCAATATTTCCAGCCTTCAACACATTTCTAGGTGCACACATTATGTTTTGTAGCTTTCTATTTTATTCTTCTTGCATTTTCAAGTCATTTAGTTCAATTTTGCATTAAACTAGGTTTTGCATTTCATCTTGCATGCCATTGTATTTTCCAAGTTTAAACTTGGTGGTGATCCCCTCTTCTAATCTGAAATCATACCCTAGGATACCCTATTGTCAGATCTCTTCCTTCATTCTTCATTGGGTTGAGATCTCTAGGGTCATCCTTGAATATGAAGTATAGAATCTATTGTTGCCCTAGGTCCTAAAACCCTAATAGAGTACCAAAATTCTATGTTACAATATATTATATATTTTTTGTTTTTAAATTATGTGTCATTCAAGGGGAAAAATAAGGCCTTAAGAAAGCAAGCCACATTATCAAAGGCTCCATGTAGTTACATAAACCCTAGCTCATTAAATACATCTTAAGGTAGAGGTGGAGACAATATTAGAATCTACAATCTTAGTCGTTGTTTTTAAATTATTAAAACCTCATGATTGGAAGTATGTGATAGGCCCCTATAAGATTCCAAAATTAATAAAGAACATGACCTACACCATATAACCAAACCTACTTTATTAGAAATTAGAAATTTTCATTTCACTAGTGGGCATAATGAATTAACCTTGTCTAAAGATATAATTATAAAATAAGATCATGCTCACTCAAACACACTAAGATAAATAGGGAAAACTTTGAGGAATATATCAAAGAGTTAGACAATTCCACCAAATAAATTTGTTGGGTGCAAGGAGTTGAGTCTATTTTTAGAGGAAGTCTTGTAGGGATAAAAATCTCAACAAGAATAGCTACTCAATCCTAAACTCATACTCATATGGGATGGGTATCCACTTTTGTTTCTAAAATATGTATGTATTTTAAAAATGAATAGATACACATTTTAAAAATAAACAAGTACCCATTTGTATTTAGTCCATATACTTATTCCTTTTTAGAATGGGTACATTTTTTGGAGTGAATATTGTTCAATAAAATTTAAAATTTGAAACCCTTTTTTTCCTTTTATTTTGGACTTGGAAATTCAACCCCTAACCTTGGACTTGCAAGCACAATGTCATGCTAACAACAAGAGAAAATTTGACCCTAGCAATTTGGTTGATGACCCTTTTTTATTATATTTGGACTAAATTAAAATCTATTATAGATGGTAATGTCTAGTTTTCAAATATGTATTTTTTTACTATTGGAACTATATTTTTTATATATTAACTAATGTTTAAGCAAAATGACTCATAAATTTGAAATGTCATATATTACTATTTTTTAATAACTTCTAATTTTAAAAATGATAAAAAATATGTTTGACCAATCTAGATATCATTCTCTACATGATGAAAAATTTAATTTCATAATTTTCTCTCAAATTATGTTGGTTTCACAAGAAGGGTTTAAAAAAAGACAAACTAGGGATATTAAAAAACTAATAAAATAATAATTATAATATCATGAACAAACTTCACCATAATATGGATCTTTCCTTCAAAAAGAACTAGGAAAATATTTTCATTTAGATCAAATTATGCTGGTTATACACATGAATGTTTTGGCCCAAAAAATATATTTTAATACATCTTATAAAAAAACTAAAATTTATCTAATGGATATTACAATAAATTACTTATTTGAAAATGAAAATGAAAATCTTATATTTTACATTTTTACACCATTCTAATAGTCTATGTGTGTGTTTCAATTTTTCTCTAACTATGACAAACTTTAATTTTTAGAAAAAACACCTCCATTTTTTTTTGACCAAAATGTGAACCCATTATCTTGCACTTACTCTAAAGATTATACTATTTTACTCATAAATATATTCATTTTATTTATTATCAATATAAAATAATAATCAACATGATAATTCCATAGTCCATATAAAATAAACAAGCCAAATTCACAAATAATCATCACCTTAATTGTTTACATGTGCACACACACACAAAAACATAGTTAGCAAGTACCCATCCTAGTCCAAATTTCATTAAGGATAAGGGTGTATTAGAAGTCTTTTTTTTTGTGATGTGGCATCATCCCCTCCTTAGGATTAATTTGGCTTAACATAATTATTCAACTTTGGCTATTCTATTTTAATTACATCTTATTAGGTGGTCCTCATTCACCATATTAATATCAAACTTTAACCTATTGTACAATTATATTGCATAGTTGTATATTGCATCTATATATGACTGTGGGAAAGTTAAGAGATGTATTTTTTTTTGTCTCTTCTACCTCTAGTGCCTACCAATCAATAGCATGTGTGTGTCAAACAATATATTTCATAAGTAAAGATACACAAAATAACTTATGAACGCGAGTGTGAGAGATGGTATAAGAGTTGGTATGTAATCCACATGGATACTATTTTTAATATCTTGAATGATTTGATATATCACAATGAAATCTTGGTAGCCTTGCTAAAAATTATTAAACTATTACATGGTCTAACAAAAAGAAACACCCTCACCTACTAAGAACTCATATTTATTTTTACATCTACATAAATATTTTATTAATTTATATCTTTCAAACTCTCCTTGATAATATTTATTTATCTCTCATACTCATAAAGTCTAGTCTAATGGTTACTTGGTTGTATAATTCATCAAATCCTATCAATACCACACACTTATTATTATACAGTGCTTCAAAAGGTGTCATTTGAATAAAGGATTACCAAAGTTATTGTAGGAAAACTCTACCAATAGATAATATTCTTACTAATTTTTAGTTTGATCAAATACATACATTTAGAAAATAGCTTCCATGATTTAAATGATTAAATTTGGATATATATCTCTAGGGTGACTAGCAATACTAAAATTATGTTTGATTCCAACAATTTCCACAAGAGTAGGTAAAACCCTAGAGGTGAACAATTCATCTCTACTAGATATGCTTACTCCCAGTATACCTACAACCTAAATATCTCATTTTTATCTTTAATGAAATATCTGAGCATCATCCTTAATGTTACCTAGTATAAATTATGAAAACTTTATAAGATTCTAAAATATAACCAAAATGTTTTCATGACTAATGTGGTTCTTGGACACCCATCACAAAATTCATCAAAGGTAAATTGACTACTTATGATGGGTATGTGTAGGATCATTATGGAAAAAACAGGTCCTTAAGTGGCAATGAAAATTCATAAAATCAAAGTTGGGCAACTTGACATAAAAATTTGAATAAGTTATTTATATTATTTCAAAAATATGTAAGAATAGAATCTGTGGAAAATTGAATTTGGTTTCTAAAATACTAGGTTAATTTTTGTAAAAAAAAAATCTATTTGGTGAAAATTTGAAATTTCAATGCAGTAGTACTAAAATTTCAGGGAAAAAATAAGAAGTAGGTGTCTGTCTGACCACCCTAACCATAATAAAATCATAATATTTTTTTATAATATTTTAGATATAAGTAGAGGAATCATGTCCAGATGTGATGCATATTTTTTTGTAATTTGTTTTCAAATAAATAATTAATTATGAATTTTTTAGTACAACTTTTAAAAAATATAAAAACTCGTATGTCTGATCACCTTAACTTGGTCAAAACTTAATGGAATTCATTTTTTTTTTTAATCCTATAGTATTCAAAGCATAGAATGTGACACATGTTTTAGATTCAAAAAATGTGATACTGTTTGAAAGCTATAGATGTTTTTCTACCAGACTATCAATCAGGACTTTAGTCCTAATTCTAATAAAAAATAAATAATAATTATTTATTAGACTCTAAGTAAAATATAATTTATATTGGTAGAAAGATGAGAAGCTCCTTTACAAACCCTTTTCGTTTCATCAATTTTAGGTAAAATAAAAGTCGCCAGCCACATGGGCGAAGTCTGGAAAAGCAAGGTAAGTTGTTAAACACGTTTTACGTGTTGACTTTTTAGGATTGGCAGGTCCGAACCAAATCCCGAGCCTAATACCGAGGCATTAAATTTTGTGTCAGAATATCAGATATTGGATTCAAATCGGATATCCAATTCAAATCCGATATCGGATTTGAATTCGATATATGATATATTTTAGATCAATTTTAAAACAATTTATACAATCTTTAATATATTATTTAAAAATGCAATTAAGTTTATAATTTAATATATATAATATCCAATAAAGTTTATAATGTAATATATTTCATAAACAATTTATGATAATCTCTTACCGAATTATGTATTTAATATATAATATATAATTAAATGTATAATATTTAAATATTAT
>CM021102.1:673132958-673187754 GCA_007115665.2 Sequoiadendron giganteum | reverse complement strand
CACTCTCCCTCTCCCTCTCCCTCTCCCTTTGGTCTATGTGTGTACAAATCGGATATCCGATTTGTGAAACTTCATTGTGCAGAGGTGAAATATTACCGTTGCAGAACATGTTTTACAAATCGGATATCGGATTTGTGGGCCATAGAAAAACCCCATGTGGGCCGTTTTTGTGCATTCCAACGGACCCTACATTCTATTTGTAGCACCTTGTAGGCGACAAACGCATAGTTTCCGACAGGAAGAGACAAAGATAAACTTTTTGGAGCATCTTGTACTCAAATTTGTCATACATAATGATTTTTTAGCATCTTTTATTTGATATAATGGGGAGCAGTAGTCGTCGGAAGAAAAAACGTAAGAGAAAGCTAACAAAAGAACAAATTGAAAGATATAGACAAAGAGATAGAGAAGGTCATAGGAAGAAAAGACAAGGTATGTTAAATATTGGTGAACCTGAGCCCTATGGTCTTTCAAGTGAAGAGGAAATTGAATATGTTCAAGTTGAAAATTTATAACATGATATTGAAATTGGGAATGAAAATGTTCAAATTGATATTGAAAAATTTCAAGGTGAAAATGCTGGAATTGAAGATGTTGAACATGATATTGAAATTGGGAATGAAAATATTGAAATTGATAATGAAAATGTTGAAATTGAAGATGTTGAACATGATATTGAAATTGATAATGAAAATGTTGGAATTGAAGATGTTGAACAGGATATTGAAACCGGGAATAAAATTTTTGAAATTGATAATGAAAATGTTGGAATTGAAGATGTTGAACATGATATTGAAATTGGGAATGAAATTGTTCAAATTGATATTGAAAATGTTCAAGGTGAAAACGTTGGAAATGAAGATGTTGAACATAATATTGAAGCAAGTGTAAATTATGTTTCACCAGATTACACGAGAAATGAAGAGCCTTGTGTGGAAGAAAGACGTATTCCAAATTCAAGACCTTCAAGGACCCCTAAATGGTTAGTTGAAATTGATGATAACATTATAAACAATTTTGAAGGCAAGAGGTCAACATGAACTATTCGGTTGTGGGCTAGAATACTTTTCAACCAATATTTTAGCGATAAGACATTGACCGAGCAATGCCAACTTTTTGTACAATTTCTAAAGATGAAAAAGATGAGACCTTTGCTAGCCAAATTGAAGATTCATCTGAACAAGAGGACTGAAAAAAATTATATTATTGTCAAAAATATTTTTAATGCTCTCAAGTCTATTGGAAAAAATAACAATGAAAAAGATAAGAGAGATTCTTGGACAGTCATTACCATCGCCCTAGTAAGCCATCAATTGAAAAAGGCTCGCTTTATGAGACAAACTTGTATTGATTTTGACTTAAATCGTAAAACTTTGGATAAAGCACTTGCAAGAAAAGAAAGAATAGATGATCCTCTTCAAAATGATACATGGGATTTTTTCGAAAGGCTTACACGTGTTGATAAGAAGCTAACCAATAATGTAAAGTAGACAATTCAACAATTTTGGCATGATAACTCTAGAGTATCACCCAATGTAAAGGATGTTTTAAAGTTAAGAATTGGCAGTCAAGACCGTACACCGCATCCTAAACATTTATTGGAATCAAGCCAAACAATGTTGTTCAACAAATTTATTCAAACACATCCAAATATGAAAATCTCACAAAGAAATTTTGAAGGTTTGAAGCCATTTTATTGTGTGCCTCTTAAGATTCGTAATACTTGTTGTTGCAAATACCATGTGGAGTTTTCAATGTACCATGAACTATTATGCTATATCCGTTCTACTTTTCATACTAATGAAATTTTGCAGGAGTGTGGTGCAATGCATCTTTCGAAATCATCAAGGGACTTGCTAGATCTATTTTTATGTTCTAGGGATGATGGTTCCTTTTTCTATAGAAATGATTGTTTAAATGCAAAGTTCTCACAATGTGGTGGCTTGTCAAAGTTTGTTCAATGTTTTCATGAGGGTTCTGAACATGAATTTGGAAAGAATCTTGATGAGAAAAAGAGATATGAGATAGTCAAATATACTTTGCAGAGTGGAGGTGAAGGTTCTAGATGCGAGTTGGTTACAAAAGAATGCAGTGTTGCTGATTTTATTTCATATTTTAAGGACAATCTTTTCTACAAATATGCAAGGCATAGTCATAGGTCTCAGTGGTTGATTTTGCTGAAAAATACACATTGCAACCACAAAACGAGGTACAATCTCAGTATTACAATTCCATTCAGATTGCAATTTTTGTCCACATAACGTTTAGACATGCACTTGATAGTACAGAGGAGGATCGAAAGATAATCAGAGAGTATCATTTTTATATGAGTGATGATAGATCTCACTCGTCCGAGTATGTCCAACATTGTTTCGAGATTTTTTTTGATTTCTTGCAAGAGCATGATATAGCACTAGGCCGACATCTCATTTGGTCAGATAACTGTACAGGTCAATTCAAGAATGCTCGTATGTTTTATTGGTTGAGTAGAATGCATGTAGAGAGGGGTGTACCTAATATTTGGAGTTTTTTTGAAGCTCGGCATGGGAAAGGGGAGCATGATGGAGCAGGTGCATGTGTAAAGAGAGCTCTAGTTAAGGAGCAACTGAAGATTTCAGGAGAAAAATTCAGTGATGCACGTTCTATTGTTGATTGGTGTAGTTCAACATTGTCACAGGGAGGGACACTTGATTCAGCAGTGCACAGATTCTTTTGGTTGGTTGAGGAGGGTACAATGGGAGGTAGATTGGATTGTCATACAATCAAAGATTCTTCAAAGATGCATTCGTTTCGAAGCTCAGATGTAAGCACATGGACCATTTGGACATGAAAGTTGGCTTGTTTTTGTCAGAGTTGTATTCTGTGCAAGTGGGATCAATGCGAGTCAAGTGAGTGGGTGGATACATGGGTTCCATAGTATCTAACTCCTTTATCTCAAACTATATCCATGAAAAATTACACAATGGAAAGTTCACTTGATTACGACCGACTTTCAGATCTACTAAATCTAGGACATGTTTTTGTAGTTGTTGCACCGCAGGGGAATGAAGAGAGATCAGAATATTGGTTGGCTCAATGTGTACAGGTAAAGCACAAGCTAACACAATCAATGGAAGATGATGATGGGTTCGTGTATCCTACAGGTTCTGTTGTGGTTGCAGGAACTTGGTTGCGAACATACATGATTAGAAAGAATGGCATACTTGCATTTGAAGACTATGAGAAACACAAAACCATTCTCATGTATTCACACCTTGTTATAGCAACAAATTTTAATTTGTTGAAGCATCATGCCAAACCAAAGACAAAACAACTACGAACACTTAGTAATGTTGATCATGAAGCAATATTGGATACTTTTAAGCAAAGAGATGACCCTTCAGGCACACTTGAATAACATATTCAAGAATGGAAAGTACAATGCTTAAGCCTCTTTTTTGTTGTGACAATATAGATTGTAAGTGTGAATAAGTGGATAAGCACAAAAGACACTTCTTAATACGAAATTATATCAATAGGCAAGTTAAATGAATCAATTCAAAGGAATTATCTATCAAAAGCGTCATATTGTTCTCTATCTCCAAAGATTTATTAAATCAAAATGGCTCTCAGATCGTGAGTGCACTATGATTGTTAAAATGACTATTCAAAGAATGAGGTGATGCTAATGCAATACTAAATGATAAACAATGTAAACTAGCATATATGAAACAAATAATTGCAGCTATAGGAGGGAGCCATGGTTGAAAACTTGATTGCTTGATACTTGATGTGTGAATGCTTGATGCTTGATGCTTGAATTCCTGCAGAGTAAGAGTGCATAAACTTGATCATCTGGATCTTTTTCTTGGTTCAATGAGGCTGTATTTATGGATTTCCTGGCTGTAGAAATGCACAGGGAAAGCTTCGAGAGGCTTGGATTCAATCTGGAGAATTGAATGGTGAGAGATGGAGGAGATTGAGAGAAAGATGGAGATTGTCTCTACCCATGAAAACACCAGGCAAGAGAAGAGGGAGGATTGATGGAGGAGGATTAAGAGATCAAATTCCAAATTTGTCTCCAATTTGTCTCCAAAACTTCCCGTGAAGTTTCAATCAATTAATTTTGACATATTTTAGACATGGTTTAGACATAGGATATCTAATTCATTTTTGAGAGAATATAGATGGAATATTCTTTGTGCTTTAATTCAAATATTTTTGATTTATTTAAATTAGCAAAAGAGGGATAAATAATTTAATAAAACGAACTATAGAAGTTGTTTATTAAATAAAATAGAAGAATACGACAATTAATCAATAAAGTGTTTTGTCTTTATTTAATTAATTTAAGATGGATGTGATAGATTGAAATAGGGATTTGATAATTAAATCGAACAAAGTATTTAATTTTGTTTATTTAATTAAGATGAATTTAAATCTGAACTATATAAATAAATATTTCTATTTATTCAATAGTAGAGGAAATTAAGATAATTAATTAAATAATTCGTATTTAATTAATCAGATGCTCCAGACCAATTTTAGGTGTATACATAGATATATCATTTGACAAATGTTGCGATATTCTTGGCACGATTGATCATGGACCTACTGCAACAATAGCCAACTTTGATCCTTTCAAAGAGGTATGCTACATATTACAATAATATAGATTGGTTATTCAAAGCATCTTTTATAGTTTGCATTACCAATTCATCATCATTCAAGTTGTTTAGATTAATATAGATTTGTTAGTCTAAGCATATTTTTTGTTGTTACAATATAGATTTTATCATTTGAAAAATTTTGCGATATTCCTGGCACGATTGATCATGGACCTATTGCAACAATAGGCAACTCTGATCCTTTCAAAGAGGTATGTGAAAAATTACAATAATATCGATTGGTTATTCTAAGCATATTTTATATTGTATGTAGTTTAACTGCTACCTTGATGGTTTTTATAGGTGCTTGTCACTCCAAAACGCCAACATACTACTCTTGTGGAATACTGTGCCTTGAATGCCTCAAATAGGCAAATTTTGTAAAAATTAAATTTTGAAATGTGAAACAATGTAAAAAGGTCATAACTGTGTATAGGCATAATCTATATATCCAGTGATGTTTTTGAAATACGGTTCAAATGTCTTCCATTGTATAAAGGGTATGTTTAAAATGTAAAAATATTTTTGTACTTAATTGAGCTACAACCGGAGGTTTTCTTCCTGGTTCTTTCCTATCGATATGCTCGTTTGAACCAGGTTTTGTAATATCTCCTATTCATATATAACAAATTACAGTGGCTTGCCACTTTTTTGAAAAACAGAAAAGTAAAAAGTTCATTGTGAATTTCATTTTCCATGTAATTGATTCAAGTTGATTGGGTAAGAGTTTTCTAATGCAAGAGCTAGGACTTGCAAAATCTTGATCCAACCTTAAATATTTCTACCCCCACATTTCATTGATATTAGCACTTTGGACTCTTAAGGGAAAACGTCACTCCAATGCAACTCAGAGCGATTTGACATATTTGGGTGCAAAAGAGAACCATACCTAGCATAAATGTACCCATCCGGACATGTTGGAATAGCCCATTGGGTTGAACGAGTTCGAGAATGAAAGTTGCACCACTTTGCAACTTTACACTACTTGCATCTGACAACTTTTCCCTCAACTGAAAACTCATCACCATGGGAAAACACCTTCGAGATAGCAAAAACTAAGAGAGGTTATTGTAGATGGTCTCAACAAAATCCCATATCCTCAGATGAAGAGTCTGTAAGCATCATGGTTTCTGAGAAATAGCCCGTCAAATTTTGTTGCCTTTTAGCACTTTGGACTCTTAAGGGAAAACGTCGCTCCAATGCAGCTCAGAGCGATTCAACGTATTTGTGTGTAAAATATAACCATAAATAGCGTAAACGTACCCATCTGAACATTTTGGAACAGTACGTTGGGTTGTACGAGTTCAAGAATGAAAGTTGCACCACTTTGACACTTTACATTGCTTGCATTTGGCAACTTTTCCCTCAACTAAAAACTCATCACCACGAGAAAACGCCTTCGATATAGAAAAAACCGAGAGAGGTTATTGTAGATGGTCTCAACACGATCCCATATCCTCAGAAGAAGAGTCTGTAAGCATCATGGTTTCTAAGAAATAGTCCGTCAAAGTTTGCTATCTTTTAGCACTTTGAAATCTTAAGGGAAAATGCCACTCCAATGCAGCTCAAAGCGATTCGGTGTATTTGGCTGGAAAAGAGAACCATACCTAGCATAAATGTACCCATTTAGATGTGTTGTAATAGTCCGTTGGGTCGTATGAGTTCGAGAATGAAAGTTGCACCACTTCGCAACTTTACACTACTTGCATCTCGCAACTTTTCCCTCAACTGAAAACTCGTCACCATGGGAAAGTGCCTTTGAGATAGAAAAAACTGAGAGAGTTTATTGTAGATGGTCTCAACACGATCCCATATCCTCAGACGAAGAGTTTGTAAGAATCACAGTTTTTGAGAAATAGTTTGTCAAAGTTTGCTACCTTTTAGCACTTTGGACTCTTAAGGGAAAACACTGCTCCAATGTAGCTCAGAGCGATTCAGTGTATTTGGGTGCAAGAGAGAACCATATCTAGCATAAACGTACCCACTCGGACGTGTTGGAATAGTCTGTTGGGTCGTACGAGTTGGAGAATGAAAGTTGCACCACTTTGCAAATTTACACTACTTGCATCTAGCAACTTTTCCCTCAACTGAAAACTCATCACCACGGGAAAATGCCTTCGAGATAGCAAAAACCGAGAGAGGTTATTGTAGATGGTCTCAACATGATCCCATATCCTTAGACGAAGAGTCTGTAAGCATCATGGTTTCTGAGAAATAGTCCATCAAAGATTGCTGCCTTTTAGCACTTTGGACTCTTAAGGGAAAACGCCGCTCCAATCTAGCTCAGAGCGATTCGACATATTTGGGTGCAAAAGAGAATCATACATAGTGTAAACATACCCATCCATACATGTTGGAACAATCTGTTGGGTCGTAAGAGTTGGAGAATGAAAGTTGCACCACTTTGCAACTTTACACTACTTGCATCTAGCAACTTTTCTCTCAACTGAAAACTCATCACCACGGGAAAATGTCTTCGAGATAGCAAAAACTGAGAGAGGTTATTGTAGATGGTCTCAACATGATCCCATATCCCCAGACGAAGAGTCTATAAGCATCACGGTTTCTGAGAAATAGTCCTTCAATGTTTGCTGCATTTTAGCACTTTGGACTCTTAAGGGAAAACACCGCTCCAATGTAGCTCAGAGTGATTTGGCGTATTTGGGTGCAAAAGAGAACCATACCTAGCGTAAATGTACCCATACGGACGTGTTGGAACTATCTGTTGGGTCGTACGAGTTTGAGAATGAATACCTCTTGCAACCAACCTTGACTCCTCTTGAATACAATTAGCCCTCAACCGATCAAACTTGGGAAGTTTCGATCTCACGCTGATTCCTTGAATGTAAGACTCCCAAGATGAAGGAAGACCATTAAGAGCCAATATGGTCAAATATTTTTCATCAACAATATGACCATTTCTCTCAATGGCTTCAACTTAGAGATCAGATAATACAACTGAAAGCACTCAAAAAATGAAACACATAAGACAAGAAATTTGCTTACAACTCAGGCCCAGCTCATGGCTGAATTTGATACAATGAGTAATAGAACCTCTCGTAGATGCAAAGATACAATCGAATATGCTTCTCCTTGAAATCGGCCTGCTGCTGCAAGATGAAGCGTTGTTGCTCAAGTGCAAAATTTTGCTTGGATTGCAAATTATTTTGAATGAACTTGATTGAGGAAATGAAAAAACATCACCTCATATTTATACAAAATAAGGTGACTCTTCAAGGAGGTTGGCCTCTCTTGAAAATAATAAATTACAAAATAATATCAAGGAAGGTCGGCCTCATCCATTTAAATAAAATGAGTATAAATTAAATAGCCATAGGCTATCATTTCATTAATTTCAACTTAATGTGATCGCTATCATGTATGAAAAATATGGTAGCATAGACAAGGCAATGGACTATTTGGAAAAAAGATTCAAAGAAATGTGGTCTCATAGAATTCAATGAAAAACAAATGCAATTGACAACTGCTCATAGTTTTTAGTTATGCAATGTGAAGTAATTGCATAACTGCTTAGGTTGACTTTGTAAGAACTATATTGTAATTGAAATTTTTTCATCTATGAACATCTAGTTGTTAGTTATGCAATGTGAATTAATGATTTGAGTTTGAAAGATGTGTAATGCAATGTAATCAATGATATAAATATAAACTACATAATATAACCATTCAGCTTTAAGCTATTGTACATTGATATTTAACCATTGCTTAAGATAAAAATTTCAAAGAGTTTAATCATGCACATGAGGAACAAATTAAATTTCGATTGTCAACTTCTATATATAAAATTATCCAATAATCAAGTGTATGTCCATATAAAAAAATGGCATCGACGCCAACTCAAACAAAGTTTTACAAAATGTGGCATATGCCATCTCAATATGTATTCAAAATTTACATGCCAAAATGTCTATCTCATCCTAAAATACTGTTGGATCATCAAAATGGAGCCTCTTTGAAGCACTCGTTGGCTCTGAAGGTAGCTACACAAGAGAAATTCAAACCACAATTGAGATTAGTTATACTATATAATTTAAAATTGAATAATTAACATCAAAATCAATATACATTGAATTTTAATTGAACTCTAAAATTGAAATCTTGATTACCTGAAATATACGTCTCTTCAAAGGGTCAGGAGTCCTAGAATATACCAAATCAAATTTTGAAATGCCAATCTATATATGTGAACAAAAACATAAAATTGATCCAAGTTAGCATACGATTATTGGTAATAGGAACTTATTTACCAAACACAAAATAAAATAAGCACATACCTCTTTAGGTTGATCTTTTTCTTTATCTAATTCAGGTGTTTTGACACCTCCTCCTTGAGGTGTTTCAACACCTACTCTTTGAGGTGTTCCAATAACTACTCCTTTAGGTGGTGTGTCCCTTGTCATCATATCTGTAAAGCTCATAATTTCCTATACATAAAATTGACAAGTACATATGAAACTACCAATCTATGTCGACATATGTATAATCAATATAAGATCTTAAAAATATTAATTCAATCCAATTTGAGTTCAATTACCTTTCCCTTATCTAGATTTGTGCCTCCATAGTCTGGATGATGCTACACCTCACTCACACCAGGTATTTTCTATAGGAGGAAAACAAGATAAACATATAAGTTATTATATAATTTCATTAATGACAATTCAAATGACAAGCAAGTATATAATATAAAATGTAAATGAGTGAGTGCAAAAATATATACTGCATGTGTGTCCAAGCCAAATGAAATGGCCCTAAGGGTGCTATCAGTCACCTGTGTGAGCTCCTCCTCAAACATCAACTGTTAAATAGACCATGTAAATAAATATTAGTACTTGATACTATCTCTTATTAATATTCATTTAAAAACAAATGCAAGTTATGAAATTACAACTTAAATCTTACCTGTGTCACTATTCCAGCATCTCCCTCTCTAGCAGGAGAGGACTTTGTAGGGTGCGCTCCACTCCCCTACGACTGATCTATAATGTCCACATCATGGAGGTCATAATCAGAAGTGTCCAAGGGATGCTCAGTGGGCTGTACAAGAGGACCCAAGCATATCTGGCGGCACATAGTGCAAGTATGTGGCACACAAATATGTGGACCTGAGGAGGATGATGCAGCAACACTCGAGCCTTCGCCAACATCACCAAAATGTGGCTGAGCTACTGTAGAAGCATGCGAAACCAAATGACCACTCAAAGAGTGAATAGCCTGAATAGTCTGTGTGGATGCATCCTGGATAATCTTTGGATGATATATTGGAGGTGGCGGAGGAAGGGGAGGAAGGGGAACATTTGGGCGCGGGACTACTCTAACTGCCCCTAGTCTATCCTGGGGCATACCTCCACCGACGCCCTGGAAGGGTTTAATGTCAAAGTAATTGACATGATGCCCTAACACAAACTCAACATATAATTTTTTAATAAAGTAAAATGGTATGTCAGAATTATTGTTCGGTGGTTTATCAAAAACCATACACCAACGATCCCAAAAGTTAGCTACAATGTCCCTATGCATGCACCATTTTATGGAAAGTTTTGTTTTATTAACATTCACTGGCAAACCAGTGCGGGGGTCAATGAATAAAGAGGCTATTTGGGCTTTGGTTATTTGGAGATCTTTCACATCATCGTAAGACAATCCACATCGATAATATTCCCTCATGTCTTCTCACCACGAATAAAAGGAATTATGTTGGGTGGAGAGGGTTTCTATATTTTTAATTATTTCCTTCAATGTGTTTGTCATATCTCTCAATCGAGGCATTGTCTGATAAATTTCACAAATGCCCCTCAATTGCCCCAATTTTTCACCAATTAAGTCTTCAATTGGTGGCTGCGGAGGTGGTGGAGCATTTGGTTTGGCATTTGTGGATTTACATTCGCAGCCATAATACCTGATTAAAGTTAAAAACTAATTAAACTAATTGAAATTACACAATATAAATGAAATTATTGTAAAAAAACCCTAGTTTTTAATAAAAATCCAAAAAAAACCATACTTTTTCACAAAAATCAATAACAAACTCTTATTTTTGATAAAAATACATCAACAACACTAATTTTTAATCAAGATCCATTTCAAAACATTAATTTTGAATAAAAAATCAATGTAAACTCTAGTTTAAAAAAAAAATCAATAGAAAACCCTATTTTTGAAAAAAAATTAATAAAACCTATTTAAACTTAAGAAAATCTACTTGAAAAATCGATTACAAGATTGAAAAACCAAATACATACCTTTGAAATCGGATATCTGATCGAAGTGGATATCGGATTTGGGATTTTCCTTTTGCACCCGCATCAAACTGTGAGAAATGAAGTTGAAAGAGTTGGTTGTTTTTTTATATACTGTTTCCACAAATCAGATATCCAATTTGGATTGAATATCCAATTTGTGGAAACTAGGTTTGGTTTTTGGTTCAGGTAAATGTAATGACACCTGAACCTAGAAAAGTCAACACGGCATTTGCACGTTTTTGAGTCGATCCAAAATGTGATTTTTTCTCATTGCCACTTTTTGGCCCATCATGATCCTGCACATACCTTGACATGTTAAGTCATGTGGGTATACAATTATTAGAGGAAAATATTTTACAAATACCAAGGAACCAATCCTTTCTCTCAACAAATGAAGGGGCATTCCTTTTAGCCTTGCTTAAATACATTAGTAATTTATATATTAAGTTTATGTCAATGTGCATACTTAAATTTAAAGAGAAATAAATGAATTCAAATTAAATCATCATCATATATGCAATCATGTCTATGAATATTTTCTTTAATATTTCTCTTTATTGCTAGTTTCATCTATCAATGGGTTTGACCTATGAAAAATTGTTCACCTATTGAGCCATCAAGTCTCTCAAAAGTGTCTCTAAAGAGTATCATTAAAGATTCATATATTTGGACTGGAAAATAAAAATAGATACTCAGATCAATTTCCTTAACTTATATCAATTATACATGTTATATAAGTTTTATGGCAATTGGGTTTAACCTTTATGGGCATGATCAATTTGCATTATTTTCAAAGATAATATATATTTTTAAAATGTATAATATAAATAGTCATTTAATTTTTTGATATTTCTAAAATATTCCAACACAAAATTACTTCTAAAATATTCATTTTTCAGCCTAAAACTACCTACACCTAATTTAATCATTTAATTTGTATATATTTATTTTAATAATATATCTCAACTTTATTATTTCAAATAACTTTTATTTAAATGATTGCATTACTTTGAGAGATTCATATGTTTAGATTAAGAAATTCTCAAGTGCATTTTCTATTAAGTCAAATTTCTTGACTTAGATCAATTCTACCAGTTATAGAAGTTTTGTAGCAAATGAGATTTACCTTATAGTGTACATTCAATCCACATTAATTTATGAGATAGTATATATTTCAAAGTGTGTATAAAATAAAAATAGGCATTTAATATTTTGATAGCAATAAAATGTTTCAATATAAAATTATCACTAAAATCTTTATTTTCAATTCTAGAACTAAGTACATCCAATTTGATCATTTAATTTCTATATATTTATTTGAATAATCTATCTCAATTTTTTTTAAAAGAAAATATATACTTTATTGATTGCATTGCCTTCAAAGATTCATATATCTAGAGGGAAAAGGAAAAAAAAACTCTAAAGTAAACAAATTAGTTTAGCATGTTATATAAGTTTAAGAGCAATTGAAATTGATCTCATAACGCATAATTAATGTGCATCAATTTTGAGATAGTATAGATTTCAAATAAATATGATTGAAATAGGTTTTTTTTAACAAAAATATTTTATGACTAAATTAGCAATGAAATCTTCCTCTTCAAGCTTAAGATTAAGTAAACCTTTAATTTGATCATTGAATTTTGATATATATATTTATATAATTTATCTCAATTCTATTATTTAAAAATAAGTTATATTTCACTGATTACATTTTTTAATTAGCTTAGATAATTTATTTTAATTACATACGAAGGAATTATAGAATGGTTTAAAGAAGTCTCATATCATGACAGTGTACATAAAAAATAAAACACAAGTCACATATATTTAAAATAAATAAAAATATTAAATGGTTCTATAATGAATGATTAATTAAGCATAAAACTTGTTAAATATTTTGCAAGAAGGGTAGCAAGCTAAGCGAGCTAGATCTTGGGAGAAACTTCATGGTTAAGTGTGCTTGATTTGGACTAGTATTGGGATGCATGATCTCTTAAAATGTCTTGATGTGTCACCCTTATGAGCATCGCCTAGATGCAATGAATGCTAAGTGGACCATTCATTTTCATGAGATATTTTTTGTGTGAACTACTACTAAATGAAATATGAATCAATGAGTTTAACTCAGAATCTAAGTAGTTGAATTATGATATAATTAACACTAAAAGTTAACCATTCATTCTCACTAGCAATGAGTTTGTATAAACTACTACTCACATAATGTGGGTAAATGAGTTTGACTCAAATATTGTGTAATTGAACCCAACTATACCATAAAAGAATAAAACTATTAAAAAATTAACATATAAGCATATAACATTATTCAATGTCTACTTTTTAAAAGTAAAATTAAAATTTACACAAAGATTAAAACAAATATATTATAAAAAAAACAATATAGATAAAATAAAATGTAAAATAAATTTATTATAAATAAAATAAAGTAAAATATATAGATAAAATAAATATATAAGTAAATAATGTTATAAAATTAAATAAATAAGCTTAAAGTAAAATAAAAATAACTCTTTAAATAAATAAAATAGTTTATATTTAAGATATTTATAATAGTTTTTAAAATGCATGTAAAGAAATTAAAAGCTACATGCCAAAGTTTTGATTGGAATAAAATTGAAGGACAGTTACATGCAAAAGTTAAACAAATATATTACAACTAAAAATAAAATCAACAATATAGATAAAATAAAATATTAAATAAATATATTATAAATAAAATAAAGTCAATAAAAAGATAGATAATGTTATAAAATTAAATAAATAAGATTAATGTAAAAAAAAATAACTTTTTAAATAAAGAAAATAGTTCATATTTAAGATGGCTATAATATTTGTTCAATAAATTTTATAGTTAATTATGTTAATTACTATTTATAGATTTTAATTTTCTATTTTGTTTATTAATATCATAATTTTATTTATTTTTTATTTTTCTAATTATATAATTTTTGTATAAATATTATCTAATTTTTATTTTTTTAGATTTGCTTGAGTTCTATTGATCCTTTGAAGTTCAACTTCTTGACCACTTGACATCGAATCTAATTTATATTGAAATTAAAAAAATATTAAAATATATATTAGAAACAAATTTAAAGATTGAAGTAATTACATGCATGACATTCTCATCTCCTTTTACATGCATGACATTCTGATCTCCTTTTATATTACAAATTTCTTGAGTTCGACTGTGTAGATTTTCTCTGTGTATATACTTTTCATACTGTCTGGTTTTGTTTTGTTGAATATCATGGAGAAGAAAATAGCTGTATTAGATTTGGATCGCACACTTGTTTATGCAAGCAACCATTATTTCAGACCCTCAAACCAATATGATTTCATTGTTAAGAAGGGATATTTTCAAAGCTGGTATGTACAGAAAAGGCCTAATGTGGACAGACTATTGCAGGAATTGGCAAAAAATTATGAAATTATAGTTTTCACTGCAGCCAACAAATATTATGCAGATGCTATTCTTGATAAACTGGATGTTAATAATGTCATAGGCGTTCGTATGTACAGGGATTCGTGCACTAAATTAATGGAAAGGGCATATGTGAAAGATCTTTCTAAGCTGGGGAAAGATCTGAAGAATGTTATTATATTTGATGATAATCCCAGGAGCTATAAACTTCAACCAGAGAATGCATTTCCAGTGGAGCCTTTTACTGGTGATTTAGCAGACGAGGAGCTTTTGGAAGTCATAGATTTTTGTGACAAAGCAGCAAATTATGAAGATGTCAGAGAAGCCATAAAGAACTACTGGAATGAATGAACGAGATGGAGACGGTGGAATCTAATTCTTATTAGAATTTATTGTAAAAAGAAAAATTCAAAGTGCAATTCAAAATATTTTTTTGTTTTTGCATTACAAGTGTTTTATTGTCTGAATCTCGGAATTTTATCTATTAAATATTGAAGTTAGATGCCATTTATTTTCGTATTTTCTCTCCATTTGTCATGTTTGTAATAGCAGAAATTTTATTTAATATTTTACATGGTTTTGAAATTCAATCGTAAAGTCCGATTTGCCAAGCGCTTAGGGTTTGGAATCCAAAAGCCCTGGGGCATGGGTTTCAATTCAAAATTTCACGCCATTTGAAATTTGGTGTTCAAAACCCAAATTTTAGGGAGCTCAAGATTTCACCTCTCTGCAATCAATTTTTTATGTCTTACAAAACCAAGTTCACAGTCCGAACTGTGATACTCGGCCAACTGTAGTTGATTTGCATTCCTTCTGTGAAATCAACTAGCTATGTAAATAGATGTATCTTTTGGATGAGTAAGAGGCCTTGCGCTAGATATTTCAACTTCTTACAGCAATCATTTCTGTTCCCGGGGTCTCAGCATTCAGCCTTTTAGAGTTTTACTTAAGTTTTTTTGCACATTCAGAATGCACCGCCAAAGCTGAAGGCATGCATGATCAACCGTATCACAGTTTTTCTTACTTCTGTTAATGGATAATAAAACTGCAGTTGCATGTGGAGTAGGCGTAGCTCTACTTTCAGGTGACCTTAGCATGATCAAAGCATGCTATAATTTGCATGATCGATGCTCTATCCTTTTTCTGCATGTTGTTTCTTCAAGACAGTCATCTTATTTTCATATGCTGACTAATATTACAATCCTCATCATTTTTGCTGATCGCTGAGATTTTGATAGTTTATCATATGTAGAAATTGAAGAGAGCAGAAAATGAAAAACACAAATAAAATCAGGAATTTGAAACACATAGCCCAACCCAGAAAAGTATTATATTATATTGATTTTCAAAAATTAATTTTCATCACAGAGCTGCTGCTCATCATTTTTACATTCATGCTTCTGCAAATTATATTCACCCTTCTTCACAATATTTTCTTTTCATACAAAACTTCGGCTCTTTTCTTTTTTTTTACTCTTGAGAGCCTTCTTTTCACTATATTAAATGTTTGCACCTCTACACACAATATACAACCCCATCACCTTATATGAAAGTCGCAAAAAGAATGAATTCTTTACAATATTAAAGGCTAATGAATAAGCCATCAAAATCACATTTATTCAAAATAACAACAAGGACCAGATAATAAAAACATGTCCAAAACCATATTAAATAATGTCCTTTAACAATAAAAATCCGCCAGTACATACGCCACCAACAACCGCCGCCAGAAGGAAGGTCAATCGAAGTCAACAACCACACTACCGCTAAAGGTTTTGGAGAGGCCACGGTGACTGTGGTGACCAACACTAAATTTTAACCCGCATTACCACAATGATAGAGGAAGATGGTCGCGGTGAGGCGGTTGGTGCCTTGGCAGTTAGCAAATGGTCCACTGCAGTACCGCCGATGGTTAGGGAAGAGACCGCGGTAAAGCGGTAACCGTGATCTGACGGTTTGAAGACGGCCAGACACTGAGCATCGGTGAACCCCGCGATACCGTGATGGTTTTGAAAGTGACCACGGTGGAGCGGTAATGGCTTCGAGCGGATGACAGAAGGAGCAATGAATGTCACTGTGGTACCGCATGCGGTCAGGTGGGTAACCGTGGGAGGGCAGTAATGACAACCATGTGGTTAATTACATTGTTGTAGGCATCATGGGTTAACGTGCGGTAGCGAGGTAACTGTAGAAGGAGATCACCGTGCAACCGCCGAATGTGAATGACAAGACCACGGTGATGCGGTAGACTGAGGGAAAGATGACCGTGAAACCACAGAGAGGAGAGAGAAATCCTACGGTAGCCCGGTTGACACTGCTGAAATGCGAGTTGGTGAGTTTGAGGGCGCGGGGGCACGAAAGGAGCAAGAAAGACTCGGGTGGAAGAGGGTGAATTCCCAACATCATATTCAGTGTTGTTTGATTTTCTTTTGTATTTTCAGTAAGCTATTTAATTTCCTCAATCTTCAATTGATTTGAGAGCAGGTTGCAGAGGTTTAACAATAACATCATTAATCTTGTGGTTTTGTTTACCTTAAGTGTAACCCAATATTTTCATGGTAATCTAGTTCACTAAATAGATAGTATTTATACTTGTCACTCATGATTAAATAGGATCTCAATGGTTCTTAGTAAGTGGTTCCACATAGCAATAATTAATTTGCAAATGAATCCTATATAATCATTTTCAATGCTCATAAGATATAGGACATCACAAACTCACAACCCATCTTTCAAAATCAACCATTATGCAACTACCAAGCAACCATGTACAATAGTAATATGGGCACAATGCCTTTAAACTCAAAAAATAGTCATCACATTTTAGTGAACATTTTGTGGTTCAAGCATTATAGAGGAGGGAGATCGTAATGGCATTGGACCTCAAATTAATTAAAAATTCATAATAAGTTAAATCCATTACAAGATTTCCTAAATTCCTATAGCTACAAGATACCTTATCAATTTCATTATAAAGTAGGAACCCACCTCAGCTAATATTAAATGAATCCAACAAATAAAACCGTAGGAGAAGTGTTGCTTCCAAAATCCACCTCAATTGTAATTCATTAAATAAAGGTTCCACACAATATAAGCTAGAGCTAGAGAGAGTTTATTGCAATTGAAATAATTAAATTGAGAGTTTTTTAATGAATTCTTTTGTATCTCATGAGTGCATGGGAAGAGATATTTCTATCTTATTATTTTGGAAAGCCAAATATGGGGATGGATAAGGATTATTAAATGCAAACATAATATTTATGGTTCACATAAAAATAGAATTACATCTTAACTATAATATTTTTAATGACATATTTAGTACCTCGTCATGTTTTTCCTAATATTTCTTTGATATTCTCTTTGACCTCAATCAAATTTGTAATTTCTATGCATTTCATTCTCATCTCCTTTCTTCATTACTATATACCACACCTCACTATTCCACTACTATGTTACCATAAATGCAATGATGAGGCTAGGTTTCATTTTTGAGCAAGGAAAAGAATGTTTTGTTGTAAATGATTGTTTTTAATCATGTTGTACTATTTCTCACTATTATCAAAGTTTTGCATTCTTAGTGAACAATTCCCTTCTTTCACAAAATTATTCCATTTTTGAAGGATTCCTTTTTAACATTTTCTCACTAAATGTGAAGGATTTTCAAAAAAAATTATTGTTCAACTATTGGTCCATTTTTGTTTGATATAAGTTGTAGTGACAAATAATTATGTGTTGTTTTTATAACAACAAATAGTTTTTTCATGTTCAACTATTGTTCTATGTGTGTGGAATATAAAAGCTAGAGATATCAAAGATTTATGGTTACCAATAGGTATTTGGTCTATTTAGGTTGCATATTAGTTTTGTTTTAAATAATAATATGATATTCTACAAGCAACAAATGATTATTTTTGTTCAACTATTAAGGGTCCCATGATTAAGTTTTGGTCTAATCTTTAAAATGTCAAATTTTAGACAAGTTGCATGATGAGTCACACCTCCAAACTTTTAAAAAAAAGAAATCTTTAATTTCTATTTTATACAAACTTGTTTTAAATTTTAAAAAGTTTTTTTTATATCTTTTTAATCATATTTTGATAATATATATATATATTTATTATAAATTATAATTAAAGTTAAAATATATAAATATTTATTTATAATTTTTTATTTTTAAAAGTTACTTAGATTTAAATATTTTTTTGTTTCTTCTATTTATAGTTTTATCTTTTTAATTTTTATTATGTTTTTATTCCACAAATTTTAATATAATATATTTATAATTTTTATTTTCTATTTTTATTTAACAATTTTTAACAAAATTTTGTAATAAATATTATTGTTTCTATTTCTCATTTCTAACAACATAGTTCTACTATAAACATAAAACTAAGTCTTATACGATCTCCTTTACTTTCTAATAAGGTATTGGGATAGCCCGTTACTAGTAAATCACTCTTGAACATAATGCCTTTCTCTCGTATGTAAACACACTCTCTACTTTTCCTCCTCCAAGGTTTATTGGAACCAAAAGAGATGGCATACCTCCATAGAGGCATGGTATGAAATATCCTTCCCATAGTGTACATGCCTATTAAGATTTGTATTTCGATTAATCTTTTCCAACCCACCTACCTCCATAGAGACATGGTAGGAAATATCCTTCCCATCATGCACATGCCTATTAAGATTTCTATTTCTATTAATCTTTTCTAACCCACCTTGCCTATGCCTATTAAGATTTCTATTTCTACTAATCTTTTCTAACCCACCTTGCCTTCCTTTCTAATTGGATAATCTTTTATTTTAATTTTTTTCTTACCTACAAGGATGTGACAATAGGAAATAGTATTCCCACACATATAAAATAATAAATCATTTCAAATAAAAATTTCAATATGATTGGTATATAAAATCCACTTTGTAAGGAACCTCACATTTGTATAATAAAACTTCAATAAAAAAATATTATTTTTTAAAATCATAAATATAAACAAAAGCATATCATTCTTACAAAGTAAATATAAATATCTTGAGCAAAAATTTTATGAAAAATAAAAACACAAATAAATTACATCTATTTCTCATCAAGATTGGAATACATTGTTTTTAATTTTCATATTTGTTAGTTTATATTTATTTGCATATACATAGGCTTTAAGCCTAGTTAGGCGTCCATGAAACTTGTACATGTGATGTGTCAAGGTTAGTTAGGAGTCTTTAGAGGTGTTGACTCACTTTTGACACCTCTTGCTACTTTTATGGTAGGCAACTTGCCACCACTCCATGAGTGAGGAGTCCTATCCTCATTTCATGGAGATAAAGTGCCTCCTTCATGCCTATTTATGTATGCCTTGTTGATCTAATTCATTGGTCAAGTTTATGCATACTTTGTGCTTTTTATTTTATCTATATGATTTACAGGTTTCTACAATATCAATTACATGCATATTCAATGTAAATATATTCATACATTTTTGTTCTTACAAAATGACTTAACTAATTTTTTATTTACAGTCAAATACAATATACAAAAATCAAAGTATAAATCAAAATATATTATCTCAATATACAATGTCTTATCAGATATGTGACTTACTAAGCTACTATGTCAAAGGAGAGAATCATTCAGGTGTTTTACCTTCATCTACAAATTAACAATCCCCTGCCCACCTTCCTACTAGAAGTGGCCCTACCCTTTGCAAGGGTAGAAAATAAAGAGATTCACAAACATGCCATGCCAATCAAGGACTAAGTGTGAAGTATCACTTTCTTTCTTACATCCAATCACACAATCATATATATATATATATATATTAGATAGACTTATGATATTTAGTTATTACATAACCTATCAAGTGCCATGGACTGTCAATGCATGTAGCTTATGTATCACTTTGGCCAAAGCATTTTATAGCCTAAACACATCCCTTTAACAGAATGGTGATTCATTTTCCACCACTCCTATCTCAACTCGACTCAACACAATCTAGACAAAACCACTCAATTCACACAAAAACTCAGTAAACTTGAGTGATGATCAAAACTAAAATCAAAGGAAAATCCATAACTTGAAAATACACACAAAAAATCTAATGGGTTTAGATTAAATATCATTCACTGTTATCTAGTTTTGGAAGTGGATGACTCAAATATTTTTTTGTGACAAATTCAACCTCTTATCTCTTACAAGGCCAAACACATTTCAACTAAGATAATTAAAGTTATTTTTCTACATGCTCAACTCAATTTATTTAAGTCTTTTTTCCATATGTCAACTAAGAACAATCACATGTTTGACTATTATTTTACACATTTATATATTTATATATTTCTCTTAATAGTCTTAGTCGACCAATATCATATACTTATTACAAAATCATATGTGGCTTCTTAAGTACCAACCTAATACTCATTTCTATACATAATATTTTTTTATATTACACACAACTATAATTATATCAACCCAATACTCATTTTTATACATAAGAATGCCATATATCATAAGACCATATATATATCGACCCAATACTCATTTTTATACATGATACTGTCAATATATTATAAGGCCATATTTATAGCGACCCAATACTCATTTTTCTACATAACAATGTCATATTTATAAGACCAAATTTATACAACCTATAACTTCCAACACAGTTATTTGTATGAAATACTTGTATGAAAAACTAATAAAATTCTCTATAAATTGATCCAATATTTGTATGAAATACTATTTCTATGCATATGTATACAAGATTTTATCCTCATAAATAAAACTAAGAGATTTTTAATAATCACCCAAGCAAGAAATGTCTAGTTCAATTCCAAGATCCACTAATAGATCTAAAAAAAAACAATCTTCTTCTAAAGGAAAAACTTCCACAAACATTAGGGTTATGCATTTTTAAACACGTGGACTTATTTTTAAACACTCAAGAAAGAAGTAAACAATTGTGCCCACAAATTTTTTAAAAAGTGATGTGAGAAACCTAGACCCAAAATGATTCCCTTTAGTCTATTCCTTTTCTCAACCCTTCTTCTCTGCTACTCACCCCTTATGTTCCTTAGCAAAAAAAACAAAAATGATCCACTCTTATTTTTGTGTTCTACCCTTTTATCTCCAATTCCACAACCCCACCATTTTCTTCTTTGCCAACAACTCTAGTACAATTTACTCCCCTCGCTCTCCATTGTAGCTCACTAGAGAAATCTAAGGAATTCAAGGAGAAGATGGAGGAGAGTGGTGATATTTTTGGCCAACTCACTAAATTCAAACACCCCATTCTTCCAAAAATTTAAAACCAATTTTTTTATATATTTTTGTAAAATAAAAATCTATTTCCCTTGAAACCAAAAAGACTTATTGACTTGCAAAGATTTTAACTCAACAACAAAACAATCTCAATGATACAAGAAAAGGAGAGAATTATTTTGATCTCGACTCAACACTAAGGAATTCAAAAAGAAGGGTAATATTCCAACAAATCTATTTGCAATCAAGGTGACAACAATGACGACCTTGACATTTATTCAAAATATAAACTAATACACTTACAATAGACAATGCAACTATATTAGAATTTTAATGAAAATTGTTATACATGAATAACCAACAAATAATGTAGCATTTAGACTAGTAGTGTGTGTATAAATAAGTTCTTGACTCGACACATTGTATAAAACACTGACTCTACTTGATTTTCTATCCTCTCCAATGATGTTCTCTCTCCTCAACTAGGAAGGGGGATGAACTTTATCCTACGTTCACTTCATTACAACATCAAGGTAATTAATCCAATCAAATATAAACATAACACACACACAATTTATAACCATCATATATAAATCAACAGTATCATAATATGAAACATGGAGTCCCATTGGTCATTTATCTATCCACTATTTCTAATAATGGTAATGGTCCAAATTTAAATTTCACAATCATTCTAACATTCCGATGTCACATTAAATTTTACATTCACATGAAAACATGAAAAACAATAATCACTATATATATATATCATGTTTTTTCATAACTTCATCCAATTATCATAATTTAAATAATTGAAATATATCTTCAATAATTGTTTCAAAAATAAGATGTAACACTATTCACTTTTTACCATAACAAAATAGTTCACAAATAACCTTTACATAAACTAAAAACAAAACTCTTAAATCCCAAACACTCAAAATACATTGATTCTTCAACTAAGTAAATAAATAAAACTGACACGAAATAAATGATTGCTAAATTTACCCTAATACAACTGCATAGGTATAGGTATTTCAGATTAAATTTAATAAGGTATTAGGGAATTTAATTCAATTCTTAAAATTTCTTATGAAAAAATGAAAAACATGTGCTTTGAAAAACCCCTTAAGGAAGCATATGCACATTAACATTACAAAAATTTAATTAGTAATCTATCGCAAGTGTTGATTAATGATAGCCACTATATGCCAACATCAAAATGCCGCACAAAATTCATAATGTAATATTGCAAGCCAGGCCGCAAATTGTTGCACGCTTCTCCTCCATGGCTACCTATGAGGAAGATTTTTTTTTGGCAGACGAGCCAGGAGTCGAATGCTTGACTAGTATGCCACCAGAAGCAGGAGTTCGATGCATGCATAACTACTATAAGAAGCGTTATGAGGGGAGGGCCCACCAACGCTTCCTTTGGGGGTCTATGATGGCCACCAACCCAAAACACTCCCATGCACCGGTCCAGATCACTAAATCTTTCTAAACAAAAATAGAAGAATATCACAATAAATTACGCTGTTCTAAATCCTCTTTGAAAACACAAATGATCTGTGAAAAATACGTCTCTCTTATTGGTGTTGTGAAACCTAGCAATAAATTCACTATTGTTTAAACTCAGAGATTCGAATAACATAAATCAAATGATTGGAACAAATAATTCAAGCATGCACAACACCATTCACAAAATACTAAACACAACAAAAATTAGAGAAAACCAATCACACTTTGACACAAAGATCTACCCTAGAAAACCCCTAACTCTGGGGAAAAACCAACATTCAACGAGAGAGATTTTATTACTACAAAAAATAAAAATTTACAATAACTGCCAGACCTTGACATCTTCAACAATACTGGAATCTTGGATAATATTTCGACTCCTCGTTCTATTCATCCCAATCTCCCTTTCTCTTGTGTCATTCTTGCAAAAAAAACTTCATCTGTATATCTCTAGCACTCACCTCGATCTCTTTTTTATAACCTCTCATCACCTACAGTGGAGTAGAGATTAACTTAGAAAAAAAATAAGGTTGTTGCTAAAAAGGAAATTTGTAGAACTGGCAAGTACATTGTACATAAGAAGAGAAGAAGAAAAAAAATAGGAAACTTGGAGATTACTTCTCCATAATCGCTCCAACCTGGATGACACAATTCTAGGCTGGAATATCTTACAAGCTACTATTTTTAACACTCCCTCTTAGCGAGGAAGGTGTTCTCTACTACACCTAACTTGTCCCTGAAGAAGACAAACTTGCTTTTCATCAAGGCCTTCGTTAAGATGTTTGCAACCTACTCATTTGTAGATATATACTGTGGTCAAACTAATCCATGTTGTACACAATCCCTGATAAATTGATATCTAATGTCAATATGCTTCGACCTATCATGAAACACAAGATTCTCAGAGAGTTTTATGCAACTCTGATTATCACAGTGAATGATGGTCGATTCTAGCTCTTGACCAAACAATGCCACTAATAGCTTTCAAAGCCATATGGCCTCACATGTTACCATGCTTACTGCCATGTACTCTGCTTCCATAGAGCTTAATGCAATAGACTTTTGTTTCTTGTTGTACCAAGAGACAACCCTTGATCCCATACTGAAACAAAACTCTGAAGTTCTTTTCCTATCCACTGCATTACCTGCCCAGTCTGCATCAGTGTAGCCAATCAACCTGACACCATCACCCCAAGTATATCTCAACCCATACTAAACTGTACCACATAGATACCTCAACACATGCTTTGTTGTTGTCCAATGTACTCTCTTTGGTTCTACAATGAACTGACTAAGAGAGTTCACTATAAATCAAATGTCTGGTCTTGTATTGACCAGATACATCAATGACCCAATAAGCTGTCTATACAAGCTGGGGGTCTACAACCTCCTGCTTTGATGCATTGATCTTCCGCCAATTTGTAACCATTGGTGTAGACATGGGTCTATAGTCCAGCATTCTGAATAGCTTCAAAATTTCCATAGTATATTTCCCTTGTCCAAGGAAAATCTCTCCCACTGTTTGCCACACCTCTAGTCCTCAAAAATAGTGCATCAACCCCAAATCCTTCATCTCAAACTCTGCTGCGAGGTCCCTCTCGCAGTCCTCTATAAGCCTCGGTGAACCAGTCATAAATAAATCATCCACATACAAAACTAGAATAAGTGGTTCACCTCCCACAATGAGATAGTAAAGGTTGGAGTCTGCCTCATTCTTCACGAATCCCATGCTTTGCAAGTAGTTGTCTATGCGCTCATACCATGCTCTGGGTGCCTCCTTAAGTTCGTATAGTGCTTTCTTTAACCTGCAAACATGAGAGTTACTCCCATGCGCCACAAAACCTTCTCATTGTTCGATGTACGCCTCCTCCTCTATGATTCCGTTTAGGAAAGTTGTCTTGACATCCATCTGATGGATCTGTCATCCCATTTGCTCTGCTAATGAAATCACAGCTCATATGGAGGTATATCTGGCCACTGGAGCGAATGTCTCATCATAATTGATTCCCTCCTTCTGAGAGAACCCCTTGGCCACGAACCTGGCTTTGTATTTCTCTATGCTACCATCTGCAGCATGCTTGATCTTATAGATCTAGCGAGAACCAACCACTACCTTATCTATAGGCCTTAGCACTACGTCCCAAACATCGTTCTTCATGATGGAGTTGTACTCCTCCAACATGGCATCCTGCCAAACCTGTTGTTGTGCAACATCCTGATAACTAGAAGGCTCACTGTCAATGAGCTTGTTTATTAATGCCACATAATTTGAATATTTAGCTAGTGGTATCCTCTCCCTGCCACTCATTCTAGGAGCTCCCATAAACTCCTGAGTGTCTTGCACAATCTGAGTTTCCACTCGGCTAGTCCTTCTCCCACCAGTAGGAGATACACCAATAGATGGAGCTTGTTGTTCCTTATTCTATTGCTCCTGATCCTGTGGACTCGACTCACCCAAGGTACCTATATCTGCATTTCTTCCTATCACAGTGCCCTATACCTGAGACTCCTGATCCACTTTTGGAGCTCCAATTTGCTGACTCTGCTCAACTACTGGCAAATCCTAAGATTTTCTAAAGGATTTCTCCTCCAAAAACTTCACATCACGTCTCACTATGATCCTCCTCGTCCCTGGAATACAGATCTTGTATGCCTTGGAGGTTTCGTTGTATCCAACAAAGAAACCTTTCTTTGTAGTCGAATCTAACTTGGTTCATTTTTCTGATGGTACGTGATAGTATGCTATACTGCCAAAGATCCTAAAATGCCCGACCCCAGGCTTCTTCTGGTGTCATTTTCTCCAAAATCTTATGAGGTACTCTATTTTGAATATAGACTGATGTGTTGCAAGCTTCTGCCCAAAGATACTTAGGCAAATCCTAATCAAATAGCATGGCCCTGGCTGCTTCAACAATTGCCCTGTTCTTATGCTCAACAACCCCGTTTTGTTGTGGGTTGTAGGGAACAATCCACTCTCTCTTGATTCCTTCTCTGGTCCAGAACTCCTGGAAGGATTTTCTTTTATACTCACCCCAGTTGCTTGTTCGAAGAACCTTGATCTTCCTACCTGTCATATTCTCCACAAGAGCTTTGAATTCTTGGAAGCGACTGAAGACCTCATCTTTTCCCTTCAAAAAATATATCCAGGTCTTCCTGGAGAAATCATCAATGAAGGTTACATAATACTCATAACCCCTCAAAGATTTAGTAGACATGGGACCACAAATATCAGAATGTATCAAATCAAGAACACATGTGCTTCTACTATCACTTCTAGGAAAGCCTGCCTTTGAAAAAAATTGAGTGCACATCCTTTACACGTGTCATCGTGCTCTGCACTCAACTCTAGAATTCCTATCATGGTTTCTCTATGAAATTTCAATGCCCCATGGTGTATATGTCCCATCTGTCTATGCCATAGCTCTCCTATTTCCCCGCTACTATCACTGCTCACTAGTGCCTTTTGAGTTTCAAACTACAATGTGTATAAACTGTCACTTCTAACCCCAAACTATTTTTCCTTCTTCCAGTCTTTGTATTTTAAATACACCTTATGTCCCTGAAAGAGTACAATGTATCCTTTATCTTCAAGGGTAGATATTGAAATCAAATTCATATACGTCCCTGGCACATGCAATACATCTGTGATCTTAATATCATTGCTTGAATCCCTCTAAAAAGAAACAGTCCCTCTCCCAACTAGAGTGCATGTGGACTTGTTTCCCATTTTTATCTCGAAGCCTATCTCTTCTGCTTTGTAGTTGGATAAGTGTTCTCTAACTCCCGTAATATGGCATGATGCACCAATGTTAATATACCAGACCCTTGTAGTGCTCGAGCTAGATATGCAAGTTACAAGAAAAAACTCATCTTCTAGCCTAGAGGATAGCTCATCAACATCCGTTGAAGTTGTTGTCTGCTTCTTCTTCTTGTCTCCTTTCTTCCGATTCAGACATTGACTGACATAATGTCTTAGCTGATCACAACCATAACATTTAATTTTTCTCAGGTCTTTCTTTTTCTTCTTGTCCCTTTTGGAGGTAGACTCATTGCTTGAGCCTTTCTTAGTTTTGCTTTTGCTGGCAACAGCAACATTCTCTTCCACCTCACCTTTACAACCACTGTTGCTGCCTCCATTAGCATAACTCATTCGTAACTCTCTCTAAGTGAAATCAGTTCACAAATGATCCCAATCAGGAATATCTTGTCATCCAGATACAACTTTGACAAAGATGTCCCAATCTTTTGTGAATCCTTTCAATGCAATCCTAACAACCTCATCATCTGGTATTTTTACCCCGACAGTTATCAGCTCATCTTTTACTGTTTTGATCCTGGTAAGATAGTCCACAACGCTCTCCCATTTCTTCTTTCTGGTGTTTCTCAACTTATCTTTGAGAATCAATTGCCTATTCAAATTTGAACTCTGGGATAGGTTGAGTATGGCATCATACATCAAATTGCAAGTGTCTAAATATGTAATATGAGGAACAAGGTGATCCTTGACCCCATCCATAATGATGCATCTAGATTTGGTATCTTCTTTCCGGTAGGTCGCTAGTAGCGCAACATTTGTCGGAACAAAAATGATAGTGGTTGTGTATTCTTTCAGACCATTCTCCTCCATTAACAGAAGAATTCTCGCTTTCCACACGCCAAAGTTTGAAGCCCCCTCAAGTTTGTTTGAATCTCTTAATCCTGTAGTTGCCATTGTTGAAACCCTTGAACTTAAACCTCCAAGAACACGAAAGAAAATCAAAACTTGCACCTATGTGATTAAGCCCTAGTTTTCTATTTTAGAATCTAGCTCTGATACCATGTGAAAAATACGTCTCCCTTATTGGTGTTGTGAAACCCAACAATAAATTGACTATTGTTTAAACTCAGAGATTCAAATAATATAAATTAAATGACTGTAACAAATAATTCAAGCATGCACAACACCATTCATGAAATACTAAACACAACAAAAATTAGAGAAAACCAATCACACTTTGACACAAATATTTACCTTGGAAAACCCCTAACTCTGGCGAAAAACCAACATTCAACGAGAGACATTTTATTACTACAAAAAAGAGAAATTTACAATAACTTCCAGAACTTGGCATCCACAGCAATATTGCAATCTTGGATAATATTTCAACTCCTCGTTCTATTCATCCCAATCTCCCTTTCTCTTGTGTCATTCTTGCAAGAAAAACTTCATCTATATATCTCTAGCACTCACCTCGATCTCCTTTTTATAACCTCTCATCACCTACGGTGGAGTAGAGATTAACTTAGAAAAAAACAAGGTTGTTGTTAAAAAGGAAATTTGTAGAACTGGAAAAATGTTGTACATTAGAAGAGAAGAAGAAAAAAAAAGGAAACTTGGAGATTACTTATCCACAATCACTCTAGCTTGGATGACACGGTTCCAGGCCGGAATATCTTCCGAGCTACTATTTATAACATGATCGAATAAGTTCATATCAACCACAACGTTTGACTCCGCCAAAAATAAATAAAATGGAGTACCATACGAAATCCAAATGTTCTTTCATTTATTTTGTCTTGGATTTCTGTTAAAATCTTCTAGTTAGAAATATATGGACGAATTTCGGTTAAAATAGACCATCGACACCGAAAATTATAGAGCAAGGGAAGAAACGGATCTATGAACTCCTTGAGAAATGGAAGCCCCTTTCTCTATTCTCCCTGTCAATGGCATGAAGTATACGAATAATGGTCACACACTTTTGGAGCTCCAGTTTGCTGACTCTGCTCAACTACTGGAAAATCCTGAGATTTTCTAAAGGATTTCTCCTCCAAAAACTTCACATCATATATCACTATGATCCTCCTCATCCCTGGTATAAAGATCTTGTATGCCTTGGAGGTTTCGTTGTATCCAACAAATAAACCTTTCTCTGTAGTCGAATCTAACTTGGTTCATTTTTCTGATGGTACGTGACAGTATGCTATACTGCCAAAGATACTAAAATGCCCGACCCCAGGCTTCTTCTAGTGTCATTTTCCCCAAAATCTTATGAGGTACTCTATTTTGAATATAGACTGATGTGTTGCAAGCTTCTGCCCAAAGATACTTAGGCAAATCCTGATCAAATAGCATGGCCCTAGCTGCTTCAACAATTGCCCTGTTCTTATGCTCAACAACCTCGTTTTGTTGTGGGTTGTAAGGAACAGTCAACTTTCTCTTGATTCCTTCTCTGGTGCAGAACTCCTGGAAGGCTTTTCTTTTATACTCACCCCAGTTGTCTGTTCGAAGAACCTTGATCTTCCTACCTGTCATATTCTCCACAAGAGCTTTGAATTCTTGGAAGTGACTGAAGACCTCATCTTTTCCCTTCAAAAAATATATCCAGGTCTTCCTAGAGAAATCATCAATGAAGGTTACATAATACTCATAACCCCTCAAAGATTTAGTAGACATGGGACCACAAATATCAGAATGTATCAAATCAAGAACACATGTGCTTCTACTATCACTTCTAGGAAAGCCTGCCTTTGAAAAAAAATTGAGTGCACATCCTTTACATGTGTCATCGTGCTCTACACTCAACTCTAGAATTCCTATCATGGTTTCTCTAAGAAATTTCAATGCTCCATGGTGTATATGTCCCATCTGTCTATGCCATAGCTCTCCTATTTCCCTGCTACTATCAATGCTCACTAGTGCCTACGAAGTTTCAAACTACAACGTGTATAAATTATCACTTCTAACCCCAAACTATTTTGCCTTCTTCCAGTCTTTGTGTTTTAAATACACCTTATGTCCCTGAAAGAGTACGATGTATCCTTTATCTTCAAGCGAAGATACTAAAATCAAATTCATATACATCCCTAGCACATGCAATACATCTGTGATCTTAATATCATTGCTTGAATCCCTCTAAAATGAAACAGTCCCTCTCCCAACTGGAGTGCATGTGGACTTGTTTCCCATTTTTATCTCGAAGCCTATCTCTTCTGCTTTGTAGTTGGATAAGTGTTCTCTAACTCCCGTCATATGGCATGATGTACCACTGTTAATATACCAGACCCTTTTAGTGCTTGAGCTAGATATGCAAGTTACAAGAGAAAAGTCATCTTCTAGCCTAGAGGATAGCTCATCAACATCCATTGAAGTTGTTGTTTGCTTCTTCTTCTTGTCTCTTTTCTTCCGATTCAGACATTGACTGACATAATGTCTTAGTTGATCACAACCATAACATTTAATTTTTCTCAGGTCTTTCATTTTCTTCTTGTCCCTTTTGGAGGTAGACTCATTGCTTGAGCCTTTCTTAGCTTTTCTTTTGTTGGCAAGAGCGACATTCTCTTCTACCTCACCCTTACAACCACTGTTGCTGCCTCCATTAGCATAACTCATTCGTAACTCTTTCTAAGTGAAATCAGTTCACAAACGATCCTAATCAGGAATATCTTGTCGTCCAAATACAACTTTGACAAAGATGTCCCAATCTTTTGTGAATCCTTTCAATGCAATCCTAACAACCTCATCATCTGATATTTTTACCCCGGTAGTTATTAGCTCATCTTTTACTGTTTTGATCCTATTAAGATAGTCCACAACGCTCTCCCATTTCTTCATTCTGGTGTTTCTCAACTTATCTTTGAGAATCAATTGCTTGTTCAAATTTGAACTCTCGGATAGGTTGAGTATGGAATCATACATCAAATTGCAAGTGTCTAAATATGTAATATAAGGAACAAGGTGATCCTTGACCCCATCCATAATGATGTGTCTAGATTTGGTATCTTCTTTTCGGTAGGTCGCCAGTAGCGCAACATTTGTCAGAATAGAAATGATAGTGGTTGCGTATTCTTTAAGACCATTTTCCTCCAGTAACAGAAGAATTCTCACTTTCCACACGCCAAAGTTTGAAGCCCCCTCAAGTTTGTTTGAATCTCTTAATCCTGTAGTTGCCATTCTTGAAATCCTTGAACTTAAACCTCCAAGAACACAAAAGAAAATCAAAACTTGCACCTATGTGATTAAGCCCTAGTTTTCTATTTTAGAATCTAGCTCTGATACCATGTGAAAAATATGTCTCCCTTATTGGTGTTGTGAAACCCAACAATAAATTGACTATTGTCTAAACTCAAAGATTCGAATAATATAAATTAAATGACTGTAACAAATAATTCAAGCATGCACAACACCATTCACGAAATACTAAACACAACAAAAATTAGAGAAAACCAATTACACCTTGACACACAAATATTTACCTTGGAAAACCCCTAACTCTAGGGAAAAACCAGCATTCAACGAGAGAGATTTTATTACTACAAAAAAGAGAAATTTATAATAACTTCCAGAACTTGGCATCCACAACAATACTGCAATCTTGGATAATATTTCAACTCCTCGTTCTGTTCATCCCAATCTCCCTTTCTCTTGTGTCATTCTTGCAAGAAAAAATTCATCTGTATATCCCTAGCACTCACCTCGATCTCCTTTTTATAACCTCTCATCGCCTACGGTGGAGTAGAGATTAACTTAGAAAAAAACAAGGTTGTTGCTAAAAAGGAAATTTGTAGAACTGGCAAAACGTTGTACATTAGAAGAGAAGAAGAAAAAAAAGGAAACTTGGAGATTACTTATCCACAATCACTCCAGCCTGGATGACACGGTTCCAGGCCAGAATATCTTCCAAGCTACTATTTATAACATGATCGAATAAGTTCATATCAACCACAACGTTTGACTCCGCCAAAAATAAATAAAATGGAGTAGCCATACGAAATACAGAGGTTCTTTCATTTATTTTGTCTTGGATTTATGTTAAAATCTTCTAGTTAGAAATATATGGATCAAAACCAAAAATTATAGAGCAACGGAAGAAACAGATCTATGAACTCCTTGAGAAATGGAAGCCCCTTTCTCCGTTCTCCCTATCAATGGCATGAAGTATACGAATGCTGGTCACACACATTTGGAGCTCTAGTTTGCTGATTCTGCTCAACTGCTAGCAAATCCTGAGATTTTCAAAAGGATTTCTCCTCCAAAAACTTCACATCATGTCTCACTATGATCCTCCTCATCCTTGGAATAAAGATCTTGTATGCCTTGGAGGTTTCGTTGTATCCAACAAATAAACCTTTCTTTGTAGTCGAATCTAACTTGGTTCATTTTTCTGATGGTACATGACAGTATGCTATACTGCCAAAGATCCTAAAATGCCCGACCCCAGGCTTCTTCTAGTGTCATTTTCCCCAAAATCTTATGAGATACTGTATTCTAAATATAGACTGATCTGTTGCAAGCTTCTGCCCAAAGATACTTAGGCAAATCCTGATCAAATAGCATGGCCCTGGCTGCTTCAACAATTGCCCTGTTCTTATGCTCAACAACCGCGTTTTGTTGTGGGTTGTAAGGAACAGTCCACTTTCTCTTGATTCCTTCTCTGGTGCAGAACTCCTGGAAGGCTTTTCTTTTATACTCACCCCAGTTGTCTATTCGAAGAACCTTGATCTTCCTACCTGTCATATTCTCCACAAGAGCTTTGAATTCTTGGAAGTGACTGAAGACCTCATCTTTTCCCTTCAAAAAATATATCCAGGTCTTCCTAGAGAAATCATCAATGAAGGTTACATAATACTCATAACCCCTCAAAGATTTAGTAGACATGGGACCACAAATATCAGAATGTATCAAATCAAGAACACATGTGCTTCTACTATCACTTCTAGGAAAGCCTGCCTTTGAAAAAAAATTGAGTGCACATCCTTTACATGTGTCATCGTGCTCTGCACTCAACTCTAGAATTCCTATCATGGTTTCTCTGAGAAATTACAATGCTCCATGGTGTATATGTCCCATCTGTCTATGCCATAGCTCTCCTATTTCCCTGCTACTATCACTGCTCACTAGTGCCTTCGGAGTTTCAAACTGCAACGTGTATAAATTGTCACTTGTAACCCCAAACTATTTTTCCTTCTTCCAGTCTTTGTGTTTTAAATACACCTTATGTCCCTGAAAGAGTACAATGTATCCTTTATCTTCAAGGGTAAATACTAAAATCAAATTCGTATACATCCCTGGCACATGCAATACATCTGTGATCTTAATATCACTGCTTGAATCCCTCTAAAATGAAACAGTCCCTCTCCCAACTGGAGTGCATGTGAACTTGTTTCCCATTTTTATCTCGAAGCCTATCTCTTCTGCTTTGTAGTTGGATAAGTGTTCTCTAACTCCCGTCATATGGCATGATGCACCACTGTTAATATACCAGACCCTTGTAGTGCTCGAGCTAGATATGCAAGTTACAAGAGAAAACTCATCTTCTAGCCTAGAGGATAGCTCATCAACATCCATTGAAGTTGTTGTCTGCTTCTTCTTCTTGTCTCCTTTCTTCCGATTCAGACATTGATTGACATAATGTCTTAGCTGATCACAACCATAACATTTAATTTTTCTCAGGTCTTTCTTTTTCTTCTTGTCCCTTTTGGAGGTAGACTCATTGCTTGAGCCTTTCTTAGCTTTGCTTTTGCTGGCAAGAGCGACATTCTCTTCTACCTCACCTTTACAACCACTGTTGTTGCCTCCATTAGCATAACTCATTCGTAACTCTTTCTAAGTGAAATCAGTTCACAAACGATCCCAATCAGGAATATCTTGTCATCCAGATACAACTTTGACAAAGATGTCCCAATCTTTTGTGAATCCTTTCAATGCAATCCTAACAACCTCATCATCTGGTATTTTTACCCCGATAGTTATCAGCTCATCTTTTACTATTTTGAACCTGGTATGATAGTCCACAACGCTCTCCCATTTCTTCATTCTAGTGTTGCTCAACTTATCTTTGAGAATCAGTTGCTTGTTCAAATTTGAACTCTGGGATAGGTTGAGTATGGCATCATACATCAAATTGCAAGTGTCTAAATATGTAATATAAGGAACAAGGTGATCCTTGACCCCATCCATAATGATGCATCTAGATTTGGTATCTTCTTTCCGGTAGGTCGCCAGTAGCGCAACATTTGTCGGAACAAAAATGATAGTCGTTGCGTATTCTTTCAGACCATTCTCCTCCAATAACAGAAGAATTCTCGCTTTCCACACGTCAAAGTTTGAAGCCCCCTCAAGGTTGTTTGAATCTCTTAATCCTGTAGTTGCCATTGTTGAAACCCTTGAACTTAAACCTCCAAGAACACAAAAGAAAATCAAAACTTGCACCTATGTGATTAAACCCTATTTTTCTATTTTAGAATCTAGCTCTGATACCATGTGAAAAATACGTCTCCCTTATTGGTGTTGTGAAATGCAACAATAAATTGACTATTGTTTAAACTCAAAGATTCAAATAATATAAATTAAATGACTATAACAAATAATTCAAGCATGCACAACACCATTCATGAAATACTAAACACAACAAAAATTAGAGAAAACCAATCACACTTTGACACAAATATTTACCTTGGAAAACCCCTAACTCTGGGGAAAAACCAACACTCAACGAGAGAGATTTTATTACTACAAAAAAGAGAAATTTACAATAACTTCCAGAACTTGGCATCCACAACAATCTTGGATAATATTTCAACTCCTCGTTCTGTTCATCCCAATATCCCTTTCTCTTGTGTCATTCTTGCAAGAAAAACTTCATCTGTATATCTCTAGCACTCACCTCGATCTCCTTTTTATAACCTCTCATCACCTACGGTGGAGTAGAGATTAACTTAGAAAAAAACAAGGTTGTTGCTGAAAAGGAAATTCGTAGAACTGGCAAAACATTGTACATTAGAAGAGAAGAAGAAAATAAAAGGAAACTTGGAGATTACTTATCCACAATCACTCTAGCCTGGATGACACGGTTCTAGGCTGGAATATCTTCCGAGCTACTATTTATAACATGATCGAATAATTTCATATCAACCACAATGTTTGACTCCGCCAAAAATAAATAAAATGGAGTAGCCATACGAAATCCAGAGTTTCTTTCATTTATTTTGTCTTGGATTTCTGTTAAAATCTTCTAGTTAGATATATATGGACGAATTTCGGTTAAAATAGACCATTAACACTGAAAATTATAGAGCAAGGGAAGAAACAGATCTATGAACTCCTTGAGAAATGGAAGCCCCTTTCTCCGTTCTCCCTGTCAACAGCATGAAGTATACGAATGATGGTCACACACTTTTTGAACCACTTGCTTATTGGACGATAAAAAAAATAAGTTTTGAATGTTAAAAATGAGCATGAAATTTTAAGAATTAATAAAAAAAATCGGACATTAGCTTATTGGGACAAACATGGTACCCACATGTATGATATTAAAAGGATGGAATATATATATATTTGGTGGCACTCAGCAGTATACTGTATAGTCATATCAGAAGTTCTAGTTAATAAATGTTTTAAAATTGAAATCTTTATTTCCATCTCAGATTTGCTCGGACACAGATCATACACAAACTTAGCTCCATAGTCACGACCATGACATTGAATATTTGAATCAACATGAAGATCAAGGTAGTGCATAATTTCCTTTTTTCAACTTGGTGGTACCCTGCTTTGCTTTGAATTTTGCCTTATAAATGAAGTGCTTTACAATCATTGCGATTTGCTCCAATAGATCTCCTTGATCCCTGGAATATACACAATAAATCTTCCCTCAAAATATTATTTCATTTAAATAGTGATGTCCGCTAAGTACATGAAAATAGAGCAAAGAACAAGTACATGGATGTTTTTTACCCCTCAAAAATATAGCCCTTGATATATGAAACCTCACAAAGTGACTTCTTCCATTCCTCGGGTACATAGCTCTCGAACTTTCTAGTGTGTTTATGAAATGTTCCTCTTCATCCTTCATTCGAAGCTCGGAAGGTTGAATTCCACAAAACAAAGGAATGATGGGAGCCCCTGTTTTGAGGATGAGGTGGAGCTCCTTCAAGCACCAAACAAACTGTACACAATTAGGCGAAAATATGGCTATATGAACAAAGGCTGAGTGAATGGCTTCTTCTATTGATTGAGGAATGTTGTCTCCAACCTAGATTGAGTACTTGTCGAAAAAAAACTTAAATCTTTTGTTTTCAAGACTGTGAAACATGAGGCTACCTATACTTTCCTTCACATCTGCTCCTCTGTGGTTAAGAAATACATCATATCCAGTTTTGGTGAAAAGCCATGAATAATGCACAGAGGATTGACTGTTTCCCATCGTTGGAAAGCCAAAGGTGCTAGAAAAAGTCAACTCTATTATTTTGGAACAAAACCAAAAATTTGATTAACCCTCCATGCTCATTTCATTTAACAGCAAATACTGCTGGTATTTAAGCGAATTGTGGTGTTTTGGTTTAATTTTTTAATTTGTGTTAAGTAGGAAACCAGTAAAACTGGGATCAATTTTTTATTAATACCAAATGTTCAAATGAATAGAGAACCCGACATGACATTCAAATTTGAATGTTATTAAGAATTGCTAGTCTCACACCTTTGAAATCTATACAAAACAACAATTCTAAACATGAACACATAAGCAAATATTTTTTAAAAATATATTATTATTTTTAATTTCATTTGCTAAATAATTTCAGGCCTTATTCTTCCATTTATGTTAAGAAAAGAAAAATCATTTATTAAATCTAAGTTGAGAAAGGAACGTGGAGGGTGTAATTAGTTTCATGGGATCATGGGGCATAGATTTTATCAAAACTATTATTATTCAATCTAAATCATTTATTTGAACTACCACCTAATGGGTTTATCAACTTATACAAAACAAAATGTGCAACCTAAAATGTTACTTAGCAGATTCTTTACAAAGGCAAAGCACAAGGTTGTCAAAGTAAAAAAAAAATGTTTCACACTATCAAAGCATGCTTCATTTAACATGAAATCATAAGCGACATTGGGGTTAAACAAGGTTGCCCTCTTTCTCCTATTATATTTGGCCTTTATATCGATAAGCTTGAGGAGTGGTTGAATTTGAAGGGGGAGAAGGGGTCCCCTTAGGAGTGTATGTTGTAAAATTTATTTTATACGTAGATGATCTTATTTTGATTGCTAGATATGTTCAAGGGTTGCAAGTGCATTTGGTTGCTCTTGAGCATTTCTGCAAAGATGTTGGTATGCAAGTTAAAATTAGTAAAACCAAGATCATGGTATTCTCTAAGAAGAAAAAAATAAATCAGTTCAACTTTTATTTCGAAGGGAGTATCCTAGAGGAAGTAACAAAGTATAAATACCTGGGAATTGACTTCAACAACAAGTTATGTTGGGAAACTTGCAGAAGGAAAAGAACTCTGGGAGGTTGGAGAGCATTGTTTTCTCTTCAAAATAGATGCAGAGAAGCAGAGTTATGGGATTGGAAAACTATTCAAATATTTTTTGGGTTGCTAGTTATATCGGTGGTCCTTTATGGGTGTGAAATTTGGGCTAGCAGCACTTCAGACATCAAATGGGTACAGATAGAAAGAATTCAAAAGCGTTTGATCACAAGAAAATTCAAACTAAAATCGTTGGTTCCCTATGAAATACTTCTTGCTGAAACAGGGGCAATTCCTATTGAGGCCATAGCTATGGTGATTCTTTTGAGATATCTGAAAAAGGTTGAGCAGATGGAAATGCATCGGTGGCCAAATGTTGTTTTTAGAGGTGTCTTAGGTGAAAGAAAGAAGGCATGGATGAATCAAAATTGTAAGTGGATGAGCAAGTGGGACATTCACTTGAAAGAGTGTTCTAATAATAGTAAGGAATTAAATTTGTATGTGGTTGAAATTTTTTGCAAGATTATGTGGTCAAGGGTAGTTGGGAGAAAGAAAAAGTATTATGTAGAGGAATTTAATCCCAACTTGGACCATAAAAAAAAGAATATATAGAGGCAAATATTCCATCGAGGTCAAAGATTCTCATAGCATGATTGAGGACTAACTCGCATCATCTTCGGTGTGAAATGGGGAGATGGAAAAGGCCAAAAGAAGTTTGGGAAGAGAGGGTTTGTATCTTCTGTGCAACAGGGCAGGTGGAAACAAAAAAGCATTTTATCCTAGATTGCAAAGCTTACAGTGACATTAGAGGAAGCTACACAAGGGGGTTAATAGCAGGAAATTTTCAAGATCTATTCAGCATGGAATGGGTGGGCAGAATGAGAGAGCTCATTATCACATTAAACGGCCGGACAACGACACTTCACAATGCTAAAATTGCTAGAGTCATTGTCCCATAGACCTTCGTTTGGTCTCGTGGATGTTAAAAGTCTTCTATTCTATTCTATATTACAAAACTAGACCCTGTGAGCACTTTCCTAGCAAAACTTTCTTTGCATCAAACAGTCTGATATTAGTACATTTAAGTTGTTAATTTTTATTTATTTTCCATAAAATACATTGTAGACTCTTACAATGTTCTTTTAACATCTATTTTTCAATATAATTTAATCTGCATATTCTGCTACCCAAATTACAATTGAAATGGTGTGTTCTCATTAAAATTACGTCAAAGGCGTGTCCTATATGAGCTTTCAAAGCTCATTTTCCCATGTACGGTTGAAAAGCCATCATAAATCTTGGTTGACAAAAAAAAGCATCCCAATCGTCCATCATTTTTCATCGAAATCTCTTTCACCGATCTTTGCGCACAACAAGTAGACTCTGGAAAGGTGAAAGTGAAATCAGGCAACGGCTATGAGTACCCGATAATTAATTAAAAATATCACTTCATATGGTAAGCATGCCTAATAATAAACATGAGGCACGACAGCGCTGAGACAGTGAGGGGTATGACCATCGGATAATACATTTAATGGGGCGATAGAATTAATTTTTCCTTTGCATTTAATGTCGCGATGGAAATATCCGAGTTAATGCGGCAATGGAAATATCTGAAAAATATCTTAAATTAGGTAACAAATGCTGCATTTACTTTGCCTTACTTTTTTTTATCTCCAATCTATATGTCACAAAAATATCTGGAAGATTTTCATCATATGTTTTCTATAAATTATTCCTGCAAGATTTTCGTCATATCTTTTCTCGGCATCACTGAAGAAATACACCATTACTGCAGATTTCTGAGATCAGTCATTTGTCGTTGTTTTAGTGATATTTTCGCAACCTGTACACAATTAGTTATTTTTAATCTATTTTTAAAAGTATTCTTTTGTGATATGCAACCATTTGTTGTTCTTCTTTGTACGCAGCCATTTGTCGTTCTTCCTGCAAAGCCTACACAATTTCCTTCAACATCTTCAGGTATGTCACTTGCACATTTAGTTTCTGCCGATTTGATAATGTTAAAACCTAAATCTACTCATTCTAAGGATCTTTGCCATTATTTTCACTTTAACAAACACATTTAAAAACCCTTTGGATTATTTTGCCCTATGTTGCCCATCATTTCCATTTTAATAAACACTTTCTTAAACTTGGTAGGCCTAATTTTCATTTTAATAAACATACCGTAACTAATTTTCATTTTAATAAACACCTGCGTAGTCTCTTTCGCCAGCACAGTCCTTTCTATGGGATATTATCTACATATCAGGCTTGAAAGGCTATATTGGCTATTATAAATCTGGTACCTCAAACTGATGTGATCAAAGAAATAGGGGAAATTGAGGAAACTAATACTGTTTTGACTGTGAAAACTGGCGAAAGGATATGTCATAAACTACTAAGAAATGCAAGGTATTAAAGTGTAAGCCCTGAAGCAAAGGCAGATGATTCTACCATGGCAAAAATAGTGAAGCTTGTGGAGGAAGCCCAAAACCAACAGTCCCGCATAGAGCAACTTTTACAACAATTTACTATTCAATTCATAACCATGAGATAATTAACGAGTTTGTTTAAGCTTTATTTATTTTTGGACAAAATTTAATCATGTGCCCTCAATGTTCACGCTTGGGGTTGAGGGTGCCACATTTTAATCTCCATCTAGATTTTATTACAAGGAGAATTTTGCCCTAAAAGAGGTACCCTCGAACCCTAGTCAGTCTCCTCCTTTATAGCCTCTTATTCTTTTTGTATTCCATATATAGCAGCGCATAGGAGACCAAGTAGATGGAAGTAAAGGCACAACTCCATGATAACACATATCAAGCACACAGGCACTATCTAATAGGACACCTCTGTATATTGGTGAACTTAGATTAGGCTGCAATACGAGCGAGGAAAAACTTGGAGGAGCGGAAACCAAGAAGTTGAGATTCACTTAGTTTTGCAAATGCAATTAACAGATGTAAAGACCTGGAGATATAATAGGTATTAGGTTTTGGTAACTTTAGCTGTGAGATCGAATTACATATGGTAAAGAGGTAAATTTGCTACGTTTAAGTGTACAAAATATTTTAACTTGTTCAGTGTTTTTATTAATTATAAAACTTTTTAAGGTAATTGTGCCCAATATATTTTCAAAATGGAGCCCAATCTAATTAAATCGGAGCACATAAAATTTCGTTCTCAGTTGGGTGAGTAGTTACTATTTTTATTAATGATTATCAAATGAAATTTATGGCTCTATTGTTGATAATAATAATTGTATTGATGGGAGAACAATGTCTAGCAAATAGCATAGTATAATTTTAGTTTAGATTAATATATTTGGGCTAAGAGGGTTGCAGCAACATCAAGATAATAACAAATTAAGAATATGCATATAACAAGGAAACAATAGTTGAAGTCTCTGATTTTATAAATATTGTTTCTTCATTAAATTTTATTTAGAAATTAATGAATTGTGTTACTAAAATTGAGTGGACATACGTTTAATATATTGAAAATCTAAATACAGTAATGTGTGGTTTTAATAATCATATTGATATATGTGAAATTAATGATGGTAATGTAATATTTCATTTATTTTATTACGCGGAAGGCATGTCCTATTTGAGAATAGGGGGCTAAGTTTGTCAATCGAGGATGTGTGTTGCTCAAGAGGGGAGAGAATACGGTTGAATCGTGCATAGCCGTCGATGATGATTAACTGTGAAAAACATAGAAATTTGGTTATAACGGAATGAATATTAAAAAAATTAACAAAATTAAATTATTATAATTAACAAAATTGTAGGATCTTGTGACATGAAAATAGGAATGCATTTAGTTTATATGTCAAAATGTACCTATAATATAGTATAATATAATAAAAATATAATATAATATAATATAATAGTAATATAATATAATATAATAGTAATATAATATAATATAATAATAATATAATAATAATATAATATAATATAGTATAATATAATAAAAATATAATATAGTATAATATAATAAAAATATAATATAATATAATAATAATATAATATACATAATATAATAATAATAAATATATAATAAAATTAATATAATATAACATAATAACATTAGTATAATAATAAAACAATAATTTAATAATTTAATACTATAATTAATCATATTTTATTAATAATATAATATTAAGGATAAATATAATTTACTAAGTATAATATTTCAAAAATCATATAATAAGAATAATAATATTATAATAATAAGAATAATAGAATAGTAATAATACAATATTATGAATAATATAATAATTTAATAAATATTAATAATATATTATTAATAGTAATAGTAATGTATTAATACAAATATAACACTATAATAGTAAATATATAACAAAAAAATCATAATATAATAATATTATTATATTATAAAAATATATAACAATAATAATATAATACTAACAATATATAAAGTTTTATGAGTAGTTGAGAGGTTAACTATGAGCCAAACGTTTAACTAAAGGAAAAAATATTTTCATACATTTCTTAAATTTAAAATAAATAGTTAAAATAAAAAAGCTTATTTCTTTCCAAATTAATTATTTATAAATTTCTTAAATCTAGAAAAAATTTAAATAGTTAACAAATATTATATATACTTTAGTTTATTTTCATTTACAGGGATGTAAAGAAAGATCGGGAGTTTTAATTTATTAAAAATAAATTTGTCATTATTACAACTTTAATTCAATTTTTAAATACTAAATTTTGTACCCATTTGAATACTATAGTATTATATATCATTTCCTATATTTTTTTTATGGTAAATTTTGTTAATATTAAATTTTATAAAAAAATATTTAATTGTATAAAATAATATCATTGTTTTAATGAGAGAGACTTGGGTTTGTTTTTAATCTTTTTCATTTTCTTAATTAAGTAATTTAACAAAAAAAATAATCTTATTATTATATATTAAATATATTTTGTTTATAATAATAATAATAATAAATAATTACAATTTTATGTAATTAAATAATAAATAAGCATTAAATATTTACCATATTCAATATTATATTCTTAAAATACATTTACAATTTTATATTATATACAAATTATATATGTTATATAAAAATAAATAAGCACTATACTATTATATAATATTATATTACATTTTAAATACTACATTATTTATATATTTAACTTTTTATTTATATTACTTTATATAACATTATTTATATATTTAATTTATACTGTTTATTATAGAATAAATATATTATGCTCTATAACAATGAATGAAAAAAAAAAATTACAAACTAATATACAATCAAATAATAAATAAGCTTTACATATGTAGCATATTCAATTATTAAATTCTTAAAATACATTTACTTAAATTTATATAAAATTTATATCTGCTATATAATAATAAATAAACACTATACTATTATATAATATTAATTTACATTAATAATTTATTTAAACTCTCGTATTTATATTACTTTATATAACATCATTTATATATTTAACTTAAAATGTTTATTATGTTTAAAGTGATATTATATAATAGTATATTATGGAATTATATATTTATTTTATTATAATATTTATATATCATTTATTATATTCATTTTAATACTTTATATTATATTGTAGCATTTTTAATATTTATTTCATATAATTAATTATATTTATAGTTTTTAATATTAATTTTGATTTTTATATATTTATATTATATACTATATTTGATATTACATGATATACTATATAAATAATAAACATACATAAATAATATTATATAATATATATTTTGTTATAAATATATGCAAGCAAAATATACCATATGCCCGTTTTATGAAAACTTAGGCCATGTCAAGAAATGTGACATATGTACCTTTTTCCTTTGATAGTTTAAATTCACTCCAACATTAGAATATACACTTGCAACTTCCAATAAATAATGTAATATATTTGTCACCATGTTCTTTTTATATATTTTGATAGCAACCATAGTTAATTTTTATGTGATACTTTTCTATTTTCATCCCAAACGAAGAGATGGCATATAATTTACATGTATATTGTTAATTTTGTTATTATGCTATATCCATTTGCATAGATGTTATGGAAAATTGTATTTACTTTGCATATCCTTGCGATAGAATGTTATACTTTTACAATACCGTGAGTATGAAAGGTTCTATGAACCATTTTACCATTTCATAATTACTATTGTAACATGTCTTTATTGTCTGAATGCGCTGCATATAGCTTTCCTATAGGCCAAACGCTCCAATTATCTTCCAAAGGCGTCATGTCTGCATTAACTACAAATGCTATTTCTGACATCCTTTCAAGCATTCTTCATGTAGATCCCTTTCTTCAAGTTGCATCTATCGATACCATTGAACAACCTCAAGCTATGCTTGTCAAATATCATATACAATTGTCAGATGGGACACACACACATCCTGCTTTTCTACCCACCTAATTCAATGAGCTTGTCGTGGAGGAGGCTTTAGTCAAAGGTTCCATTGTGCACCTCAAAGAATACGATTGCAAAAAATTCCACAAATTCACGTATGTACATGATTACCTTATAGTTTTCAGTTGTTGTTGTTTAAGCATGTACATTTCATTCACTTTCAAATTGTGCTTTCATTGCAAGGCTATCGTAATTCATAGCCTGGAAGTAGTAACAAATAGTTCATCAATGATTGGAGCACCAATCGCTATCCATCAAGCTCTAACTTGTACACCATCTAGCAATTCTCAAGCCCCATTGACCACCACACAATCTCCCAACACTTCATTTGATGAACCATCTGAACCAATTCCCATTGCAACCATAACTCCAAACCATAAGCATTGGTCCATTCAAGGTCGTGCCCTTGCTAAAAGGCCAATTCATGAGTACAAAAATTAAAGTAATGATGGGAAAGTCTTTGGTTTTGATTTTGTAGATAAAGCAGGGTCTGAGATACATGTTACCTGATTTAATGATCTTGTAGATATATTCTACCATGTCATCGAGACCAATGGTACGTATGTCATCTCCAATGGACGCATTAGAGTTAGGAACACAAAATATAGTAGTGGCACAAACTCTTATGAAATATTCCTCCACAACTCCTCAACCATATCATCGTTCACCTGCGTAGAGTCCACTATACCAAATCACAACTACCATATCAAAAGCATTGAATCATTAATTTCCTTGCCTATTAATTCCCTTGTAGATGTCATTCGTATTGTTCTATCTATCTCCCCTACATCAACCATTCGCAAGAGGGATGGCACCAAAACAACAAAGTGTACAGCTACAATCTTGGACATGTCAAGCTGTACAATTGACATCACACTTTGGGGTACTCATTGCTAAATTGTTGGGAAGAAACTAGCTGACCTTCCCTTAGAACCAACCCCACAATTCTTTTGATTAAAAGTGGTCGTATTACCTCATGGTCTGAAAAATCTATAGATACTATATTTCCAACAATCATTGTAATAAATCCCAACTTGGCTGAAGCCTCAAAATTACAGACATGGTATGCCACTACAGGGATTGCCCAACCTTGTCTTCCCCTCTCAAAGAGCCATCTGTCAACCCAAAAATTTGAAAACCCTATTCTTATTTCAGGTATTATGCAACCAAGCTTTCTTGACAAACAAATTTTTTGTGTAAAGGCCACTATCACAAAGCTCCACTTAGACAACTTCTACTACCTGTCATGCCCTCACATGGTGGAAAACAAAAAGTTTAAGAAAAAGGTTCTCCAGATCAGCCCAAGTGCATTTAAATGCCCCAAGTGTTTTGCTTCAACCTACATGCTAAAGATGGACTTGCAAGATGATACAGGCCATCTTCTTAATGTTAGTGCATTTCAAGAACCAACAACAACGTTGCTAGGAGTTTGCGCAGAAGACTTCCAGCTCCTACTAGCAGAACCCGATGCAGCAAGAACAATTATGGAAACAGTTGTCAACTGCAAGTTTCTACTGGCACTTACCATCCAATCAAATGTTTTCAACAGCCGTGAAGCACAAAGAATTGTTACCACAACTATTAAACATGCTTAGCTTTACTATTACATTTTTTTCAATACACTTGTACTGTCATGTACTATTGTACATATTTGTAAGCACAACACATAGTTATAAAAAACATATATATATATATATATATATATATATATATATATATATATATATATATATATATTTCCACTTGTTGGGTTGCAAACCACTGTACTGCATAATGTCTCTGAAATTCATTTCACATGCCTTTTAACATGTAACCACACATCAACTTGCAATATATGAAGAAACAAATTTAATGATTTTGTTTTGTGCATAATTCTACATCCAAATCTTTTAGCATACTTCCAATTGCACTTGAAAGGATTCAAATTATGTACACTTTCATATCCATTTCAAGTTTCAAACATGTAATACCAAAACTTATCTAAAACAAACATTTAATTATTCACAACTCTTTTTGGTTCTTAGGATTCACAATGCTTTACATTCAATCGATGTTGTTGGAATATGCTCAATGAATTTAGTTTGCACATTGTCTTGATTCTTTTATAATTCCATTTAAGAAAATTTATTACTCCAAGCTTTTATGATTTTATCCCCATTAATGTTGCACCTTCAATGTAAACTTACAATGATAGACACTCTTGTTCTTTCCTAAGATTCCCAATGCTTTCCTTCCAACCAATGCAATTGTGTACTACTCGATGTAATTAGTTGTAATCACATTACTTAATGTTGAACCTTTTATGTAGACCTACAAGAAATACTACATGGATATGGAAAATTCAAGCTTGCAACTTAAACGAGCCCGTCGTAACCAGCAACAATGCACTCGATACCATGCGCGGAAAGACATTGTCAATAGAAGAAGACGAGAAATTGCACATAACACCCTTGTTGGTGCCTCCACATCTACACTCCCCTCCTCCATTTCCCCCACCCAAATCCATCTACCTCCAATCTTTACTCAAACATCTATGCTCCCCTCCTCCATTTCCCCTACCCAAATCCATCTGCCTCCAATCTTTACTCAAACATCTACACTCCCCTCCTCCATTTCCCCTGCCCAAATCCATTTGCCTCCAATCTTTACTCAAAAAAATTTTGCCGCAAGAAATTATTTCCGTTCTAAGCTAGATAGACTTGCAAACATGCCAACTTGTCTAGTCTGCATGGAAAAATATCCAGGTATATGGATAAAACAATTACATGGTGTGTCTACTTGTCACCGATGTTCATTTGAAAAAAATGGCCATCGCTTCTAAGCATGGAATAACATGGACCCTGGTGAGCAACCTCTATGTTTAAAAAACCTTACTCAAGTTGAAGAGATGCTAATAGCTAGGGTCAGCCCTATCCTTCAAGTTACCTATGCAAAGGGAGGCCAATTGAAATATACTGTGCACACTATTTCCTTTCCTCAATATATTTCTATGATTTCTACGCACTTTCCTAGACGTATAGATGAATTAGACATCCTATTAGTAAATAGGAAAAACATCGGCCATGAGGACTATAGCTTCTACGTGAGTAGAGGGCATGTTTATGAGGCACTGCATTACAAAACCTCACATGACCCATTCTACCAAAATGTGCACTTAGATGAGGCTGCATTAGCATGTCTACCGATTGCTTCCACTAACATTACCGACCTCCTATCTACAACAACCACATTCACTAGCACAACATCTACAAGCACTATGCATACAAATGCTACAACCTTTGACCCTTTTGGAGAATACATACACCACTCGAATTCCTTTGTAGCTAACCTTCCACCAACATATAGAGAAGTTGAAGAATTGTGTTCTATATTACAACTAGGTCAAGCTCGACCACCCTTGTCTATGGATTGACCACCCATTTCACCATCTCCCATCAATGAGTACACTGCTAAAGGATTGTTTGTTATGGCTTTCCCCACTTTGTTTCCTAACTACACAACAACATTCAAACAACTTCGTATGCAAGAAGTTAAGTTACATGAATATGCTCTCCACTTGCTCAAGTACTTTCATAATAGGTTTGGCCAACACCCTCATTTCAGGTACTTCATACTCAATATTCTTATGCGTCATCGTAGCCAAGCCATAGAATCTCTATTTGTCCACAAGCACATTGATGCATGTTTGCCAACAACAATTTTTGATATTTGTCAACGTTTAAAGGACCTGCCAGATGAAAAACTTGTTGAACAACTCATGCACTTCAGATCATCAATTTGAGGAACACGCCCTTTTTGGAACCATTGTAGAGGGGAGCTCTCTAATATGGTTATCCAAGTTGGTTGCCCATCACTATTCTTCACCCTCAGTGTTGTTGATACAAAATGGTTAGACCTGCACAAGATCATGCCAAAAATTGCACCTTCAAATCTACAAGCCACTTATAAATGGAGGATACAAAATATTGTTCAAAATCCACACCTTTCTGCACACTATATGCACCATAGATTCATTGCATTTCGTGAAGAGGTTTTGAAAAAACTACTTGGTGCAACTGACTACTAGTACAGGTAAATTTTATTTACTACCCTACATTCAATTCCAATGGATACCATTAAAATTATTTCTAAACAAAGAAATCTGCCACGTATGAATGACAACACAGAGGCTCTGCACATATTCATGGTTTCCTTTGGCTAGCGGAAGCACCTAAATTGGGAAACTACAATGGAATAACCTTCAATCAGTGCAAAATGCCCTTCAATACATTGAAATTCATGTCTCTGCATGGAACCCTTGCACGCTGCTATCAAGGAACCAGGCAATCCATCAATCTCTTGGTGATGACCCATGTTTAATGGACAGTAGAATGATTTTACAAGCTAACCCTCTCATTGACTACACTGAACTGGTCAATTGTGTTCAACGCCATACAAAGTGTACCTTACAAACATGCCTTACCAAAAAAGGCCAATCCCTACAATGTCATCACAAAGCCCCTTGGGCCACTCAAGAAATTTCAACCCTTGCAATTGATGTTCAAGTTGGCCAACCAAAATTCACTGTTGCTCACAATGATGATCGCTTAAATCTCCACAACCCTTCCATCCTCTCCATTTGAAGAGGTAATGTAGATTTCCAGCCTATTATCTCTATCCACGCAATCCTCAAGTATACTGCAAAATATGCCACAAAAGTTGAAAACATGTCTGAAACATACCAAGCAATGTTATCTCATATTTCATCCAATATAGAGTCTGACAGGCTTGCCCCAATAGCTTTCAAAAAAATGCTTGTTGATACACTTTTGGATTGTGATATTGGAGCCCAAGAAACTTACCACCTCTTACTTAATATTCCACTCTCCCTATCTAGCCAAACTTTTGTCTCTTTAAATGTAAACCAAAAAAACTTTCAAGCGAGTCTGTCTCTCATCTGAATCAACCACTACCTCCCCAAATAGCATTGATGCTTACATGGTTCGTCCAATATAATTAGAGGCAATGTCACTTTTTGAGGTCACCCAGAAGTGGACCTGCAAGACATCTCGAAAACATAGCCAATGGAAAGAACGGTCTACTAAAGCCATTGTACGCATCTCACCATGCTTCACCTCCATCCCTGCAAGAGACACCAATTGCTTTGAAGCATTTTGTTGGAGTGAACTACTATTGTACAAACCATTCCGCAGCATTCGCAATGAATTCACTTTGTCAATCTTTAATATTATAGAAGAGTGGGAGAGTTTTGCAGCCAGCTATCATCCTCACCATGTGCTTCGCACACCATCAGACCCTTTTGAAGGAACCGAATATACTTCCTCTTCCAGTCAAGAAGGAATAATGCAGGAAAACAACCCATCTGAATGGCAAGTATTATCAAACCTATACCCAAGCCTTCCTTTTCACTTTGATGAGCTAGATATTCTTGGTCATCGCGACATTGACCTGCACCATGATTGGGGTTCCTCCCAACTCACTCCCCATGAACAAGTCTACACTACTATGTACATAGAATCCAATCGTCCAACATTTGCAGTGCCCCATCTTCCCACTCCTCCTACCCAGTATGAGCTCTCTCTCGAACAAAAAAAAGTATTTGATATAGTTTTCTCGCATCTAAATGCCAGTAGCTACCAAAATCCTTTCAAAATGATTGTTTAAGGATCTGTTGCAATAGGTTAATCGCACCTAATAAAATCCATCCAAACTGCAATCCATAACTCATCTCAAAATGGGCCTTCACCATTAATACTTCTTGCACCTACAGGTGTAGCAGCCTTTAACATCCAAGCATCAACAATCCACTTGGCCCTACGAATACCTATCAAAGATATGTCCCCCCTACAAGGCCAAACACTAGCAAGCTTCCAAGAAAAAATGTACTTCATTCGCTATGTATTAATAGATGAGATGAGCTTCATTGGTCCCAAGTTACTTCAAAGCATTGACATGAGACTACGTGAAGCATTCCCCAGCCACAATCAATTCCCATTTGGTGGGCGATCAGTCATGATTTTCGGTGACCTTGGCCAACTTCCACCAATCAAGGACATTCACATGTACGCCTCAGCCTCATATGCTGGTGCACTATGGTGAAGCTTCACAAAATTTGTAACCCTAAGAAAAATATTTTGTTAGATGGGCGAGGAACCAACACAAATAACCTTTCGTACTATCCTCACCAATCTCTGCAATGGATAACCTACAATTGAAGATTGGAAAGTACTCATGACACGGTCAAGCTCATCATTGGCCTCTACAGAGCAAACAAAGTTCTTGTCCTCAACGCATCTTTTTACAACAAATGAAATGGTCTCACTTCATAACCAGTGAATGTTGCTATCTTTGGCAACACCTATTGCTTTGTCAACTGTCGAGCAACTAAGGGGGTCACCATGCTCCAATCCTGATGAAGAACAACTACAATCTAAGGTCCTTTTGTGTGTTCAACAAGAGGTTATGTTATGTTCAAATTTATAGGTGGAAATAGGGCTTGTGAATGGTGCACTTGGCCAAGTTAAAGAAATAGTCTACAAGGCTGATGAAAATCCACCTTCACTTCCATTGTTTGTTATAGTTCATTTCAAAAATTACATAGGTCCTGCTTGGGATGTCAATAACCCAAAGTATGTCCCTATTGTCCCTGTGAGTCGTGGACTCCATTGTCAAATCCCCTTTAAAATGGCATGGGCTCTAACAATACACAAATCACAAGGTCTTACAGTAGAAAAGGCAACGATTGACATTGGCAACGTAGACCACCAAGGGCTTACATTCACAACTATTTATAGAGTTTGTGCACTGGTAGGCCTACGTATCAAACCACCCTTCACATTCCAAAGATATGCACGCATGACACAGATTCCATTTGTAGCATGTCGAAAGGGAGAGGAGAAACGCTTACTGGCATCGTCTGAAATAGACTCTTGAATAAACACTTGTACTGCAAATAACTACAGCTTAGTCCCTCCAAACTCCTTCAATGCTTACTATTATGTCTACTAAAAAATGATTATGAAATTCACTAACCTTATCTACACTTCCACATATGCATTTTTAATTGAAACGCTTGTTTTACATTATGTTTATTTAATCTAATGTTCCTAAAGTCCAACATATACTACACAGTTGTGCTAACTTGTCATTTTCTTTCTGATTAATTGTCATCCTTTGCTCATTCATTACCATTCTTGAATTCTAATGTTGTACTTCAACTTATATGTATATTCCATCCACGCATGCCAGTTCATGGCTACACAATCGGAAATTCCTATACAACCAAGCCCCCCGGCAACTTCAAAGTCATCGCCAACTGTTAATAAACCAGACTTTGTGCATACAACCATTCAACGTGCATTTCTACAACTGTATCTAATAGTTGCATCGACATTGTTGGAAAACTCAAATGTGCATGTTAGATAGTAGATTCTATCGCAGATTTGGATATTGAGATGCTCCAAGCCTCAGTTTCAACATACCAATCTAGCTGCACAAAAATTGAGGGCTTGTGCAATTTCTTGAGGGAGATTAAATATGATCAACTCTATAATACCGTTGTTGCACCTGCAATAATCGTTGCTTTTCAAAATTACCTTGATATGCATTAGCTTGTTATTAGTTCTTTTTTTTTGCCTATACTATGCTTGCACATGGCTGCAAGTAAATAAATTAGTTACTCTTTCTATACTCATCTTTAATATGCCCTCCCAATAATATCATTGTAGATAGTATCTCCATCAAGATAATTCTACCAATTTTCCCTGAATCTCCATTTTCCAAAATACCTTCAATATTAACAATGTATTTCCTTAACATGCAAGTAATTGGTCTTTCTTAATTGTCAATTTTTCAAATTTAACTTTACTAATTACTGAAATTCTTGTTTCCTATTTGTAAATCTTAATTAAGTTTATAAATATTTTTCTCAAATACAAAACTCCAAGCAATGAAATATATATTCTTTGCAATACACTTACTTGGTTTTTTCTGTACAAAATTGAATAACGTATTTTCCTAGCCTATTTTGCTATGGTTTGAAGCTTTTATACTGCCATTTAGACATAAAGAACGATGTCAAAATTGAATAATCAATCTTATGGATATCCTGTGATAAATACATTCCATGAATTGATATATTTCTTTTACTTACTCTACATTGTACAATACAGTTACAGGCAATAGTTTGTGGTTGCTTATTCATCATTACAATTTATTCTACAATTTTGTATTCCTAGGGTCCATTAACTACCCCATGGTTTTAATTCTTTGTTCTGTAATGTTTTCATGTCTCCTTTTCCACTATAATTGATATGTTGGTACACCACACAATCCTATTAAAAGTATAGAATGATGTCCAATATTGCAAAAAAGTAACAGCACTTCAAAGATATCTCAAAACTCCAGATTTTCACACAATTATCTTAAGATCTACATTGTTGTTTATTTTTCAAAAAGATAAGCTTTTTCCTTGTGCTTGGTAAATGTCGTGTCTTTGATTCCAAACTTGCATCAACCCCATTTTGTTGTGTTATTCTACTCCAAGAAATGGATTGATAATTTGATGTTTAAACATTCAAAATTTGTTAATATTTCCATTTTCCAACAGTGTTTTGCTTTTATTTTTATGATGTGTTTATATCAATGTGTGCTTACATGGTAGGATGTCCCTAAGCTTGTTCCTGAGCTTACATGTCTTCGTTCTTTGTTTTTTATCGGCACAACTACATATGTCAATGTCAAGCTGAATGAATTTGTCACCTTTGAACTCTTCAAATGAACTTGACATGATTGATGGACTATTTTTATATTATTTATTATTTAATTTATATTTGCAAATAAACTTATTTAAGCTGAATTGATGGAACTGTCCTACCAAAAAAAAGTACAAATTAGTAATTTATTTATTTATTTTAATGTTTTTTTATTATATTACAGATTGGAACTTTTATTATATATTGTGTTTATAGATGTTATAGTAAGTAAGCTTTTATATTTTATAAAATGTAAATCTTTATAACTTTCCAAGCTTCAAATGTCTTCACATAATAGCACCTCTTTTAGCCAATATTTTTTCTTAATGTTGATATGATCTTTTGAGATGTGGTTTCCCCTTTTCCTAGGTTATATTTCAGGTTCTCATAATGACTCTACTGCATAGTGATGCAGTAATTATAGGCCATGTAATGATAAACCTCTTTCATGACATAAATATGAGTCACATCAATTGTGTATATAACTTTGGAATGATCAATTTATTTCATAGTATAAATTTGAGTTTGGTCTGATGAGTAAAAGCCTTCTTTTATATATTTATGTTTCTTTCAAGAATCAACAAAGGCAGGTGAAATTGAATTTTTTTAGCATTGTTATTTCAGATTGATGTACTGAAGTGCTTGTTATGAATTTCCTTGGTTGTAAATAATAGATTATTGTTATGTAGAATCTCTATGTGGAGTGTAGCTTTTGTTTTAGCTTCTTAAACCATGAGGTGGATTTCTTTGACATGTCCTTCAACAGTGACGCTTGTCCCCAAACTTTTCTATTTCTGGTGCATTCTACATTTTCTTTAGTGCTCTCGTTAGATTTCTTTAAAGAAAATTACTGTAAGGTTTTAAACAAAAAAATCTCCTACCTTCAAACAACAACAAATTTGTAGATACAGTTCTTCCAGATTATAATTTCACTTATGTTGCTGCAATTTGTAGTTCCCTTTTCCTCGCACTCCATGTTGATTTTTTTTTTTAAATCGTTCACTGTGATCAAAAGGGGGTCATGCCCATGCTTCATTATTTATTAATTCATTCTAGTTGCTCATCCAATTGCACCTTTTGTTTATAATTCTTTGCATCATGTGGAGGCTTCTAGATACTTAATATATAGATATACAAATACTTAATATCAAACTTAAATATACATTATACACATTTTACTTATTATATCTACACTTGGCATGTAGACACACACAAAGACACAAACCTTTTCATTGCAAAATTTTTACCAAAATCTCTCTCGGATTCACCATCCATAAACTTTTCCGCGTACCCATTGCACACTCATGTGCCATTGCTAGTTATATTTTTATGAGTCAAATATTAGACGAATAAAAACCAATTGCCTATAATAAGCCACGCTTTGCCAGGTATTCACCCCATATTCCTTTCATACTATTATGCAAATGGACAAGCACAAAGATCAAGGTCAATATGAGTGCCAAAAGATTTAAACTATTTTAAAAATTGGCACACAATAGACTACTAAGCAAACAACAAGCGCTTTGAGCGCTCAATGACACGTGGCACAATAATTCGTCGATATAACATGTTGACCACTGAGAAGCTTCGTGCATTGGTCTTTCGACCAATAAATATTGTCCAGGTAACTACCATGTAATCCGTGTTCAATCCTTCTAGTGCCACTACCAAGCTCACACATCTTAAGATGGATCGGATGGCATTCATTCGTCACTGAAGATCAACGACTTAGATAATAACATCGAGGGTATAGTTGCAGGCACATTTAACTTTGTTGTTTCACCATTCGAATGAGAAACCACCACATCACCAATCTTCTCACAGTTATACTATGCTTTCCAATATTTATCAAGTAACTCCATGGGCCCACATGATAGTCCACGCAAATGCCTATCACCCGATCAGAACCTGACACCTCAGCACACCACCCGCCATGTCACCACACTAGTCGAACAACCAAATACTAATGTTGAAGCACTTGGATCAATGGGAAGCTATGAGAACTTTACCTAAGACTACAGTTGTCTCTTCACCAACATAATAGAAAAGATCCAGTTAAGTCATACGTGACCAACACACAATAACAGATTAGACATAAAGCGTACAAAGGATTTGAGCTCATATACAAGCCACCATGACAAGGGCCTTAACTCGGCCATAATGCTAAACCTTCGAAATTTACGTAGAGAGCCAGAAGAAAGGCATAATTGAGTTTTCTT
>CM021102.1:672916575-673131051 GCA_007115665.2 Sequoiadendron giganteum | reverse complement strand
AGTACACCAACGCCAATATTACTCGGCTACCAAAGCTTTCCCATTCAAAACAATATAACGCAACCCCAAGCCCCCTCTCTCTACAACCTGCACACCGTTTCCCACTTGACAAGACTCCACTTAGTCGACTGCAAGTTACCACTCCAGAGAAATTGTCATGAGAGAGCATCAAATTCCCTCAGGAAGTACAAAGGAGCAGCCTGAACAAAACACTTGTAAATAGGGAGAGCCTAGATAACAAACTTCATAATAGTCACTCTTGCAATAGTAGAAAGTCAACGATGAGTCCAATGATTGACTTTACTACACAACTTATCAAGCAAATTTTGACAAGAAGACCTAGGTTGCCTACCAACAGTAAGAGGTATTCCCAAATAGACAAAGGGAAGAGACCCAATTTGAAACCTCAAAATATTAGCAATCTGCCTTTGAATAGCTTGAGGAGTATTAAAGAAGAAGATAGAGGACTTGTGCTCATTGACTTTCAGACCCGAAGCGGCAAGGTAAATATTCAAAGTTCGCCTAAAAGAAGTAGCCTCCTCAAGGCGAACTCTCCCCATAAGAGAAGTGTCATCCACAAACTGAAGATGAGAGAGAACTTTGCGATAGCCCATTGCCCCAACACCAACCTTGAATCCTACCCTAAAAAACCCATGATTTAAGAAATTTGCCCAAACCTTTAGCTATATTAATAAATAGATAAGGGGAGAGAGGATCTCCTTGATGGAGGCCCCTAGAAGCCTCAAAAAGCTTAGAAGGTTCCCCATTCATAAGAATAGAAAAATAGGAAGAGGTAACACAACTCATAGTCCAACTAACCCAATCTGTACTAAAACCAAAGCCTAAAAGAATTCTCTACAAAAAATGTTACTTAACTCTGTCATAGGCTTTGGCCATATCTAACTTAATAAACATAGACTTGTCCCTAGAAGTCGCCATTGAATGAATGAATTCAGAGGCAACCACCACCCCATCCAAGATATGTCTGCCAGCCACAAAACCACCTTGCTCCTCATATATTACAAAAGGAGGACAAATTTTGAGCCTCTTTGCCATCAATTTAGTGATAATTTTGTACACCACATTGCAGAGAGCAATAGGATGAAAGAATTCAAACTAATTAGCACCTTCCTTTTTAGGAATGAGAACTAGAAAAGTAGATTTCAAGGCACGAAGCATCTGCTTACTACAAAGAGATTCCTAAGCAACCTCCAACAAATCCAAACTTATAATATCCCAAAATTCTTGAAAAAACTTAATAGGAAAGCCATTTAGACTAGGGGCTTTACCTTTATTCATTCTGAGAACAACCTCTTCCAATTTAGGCAAAGAAATCAGACGGATAAGGGAATCATTCATCTCCTGGGAGATCGGAGAGGGAATGCAATCAAGGGTCAAATTCTCCTCATCTTCTGTAGGGGGTGAATCCTCAGAAAAAAGAGCAGAATAAAATTGTCTAGCCTCATGAGACAAAGCCTGCAAAGAAGAAATATGGATCTCATCTGCATTGACCAAAGAGGAGATACAACTTCTATTGTGATGAGCCTACATAGAATGGTGAAAGAAAGTAATATTCTTCTCCCCTTCTTGAAGCCAATCAATCTGAGCCTTTTGCTTCCAGAAAATCTCCTCCCTAAGTTCCCACTCTTCCACAACTCTCGCAGCCTGAGATTTCGCTCGACCCAAAGCATCCGAGAAACTGAAATCCTGAATTTGGTGAGTATTCACATCAAGGTGCGCCTGGGCATTCCTCTTCATAACCTTAAAATTACCAAAACTCATCCTATTCCATCTCTTAAGTTGAAATTTAACATACTGAAGTTTCTTAATAAAGATGTGCATAGTTGTACCATAAGTAGGGCTTCCATCATGCCACCACTAGACCATAAGATCATGCAAAGAAGGCTCCTAAAGCCACATAAGCTAAAACTTAAAGGGAGGATTCTTGGGAGCAGTAAAATTGGTTACTGAAATTTTAATTGGCCAATGATCAGAACCCCTCAAGTCAAGAATCTCAGAACCAATAACCAATCTGCCTCCCACCCAAAAATAAGAGACAAGTAATCTATCCAACCTTTCAGAGATCGCTTCCTCTCCACTTTGATAATGGAATGTTCATTTAATGTTTCTTGAATCAAATATTTATGATGGACAAATAGGGAAAAGGTAAGAAAGGGAACACATACTTAACCAAGTTTTACAATTAGGAGTGCTACAAATATGGGCACCAACACCACATATTGCAATTCTCTTGTATTTTTTTATGATAGGTCCTGATGCATTCATTGCACGTTGTCTTCCAATTTTTTTGGTCAAAAACCATTAACTTGGTAACATGAGTTTGATGAAGGGAGAAGATCCTTGTCTAGAAAGCTCCTCAAAGGTGTATGTTGAAACTAATAGTCTCTTTTTTGTGAGTTCGGACACTAACGTGAAACTCTATTTTATAGGTATAAGAGTCCATAAAATTCCAAATCAAATTCATTCATGCACTCTATCAATTTCATAGACCATCATTGATGTCTTCTAAAGTTCCAAGTTTTATAGATCTGAATTATCTCAACTTTCTCATTTTATATCACACGTCATAATTTAAATATTCAACATGTAGAATAGTTTTCATCTTTTTAACAAATTGAAGGTACGTATATTATTATCGATTATTAGTATTTTCAAATTTGAAGTCTATATTTATCATTCCCTATTTACTTATTGAGTTAAAGATTTTTACTCCCTTCTGGTATGTTATCTATATAAAACGTATACAGATTTCCAAAATATTAAATACATAATTAGAAGGGAAAAGAAAAGAAAATCTGAAATGAAATGTAAGTGTTTTCAATGTAACAGCGGCCTCTCTGTTCTCTTTTTAACTTTTTATGAACTCTGTTTGAGCTTATTATGATAAACCAAATTCCATCCACGATTTTTTTTGAAGACTATTGGATTGAAGCTATAATTCTATGAAAAAGCATGGAATCAAACACAGAATAGATTTTACAGTATAGTAATGTCAGAAATTTAAATCATTTTTAAAAAAAAAGTAATCTTTATTTTTATCCCAGATTTGTTCAGAATGGCCAACAGGAGTCCGACCCTGAATTTGACGGTCGACCTTGTCTAATTTTGACTGTACTTTTACACAAAACGTACAATTTTCCTAAATACAAGTATACGGTCATCAGATTTAGGCCCTGACGAGAGTATGTACAGATCTTACAAACATAGCTGCAACTTATTTGCAGTTTCCGTTGCAGTCAAACGACATATTTCTATTTACTTGTCATGTGTAAAATAATTGGGGTTTTACATGGACTAATATTTTGATTTACATCAACCAAATTATGTGAAGATCTGTGTAGCTGACAACAGGTTGTTTCTGTATAGCAAAGAGATTAAAAATTTGAATCATCTAGAAGATTAGGGCAGGGCACAAGTTCCTCGTCTCATCTCCGCAGTGCCCAGCAGTGCCCAGCTTTGATTGGAATTTGGCCCTAGCAATAAACTGCTTTACAGTCGTTGCAATTTGCTCCAGCAGCTCACCCTGATCCCTGAAATATACGCAGTAAGTCTCCAATACTCACAAAACTTTAAAAAGCAAGCAGACATAGATAAAGCAAGGAGTTAATTTCTTGATTTGGTGTCCAAAAATATCCATAGCTTTTCTGAACTAAAAAAAAATACTCATACAACTAAATACATAAAATAATCTTCTAATTTTATGTCCAGAGAAAAAACTATTGATCGCTTTAATCAACTCCTAAAAGGGACAACACTCACACAGCTGAATCAATAAATTTGTCTGCTGATTTAATGTAAAAAAGAAACTGTTGATCGCCAAAACACAAGAAAACAAAGCTGGAGAACAAGTAACTTGTATTTTCACCCGTCAAAGATATAGCCCTTGATATATGAAGCCTCAGAAAGGGCCTTCTTCCATTCCTCAACTAAATGCCTCTCAAAGTTTACAGTGTGCTTATGAAAAGCTCGAGCATACGCACCCTCTTCGTTCTCCATTCGAAGCTCGGAAGGCTGAATTCCAAAAAACATAGGAATGAAGGGAGCCCCTGTTTTGAGGATGAGCTGGAGCTCCTTCAAAAGAAGATTTTAACTTTTTTGATCTATTATTGAAGATATTAGAATGGAGGGTAAACTTCAAATGAAGGGCAACCGCTACTCCTCATTGTTTGAGTGTGTCACCTTCGAACGAAGGCACCTTCATTCGAAGGTGGTTGGGTAGTTTGAGTGTTCAACCCTTTCAAAAAGTGTTGGCACAAAAATTTGACATAATATTGTGTGTTTACTCCACACATTCACAAAGTTTACAAACACAAATTCTGTGATATTGAAAACCTGACAAATTTCTTTGTTATTTTTTTATCACATTTTCATTTTCATTTCTTTGTGTTCTACATATTTTGGTGAATTGTGACAAACTTTCAACAAAATTCAAAATCTATGTTGCATTTTTACAATATTTGTGAATTCGCAAACCTTGCAACATTTAGAACATCATCTTTTTCTTTTGGTTCTTCTTTCTTTCTTCTTCACCTACTCAATATGTCACTTTTTTTAGCTAGTTGAACCATATCACATTTTCACAAGGTTCGTGAACTCATGAACCTTATGACTTCTAAATTTCAAAATATTTAACTTTGTTCTTCTTTTTAGAGTTTTCGGGCAAACTCAAACTTGTCATAGGTTCACAAGGTTCATGAACCTTGAAAATACCCACCGCACATATCTTAAATACTTGTTGGCACTCAAGCATGGTTTTGAAATCACCTCAATTCATTAACACCTTCTTTACTCTTTGCCATATTTTTTTTGTGATTTATTAAACTTGATTGGGCCATAATCGTAATTTTAAAACCTAGATTGCCTTGTTGACAAACACTAGAAACATTCTCAAAGCACTTGAATCTATAAACCTTTCTTAGTTTTGGTAAGTATCCTCATGGGGGAAATATGGAAAACGCCATAGGGCATACATAGGCATCTTTTGATAATGGAATGTCCATTTAATGTTTCTTGAATCAAATATTTATGATGGACAAATAGGGCAAAGGTAAGAAAGGGAACACATACTTCACCAAGTTTTACAATTAGGAGTCCTGCAAATATGGGTACCAACACCACATATTGCAATTCACTTGTATTTATTTATGATAGGTCATGATATATTCATTGCTGTTGTCTTCCAATTTTTTTTGTCAAAAACCATTAACTTGTAACATGAGTTTGACTAATGGAGAAGACTTGTCTAGAAAGCTCCTCAAAGGTGTATGTCGAAACTAATAGTCTTTTTGTTGTGAGTTTGGACACTAATTTTGTAGGTATAAGAGTCCATAAAATTCCAAATCAAATTCATTCATGCACTCTAAATCAATTTCACAGACAATCATTGATTTCATAATAGACTATCAACCCTAGATCCATTATATAACATGTAATCAATTAAGTAACTTTCAAAGTTCTGGATTTTATAGATCTGAATTATCTCAACTTTCTCATTTTAAATCACACATCATTGTTTAAATATTCAACATGTCACAATATTTTTCATCTTTTTTACAAATTGAAGGTACATATATTATTATCAATTATGACTATTTTCAAATTTGAAGTCTATTTTTACTCCCCTCTGATATGTTATTTATATAAAATGTATAGAGATTTCCAAAATATTAAATACATAATTAGAAGGGAAAAGAAAAGCAAATCTGAAAAGAAATGTAAATGTTTTCAATGTAACAGCGGCCTCTCTGTTCTCTTTTTAACTTTTTATGAACTCTGTTCGAGCTTATTATGATGAACCAAATTCCATCCACGAATTTTTTGACAGAAGGATTTAAAGCGCTATAATTCTATGCAAGCAAGATATTAGCTTATTGAGTCTAACTCGGTCCCTACATATATGATATTAAAAACCATGGAAACAAACAAAGAATAGATTTTACAGCATAGTAATGTCAGAAATTTAAATCAATAATTCTTTTAAAATAATCTTTATTTTTATTCCAGATTTGTTCAGAATGGTCAATAAGAGTCCGAACCTGAATTTGACGGTCGATCCTGTCTAATTTTGACTGTACTTTTACAGTAAAAATGTACAATTTTCCTAAATACAAGTATACGGTCATCAGATTTAGGCCCTGACGAGAGTATGTACAGATCTTACAAATATAGCTGCAACTTATTTGCAGTTTCCGTTGGAGTTAGACGGCATATTTCTGTTTACTTGTCATATGTAAAACAATTGGGGTTTTTACATGGACTGATATTGTGTATGAAATATTGTGATTTACAACAACCAAATTATGTGCAGATCTGTGTAGCTGACAACAGATTGTTTCTGTACAGAAAAGAGATTAAAAATTTGAACCATCTTGAAGATTAGGGCAGGGCACAAGTTCCTCGTCTCATCTCCGCAGTGCCCTGCTTTGGTTGGAATTTCGCCCTACCAATAAACTGCTTTACACTCGTTGCAATTTGCTCCAGCAGCTCACCCTGATCCCTGAAATAAATATACACAGTAAGTCTCCAATACTCACACAACTTTAAAAAGCAAGCAGACATAGATAAAGCAAGGAGTTAATCTCTTGATTTGGTGTCCCAAAATATCCATGACTTTTGTGAACTCAAAAAAAATACTCATACAACTAAATCAGTAAAATAATCCGTCCAGAGGAAAAACTATTGATCACTTTTCTGAACTCCTAAAAGGGGCAACACTCACACAGCTGAATCAATAAATTTGTCTACTGATTTAAAGTTAAAAAGAAACTGTTGATCGCCAAAAAAACATGAAAACAAAGCTGGAGAACAAGTAACTTGTATTTTCACCCGTCAAAGATGTAGCCCTTGATATATGAAGCCTCAGAAAGGGCCTTCTTCCATTTCTCAAGTACATGGCTCCCAAACTTTACAGTGTGCTTATGAAAGGCTCGAGCATACACACCCTCTTCGTTCTCCATTCGAAGCTCGGAAGGCTGAATTCCACAAAATACAGGAATGATGGGAGCCCCTGTTTTGAGGATGAGCTGGAGCTCCTTCAAGCACCAAACTGACTCTACATAATTGGGGGAAAAGACGACGAGATGAACTGATGCTGAGTGAATAGCTGCTTCTATTGATCGAGGTATGTTGTCTCCAATTTGAATCGAGTTCTTGTCGAAAAAAACCTTAAATCCTTTGTTTTGAAGATTATGAAAGATGAGGCTGCCTACACTTCCCTTCACATCTGCTCCTCTGTGGTTAAGAAATGCGTCATATCTAGTTGTTTTTGTGAGAGGCCATGAAGAATGCACAGAGGATTGCTTGTTTCTCATCACGCCTGCTCCTTGGTAGTTAAGAAATGTGTCATTTCCAATTTTGGTGGGAACCCATGAAGAATGCACAGTGAATTGTTTGTTTCCCATCGGTACAAAGGCAAAGGCGTTGGCAGAACCCCACTCTTGTGTTCTTTTGGTACTGGCAAAACTCTTCACTCTTCATATAAATACAGGCTGCGCCATTCAATGTACGAAACAAGTAAATATTTGTTACTTAAAAGCAGTCCGAAAACAGTTTTAAGTTCAAATGTATGTTTATTCATTAGATTGCGATTAACACGGAAATATTTTTATATTTATTATCATGGATTGTGGAATTATTATATATATTTAATAATAGAGATGTCAATAGTTACGCAATTTAATTGTTTATTTCATATTTCAAAATATATAAATATTATGCTCAACAATAATAAGATTTGATTGGTTTCTTAGTTTAATATAGAAGAAAGTCTACCATAACAAGCAATAAACAAAATGGTCACACTTAAGTTATTTTGAAATTGAAACCCTTAATCATTTTCATATAATTCTCATTGATTGTTCTCCACGACAAGTCCAACATGTTAGACATGTCATCTAAAGACATCATTTTCCTTTTCTTACTAGATGAGTAAATGGGACATCAACTTATAGAGTGCCCAAACACCAATGAGGAAATAGTAAAATATGTGAGAAAATTTAAGGTTGTCATGTAGACAAAGCAAATTGGTCAAAGAAAGTATATTATATCCAAATGTTTAACTCCAAATAGGAATATCCAAAAAAAACGCTTGCATAAGACCATCAATTAAGAGGAAGGTGAAGATGTTAATTGTCCACTTGAGGACTAAATCACATCGCGAGAGGTCAGTAAATGGACTATACTTAAAGAAAAATGGGAAATGAGAACATGCATATTTTGCAGCCCAAATTGTGGTTACAAAGTACCACTTCATCATGAGGTGTGTAGCCTTCAATAAAATTTGTATCAAGTACAACGACAACTTGAAAGTGGACAACCTAACCACCTTACTCAAGGAAGCAAGGCTAAACAAAATGACAACTCTTTTGATCAAGATCTACAATAAAAGATTCAATATAAAAAAAAAAATTAAAAATCTCTTAAAATTACAAATACTGACCTAATAAATTACTTGTCTTATAGATATTATTAAAATCTTTCATTTAATTTAATTTCATATTTAGAATTTCATCATTTAGTAATATATAATAATATATATTTACTAAAATAGTGTCAAATATGACCTTCAATTAAATCACACTTCTATTAATAAATTGGAATATCATAAAAATAATAAAAATAAATTTTCATTCAAAATAATAATTTTCACACTTAACAAAAATAAATATTGTAAGATATTTCAAATTTAAAAATAAAAATAAAATAAAATAAATAACATTATATAAATACATCCTTTAAACAATTTTTATATATTATAATACATCTAAATTTAAGGATAATTTTGTATTAAATTTTTTAATAACTATATATTTAAAATTATTTTTCAAATATTTAAACATTTTTTATTTTATTTTTAAATTATATTACAACTAAAATCTTATATAATTCTTAATAATCTCTTCATTATATAATATTATTTTCTCAAAATTTTAATTATGTTTTACAATAAAAAAACCCTGAATACAACTAAGTACCGGACCATGAAATTTGCCCTGAATTTCCTAGTTATTGCATAGTGCGGACAATTATGGTGAGGAATTGTAGTTTATTAGGACTCTACGTGAGTATCGGTGACGTGGAACAATCATTCTACACACAATTACCAATCTACTTCCTGTCGTTTGCACGAGTTACGTACTCGCTTTGATTTGTGGAATTCAAAAAAACAAAAGATGGGATGTTTGGAAAAAATCATGTGGCTGATTTGAAGTTGAAGACACGAGCCATACACATTTTATCTATATATAGGTAAGCATTGGGGGAGGATTAAGGTGTTTGTCTTGTGGGAACACTTCAGTTGGGAAAAGCATGCTTTTTCTCATAAAGTAGAATAATTCAGGTGACGAATATTTGAAAGAAATTTCATTCATCAATAAATTCAATCCATGTAAACAATGTTTCATCAATTGTGGGTAGTCAAAAAACATAGAAGAAAATCCAACATAACTAGTACTAGCAACAAGAACAAGTAGGCATGGTCATTAGGCAATTTCGACCAATTTAATAGATAGATGCACTTCAATTTCATATTATCCTTTACAAAAACATATGCAATGCTTGTCACAAACACTTCTAATGATTGAGTTTTTTGTACCATTAGATAAATTTCTAACATGAGATAATTGCATGGGACTAAATTATTGGTGTGTATAACCACACATGAAAAATCTTATCAAATAACAAGGAGGTGCAATAGTGAAATTTGAATACCATGTCATTTCCCATTTATTTTTGTGGTCATTTTAAGTGTCTTGATACATGTACATAGTGAAAAATGGTGTAATTTTGCATGAAGTTGGCTTCATTCTCCTAACCTTTTACTTCTCCACATACACACATCCCCATACATTGTACTTTATTCTTACATGTACACATACATTCACCCTATCCTTGCATGTTACAACACATTTACATATGCACCTACCTCCATATATTCATTAAGCACTTAGATCTAATCATTTCATTGCCCAAGGTCGTGTCTACAATCATGAGGGTGACATATGGTCATAGACTTGACTATTTCCTTTCCAAAATTTGAAGTGTAAATTTGACTAACTAGCCTCCTTTATTTTCCAACTAGATATTGCATGCCCTATAGATATAAAAAAGGTAGAAGACACAAAGGTACACTAGACAAGAAAAAGAGTAGAATTCCATGTTTGTTGAGATGAATCCAAATTCAATGGAGTAGTTTGCAATGGTAAACTTCTCCTAGGCATACAAACTTGTCCTCTAATAGAGCACAAATCCATAGAAGAAGCGAAGACATTTAGCTAATAAGGAGGCATCGATTTTTTAACATACTACTATTTGATATCAAAATATTTATTGTTGGTACACACTCTTCAATTATAGAGCTAATTATTAGCCTCCCCGATATTTACTTTTCTAATTTTTTTTTTGTAAATTATCTAATTATTATTACTAGTTGTAAATATTTAATCTACATTTATTTATGCTCATGTTTATGCATCTTATTGGATAAGCCTAGATTTACATAAAGAAATGTTTATTTTCTTTTACATTTTTTGAGAACCCTTTTAATCCTACATGACCTATCTTTCTTTCTAAGGTTTCTCATTACATGAGTTTACATTCTATTATTAGATTTGAACTTCCTTTTACATACTTTTACTTCGTTGACATCTCTTTCTTATAGGATTTGGTGCTTATTTCTATTCACTTTCTATTACCTACTATAACTACCTTTACATTTATTTAAGGCTTATAATTCCTATCTTTCATTAAGAAGAAATGTTCGATTAAATTCTAATATGGTAGCTCATTTTGGGAACAAAGGAATCTTTAATAGTGTTTATATTGAGATCAACATAGGTGACCAAAAATATTTTATGGTCATGATGCATATGTGGCTCAATAGTATTTTCATTTGATTGGACAAGCCTTTATAAATGCATTCATGCAAGTTGAGAATCCTAACCAATTAGTGAATTTATTTTATAAGGCATATGGATTGTCCTCATGAAATTTTTTCTTACAAGATCTTGGATCCATAATACATCTTCTCATGGTTTATCATTCAACCCATCTCCTTCTTCCAGCCTTGCCCTACCACTTTTATAGCCATTGCCACCATTAACCCTCCTATTTCTATCATCCCTACCTCATTCCTTATGAATTGTCCAAAGGATATACTCCTTTCATCACCCCTATTAATACTTCCATTCCTTATAGCATCCTATCTATGTCCACCAATTACTTCCATTTTCACTATTATTACATCTTTCAATCATGCTACCCATATTATCTCCCCATCTCAAGTTGTGTCACTATTTCTCATGTTATGCCCAACCCATTCACTATTTATACATCTCTTGCATCTCAAACCCTCCTCACCATTCTACTATTTCACATATTTATGCCACTCCTATTGTTCCCACTACCAACTTAGATACACTAGTGGAAGAGATTTAAAATCTAAAGAATATACTATAGCATACAATCCTCCACATTACATGTATTTATATTCTGAGTTTGTTACATACCCATAAGATATGTGGACCCACATTTCAAGATTTATACTAGAAAAGGAGGATTTAGCATCTATTTATAGTAATTTACAATAGAAAGTGTTAATGTTGCTTCTAATAGTGTGATCTTGGATAAGTTATTCCCACGAATCCTTAAGGACAATGCTATCTACTGATTTTATTCATTTTCTTTAGGTTCAATCAAATGCTTTCATAATCTTATTGTTACATTCTTACAACACTTTCATAGAACATGTATGGGATTAAAAATTATGGTTAATTACCTTATAAGATGCACAAAAAAGAGATCTTGGATATTATAATTGAGCTTATGATCTATTAGAAGAAATGTCCCCTCAAAGTGGCACCACAAAAATAACATATGTTGGCAAATGGTCAACGCTCCCCTCGAGATTTGTGACATGGACTAACTACCTCCCATGGATCTGTTAACTCTAGCAGTTGTATTGGGCTTTAAAAGGTCGATCTTTTAGTGCAACGACAACTATGGGGCCAAAAATTGGTATCAGAGCCAAAGGTGTTGGGTTCAAATCCCCTCGAGTAACATTGAGGGGGAGATTGTTGGCAGATGGTCAACACTCCCCTCAGGATTTGTGACATGGACTAATTGCCTCTTGTGGATTTGTTAACTCTGGCGGTTGTATAGGGCATTAGCAAGTTGATCTTTTGGTGCAATGGAAAATTTGGGGGCAACAACATAATAGTATTATTTTGTTCTCATTTAAATATGTGTGTGTGTATTATCTTTATTTTATTTGTGATCTTTACTTACACATATTGTATTCACTTCATATCCTAATGTTGTTATTTCTACCTCTCATGTTCCTCCCACTAGTGTTATAACCACTTATCATGTTGTTATCACTCCATATTATACTATTATGATACACCTTCTCTATACCCCACCCGTCATCTCTCATTTTGCCACTTTCATTTGTATTTCCACTCCTATTGTGTTCCTTTCTACACTTTAAATTCTAATCAAAAGGTTTGACAAGGTGAAAAAGATAATTGATGCCTTATCTAGTGGAAACAAAAGTGATATATCTATTGAATTAAACATAATTCATTTGTTTTGAGATTTTGACTTATCTATATCTAGTGGTATTTGTGGATCCTAAATTTGAAATGTATAATATTAAAGCATATCCCATGAGACATATGAGATCCTTTCACACTAAATTCTTGGATTTTGTGTAGAATGATAAGTTCTTAGCTAAGCTCTTTCCACATACTGTGAAATATTGATTTTAGATGATAGTACTATCCACATTCATGTCTATTTATTCTTTTTCAGATTTCTTGGATTTTGTGAATGATGATAGTTATTAGCTAAGATCTTACCATAAAATTTGAAATACTATAGTATTGAATGGTTTTATTCATTCACATATATCTATTCAATCATTTTCACATTTGGTTAATATTTTTGTGAACTACTTTAGTGTGAATGAAAAAAATGAAGATCAAGATTTGTTTGAAAAAGAATGATCACATTCTACGATAATGATATAAAATTTGAATAAAATAAAATACCAAAACATTCAAAACCATACACTAAAACCAAATACTTAAAACAACATACTTATTAAAAAAAAACATATTCATACAATAAAAACTCTTACTCCAACTAATGGAATAGTGTCTTTCCAATAAATCCCATGATAGATACTAAGGGCATTCAACAATACCCACATTTTTTCATAGACTTCCCACAAGAATGGTATGTCACACATCTCTCTCACAATGACCCATGATCATGTATCTATTAACTCACTGACTTGAATCGAGGCTTCCAGTAACTTGGATTTTATTATTATTTAAAATGTATTGATATATCACATTTATATGTAATTTTGAAGATTGGCTAGATTTGTTCAGTTTAATACAATTACTAACAAAGGCTCCACACACATACACATTATGTCCTTTCATTCTTTGTTTTCATTAATATAAATAACTAGCAATCACACCTTGGTGTGCAATGGGTACACCAAAAAGGTGTGGAAGGTCAAATATAGAAAATTGGGTCTATTTTTTCAATACATTTGTGTAGTACATGAGGTCAATTGGTAGGCCATTTATTAAATGATTTTTGTGCAAAAAAAGTTTCAATGGAGCAGTGATAGATTCAAATCAACTATACATCCACTTATAGGGACCCTGAAATGACTAAAAAAAACCTCTTAATCAAGAAGATAATCAAGATCCATTACCAACATGCTCATGTTATGTTTGCAATATGGAGAAAGAAAGAGAGATGAAGAGATAGAGGGGGAAAGAGTGTGAGAGAGAGAGGGGTAAGGAGATGAATATAGAGAGGAAGATATAGATGGAGATGGAGAAGGAAGGGGGTTTAGAGAAAAAGAGAGTTAGAGAGAGAGAGAGAGAGAGAGAGAGAGAGAGATAAAAATTGAAGAGATAAATATATATATATAGAGATAGGGGGGAGATAGAAAGATAAAGATAAAGATAGGAATTGATATACATAGAGGTAGAGAGGGAGAGATATAGGGGTAGAGAGATAGAAGAAAAAATATGGATAAAGAAGAAAAGAGATATAATAGATATAAAGGTCTAGGAAGAGAGAGGGAGAGAGAGATGGATGGATAGATAAAGGGAGAAATGCCTATAGATAGAGGGAAATTGAGGTAGAGATGAAGATAAACCAGAAGAGGAAGAGGGAGGAAAATATATTGAGATAGAGATAGAGGGAGAGATAAAGATAGAGGGAGAGATAAAGGTAGAGAGAGATAGGGAGATAAAGAGGGAGAGATAAAGAAGAAGAGATAGAGATGTATATAGAGGAAGAGAGAAAGAGAGGGAGAAATAGAGAGATATAGATGGTGAGATAGAGTGATAGAGAGATAAATATATAAGGAGATATATAGAGGAGAGGGAGAGAGATAGAAAATCAAAGAGAAGTAGAGATAAACAAATAGAGATGGAGGGAGAGATAAATAGAGGAGAGGGAGAGAGGAAGAGAAATAAGAGAGTTAGAGATATATGGGAAGATAAATAAATAGATAGAGATATATGGGAAGAGAAGGGGAGAGAGGTAGAGATAAAGAGATAGATAGATAGAGGGATAGGGAGGAAGAAAGGGAGGGAGATATGGGGAGAGATAAAAAGGGAGAGAAATTGAGAGAGATAGGTAGAAGAGGGAGTGATAGAGAAGAAGGGTAGAGAGGGAGAGAGATAGAGGGGGAGAGAAAGAGAAGAGGGGGAGAGGGAGAGTTAGGAGAGGAGGGAGAGAGAAGAGGGGGAGAGAGGAAGAGAGGGAGAGAGATACATAAGGAGATAGAGAAGGATATTGGGAGAGATATTAATATATAAAGAGGATGAGGGAGAGGAAGGGAGATAGATATAGATAGATGGTGATAAAGAGAGATAGAGAGGCATAAGGAAAGAGAAAGAGATCAAGAGAGATAGAATTAGAGAAAGACATGGATAGGAAGAGATAGATGAGTGAGATAGAGAGAGAAATAGACAAAGTGATATAGGAGAGAGATGGAGAGAGAGAAGAGATGGGGAGATAATAATATAATTATTATTTTATTTTGTACTATATAAAAATATATTATCAATTATAATAATGTTATATTTAATAATGTTATATTATAAAATATAACATATAATAATAAATATAATTATCTTGAAATCTATATACTTTTAGGAAGCGAATTCAATAATCTTCAATATTTTAAGGGAAAAGAACTATTTTTAATATTATACCCCTAAGGATTTTTTTAAATGGTGCACTCGCAAGTTCACCTAGGGGTAGAGAATCAGAGCAATGAATGATTTTAGGAAATAATAGGAAAGAAGGAGGAAGCAACCGGTGAAACCAAGAGGCGACAATGGGTAGATGAAATCTCAAACCCTAGCATAGTGTCATTCAGCGTAGGACATATCCCTCAGTGGGTGTTTGAGGGCGGATGTTGGGTAGAAAAACGTCATCCTGCACACAAAATGACGTTTGCTTCAACAAAAATTTTACCCCAAAAAAGACATGACACCCCCGAGCCTAGAAGTGGTAACAATGCCCCATGGTCAAAGAAACATACTTCGATAAATCACCAGCAAAACAAACATGGATCTAGGGCTCACAGGAAACGCAAACATAAAGACTAGGGTAGAGAAAGATACAAGGGTACGAACCCATAGGGAATGATATTTGAACCAAAAACCACCTCAAATCCTAGGGCACCCACAATAGAAATTGACGTCTCAGAAGAAATCAAGGAGGACGCTGCAATTCTTAAAGAATCCACTTGCATATACCACCTTATCAGAGGAACCCCGAGTCATGCAAGCATCAAAACATGGATCAGGGAGACCTAGAAGACAAAAGTATTATTAAGGTTTTTACCGAAAGGTTTCTTCCTAGTGGTATTCGCAGACCAAGAAATGAAAGCAAGAATAACAGAGGGGGACCTATGGATTATGAATGGAAAACCCATGTACATGCAACCATGGATTAAAAATTTTGACCCAATCAAAAAGCGACCATATGAAAAACCAATATGGGTCAAACTCTACAATTTTCCAGTAGAATACTGGGTGGAAGATTGTTTAGAGAAAATTGGAAGATCCCTCAGTACCCTACTGGAGATTGATTCCAACATCATTGACGATGATCTCCACAAATACGCTAGACTCTGAATAACATCTATCAACTCCATTCCGAACAAGATATGCCTATTGGTGAATGGTGCCCATTGGGAATAAGATATAGAGATTGAGGAAATAAGACATTTTTTCTCTGATTGTGGATCATGAACACACAACTTAGGGGCCTGCAACACCAAGGAGAAGCATAATATTGAGGTTACGCCCAACCCAAAGCCTGCACTCTTGCTAAAAGGAAAGGATGAAGGGAGCCCTCGAGAAAGACCAGTCAAAAATATTAGAAAAAAAGAAGAGCCACCTTCCACCAAAAAGCCTCACCACAATAAACTAGAAAAGCACCTTCTCCAAATCATGCTCCTCCGTCGAAAGAAGAAAAACATATAGACAAAGAAGAAAATGATTCCAAATCATGGGATAGTAACGAACCAGACTCAAACATAGAAGCACAGGATGAATTGGATATAATTGAAGACAAATGTATTTCACAATCAGCCATCAATCATCTGGGTTTGGGAAAAATCGACAATTCAGCAAACCCAAGAGGGAGAAAATCATTCAAACAACTGCAGGAAGAAGAAGCAGCTGCTAAGAGGTAAACTAGCGTCACCAAACCTCCCTTGGGAAGAAATGAGAATCACTACTTGGAATGTCAGGGGCCTTAAGGCCCCTGAAAAGCGACGTCTAGTAAGACGTCATCTACAGGAAAGCCACAGTAATATCATTCTCCTCCAGGAAACAAAATTGTCAGGAGAAGAGTGCTCAAGGTCGCTTAGTTATTGTCGGTGTTGGGAAGGCTTCTTCCAATATTCCATTGGCGCAGCAGGTGGATTAGGAAGACTTTGGAAAGGAGCCAAGGTGTCTGTGGTATTACTAGCATCATCCCTCAATTGGTTAGCTACAAAGGTCTCTGACCTCGGTCTAAACAAATGCTTCACAACTTTCAATATCTACGGTCCCATAAAAACCAGCGACAAACTCCTTCTTTGGAACTCAATATTGGAATTCTGTAGATCCATTCTCGAGGATGAGGTGGTTATGGGAGGGGATTTCAACGCTATAATTGACCTATCAGAAAAGAATGGGGGGCTAAAACATATCTCTCAGCCAATTTTGGACTTCAGATTTTTTATGTTAGAGAGTGGTCTATTATATTTCCCTACGGAAAACATAATTTTTACCTGGACTAACAGATGCAAGGACTTTACCGCCATCTCAAAAATATTGGATCATTTTTTTATTCCATTGAACTGGACCAAAACAGGGCTGAAAGTATCTGCCACCTTTCTCCTAGTGCTAGTTTCAAACCACTTCCCCATGGAGCTCTCGATAGTCGGGGGTATTGTGCCAAAAAAAACAAACTTCAGATTCCAAAGTATGTGGTGGAGGGATCCAAACCTCCCCAAGCTCCTGGAACAATGGTGGAAGGAAACAAAAGTGGGTGGCTCTATAAGTTTCATAATAGTAAAGAAGCTGAGGGTTATCAAACAAAAACTTAAAGAATGGAATAAAATGCACTTCCAAAATATTTTTGTGGAAAAGGCCACTGTAGAAGTAGAGCTACAAACACTTAATGAAGAGGTGATCCAAAAAGGAATGACCAACAAAGAATGTGCCAAAAAGAAGGACCTAAAAGGAAAGTTAGCCAAAATTCTAAAAAGGGAAGAGATCTACTAGAAGGAAAAATCCCAAGAAGTGTGGCTTAAAGACGACAACGCTAATACTAAATTCTTTCATGCCTCAGTCATGGCAAAAAGAGCAGCCAAAAAAAAAAAAGAGAAATCCAAAATACTAGTGGCTTGACGGTTAAAGGGGGTGCTAAGGTAGGCAAAGCAACATGTGAATTCTTTACCAAACTATTGGGTGAACAAAGTCCTCCAAGTGGCAACAACGAGCTCCTCAATCCAATTACCGGAAAAATTACCGAAGCAAACAATAAAAAACTATGTGAGCAAGTCTCAAAGGAGGAAGTTCGAGCAGTGCTATTTCAAATGCACCTAGACAAGGCACTAGGACCTGATGGCTTCACCGTTGGCTTCTTCAAGAAGTGTTGGTCATTCATGGGGGATGAAGTTTAGCACTTGGTTGAAGAATTTCGTAGGACTAGAAAGTTCATCAACAACTTAAACAACAGAGTCATCGCCCTCATCCCAAAAAAGAGCAAATACTCCTCCTTCAGTGACTTCCAACCCATTTCGTTGTGCAACACCTTATACAAATTCATTGCAAAAGTACTGGCTAACAGGTTAAAACTGTTATTGGGGAGGCTCATTTCAACTGAACAAAATGAATTCGTGCCCGATAGAGAAATTTTTGACAACATCCTACTCATCTCGGAGGCAGTTCACTCCTTAAAAACATACAACCAAGCAAGAATGATCATCAAACTGGATGTAAGCAAGGCATACGACAAGGTGATATGGCCCTTTCTAATCGAGGTTCTAAACAAACTAGGTTTTTGCAACCATTGGTGCAATTTGATCCTCCAATGCATATCTTCAGTCAGATATTCCATTGCTACCAACAGATCCCTTCACGGATTCTTTACAGCCATGAACTGCCTCAGGCAAGGAGACCCGCTCTCCTCCTTCCTTTTTGTTCTTATGACCGAATTGCTCAGCGCACTAATAAAAAACAAGAGAGCTCAACAAGAATGGCAGGGGCTACAGTTACCTCCCAACATAGACCCCATTACTCACACACAGTTTGCAGATGACACGACTCTCTTTGGTCAGGAAAATATAGTGGAAGCAAGATCTATCACCAACACACTTTTAGAATATTAAGAATAGTTTGGACAAAAATGAACAAAGAGAAATCACACATTTACTTCTTCAACACAATAATTCACCTACAACGGGCCATCACCTCAACACTAGGAATCAAAAAAGGAAACCTCCCATCAAAATTCTTTGGCATTCAAATTTCAGACAGACTGGGCAAAGCCAAACACTGGGAGGAAGTGGTAGAAATATGCAGGAACATGGCCATGGCTTGGAAAAACAATTGGTTGACACTAGCTGGGAGAATTACAATGTGAAAATTCGTCCTATCAGCAATACCAATATATGCCATGTCTTGTTTGGAGGTACCTGACAAAATGAAGAACAAGCTAGAGGGAATTTTGAGGAAATTTATTTGAGAAGGTTCAAAATCAGTCAAGAGGATCCTATTAATCGGTTGGGAAACGGTATGCAAACCCAAGGAGAACGGAGGGGCAGGTCTTCACAAAATCCACCAACAAAATTTGGCACTGGGAGCTAAGCTCGTTTGGAAGATGTACCGGTCCCTAGACAAGACTTGGTGTCGCATCCTACAAAATAAATATCTAGATAGCGACGATCTCACACGAATCCTCACAGCTGCAAACTTAGAAGGCAGCTCCGCGGTTTGGAAATTCTTGACCAAATGCAGGCCTTTGATCTCAAACCATATATCATGGTGGATAGGAAACAAGAGGAAATCCCTTTTTTGGACAGACTCATGGAACGGTCATAAAAGCCTCTTAGAGCTCTTCGAACTAGACCAATACTTGGTAAGGTTACAATTGGAATTTGGCTCCAAAGTGGCAGCCTACATACAGTTAGAAGTCAATACACCAACCAATGATTCCAGTTGGATCAATTTGTCAGCACTCCCCCTCCCACCGAGTCTAGCAACAGAGATTCATAAGGAGTTCTAGACAATAGACAAATCAAATTTTTCATTAGAGAGGACTCAATTATATGGTGTGGTGCAACCTCAGGTAACTATTTGGAAAAATTAGGTTATCACCTCCAACTAATTCAGTCTAAGAGAAAATCCTGAATGATGAAACTTTGCTGGAAAAAAGACATCCTCCTAAAGATTGGGGCCTTCCTATGGATGATGCTCCACAAGAGATGCCTAACGAGTGACAGGCTACAAAGGTTGGGAATTTCAGGCCCAACTAGATGCATCCTTTGCAAGCAAGCTTTAGAGAATGTTGACCACTTGCTTCTATCTTTCCCTATAGCCTCATCTTGCTAGGATTGGTTACAAAATTTCTGCAATCTCCATAGTCCAAGGCATTGCAGTTTCGGGGATTTCATGGAAAGTTGACCATCCTTAAAAAAATGGGGCTACTCGAGCAGAATTTGGAATACGTCATCATCTCTAGTAGCATGGAATAATGGAAAGAAATGAATAGAAGGATATTCAAAGAAAATTCTTTAACTTAGGAGCAACTAATCTCCAAGATTCACACAACCATTGTTGAGATAGCCAACAATAGAACGCTCGTGGGCCCCAAAGCAAGGTTTTCAAAATGGGACGAAGGAATGCAAAAGGCTTTGAGTGGTCTCAAAATCCCAAAAATAAAATCAAGTCCCAAGTCTAAAGTGAATAGAAAAGAAATCTTCTGGGCACCACCAAAAACTCTAAAATGGAAATTGAATTTTGACGGGGCCGCAAAAGGTAACCTAGGGAGCGCCAAGGCGGGTTGCATAATTAGAGACTCCAATGGAAAATGCGTCTGGGCAACATCAAAAAACCTAGGATCATGCACCAACAACATGGCAGAGATGGAAGCCCTATGGCTCGGTTTGCAAGTTTGCATTCAAAAAACATATACGTAGTTGAAATTGAAGGAGATTTTATGCTCTGCATATAGGCTATAAAAGATAGGAACTCTGAAAAGTGGTGCATTAACAATTGGATTGGGCCAATCAAGGAAAGCCTAGGAAAAATCTTCGAATATACCGTGACCCACGTATATCGGGAAACAAACATTATGGCTGATCTCCTTGCCAACTAAGGGATCACTCACATAGAAAAGTTAGTCACAAGTTCCAATCCATCTCATTGGTCGGGCCTGCAACAAGTGATCTTGGTGGATATCTCGGGCAGTCAAAATGCCTTGATCTCCATCCTCAACACCTCATGACTTGTTTGGTTGGGCAGAAAATCACATGACCAATCTTCCAAGGATGGCTTTTTCCAAACCTCAGTTCAGGTTAGTCTGCAGGCCCTTCAGTATCCAAAAAATCCTCTTGCCTATTAATAGTCAAGCAGAATAGTCGTCCTTACAATGTGAATTAGCTTTAGCTACCAAAAGAGTATGGGGTTCGTCTTCGGTGTCCAATGCCATTGCATTAAGGAATCCATGACAACCCAATGTAGGTGGCTCTTTAGTGTCCAAAACCCTGCAGTAAGAAATACAATCGTTGACTTGGTGATGGTGGTACTAAGCTCGGACCAACATTGGTGCGACGAAAAAATCTACGAGGTGGTTTTGAGTGCCCTGGTTGACATCACCGAGGCCAAAGAAGTCGTAGTGGAGCGACTCAGTGAAATCATGGAAATCGGTAATGCCCAAGCAGTTGCCAATGCCATACTTAAGCTCGGGTTGGATGGTTGGGTGAGCTTCCTCAAAATCTACTTCATCCAAACTGAGGAGGGCACATCTGACGATGACGACCAGTCCGAAGAAGAATCCGAGAAAAAACCACAAGATCATCGTGAGATTGCAGACAACTTCAGGCTCAATACATGGGAAGTCTTCAGAGCTGGGGTCATGAATGCCAACATGGAGGCATTCTCTAAGTTCATGAACTCTGGCTATGCCTGGCTCAGTGGTGGGACACTATAGTGGCTAGTAAGGTTGGGTGATATCCTGGGCGCCATCTACCATCTTATGGAATAAGCAATCCATCTTGCTCACTCTCCTTTTTTGTAAACCAGGCCTCTTAGTGCCCTCGTTTGTATGTACATGGGAGCTACCCCCTTTGGTAGTACTCATCAATAAAAAAAATAAAAATATATATAATTATACTATATTTCACACCTAAATTTGATGGGGAATGCAAGATTATACAATTAACATCAAGAAAAGAGAAAGAAGAGGCAATGGTATCAATTGAATCATGAAAACCAGTTGATTCCACAAATTTTAGAAAATAAGGGGAAAACACAACTTATACATCCACATATGATGATCATTGAAAGCCACCTTCTTCAAAAGAAATGGAAGCTATTTATGAAAAATGGTATCAACTTTAGAAATGATCTAGCTATAATGGAAAAGGATGTGGTGTTAGAGAACAAGGTATTTATGTCCCTATAGAACCCAAGACACAAGAAACAACAAGAGCTCTTGGTTATTATCATTCAAAACATCAAAAAGGTCTCCACTTAATTAATATCACTAGTTGTTGCTCCTTGTCATGTGGCATTTTTAGTACCATCACATATTCACTACCATTCATGAGAGTATAAAATTGTCTTTATAGAACCATACTTTATTTTGCAAGGAGAAGCATATCATCATCCATTAGGCTCTCCTTTTATCTCTACACTTGGGGGGGTAAGGGGTTAGGTAGCCTTGTCCTAGGTGTATTCCTTCTAGGAAGGGATCCATCTATATCTCCTTAAAATGTTAGTGTAGCAAGTACACTAAAATTTTAAGGGGGGGCATATAGTCCCCCATTCATTGTTTACATTAGAAATTGTCTCTTCTTAGTGATGATAGCTTACATCTCCTAGGAAGTGTGATCTTTTTGATCAAGGTGCGGTCTTTTTAATCCATGTGATGTGTCTCCTTTTTGGTGATATTATACTTGATGTCCCACAAGAGTGTGATATTTTCTTGAAGTATGACATTCCTCTTAGTGGTAATTGTAGTGTAAGAAAATGCATACCCTTTCATTTTAACACTTGTTTGGGCCTGCCTTGCTTTATTTATCCTTATTTATGTCTTAATTGGTCCTATTTTGCATCCATAAGCCTAATAAATTATATCTTTTTATGGCTAATCCCGACAAACATCAAATGATAAATGACAATTTGATGATTTAGGTTGTGCACGTCCTTGATTTTTGTACTAGGACTAAGATGCCACCTAGGGCATCTTTGTCCCCCAAAGGTCTTGGGGCCCTTATTTCAAATGCACCTTAAAGAGGCCCCTTTTTGGATTTTGTGCCCCATGTTTTAAGCCTTCAAACTAAGACGCCACCTAGGATGTCTTAGTCATCCTCAAGTTATTTTTGGGATTTAATTTCAAATATTGGTAGGATTTAGCCTCCTTTAATTAATGAATTCATATGTCGGCTTGGTGTGGTGTAATTTCAGGATATTAAGCATGGATAAGTATAAATACAAGGTTATTTTACTCATTTCTCATCTAACAAGTTGAATGAGCATTCCTAATAGAAAGTTTGAGATCACAAGAGTATTCAAGAGAAATTCATCAAGCATTTTGAGCCATAATCAAGATTCAAACATCATGTCAAAGATATTCTTACATCATGTATGTTTTTGAGCTAACATTTGTGATGTAGGGTTTTGATTCAAGAAAGCAATTCAAATCAAGATATATCAAGCATTTCAAGATCTACATTTAAGCCATAGCCATTTCACACAAGTCTACAAATTTCATAATAGGATTTGGTGAGTTGCAAATTAGCACTTTGTTCATTCATCATTTCCCTCCATCATTTTATTTCATTCCAAGGTTTAATTACCAACAAGGGGTTTGACCAAGGCAAACCCCCATTTACTAAAAATCAACAAGTTTTTCTTCCCTTGTTTGTTTTTGTTTGCAGATTTAGGTTGAAGATCATTTGAAGTGCAAAGTTGCATTGCAAAGTTGTCATCTTCACATAAAGTCACCTACAAGCCAGATTTGGAGGTTTCAAGACTTGAGATCTGAGAAGAAGGAAGTGAAGTCCTCCCAAGGGTATTTTGCAGAGATTCTTTTAGATTATGTTCTCATATATGAAGATTTAGCGTCTGCCCCAAAAAATAGCAGCAAGACTAAGACAATAGTAAAGGCATCTTAGTCCTCCCTAGAACATTTTGACAATATTATTTCCATTTCTAAAATCATCACATTTATGGACTTCCCAAGTACACACATCCTAACTTGTTGTTGCTTAATTTTTTCATTTACACTCATTGTTTGGCTTGCATTTCTAGGTTTTGTGAGTTTAATGTTAAGTTGTCTTTTCCAAACTTTTGCTTGGTGGTGAACCCTTCAAAGCCTAATTTGGAGAAGAGTGGTGTTATATGACCTAGGTCGTAAAGTACCCATTCACCTATTGTCCATTTTGGTGAACCTGACATTTTGGACATTCATTTTTCTAATTTGGAGTTCATTAAGGTCCTAGATCTAGGTTGCATTCATTCTGGCATTACATCTTGCATTAGTGAAAGTGCATCTAGCGTTTCTCACATTTGCATTAGTGAAAATGTATATAGGTTGCATTTTTTCTTTCTTGTGTCATTCTATCTCATTGAAAAATTGAAAAGTGCATTGTTAATCATCCTAATTGCATTTAGAAACATTGTTATTGCACTTAAAATTGAAAAAAATGTATTCAACTTTGCATTTAATTGCTTTTCATTAGTCACTTTTTCTTGCATTCATTTTCACACTTTTCTATTTCTAAACATTAGATTCCTGGGTAGGCAACTTGGGCACATTGTGAAAAATCTAGATTTTATTTTATTTTCTGAAAGAAAACCTTTACTAAGACTAAAACACCCTTATTGGCATCTTAGTCCCTTTGTGAGTTTTTGGCTCAAAATCCTATCTGGGTTGCTTTCTTTTTATTCTAGTTTCTAGAACCTCCAAATTTTATTAGCAAAACCAAGATGCCCTTATTGGAATATTAGTCCCTATTGACTCTAACTTTGCAATTTTTAGGGTTTGAAATTTCTTTTCTATGCTTTTGTTAGCTACTTTCAATTTTTTGTTATAATGTGCAAAATTGTTGTTATTCCAATTTCTTTCATTTCAAGTATAATTGTAAGCATAAGATATTGTGTTCATTTCAATTTCTTTGGTTTATCTCTTGTATGATCTATACTAATTGGTTTCCTACTATCAATACTATGGTGAACAAAATGTGAGACTCATGGCATCCCATGATAAAACACTTGTTGTGGATCTTGGGTTATCTAGCTCTCTTACTTCTAGTGTTGGTACTAGTTCAGTAGGTATGGACTATACATTTGATAAATCTTTTGCTATGTCTACCTTACCTACAAGTGCTATTCCAAGTTTTCAAATAAAGGTTGATCATATATCCCTCAAGAAAACATAATGAGAATGCATGAATACTTAGCCCACTTACAAGATAGTGTGAGTATTGAAAACATTTCCAACACCGTTATACCTTCCATAGATAGTACTAACCGCATGATGGAAAATGATGAAGGACTGGAATTTGTGCGTAATATAGCTCAAATATTTGGAAAAAATCTTCCTTCCACCACCAATCGTGCTCAAACTTCAAACAATGAGAAAAAATAGGGTGGAACTCAAATTCCTCCCCCTTCAACCATAACCTCCATTCCCACCTATACAAATCCTCAAGTGACCACAATGATGCAACCAACTAGCAATGTCCTTCCTACCTTGAACATTTCCACTAGTTCTACTTATACCTATGTGGCATCTAGCTTGTCCTTCCAACACGTACACACCACCACCATATTCACCTCCATCTCAAAACACAAAAAATGATCCTATCATTAACCACATTTTATAAAGCCTCTCATCCATTCAACATCAAGTTTCCACCATAAATCAAAATCAAAATGGTCCACCTTCATAATATGTGAAAAGCAACCCATTATCCTTGGAGATATTGAGAAAACCAGTGCCACAAGACATAGAGATCCCTAGATTTGAGAAATATGGAGGAAAGAGAGATCCCGCTAATCATTTTAATGCCTTTATTGCTTTGTGTAGTGACTTTATCCTTGAGGACAAAATTTTGGCTAAGATTTTTCCCCGATTATTGTAAGATGTTTCCTTGGATTGGTTTTCTACATTACCGAATAACTCAATTCGTTCATTTAATGAACTTGTTGAAGCCTTTATTAACCATTTCCAAGTGCATATGGTTCCTAAAATGACATTAGCTGATTTGATGAGATGTAAACAAAATGAGGGTGAAAAAGTCACTAACTTTATTTCATGTTACCAATCAATTTATTCCCAAATTAATGTGAAGATTCCCAATTATCACCTTCAAAAGATGTTCATAGAAAATTTACAAAGAAAGATACAAGAAAAGCTTACCATGATGAAATTCACTTCCTTCATGCACTTGTGCACTACCCTTCAAGATTATCAGAATTTTGTAGATATTTGTGAACCAAAAACCATCTCTACCCATCCTAAAAAGTCTGAATCTTCAAACCCAAACACCTACCAGCCTTTTAGAAGAAAAAATAAAGTTTCCTTCAACTAAATTCCACCTCCCAACCTACCCAAGAAGTTGATACCCAAGTAGATACTATAAATAAGATTAATCCTTATATCTTTGGGGACCCACAAAGACAGTTTACTCCCTTACTCGACACACTTCAAAACATCATGGCTCAACTATTAAAAAAAACATTCTTACCTTACCTCCCGTTTGAACTCTTCATGCTAGCAAGTTTTTACCTTTGAGATTTAGACATAATGCCTACTGTGCTTATCACCAACAAAAAGGACATGATACAAAATAGTGCAAGCATCTTAAACATCTTGAGCAAAACCTCATTGATTTGGAGTTGTGAATAAATATGTAGCCCGATGTGATGAGTGTTGACACAAATGATGATAACATCAACAATAATGAACAAAATCCTATGGATGATGATGAACAAAATCCTATGAATACTAATGACCAAATTCCTATTAGTACAATGATAGGAGTGATTAAAATCAAACCTCATAAACCAAGAACCATAATTTCTATTGGCATTACCTTATCTTCAGAAGAAATAATAAAAAATGCACCTGATGGTCCTCTTTACATAGCCAATAAAATAAATCATAGGCCCACTCTTGGGATTTTAATTGGTCCTGTATTTGGAGAGAATGTGATCACAAAGGAACTCTTATATGAGCATGAACTTACTCAAGATAGATATGATAAATTGAAAGCATGGATTAAAACACATGATGGTTTTTCTCATGCTACAATGGGCTTGATCACACTCCCTTTACAAGTAAGACCAAAGAAATTAATTGTTTCATTCTCTATCATCTCTAATTCGGATCAATTTCATGTGAAGTTAGGCTACAAATGGCTTCATTCCATGAATGTGGTCCCATCCGTTGTCCATAAGTGCTTAAAGTTTCCATTCGGCAATGAAATATTCACTATGAACCATAGTGGCTTTAGACCTTTGTCTTCCCATGAAATTTTTTCCTTAGACTATTTTTGGCCTGAGCCCATGGATCCTATAAGACCCCGTGAGGACTTCCTTTTCCTATCCTACTAAAATTTCAAAGAAAAATGCATAGCCAAGTTATCCCTCAAAAAATTGAATTCAACCATGATTGAACCTCTGCCCCTTGAAGAAAACAATATTGAGCTTAAATCCCTTTCGACTAACCAAGACCCATACAAAAAAAATCCCTTGCCTATTTCCTACAAATGGCCAGGAGAAACCAAATAAGTCCTAATCCGCCTCCTAATAAAATTTATAAAGCCAAAGAGAAAGTGGTTGAACAAACTTCCATGGTTTCTTTTGTTCTTCCCTCACACGAAGAAAAGGAGCCTATGGTTGACAAAATTGGTCCTACACAAACACAACTTGAAAACCGTAATAAAAGAAATATAAATTCTAGAGAGCATAGGCGTAGACGTCATGCTATTGCTCGAAAAATGAACGAAGAGAACAACATAGAAAATCAAAATTACAATTTGATAGAAGCAATAAATGATGAACCTCCTCCATTACCATACCAATAACTCCTATGTCTCCAACACAAAAAAGACCAACACCTTCTATGGATATTATCATTCATCCTTCTATTGTGGTTAATTTGGATGTTGATGAAGAAACAACTAAAATTGATGAGCAAGTGCATAATGAGTTGAATTTTTTATTTTCATTTTCTATGAGCTTAGACGATAAAAACTGTGATGATCCTCCTAAACTGATTGATTCACCACGTGTTGAACCTGGTGATTATCCTAGTACAACACTTGACTTTTTCCCTCTCGCTAGTGATCTACATTTTGCATATACTAAACAAGACTGGGATGTGGATGACCTACTGGATGGTTGAATCACATGTGCTTTACTAGTCTTTTTTCTTTCTTTTTGGTTAATTGCATGTGTGTAATGTGATCCCCCATATTGTTTGATGGTTCCTCTCTATGTGCATTCCTCTATTTGTACCTTCATTCTACTATATATCATAATATTTTTCCTTTCCATTGGTCTTTACCTTTCATTTTAATTTTGGTCTTTTGTCTTCCTTTTGGGGATGACGCAAGGCATTGAGACACCCTATGTCTCTTCCATGTTGACCCAAAAGATTTTTCATTATCTTTTCTTTTTTCTTCATTTTGTCTTGTTTTTTTCCTTTTGAGGATGATGCAAGGTGTTGAGACACCCTATGTCTCTTCCATGTTGACCCAAAAGGTTTTTCCTTGTTTTCACTCTCTTTGTGTCATTCTTCCAAATCTATGTGTATTTGGGGAATGATGACAGTTCCGAGCTCTCTAATATCATTGCAACAAAAATAGATACTGGCCCTGAATCCATAGATCCCTTATGTGTTTCTGGGAGGCAACCCTCTTTTCCTTTTCATGTTTGTCTAATTTAAAATAATTTCTCACAACATGGTGTTTAGCAATTTCTTTAAAGTGGGGGCATACTTTTTCATTATTTTGGCATTTTTCCATGTTCCTTGATGTGGTTTTCTTACTTCATGTGATGTGTTTTTCTCTTTGTGTTCACATTGTGAGTAATTTACTTCAAGAGCTTGGTATATCTTAGCATATTATATTCCTCTTAGTGGTGATATGATACATTGCATTCCCTAAGTTTTGAATCTTTTATCCTTTGATTGGTCCTCTCTTGGGGACATTAGGAACAATTTCCCCTAAGATTAAGACCTCACAAAAACTAAGAAAAATCCCTTCGAACATTGCTCTTTCCTGTTGCGTGCATTTTCTCTTTGTACCTTATTAAATTCATGGAGGTATGGCTTTGATATGGTTCCTCGGGGCTCACCTTGTGAACAACTAGCTTCACTAGCCCTTATGATTATGCATTTTTGTCCTTATCATAGTCATGGGGTTATGGCTTTGATATGGATCTCTTGGGGCTCACCTAGTGAACAACTAGCTTCACTAGCCCTTGTGAGAATGCATTTTATTTTTGTCCTTATCATAGTCATGGGGGTATGACTTTGATATATATCTCTTGGGGCTCACCTAGTGAACAACTAGCTTCACTAGCCCTTGTGATCATGGATTCTCTTTTTTTCCTTATCATAGTCATGGGGGTATGACTTTGATATTGATCTCTTGGGGCTCACCTAGTGAACAACTAGCTTCACTAGCCCTTGTGAGCATGCAATTTTTTACATAGTGGACAACACATTCCACTTGTAAACCATTTTTTGACAAAAAACCTAGATTCGGTCCACAATGCGTTAGACAACTAGTCGGAGCTTGATCTGCAAAAAAAATTATTTTCCTTTTCCTTTTTCTATCTTTGATGTTGTATGTTTGTGATTTGGTTATGGCTTCATATATCATTCAAAAGTGTGTTCCTTTGTGCCAATCATGGTTTGTTTAAGGATCTTGACCCTGAGGGCTTCGCCACCCTCTTGTTCATTGTCATCTTATCTTACTAGAATTTGTACATTTGAACCCCTCTTGATTGTGTGGTTGGCTACTTTAGTGTGAGTTTGAAGAAAGTTCATCCTCACTAAAGTGGGGGCTAAATGTAGTGTAGGAAAATGCATACCCTTGCATTTTCACACTTTTTTGGGCCCACCTTGCTTTATTTATCCTTATTTATGTCTTAATTGGTCCTATTTTGCATTGACAAGCCTAACAAATTATATATTTTTATGACTAATCCCGAAAAACATCAAAGGATAAATGATAATTTAATGATTCTAGTTGTGTGTTCTTGATTTTTGGACTAGGACTATGATTCCACCTAGGGTGTCTTTGTCCCCCAAAGGTCTTGGGACCCTTATTTCAAATGCACCTTAAAGAGGTCCCTTTTTGGAGTTTGTGCCTTGAGTTTTAAGCCTCGAGACTAAGATGCCACCTAGGGCATCTTAGTGCCCCTCAAGTTATTTATGAGATTTAATTTTAAATCCTGGCAGGACTTAGCCTCCTTTAATTAATGAATTCATATGTTGGCTTGGTGTGGTGTAATTCCGAGATATTAGGAATGGATAAGTATAGATACAAGGTTCTTTCACTCATTTCTCATCTAACAAGTTGAATGCACATTCCTAATAGCAAGTTTTAGTTCACAAGAGTATTCAAGAGAAATTCATCAAGAATTTGGAGCCATCATCAAGATTCAAATATCATGTCAAATATATTCTTGCATCATGTGTGTTTTTGAGCTAACATTTGTGATGTAGGGTTTTGATTCAAGCAAGCAATTCAAATCAATATCTATCAAGAATTCAAGCATTTCAAGATCTAAATTCAAGCTAGCCATTTCACACAAGTTTGCGGATTTCATAACAAGGGTTTGGTGTGTTGAAACATAACACTTTTCTCATTCATCATTTCCCTCCATTATTTCATTTCATTCCACGGTTCAATTACCAACAAGGGGTTTGACCAAGGCAAACCCCCAGTTACTAAAAATCAACAAGTTTTTCTTCCCTTGTGTGTTTGTGTTTGCAAATTTAGGTTGAAGATCATTTGAAGTGCAAAGTTGTAAAGTTGCAAAGTTGCATTGCAAAGTTGTCATCTTCATGGAAAGTCACCTGTAAGTAAAATTTGGAGGTTTCAAGAACTAGATTTGAGAAGAAGGAAGTGCAAACATTGAACCTCGGGATCACATTCAAAGATTTAAGAAATTTAGATTGAGACTAAGTTGGTAGTATGGGAGTATTAGTCTTCCCAAGGGTATTTTGCAAAGATTATTTCAAATTTTGTTTCAACATCTAAAGATTCTACATCTACCCCAAAAAACAACAACAGGACTAAGAAAATAGTAAGAGCATATTAGTCCTCCCTAGGTCAATGATTTTATCTTTTTCTCTAAGTGACCACCCTTCCTACATTCACCATCTCATATGGCATTATGTTGTTAAATGGATTCATATCTAATCAACAATTATTAAGCATGTTATGATATAATCATTAATTACTTTCTTGGGAGATTATAAGCATGTGAAAGATACATTTCTAAGATTCATTGAGCCCAAATCCCTCATCTTTGTTATAGTTGTTAGGGTATTGCCTAATCTCAATAGCTTCCCTTAGCTTCCTCTTCATGAAGTGGTCTTTTTTCACCACAAATATTCCACAATAGATACTTGTAATAGCTTGACTGAGTGCTTGTTATCACATGTCCAATTTACTCTAATGCCCTTCTAGCTACTAAAATAAATAAATAAATCTTCATTTGGCTTTACTTATTGTTGACGCAGGATTTTGCATGTAGCAACAGTCTCATGAGAAACTTAGCTATTGGGGGATGTTGTGCACTAGCTAAGTGACCTCCGGGATTTTACCGAAGTCGGCTCTTCATTTAGTGGGGGGAGTAAAAGGTGAGAAAGATAGCAGAAATATAAAATTTACACTACATGCGATGCACCAAAGTCTTAAATAAATTTATCAGAGCACGGTGCAGGATGCAAAGGTCCGAACCACTAAATTGTTGTTCATCAAGCTAATTTTCTCAAAAGCACTTAAAACGTAAGAGTATCCTCTAATTTGCATAACATAATCTTAGCATAAAGAACAAGCATTCATACAATAAAAGAAGATAATGTCACAGATCAATAGTCTCACTAAATGCATGAATAAATAGAAAGACCAAATTTATTTGGCATAGTCTGGAGTCTTCAAATTGAATTAAACTATTACAAAGGCCTTCTTCCTAGTGCTCGAGAGTTTTTGCAAAACTTAATCAACAAAAATATAAAAAGAAACATGTCCACACTTATAGGCCTGTCCGCCGCTTGAAAACACACCAAGAGAAGAGCAATTGCAAGCAGAGACCGACGGCCTAGATCATTTTTGAGCTACCACAATGAACATCAATCGGCCAAAAGCATGCCAACAAATCCATGACATGGAATGGAAAACCACGCAACAGCAGCTGAGAACACACGGTAGCAGGCGAGTACAAAAGGTTTAGAAACATTTCCAAGGTAACTGGTGCAGAAACAACCACCATGTGTCACTTAGATGGAGCCCGATAAAAGGTTGAAGAGATGCCCAACTAAAAGCTCTGAGAAGGAGCCACATGGAACACTCTAAGAAAAAGAAAGTACAAGGTAGGCCATAGTTCAGAAAACAACCAGAGAAATCCACGCGGCATGCAGACGAAAAACGACAAAAAGAGAAGCGATATAAAAGTAGAAAGCTTCGTGAGACAGCCACATGGAGCGCTTCGAGGGCAGTGAGCATTTGTAAAGTAAGGCATAGCTGCAAAGGTAAAAATAAAACTGCAAAGGCTTGGCAATTTTTTTGTTGAACACTTATATGTTCTTTCCCACTTCAAATTGTATAGAAAAGAACATATTAACTGCAGAAACAACACTAAACTTCATGACCTATTTTAAGGCTTTCAACAAATATATAGCTAAAAACTAAAAATCCCGCAGCATCAAATCCATAGGAAAAAATCTACCTCTAGTTATCACCTTCTACCTTCATATTTTTTCCAGTACTAGCTATCATGCAAGCAAATGCATACATTTTGTTCATTAATTCTAAAAAATCTTCAGTTTGTTGTTTTCTCTTCTACTGAAGGAGACACATGTCTAATTTTCCTCTTTGCATGTTGTATCTACTCTACCATTACATTTGTATCTTTCTCATTTGATGTTATGTTATTCTATTGATCTGCTATGAAGTGAATGTGATTTTTTTTGTACTTGACCTTATGTATATATCAATTTTTAAAAATCAAATCCACTTGACCCTGTTATCTATTGTGAAAGTGGGTCAACTCTGCTAAATAAACTTGTTTTCTTTTATCATAACCAAAAATTATAAGGGGAAAGAAAATAAAACTTAAAATTTTGATTTACATTAGTTTTTTAAAATTTTGGATCGGTATAAGTGACACAAGATCATATTTTTAATTTTTTTGTTTTAATGTATGTACCAACAACTTATTATTTTTCATGGATAAATCTACATACCATCCAATTCCTCAACATGTTTTCATAAATTTCACTTCATTACTTTCACAAGATAATGTAGGTGAAAATTTGTTCTCCTCTAATGATGACTATTACCGAGAGTTTGTTCCTAGTACACAAGAGCTCAATGAAGAAGTGGTAACTGAAGAAGTCATAATTGAAAATGAAATTCCAAACAATGAAGTAGAAGGCAGAAAAAATCAGTTTCATGTAACTCCTCAAGCAAAAAATAGAGTTTGTTGGAGCATTGCAAACACAATGGTTCAAAGAGAGGTAGAATAATTGAGAGAGAGAGATAATCAAGTGGTAGTGCAATGATAAAAGCATTAAGTTCCACTAAAAAATGGAAAATTATTCAATAATATTGCTCTACTCATGGTGTTCCTCACACAACAAACCAATGTCGAGATCGTTGGGAGCATATTTAGCCTGATTACAAAAAAATTAGAGACTATGAATATAATATTCCATTAGGGCATGACAATTATTGGAATATGATAAGTTGTGAGAGGGTTGAAGAGAAACACCCTAAAACGTTAATTGTTGAACTTTATGATGTAATGTACACCACATTTGGTAAAGATCAAGCCACCAATCTAGGAAATATCACTATTGACTCTTCTGATACAAGTTGTGCATTTGATTAGAACAATCCTCGAAATGAAGATGAGCCATTGCATGAACCTGAAACACCAAATATGGACAGTCATGACCAATCTAAAAATGGTAGTGAAAGAGACAAACAATTCAGAGGGAAAAAATGAAAATCAATTTCCAATGTAACATGCATGAAGGATGTTATTGTTGACAACAATATATTGCTAGTTTCCACTCTACAAATGGCTAAAGAGGGATGCATGAAATGCCATGAACAACACATGAAGAAGGATGATTCAATTGAATAAATGCTATTGAAGCTTGAAGAGAAGAAAATCAATGTGCAAATGAATATGCTTTCATTACTAAACAATATTGACCAAGCAACGTTGAAAATCAGCCAATCATATGAAAAGAAGATTGATTTTGTGTTTTCTAACGTCATAGAACTATAAAATAAAATAAATAAATGTATAAAACTTCTTATGAATAAAGTGTAGTTTTTTAGCTATAGTGATATTTATCTTTCTTTACAAGCATTTATTATGATATGTGCATCTCTTTGTACCGATTTATGTAATTTTGAATGACCAAATAGTTGATATACATAATTCTATAGTTCTATAGATAGGAATAAAATTGCTTTAGAGATACCTTTTTGGAATATTTTATTATAATTTCCCCCCTAAATGCTACCACTTGAGAGCTTATAGATAAGTGCCTTGAGCACATAATTCGTGAATGAGAGTTCATGTTAGACTTCAGTTGCAAAAACTTTCATTTGAACATTAAAATCAGGTTATTATGTTTTTCTTTTGTGGTGAATGAATGTTAATTGATGGTAGCCCATGTTGTAACGTTTATGTTGAGATTATTGTTCATATTTTTGTAATTTTGTTAGTTTACTTGAATTAAGTAACTTCTTATTTATTAAGTAATAGATTTGTATACCACTTAGCAATTTATTTATTAGAATCTTGTGATGTTCATCCATTTGATTCTTTCTTATTATTGTAGAATTTTTGTTTGTAATTTAACCAATGAGTGGCATTTGTCTATCCTTTTCCTTCAAAATTTTGTTTGCAATCAAACATTGATATTTGTTTTAGCCAATAGGAAGTTGAGGAAGTTTATCATTCATGCTTAATAGTTTATCTTCCTTTAAATCTAAAAATATCTCTAAGTCTTGACTATTGATAGTCTTGTGTTTGCATCTAGACCAAAAACATAGTTAATTAGATATTTAAATTTAACACAAAACCCATTGAAGTTAATTCATGATTAAAAGACATTTTCTTAAACCTTTTTAGGAGATTTTTCTATGATTGCAGTTTGTGGGTTTGTAACTGCTATAGAGAGGTATTTAGTAGTTTTTCTTTTGTTAGAATAATTTTTTTTTGTGTATTAGAGTGAGTGTGTTGGATGAACAAAGGGACTTTTGGGTAAGTGGGTAGAGATAGCCATTTTGGGGGTGAATTTTTTGTTGTATTAAAGTTGAGGATTAAAATGATTTTTTTTCCTTCTTCTATCTTTATGATACTACATTTTCTTCTGTATCAATTGTGAGTTAATAGATTCTTAGGTAGAGAATTACTTTGATTTCTCAATACTTTTGTCACTGTATTTTGATCCACTATTAGTCAGAACAAAGTATTTATCCTTCAACAAAAAAAATTGTTTGCATCATTATCTAACACTCATCCACCAAATGCTCCTACTTTTGTGCCTCTCAATCACCCCTAGGCTCACCACAAAATTTAATCTTCAAGGTTATGCAAAAAATAAAGGAAAATTTTCATTAATGCATACATAATTGAAATGAGAAAAAATCAAAATCAAATTGATACTCTCTTCATATTTTGTATTCAATATTTAGTTCATTCAATATAAGACTGTGAATATAGTGCTTGATGTACTTGTTAGGGGAAAAGAAAAATGAGTTCACCATTCTGTAATCAAGGACATACTTAAATCATACTTCTCCAATTCAAATAATTTTACTTGACTAAAATTATAGAGCTGAATTTTTACACCATGAATTTATCTTCCATCCATGAAAGGAATGATAAAAATAAACACTTAAAAGAAATAGTTGATCCATGAGGATCTAGGAAACCTCAAAATTTCATAGTCTCAAAATCTCACGAAACTAGCATCATCGCACAGAGCTCACCAACATGGTCTTGACTCAACTTGAACATGCTCAAAAGGAGTTCGTATGCAGAAGTTATGCTCAGTCAACAGTCTGGTCAAACAAGCAAATCAAATGTTCAAAAAGGCAAAAAAATGATCATCTCAAAATGAAACAAAAATGATGACAAGTCGTAGTGCTCGTTGTGTTGATTCTGGAACTATATTCGATTTGAAAAAGGAGCTTGTATGAGCAAAATAGAGCTAGTCAGAATGATGATGTTAGCATGTGACGTGGTAGTTGACTAATGGTGATGTGGAAATTGCAAGTGGTGTGGCAAAAATCTCACAAAATTCATGTACACCATGCTTTATTTTAAAAAATAATAATAATAAAGTGGTGGAAGTTTATTCCACAAAATCCATTTTGTGGGATCGGATTTTGTGGGATCCCAACTGGATTTGGTGGGATCCAAATCTCCTTAAAATAAAAAAGATCAACTCATAAAAAAACAAAGAAATAACCCTCCATTTTAAATAAAAAAAACTTAACAACTTAAAACCAAATGAGCCCATGAATAGGTGTCAAGGGCTTAAACAAATTAAATTGTTTTTTTATAAACAGGTTAGTGTTTTTTTTGTAAGGCTTATAATTATAAAAGCCAAATGGGGGGTTAATTTGTTATTTTAGTAAATAAGGTGGTTAAGCCTTATTAAGGAAATTTCTATGTATAAAAGGGGGTGTAGGTGGTGAGTTTTTTCATTCAGATGTTTGAGAGTTTTTATGCTCTTGGTAAGGTGGAGAATTACTAAAGGAGATAAATTACAAGGTGTTGTTACACCTAGAATTGTAAAATTGTAAAGAGAGAGATTGTGAGTGATTAAAGCTTGGATATTGTAAGAAGGCTATTTAAGCTTGGCGATATCAATAAAGCGGTCCAACATTGAGAAGCAGACCCAGAGACGTAACTCAAATTGAGTGAACTCCGTTATCAAGCTCGTGATCTCTATTCTTCTCTTTTGTCTCATAATTCTTTTCAGTATTTGATTCTTTGAGTTTTTCCAATTACGAATTTAAGTAATTAGTTTATGTTTTATAATTTTGGATAAAGAACAAGTGCATTCTAATTTTCCATAATTTCAACGGTTAAAAGCATAGTCATGCAATACTGTCTGAATCGATGAATTTTGTAATTGGAATTAATTTATGAGAAATTGTAAACTGGTAATTACAGATCAACAATGGTAACCTTTAAATCTTGACATACAAATATTATTTGAAAATTAGACATTCACTTGTAAATATTTGCTAATAAATTTTTAAAAAGATACGTAAGTTATAGTTAATGTCGACCTTATATTTGACATTCAAATGCTATTTAAAAAATTAGAAATTTAGTAATAAAGAATATGTAGTTGTTATTTGTAATCTATGAGTCGAAACCTTAAAAATTAGAGTCCATACCCTAATATAACAAATTAATATAAAATTTTAACCTTTAACATTTAAACAATGTTTAATTATAGATGTTTGCTTATAAAGAATATTTATCATTAGTTTGAAACTTAAAATAGGTTTTGTACTATGATAGTTTTAAGATTAACACTTTTAAAACAAGGAACATACATATTAATTTGTAATGTATTGCATTTCCAGAAAGATCTTGGGTCTCACATGAAAAACATACTATTTGAATAAAGAAAATATATTACAACTCATCTTGTAACCATCATTCTGCAAACAAATCATCTCACTTTTCTACAACCACATCATGATTAAAATTCTTGATATAACTCCACTCATTTAATAAACTATTAAATGATTCTGATTTCTAAAAGTTGAATCCCCTATATCCAACTAGATAGCAGCCATGGGTAAAGAAAAAGATATTGTAACCATATATAAGAACACATATTACAAATCAATTTTGTAACCATTATTTTGCAAACAAATCATCTCACATAACTGCAACCACATGATGATTAAAATTCTTGATATAACTCTACTCATCTAATAAACTATAAACTAATTCCAATTTCTAAAATTTGAATGCTTATCTACTAAAATTTAGAGCACTCCTTTCTTGGTTGCATGATGTTTCTTATTTCATTTATCATTACCCCTTTCTAGTATCAAAGTGCTAATATATAAAATAAATTCAAACATCTTGCTCAGACACCCTAAGCAACTTAAACGCATAGAAGCATTTATTATATTATACCATTAAAAGAGAAGTTAGCAAGCAATATCTATCAAATGTATTGCAGCTAAAAAATTTGAAGTTTTAACATAACCATGTCAGTTAGGAATAAGTACCTAAATGAAGATATGTGATATTATTTATGCATCCATCATTTAAAATTTCCACTAAAGCACTCCTCTACCATCAACAAGATTAACATTTTATTTCCTATATTTGGAAACGTATTAGCAGTCAAGGTTAAAATTAAGGTTATGTTCCATTGCATTTAGTTTTTAAAGTTTTTTGTATGATTTTTTTTTAATTCAATTGTACATTTAGAGTACTGACCTAGATTTATTATTTAGCACATTTTTTTATTAATTTGTTTTAATTTTACAACATACGTGATGGATTCAAATGCTAGAAAATTGTTACAATGTCTTACAGTGATACAACAAATAGCATTGCAAGTTTGGTGTGATGTTGAAGACTCTACAAACATATTAAAGAAATATAAGACATCATCATCTCAAGCTTCTAATCATTTAGATGATGAGGTAGAAGATGAAACAGATTTGGAGTTTTATGCAATGTGTTGTGAGCAGCAAAGTGTACTCTTCAATTCCTATATTTCTACTTCTAAATGGGAAGGGAAGGTTAGTGGTGAGTGGTATATCAAGCCACGTTCCTTGCATTGGTGCAACTATTATATTTTTGAAGTTAAATGTGATGACCAACGATTTCATGGTATCTTTAGGTTACCATATGTATTGTTTTAATTTCTATGTGAAACATTGCATGAAGATCTTAAACAAGGTGATATACCTCTATCTTTAGCAAGATCTATCAAGGGCAGGGCACTTCTAGTTGAGAAATAGTTGGCTATTTTTGTTTTAAGACTATCATCTAGAATTTCTATGATTAATTTAAGTGAGATTTTTGGGTGTGGAAAGTCAACAATTGCAAGTGTTGTGGTGAAATTCATTAATGCTATGCATGTTCGATTTCAAAACTGCATACAATGGCCAATTGATCATTCACTTGAACTTGTAGAGCATGGATTTCACCAAAAATAAGGCTTTTCAAATTGTTGTGGGGCTATATATGTAACTCATGTTGATTTTGAGCTTTCAGCTAATGAATGCTCATCTGATTGGTATGATCATGAACACAACTATAGTATGTCATTGCAATCCATTGTTGATAGTAATATGTGTTTCATGGATGTTTTTATCGGTTGTCCTGGATCTATTAATGATGCTAGGCTCCTAAGAAATTCTTCTTTCTATAAGTTATGCGAAGGTGAAGAGATTTTGAATGGAATTCCAATTTCTATTGGTTCATCAAATATCAACTCTTGAGTAGATTATTGGTGATGTTGGATATCCATTGTTGTCATGGTTAATCACACCTTTTAGTGGAGCTACAACATATAATCAAAGATCATTCAACTTTAAACTATCTTCAACTCGTATTGTTGTTGAATGTGCCTTTGGAATGCTAAAAGGTGTTTGGCAAATTTTGAATTCAAAATTTTTCCATCCAAACTTAAAATGTTGCCAAAAATGTTTTTTGTGTGTTGTATTTTGCATAATATTATGTTGACATTTGAAGGAGAAGACACTGAATCTAGTTACCTTGACGAGTATGAGAATAATATATTAAACAATGAAGCAATACCAGTGGATTCTACTGCAGGGTTAGCCTGAATGACTTTAATGGAATTCATCAATTGTAATGAAAATGTTGAGCAAAACAACAATTGAAAAATAGATTTTGATCAAGGCTCTTTGAAATATTGTTACCCAGTGTTTGATTTTTTTCAACTATATTTTGATTTAATTTTACAAGAACTCGTGATTATTTTTCTTGATTTATGAGTTGCCAAAAAAATGCATTTACTTAAATCAATTCTTTTGATTACTTATTTAGTATTCTTTTCTAATTTTGATTGGAAGATGAAAATCCTTTTATCGAAGTGAGATGATTCCATATGTGGATCACATTAATAATAAAAGATTAAAGTTATTTCTACTTTGGTGTGTTTCTAACTAGTTGCATTCCCATGTGGTGTATTTATTACAACATTTTAGGTTGCTACAATGCTTCTACATAATGAATTTAATGATAAGAGGCAGATGCAGAGATGGAAAAATGAGTTGTATGAGCCTTTGCTTAAGAAAAGACATACACTTTCAAATGATGTAATTCATTTACCAAAATAGGGTAAGCTCTTTTGCACATACAGTTGTCCCTAAGATAAGGTGTATGGATTTTAGATTGTTCAATTTCTTCTTAATGAAAAATGTTTTTATTTTAGTTTCATGAACAACTCAAACTTCTTATGTTTTGATGATGTACATGTCTATCTGTAAAAAAAAAATTATACAATTGAAAAAAAAATTAAATTGATTGTAGCAGAAAAAATAAAGTTCATGGGCCACTAGCTCCACAAAATACTCCTTAAAATATTGAGCAGTGGTTGCTAGCCAAAATAAGCTAAGCAACCGCATGGAGTCATTCCCTAAGTTGCGAAAAAAATGGGGACTGGAAATAAGCATATTGCCAAAAATGCCATGTAGCTCCACAAATCTATTTCCCTCTTTTTTAATATTTATGTGATCCCTTAAATTTATATCATATTCTAAAGATGAAAATATAACTATTATGCACTAATGGAAGAACACAAAAGATACACCTCAAGATTAGCCTAAGGAATGATAATAAAAAGAAATAAGATAATGAAAAAGACAAGTGATTATACCTTCTTTACTGTAGAAATCCCTTGGTTGGCCCTTGATGTTTGAAAGCTTGTGTGCTCCTTGGATGACTATTGAAATGGTGTATGCAAGATGTGCAATGTGATCAATGCAAGTGCTAATGGATAAATGGCTTGGCTAAATGGCTAATATAATGCTTGCAAATTGAATGAGCAATTTGGTAGCATAAGGGTCCAAATGGCTAAGTTTTGTTAAATGAGAGAAGAGAGGGGGGTATTTATATGGAAATTTGAATTCTCTAAAGAATTCAACGGTTGAGATTAAACCAAAAAGGTCAACATGGAGGGCTATGGTGAGTTGAAGACTCACAAGCCCTCACATCTTGACATGTGGAATGCGAGATGGCTTAGGATAAGATGATGTGGAAGTGAGGTAGAAGAAAAGTACATGATGTGGAGGAAGTACAAGTACTTTGTAGGTACCTTGGGGGGTGAGAATATTTCCTCAAAAAGGAACTTCTTGTTCCCAAATGAGAGTGAAAAAGACATTTGAGGAATTTTAGAATTCCTCAAAAGTTTCCACGGGGAATGAGAAGGTGGGTGGAGAATTAAATGTGAATTAAAAATTCACATGCTTGAAAGAATCTAATGGATAAGAGAGGGTTTCCAAAAGGGTGGGAATTTTCCACATGTGAATGATGTGACAAGTCCAAAGTTGTAGAAGTGTTTGGCACATGCGAAATGACAAGTCAAATTTTCTAGAAATTGCATAGGGATAAGGTAAGCCTTGGAAGGATAAAATGTGAACTATAAATTCACATGGGGAAGAGAGGGGCCTAGGGTGAATAAATGTGAATTAAAAATTCACATGGGAAAGAGGGTCAAGACTAAGAAAGGCAAATGAAAAGGTTGACTAAAAAAAGGCTTGCTAAATGTGGCTAATGACCTTGATTAGAGTTGTGCAAACACATGATTAGGATAATTAATGAAAGATTAGAAAAAAGTGGGAGATTATGGAGGATGTGACACTAATCTTGAGTAAGTGGTGCACATCCTAATCATGGATTAATTTATTTAATCCTGATTAAAAGAGGATCATGGAGGATGTGACAAGGAGAGAGAAAATGAGGAATTAAAAATTGATTTTTAATCAAAAGGTCAAGTGACTAAATTAAATAAATTGACATATTTATTTGATTTAGAGAAGAAAAGGTGTAAGGTAAAATATTTAATTATTGAATTACATACTTTAGAAACCTTAGGCAGAAAATGAGATAATGATTAAATAAGTTATTTAATCATTATTAATGAAATAGATGAATAGAGTAGACGATTTTGACCATGTGGAAGTGGTCAAATTTATATGTCTACATTTTTCCCCTCTTCAAAGTACTATTAGAATAAAAGTGTTTCAAAGAAAAGAAAATGCAAATGACTCTATAGAGGAAGTAACCAGAAAATGATGCCCCAACATGGGGAAAGGTACCTGAGTTGCCCAAACAGAGGGGAATGGATGAAGATGCCCCAATCTTGCAAGGGAATGACTATGACAAGGAAAATAGAGAAATGGAAAGAGTATGCCCCCTCGAGAGGGCGATTGGGGAAAAGAGAGGGGTCCTGAGCAACCTCTTGATATGATGAAATGAAGGGTGCGGTTGGAAAGAGCTCAAAAGAACATGCAGGTTTTCCTTTGAACAAAGTCAAATAGATGAATGGTTTGCAAATGGTAGCCCTGAGAAGGTAGGGGATTAGTTAGAAGAGAAAAATGCTAAATAAGAGGTAAAAAAATACCCTTTATAAAAGGAGGGAAAAGTAATATAAGGTAATTTTTAGAAATTACCTTACATCATTTGCATTGTAGTAGTTGAGAGAAGAGGAGAGGAGAGGAAGCAAACACAAAGCGAGGATGTCGCAGGATTACGACTCTTACATCATCCATCGGGTGGATGAGGTGCAACAATTCTAAAGCCATTGGGTTGTGCCCTGCCAGGTTAGCAACAAAACCCTCCATGTGTATTTTAATTAATTTATATGCATTTTGTTTGTTTTATGCAAAATTTGAGAAGTGGGTTTTGTTGATGAGATAGGGAAGAGAAATGGGTAGGCATGAAAGCATTAGGTAGCCAAAGGAGAGGGAAAAAAAAAGGGTTTGAGGTTTCAGAGGGGTAAATCTACCCCACTGTGGGAGGTGTGTCTGCCCCGCAGCTGGGGGCGGGTCCGCCCTAGCGTGGGTCAAATCCGCCCTGTAGTCAAGGGCGGGTTCGCCCTGGCGGGGGCGGGTCCACCCTGTAGCCAGTGGCGGATCCGCCCCACCATCGAGGGTGGGTCTACCCTAGCTAAGGGCAGATCCACCCTACGGTCGGGGGTAGGTCTGCCCTAGCCAGGGGTAGATTTTCCCTAGTCTATGGCGAGTTTTCTCCATGGGTTGGGGGCAAAGCCAATGGGGTTCAAGATGAAGCAGGGAGGGAATAGGGAGATATAAAGAAAAGTAAAAAAGAAAAGGATAATGTCTTGGGGTCAGGAAAGATATTAATAAGGTGATTAGTATGGATACAGAGCTTCGATCAATTATGGACACATGAGCGGCATCCAAAGGCACTGGCATAAACCACGACGACCATAACCAGAGTAGACCACGCGACACTAGAGCATGTGGGATTACTGCACTTGGTACAGTTTCTGGTGATGAGAGCGCATCGAGTGATGTTGAAGGCACTGATAGAGAGATGGAGTTCGACCACATCAACCTTCCATCTTTCGACAAGGAAGATGACAGTGACACTGGAGGATGTATGGCGCATCCTAAGGCTACCCATAGCAAAGTGGTTAGTGAGCAAGGTGGTATCGAGCAGGGCAGAGTTAGAGTAGACCATCCTAGTGTTATTTGGTCAGGATTATTTTCCCATATAGAGGGGGTAGTTGGATATAGAAAATTTTTTATCATTGGGGGTACCACCTTTACCATTATACCTATGCAGTTTGATTAGCAAGTTATTATTGTCGGATCGTAGTAGGCAGTTCTACAGTTTATGGAGGTGGTTCGACATCTTGTCAAGTGGCAAGAGGGGCAGTTCTTGTGGGGCTCATGTGTGTTAGCGTAGTTATATAGGGATATACATGTGATCTATTACCAGCAGTCGCTGACCATATTATGGTTATGAGGCCCATATTGGTGAGGAGAGGACAGGTGGATGAGAGGCAGCCTATTGCTTGGGTGTACGAGGGGTCCTGGGGCTGGGTTTTGCAGTATGAGATGTAGGGAGAGGTGGATGATTGGAGGAGAGTGTTTGATGAGTTGTGGGAGGCAGACATAGTATGGCGCTCATATATGTATCAATGGTTTAAAGGATGGAGGGAAGAGGAGGAGATACATCAGGGTTATTTTAGGTGCAAATTTGTCCTAATTGGGAGCCAACCTGACATAGTGGAGGCTCATCAAACATATAGTGTGGCAAGAAAGTTTGGGAACATACAAGATATTCTGACAGCACCTACCATGTTTTGTCAGCTCAACAATGAGCGACCATGGGGAGACGTGCTTACAGCCAGGGCAGCTAGAGAGGCATGGGCGATGGAAAGTGAGGTGCCCTATCTAGGGAGGGTGGTTGGTCCTAAGGATACAGGAGTGATAGAGCGGTATGCTCAGTGGTTTCACAACCATCAGTGGGAGAGGATTACACCTAAGGTGCCTATTGTGGGAGCCTTAGGGTTTGGGTCGGAGGACAAGCACCGGTTGGTAGAGGAGGGTGGAGAGGAGGGGAGACAAGAGCTGAGGAAAAATGAGGGAGGTGGGATGCAATAGGGAGTTAGACAGAGTAGCAGAGAGGACGAGGTTGGGGCTGGAGGACATCCGGGTAGCGAAGAGGATGAAGATGGGGCTGGAGGATAGTCGAAGAGGAGGAGGAGGAGGAGGCGACAACGAAGGAGGGCTAGAGAGATTATGGATGTGGGCGAGGAGATGGAGGTGGGATGGCTAGGCAGTGGGAGAGGTCTAGGGATAGAGGCAGTACGACAGGAGGACATGCAAGGTCTAGAGTGAGATGTGGCGAGACCAAGGAGAGAGCTAGAGTTGGAGGGGAGGGTTGCTAGGTAGACTAGTATAGGTAGCAGAGTACAATAGAGGAGAGTTTAGGTGAGGGATGAGTAGGAGGAGGCAAGGGCCATAGGTCAGCAGGATGGAGCATAGGGGGATACTGAGGCCAAGGGATGTCCCAAGAGGTTGACAGGGAGTAGACAACAGAGGAGGGTCTATTTAAAGAGTCAAACAAAGCAAAAGCCTTATACATTAGTGAGAGGGATGAGTGAGGATGGACAAGAGTCAAAGGGGGAGGTGCAAATGGTGGGATAGTCGAGGAGACTGATGAGGGTAGGGAGGAGAGGACAACCGAGGATGATTCAGGTGATGAGCAGGGTTGAGAAGACACTGGAGGAGGTAGAGATGGATGTGATGGACATGGATGTTCATGTGGTGGAGCCATTAGCAGTATTACCAGTTGTACCAGTTGATGATCCTATGGTTCTCCTGAGGGGGGCCCAAGCAAGGCTACAGGTGATGGAGGAGGAGCTGAGGAGTACAGAGGCGGAGGTGCAGAGGATGAGGGAGACAAGATAGAGGGAGTTTGATGTTGTTGTGTGTTGGTTGACAGTAGAGGTATGTGATGTAGAGAGAGAGAGGGATGAGGTGCAAGCAGAGATGGAGGGAGTATAGGGTGAGCTAGCTAGGGTGACCTGGGATCGAGATAGGTTAGAGGCGGTGATGACCGTAGCATAGATGCAGGGACATCCAAAGTCCAGAGGGGAATCATAGCATGTCTTAGTGGAGTCTCTTCAATAGGCTGAGAAGGAGATGGAGACACTGAGGGTATAGATGGTAGGACTGATGGGGGAGAGGATAGAGCTTTAGGAGAGGGTATCTACTATAGAGATATTCCTAGAGGAGGCGAGAGCGAGGGTTGAGGCAATAGAGGCCCAGCTAGAGACAATGTAGAGGGAGAGGGACATAATGTATGTAGGTGTACATGCCCTCTAGGAGGAGAGAGATAGTGCACAAAGATAGGTGTAGGTGATATAGTGGGAGAGCGATGATGCACAAAGATAGGTCCAAATCTTGCAGTTTTAGAGAGATGCAACAGTGGCTCGAGTAGAGAGAGTTGAGAGAGATCTAGCATAGAGTCAGTCATAAGTAGTGCAGGGTGATGGGGATGGTACAGAGTTATTCATATAGGGATTGTAGGCATAGTTATAGAATGCATAGGTAGAGAGAGAGAGGGCCATAGAGTAGGTACAACTGCTAATGATGGCGCATGAGGCATGGGAGCAAGAGCGGTGAGCTATTAACAAAAAATGGGATAGATATAGGCATGAGCGAAATGCTGCTAGATATTAGGTTGGACAGAGAGATGATTACATGCAAGAGGAGACCTATTGGAGGTGTTCTTATGAGCAGGTAGTTCCAAATACGGCGTAGCGCACAACACACTATGTTAGGTAGGTACCTCAGATGTCGGCACCGTCCTAGTCTTTAGGGATGTGCACTAGAGGGTATAGTGAATTTCAATTGACTCCTCCATGCTTTGGTGGTTATCAGGGGACTCATGGTCATGATTCTTAGGGGACTCTAACACATAAAGGACCATTGCCTGATTCTCCTCAAAGATCAGACGTGGGTAGCTCAGGGAGCAGGTGACAGGATACCAGTTTTTTGACAGGTACAGGATGGAGACTTAGCACATATTATCAGGGAGTGGATGTGATCTACATCCTTGGATTGTGCTCCTTATTCGATGATGATATGTATGTTATTATGATGTGACTATGTTTTGGATATTATGATGAGATGGACATTGTATGATTTTGATCATGATGCGATAGTCCTCATAGACACTATGCCTTATGTTTATGTGATGGATGATTTATGTTATGCATATGCTTATACATTTATGTTCTCATGATAGATGATGTAATATGTGCACATGTATATGATGATTTATGTCTATGTGGATTCTTTGACTATGCATGATGTTAATGATTTATTTATGCGCTCATGGATGATGTGATTATTAATGATGTTGATTATTTATGTATGGTAATGTCGTTGTGTAAATGATGTAATTAGTATGGACCTAACAATGTATTTGCAGATGGTGATGCATGTATAAATGTGATTATGGAAATATATGGATAAATGAACCTAAGATACTTAACCTAATGAACTTATGCAATATGGATGGAAAATGAATTGACACACTAAATACAATGCAAGCACAAGTATCAATGAGGACTAGCCTGGGAATGTAGGAAGATGATAGGTGTATTGTGGGTGTGACACTACACCTGTCTAGAACCATTAGTATCTTGAGAAGAAAAAAAAAGGAAGGAATCAAAGTTTGCTCAACCAAAATCATGAGTCATAGGTTAGGAATGAGGCTAGATGAAGGGGATATGAAATGAGATGAAATAAAACACGTATGCAATTTTCCATCTTTCAGAGCACTGATTTTTGCTATAGCATAAGACACTAGCCACCATGGTAGATATAACCAATGTGAATTAGTGTCTAATGCATGAAACAAACACAACAAACAAGGTTATCCCAATACCCCAAAGTAACAAAGACTTTGGTTGGGCCAAGCATTGGGATAACCACTAGCACAAAGGGATGTCCCCACACAACACATAATCCAGGGAGAATCTTGGTGGGTACCACGTGGGACAATGCAATAGACAACAACAATAAACGATCAAGAGATGCCCCTATGTTGACTAGGAAAAATGCACCATAATATGATGGATCATGGCGATCTTGACTAGTTATAAGAGGGAGCTCAAACAATAAACAAAAGCCAAAAGCACCAAAAGATCACGATCAATTTTAAACATCCTTTTCCATAAGATCACAAGGATGGATGGGGTTGATGTGGTCTGTTAGGAAGGATGCATCATATTAAGACCGATGGTGTATACTAAACTAAAATGACCTAGATGATGTAGGATGTTTGCCACCAATCAGATTTCTTGACACTAGAAGATCCTATTTGTGAAGAATTAGCGACGATAGGGACATACTTGACAACAAGACAAGAAGACGACAAGAAAAGAGAACTGGCATACCCTAAAGATCTAGGGGCTTGGGAGCTGATCAAAGATTAGCCTTGCCTACGTGAAAGTGCAGAGCCCTTTTAGTTCAAGAAAATACTATGGACAAGAGCAGAAAGTGTATTGATGGAAAGCGATGGATGACCAAGATAGGACAAACACAAGCCTCGAGGGTAGATCAAAAGATCAACCTTGCCTATGTGGAAGCACAGGGGAAACGTAGTTTAGATTAGATAAAGGACGACTGACTATGGCGAAAAAGGAAAAGGGGATGATGAGGATGGATGACAAACGACCATCACAAGAGGGTCAAGGTGCCCCAGGGGCAAATCAAATGATCAACCTTGTCTACATGAAAGTGCAAGGGAAACATAGTTTGCCAAAGACAAGGACAGATGATAGACACAAAAAAATCCCCGAGGGAAGATCAAGTGATCGGCCTTGCCTATGTGAAATTGTAGGGGCAACGTAGTTCAAGAAAACCAAGAATGACACTAGATGGAGATGATCAAAGCATTAAGATGCCCCACGCTCAAATTAGGATAAAATCTTAGGATGTCAGATAGCGGATGATATTCCTCCAATGCTCAACCAGAAATATACCAAGTGGCTAGGGGATGGAAGCAGATGGGAGGATATGACCAATCTATTGAGGGGGATCGAGGAGCTGATATGTGAACCATAAAGTAACAAGGGCGCGAGGTAGATAATGATCAAGCTCTTATACGAAAGGCGCCTATTGCCAAGTTTTCACCATTCGTACTTATCTAAGGCGCCACCAAGGGTGGTTTTCACCATAGGAAAAAATATTTCTTTTTACTATTTTTTTTTTAATTTTTCTATTTTTTTATTTTTTTTGTATTTTTTTGTATTTTTTGTATTTTTTTTGTATTTTTGTATTTTTTTTGTATTTTTCTGGCAATATAGGGTATCTCAACAGATCTAAGTGTAGAACCTTTTGAGTTTGTTGATAGAATCCTCCAAGGGCTCTCCTCCAAGAGTGGCGACTCTGTATGCCCTAGATCCATATGTTGCAGTGATGATATAGGGACCCAACCAGTTTGCTTCAAAATTGACTTTTTTATCCCGATCTTGCTAGTTGTGCTGATTTTCTTTAAGGACAAGGTCACCAACATTAAACTGATGAGGGAAAACCTTCTTATTATAGCTGCATTTGAGATGGTTTTGGTAGGCTTGGAGGTGATCATAATCTTTAATGCGTCTCTCATCTAATAACTCCAACTAGCTGAGTCTAGCAACTCAAATGTCTTCCTCAGTGATAAGATTCTTCAATGAGATTCTCAGTGATGGGATTTCAACCTCAATCGACAAGATTGCTTCGGCGCCATAGACAAGAGAATAGGGAGTGGCGCCAGTAGGGGTATGAATGGAGGTGCGATATTCCCAGAGGGTGGGGTGGATGTGTAGGTGCCAATCATGACCAGTATTATTGATGACCTTTTTGAGGATGTAGATGAGGGTTTTGTTGGTTGCTTCTACTTTCCCATTACCCTGGGGATAATAGGGTGTGGACAAATGATGTTGTATATGAAAAGTCTCACAAAGGTGCTTCATGGCCTGGTTTTTGAAAGGCTTTTCGTTATCGAAAATGATGGTAGAGGGCATGTCATATCGACGGAGGATGTTGTAGAGAATGAAAATGGAAATTTGAGTACCTGTTATTTGTGAGAGTGGCATTGCTTCCATCCACTTAGTAAATTACTCAATTGCGGTGATGATTAATGTATGACCATCAGAGGATGGAGGATAGATCTTGTCGATTAAGTCAAAACCCTGTTGAGGGAAGGGCCATGGTGCCACCAAAGGCTGTAGATCTTGTGTTGGAGCATGAATCAGATCTGCATGTTGCTGACATGGAAGGAATTTCTTTACAAACTCGTAGGTGTCATGTTCTAGTCTAGGCCAATAATATCCAACTTGAAGAATCCTTTTAGCCAAAGCCAGACCATTTGAATGGGCCCCACAAATACCAGTGTGTACTTCCATTAGTGCAGTATGGGCTTCGGTCTTGTTGAGACATCTAAGGAGAGTTCCATCATACCCATGATGATAAAGTGTATCACCAACAATGACATATCAAGATGATCGTTGGATAAAGGATTTGTGTTGGTTTCATGTAAGGTTTGGGGGTAGAATGTTATCATGAAGGTAAGCATAAATATCTTAATACCAAGGGGAAGTGGGACCCACAATGTGACACACCATTTTAGTCTTGGAGATATCATATGTTGGGATTAAGATCTGTTGAACGAGGAACTCATATTCTATTCGATCCTTGGGCATGTCGATCAAGGAGCCAATAGTAGCCATGGCATCAATGGATTTATTTTGTTCCCTAGGAATTTGATCAAATTGGATGTAGGTTAAATACTTCTTGAATTTGTCCACCATGTGTTTGTAGGGAAGTAGCTTGTCATTTTTTGTCAGGAACTCATCATTAACTTGTTTAATCACCAATAAGGAATCGTTGAAGACTCTTAAGTGAGTTATGTGCCATTGTTTTTCCATTCAGAGGCCCATGAGGAGGGCTTCATACTCAAATATGTTGTTGGTGCACAAGAATTTTAACCTAAATGACTTCGGGATGTAATTGCCTTGAGGGGTAACAAATTAAATTCTGGCGCCCAATCTATTATGAGTGTAGGAACCATCGAAGTACAATATCCAGGAGGGCACTTCGGCTACTGCAAAGATTTCTTCATCTAGGAATTGAGTGAACAAAGGGTAAGAATCTACCAGGGGATCATCGACCAACTGATCAACTATAAATTGTCATGTTATGGCTTTTTGATCCACATATTCTATATCAAATTCACTCAGGAGCATGACCCACTTGGCCATTTGACTAGTTAAGGTGGTTCTAGATAACAGATATTTCAATGCATCAATTTTTTCTATTAGTTTGATAGGATGGCTAAGCATATAATGTCTGAGTTTCTGTTTACTGAAGACCATGACGAGGCATTATTTCTCCATTGGTGAATAATTCAATTCATAATCAACTAGTGTTCGAGTGATTTAATAGATTGCTCGCTCCTTTGTAGACTCATCATGTTGTGCCAATAGTGCCCCCAGTGCAACTGAAGTGGCAGAGATGTATAGTAGGAGGGGCTTCCTTGGAATAGGTGGCATCAATATTGGTGGGTGGGCCAAGTACTCTTTGATCGTATCAAAACCCAACTGAAATTGTTAAGTCCATTTGAAGATGGTTTTTTTCTTCAGATAGTGGGCGAACGACTAACATTTATTTGCAAGCTGGTCTATAAACTGATGGATAGATTGTAGCTTTCCTTGAAGGCTCCTTAATTGTTTCAAGTTTTGAGGCCAAGGAATTTCCATGATAGCTTTGACCTTAGAGGGATCAACCTTGATGCCCCTTCGAGAGACTATGAAGCCCAAAAATTCCCTTGATGTGACACCAAACACACTTTTTTTGGATTCAATATTAGCTTGTACTATTCCAATCTCTCAAATATCCTTTTTAGAATGGCAGGGTGCTCTGCTCTAGTTTTTTATTTTCCTAGAAAATCATCAACATAATCTTCCATGATAATGTGGATGAGATCATTGATTGTTGATACGTTGCTCCTACATTCTTGAGACCAAAGGGCATGACATTATAACAAAAGGTACCCCAAGATGTGGTAAAATCAATCTTGTGTTCACATTTAGGTGCAATTCAAATCTGATTGTAGCCAGAGAATTCATCCATAAGGGATAACATCTTGTGTCTTGCAGTGATGTTGACCAACATGTCAATATTGGGCAGCAGGAAGTCATCTTTGAGATAGGCTTTATTGAGATCCCACAAATATGTGCAAATCCTAATGTCACCATTAGGTTTAGCGATAGGCACTATGTTGGAGATCTAGTCAGAATAATCAATGGGTTTGATAAATCCAACATCTAGTAATTTCTCCAATTCTTTCTTGACTAATAGTACTATCCGTGGATGCATCTTTCTAAGTTTTTGCTTGATAGGTTTGGCATCTGGGCGAAAATCCAACTGGTGAACTACTGGAGCAGGGTCCAATCCAGGCATGTTTGAGTACGGCCAAGCAAAGTCTATGATTCCATCTTTGAGGAGCTGGGTAATGACAACATATTCTTGTTCTGATAATGATTTGGCCACATAAGTGATCTTCGAGGTTTCTATAGTACCCAGATTGACTGCTTGAGTTTCTTCAATTAGAATGGATGATCGTGTAGATAATTGAGTTCCCACAAGGGGAAGATGAACATCTCCATCCTCCAATGCCTCATTGAGGTTTTCACTGTCGGATGCGTCCTTTATTTTTATTTTTTCTATGTCAACAAGCACCTCAGGGAGGTTTTCACTAGGTGATCGTTTGCTATTTTTCTTGTTTTTTCTTTTGCTACTAGAGTGTTCATATACCCCCAATCCCATAAGGATGAAATATGTATCCAGGGAGATAGTAACTAGTGTGCTATCATGTAGGTCCCCATCAATAAGTTTAGGATGACGTAGGGAAAGGCTAAAGGTAAAAACAAATAGGCAATCAAACATGGGCGGAAGGGCCATGTGATCCACATCATTGTACGCATGTATGATGGATTCTTCCTCAGGTATGTCTTCTAAGAGACCGGTGTCCATAATAATATTGTTGGAGGCACGAGATGATGTTGCCAGTCCTTTTTCCTTTTTTTCATATCCGAGACCTAAATTTTGTGAATGCCTTGGTACATCAATAGGTTTCAACCAACCTTGTTCTTCTTTGATTAGACCCCCACCTTTATATTTATGCTTTTCTACGATTTTAGTAGACCAGGGGTATGCTTCCTAAAAATATTCCTTAAGTGGAGGATCTGGTTGGGGCTCTTCATGATATACCCATTGATTGATATCATCTTTTGGTGCATCTATCCTTAGACTAGGGGACCAAAAAGTGTTGGTGGGGATGTTATTAGCACTAAAGGTAAGGGTTTTTTCTTCCTCCTTTGGTAAAAATTGTGACAGTTGAACATATGTGTGTGGTGATGACGACATGGTTGGCACATTTATAGTTGTATGCATTTCATATTCACCACAACCTTTTTCGATGATCTGGAATTTAGTGATGGTTGAATTAGTGGTAGAGGATGGAGTGGCTATTGTGTTGGATTATAGTTTGGAAGACGATGACTGAGGTGCCCCCATTTCAACTCTAGGGAAATAATGAAAATGGGGAAATGAAGCTTATAAGGCATGGGAATATTCAAATGGTTGCAGGTTAGCGTAAATGGTGAATTCTTGTCCATGGACTGGGATTTTAGGCATTGATGATATGTGGAGGGAACAACCTACATGGTATGGAGCCATGGGCAGTCGAGGATGAGGTTGTGTGGTAAGCCCAGATCAAGGACATGACATGTAGTGTACTGAACCACAGGTCCAACCTAGATGGGAAGAATGATAATTTCCTTCATATTCTCTTTCTGCATTATCATAAGCCTTGATTGTAATGATTTGATTACTTAGATCTACTTGAGTATACCCAATCTGCTTTATAAACTTTAGAGTGTATAGATTAAGAGCAGAGCCATTATCTACTAAGACCCTTTTTACTTTATGACGGGAAATCAAGACTTCAATGTGTAAGGGATGGTTATGATTGGAATCAATGTTAGGGATGTCATTTTGACTGAAGTGTAATTGGTAGAATAGAGCCAAATGTCCCACTAAACCTTGGAATTGTGTGGGATCGATGTCATTAGGAAAACGGGTTTCCTGTAAAGCTTAGTTCAGGATCTCTTGATGCATTGGAGATGATTTAAGTAGATCCAAAATGGAGATCTGAGCAGGATTCTTGTCTAAGTGATCAAGAAGGTTATAGTATGAATTCATATGATTTGGCTGGGTAGATGTAGAAGTTGCAAGGATAGTAATGCAGGTTCTTCGAGTAGCAACATCACACTAGGAATATTTATCTTTGATGTGCATCATGGATACACGAGGTTCCACTTGCTCAATGTAATGGACAATGCCTTCATAATTTAAGAGCACATTCTTATAACTTATGTTATTTGTACTGTTGTTTTGGGGATTGTTATTGGACGTGCTTGCACCTTGATTATGGTTAGGGAAGGAGTTTTGGTAAATCTATAATTGATAATTGGATGAAGAATCTTGATTGGCATCGACTTGGATATCTCCTCGATCGATAAGATCTTAGACATAGGTTTTTAGACCTTGACACTTATTGGTGGAGTGCCCTTTGATTTTTTTGAAAATCACAATATTCATTGTCTTTATACCAATTGGGTTTTGGTTTGGACTTGTCAAAGGGCTTGGTCATGGGGTAGATGATTGAATAGTTTTCATATAGGAGTCTATTGAGGATGGTACTAAAAGATTCACCTAGTTGAGTGAACTGACGTTTGTTGTTGACTTGACTATTGTGGTTCAACTATGGATGGGGACAAGGTACCCCCTGTGGTACTGTTATGACGTTCTGAGAAGATGGTTGATTAGAGACAAGTTGTTGCTTCTGAGAAGTATTAGCTACTTGAACATGTTTGGTATTGATGACAACATCATTTAAATCATTCTTGTTCTTATTCAAGTAATGTGACTTGTCTCTGGATGACTGTTCTTTGTCATGATTGTGTATCTTGACATGCCCTTTAGCAATAAGGGCCCATTCAAGGATGGGTACTTTCTCTACTACTTCAGTGAAGGTAGTGACACAATGTAGCCTAAAGCTATGAGCCATGTCAGGATGTGAGTTTTCAACAAAGAGAGTGACCATGTCTTTTTCTTTGAGAGGGTTTTTCATGCGGCCTACCAATGCACGCCACCTTTGGAGGTAGCTAGAAAATGTTTCACCTTCACGCTACTTCTCCTTGAGGAGGTCCAAGGTATCGGTGTCCTTTTCTAAATTGAGGGAGAAGTAGGAAAAATATTTCTCTGAAATATCCCCAAAGGACTTGATGGATCCCCGCTCTAGGCCCGTGAACTAGTCTAGGGCATTCCTCGTCAAGATCCGTGGGAATAAACACAAGAGGTAGTTGTCATTATGCATAATTTTTTGACACTGGGCGTAAAATTACTATAGATGGGCTTTAGCATCTTTGGTTCCCTTGTATCTATCAAACTTGTGTATTTTGAAATGTTTTGGAAAGGGGATCAATGAGATGGAGGGGTCGAATGGATAGGGACATATATCGTCAAATTTGAAGGATTGTTTATTCATCCCTACTTGAAGATCTTTCACAGAAGCTTTGATTTCCAACAGATTTGCATTAACTGGTGGTGTAGGAGTTGAAGATGGGTTTGATGGATATGGATGGTAGGATGATAGGGATTCCTATTGAGATAATGCTTGGAGGTTGATATATGGATTTTGATAGTTTTATGACGGGGTCCCCTGCTAGTGTGTTGAGGATGTTTGTCGATATGTGGGTTGTTGTTGTGAGATAGACTATGGGTTGGTCTGATAAAATTAAGCGGCATGGTGCTGAGGAGCATGAATGGAATGTCATGGATTGTTCTATTGGTATTTGGAGTATTGTTTTGATCGTTGGGAAGCCACATAGGGTGGTTGTTTTTGAAATTGTTGTTGGTTATGATAGAAATAGTGTTGAGGAGATGATTGATGTGATGTCAGCTATTGTATGGGCTGAGATTGGATGTTGTGTTGTGATTGAACTTGCAGATGCAAAATAGATGTAAGTAACAGGGATATGGTCAGGATGGGAGGCCAAGATGGATTTCCTTGTGATGTGTGTAGTGGTTTTTGTGATGAAATCAAAGGATTACGTGGGGTTTTTTTTTTATTAGGTGGTTGAGATGAGATGGAAGCATTCTACAAAGGAGGTCATTGGGTAACAATGGAGATGTTTGGTTGGGATGTACCTTGTAGAGGGAATTGGGATGATATGTTAGATTGAGGAGGCTGTGGTGGCCCCAAAAAGCGGAGGCAAGATGACGAAAGGATTGCCCCCAACGTTTATTGGAGATTGATTTGAAATGGGTGGTGTAGTTAACATTAATGGTTGACGCTACATAATAGTTTGTGAAATGTCGTAGGCAAAAGGATTATTGGGGTCGGATATTTGAGGAGTCCTCATGACTGAGACTGTGACGTGAGGGGGATTGTTAACGTGGTAAAGGACATTATTTCTGAATTCAGGTTGATACCAACCTTCTACTAGCGACATATTGGGGATGTATAAATCACCTGGTGCATTTTGTGAACCTTGGGATATGTTAGGGGTGAAATGTCTATATCTGGATAGGTCAACACCTGATGGAGGTTTGACACCTTTTTCAATTAGATGGGCCAATATTTCTTCCCCATTTTTTTCGAGTAGGTGATCTGTCATTTGTGCATTGCTGAAGTTACTAAAATGTTCTTCAAGTGTGAGTTTAGGCTGATTAACCATACTTTCTTCACCATGCGGTGAATTGTTCTGATTTTTGATGTTGGATTGTGATGAAGTACTAGGATCTTGGGGGATGTTCACACCATTATTAGGATCTTGAGAGGCATTCATACCACTAGTGGGGTTTTGGGAGATGTTTGCCTCGTTATTAGGATCTTCGGATGTGTTCAATTAGGGATTATGACCTTATTGTTGTGCCATTTTATTCTTAACTTGTGACCTAGTTTGAACAGGCATGCAAAGGAACTATGGGAAGATTATAATGGACCTATATGTGTAAGGATATTCTTAATGGAATATTTTTTGGATTGGATAAGGATCGACTAATTGAATGATGGGTTTGGATAGGATTAATGGATGATCAGACTCAAATTGGATGATTAGGTTCTAATTAGATGATTAAATTTTGATTGGATGATGGGATATTGATTGGATGATATTGGATTTTGGATAGATTGAGTTGGATTGATTGGATGCATTTTTTTAGGATTAGATGATGACTTCGGATTGGTTGATGAAAGGGATCCTAAACCCAAATCGGATATCACCCTAGGTGACTTAATACATTGGTTGATCAGATTAAAGGACTGATTGTGGCACTAAATCCACCTCAAGATGTAAATGGATTGATTTAGGCTGATGATTGCTGAATTTCAACACAAATCCACCTCAAGATAGAAACAAATTGATTAGGTTGAAGAAAATGATTGATATGCAAGATTACGATCAAACTCCAACACCTTGGTCAATTTGGGTAATAAATCCTAAAACAAAGGTTTAAAGGATGATGGATGCAAAATAAAGATGTAATAAAGGTTATTTATATGATGTGGGTGTTGTTGAAGTGTTCCTTTTGGAAAATGCAACTGTTTAGGTTACATAGTAAGATGGTAGACTAGGTTCCCCAAATTGTGAAATGAACAATGTGAATGTGAAATGGAAGTTTAGAAAGGTTAAATGGAGGCTTGAAATGGTCAAATGGATGTTTGGAATGGTTAAATGAATGTTTGAAATGGTTAAACGGTCGAACAGAGGCTTGGAGTGGCTAAACAGAGGTTTGGAATTGTCAAACGGGGCAAAATTGTCTAATTAGGGGGTGTATCCACCCTTTTGTAGTGAAATAGGAGGGTGTATTCGCCCTTCCACAAAAAAAAAAGGACTTGGTTTGGATGATAATGACTATGGAAAGGACTTGAAATGACACAATGAGGCTAAAAATTTTATTGGTTTCGCACAAAAAAAGACACTTTAAACAAGCACAATCATATGATTAGTGTTAAGGGTATGGCCAAAAAAGGTCTTAATCTAGAATACAAAAGGCTTCTAGGGAGTCCTCGATATACTCTCAGTATGTGAGGCCCAGACTGTGAACACTAGCCTATCACAAGCGTGAGTCAGGAACCCCAGCGAGATACTGAATGGCTCAAACCAAATCTTCACGTCTATCTAGGTATCACCCTTGCTTCAATCCTCCACCAAACATGGTGTGACTGGATTGGGGTACAACTTTGGATTTCCCCCCTTTTTATACCTCGCCGATACGTGTGGTTTGGATTGTCCCTTGGGGTGATGAACTCCCCAAGCAAGTCCCTCTAAAAAGAAGGCCCAATTGTTTCCAACTACTCCCCAGGCTCACACGAAGTGCAAGGGGAAAGTGAAAAACAAACTAATGCCCCCTTGGGTCACATAAAAACAAACACATCAAGCAATAAATTTTACTTCCCCCTAATTAAGTTATGTACCTAGATGAAAACAACAAGGAATTTTTTTAAAATTTGAACATATAGATGGCCCTACAAGAAAATGTTTGTTTTTTTATCCTCCATTCTTTGTTAATTATGAAAGTATGTTGCAAAATATTAGCAAGAAATCCAACTATACCCACAAACAAAACAAAGCTAAAATGCCTATTTATACCTTCCAGAAAGTGTTGTTTAGGGAAAATCCACCCCTCTACAGTTAAAATAGTGGGAACAACAAGGCAAATCCGCCCCTCTACAATAAAATGGTAGAAAACAGTGAACCAATAAGGAAAATCTGCCCCTTTGCAAAAAAAATTTTAGAAAACAGTGAACCGGGAAGGCAAATCTGCCCCTCTGCAATGAAAATGTTAGAAAACAATGAACCAGGAGGGAAAATCCGCCCCTCTACAATGAAAATATCAAAAAATAGTGAACCAGTAGGGAAAATCCACACCTCTACAACAAAAAGTTAGAAAACAGTGAACCACTAGGGCAAGAACTTGTGATTATTTTTCTTGATTTATGAGTTGCCAAAAAAATGCATTTACTTAAATCAAAATCCTCTTATCAAAGTGAGATGATTCCATATGTGGATCACATTAATAATAGAAGATTAAGATTATGTCTACTTTGGTGTGTTTCTAACTAGTTGCATTCCCATGTGGTGTGTTTATTTCAACATTTTAGGTTGCTACAATGCTTCTACATAATGCATTTAGTGATAAGAGGCAGAGACAAAGATGGAAAAATGAGTTGTATGAGCCTTTTCTTAAGAAAAAACATACACTTTCAAATGATGTAATTCATTTACCAGAACAGGGTAAGCTCTTTTGCACATACAGTTGTCCCTGAGATAAGGTGTATGGATTTTAGATTGTTCTATTTCTTCTCAATGAAAACTTATTTTCTTTCAGTTTCAGGAACAAATCAAACTTCTTATGTTTTGATGATGTACATGTCTATCTGTAAAAAAACATTATACAATTGAAAAAAAAATTAAATTGATTGTAGCAGAAAAAATAAAGTTCATGGGCCACTAGCTCCACAATATACTCGTTAAAATATTGAGCAGTGGTTGCTAGCCAAAATAAGTTAAGAAGCCGCATGGATTCGTGCCCTAAGCTAGGAAAAAAATGGGGGTTGGAAATAAGCATATTTCCAAAAATGCCACATAGCTCCACAAATCTATTTCCCTCTTTTTTAATATTTGTGTGATCCCTTAAATGTCTATCATATTCTAAAGATGAAAATATAACTATTATGCACTTATGGAAGAACACAAAAGATACACCTCAAGATTAGCCTAAGTAATTATAATGCAAATAAATAAGATAACAAAAAAGACAAGTGATTATACCTTCTTTGCGATAGAAATCCCTTGGTTGGCCCTTGATTTTTGAAAGATTGTGTGCTCCTTGGATGACTATTGAAATGGTGTATGCAAGATGTGCAATGTGATCAATGCAAGTGCTAATGGCTAAATGAATTGGCTAAATGGCTAATATAATGCTTGAAAATTGAATGAGCAATTTGGTAGCATAAGGGTGCAAATGGCTAAGTGTTGTTAAATGAGAGAAGAGAGGGGGGTATTTATAGAGCAATTTGAATTCTCTAGAGAAATCAACGGTTGAGATTAAACCAACAAGGTCAAGATGGAGGGCTATGGTGAGTTCAAGACTCACAAGCCCTCAGATCTTGAAATGTGGAATGAAAGATGGCTTAGGATGAGATGATGTGGAAGTGAGGTAGAAGAAAAGTACATGATGTGGAGGAAGGACAAGTACCTAGCAGGTACCTTGGGGGATGAGAATATTTCCTCAAAAAGGAACTTCTTGTCCCCAAATGAATACATTTGAGGAATTTTAGAATTGCTCAAAAATATCCATGGGGAATGGGAAGGTGGTTGGAGAATTAACTGTGAATTAAAAATTCACATGCTTGAAAGAATCTAATGGATAAGAGAGGGTTTCCAAAAAGGTGGGGATTTGCCACATATGCGTGATGTGACAAGTCCAAATTTGTAGAAGTGTTTGGCACGTGTGAAATGACAAATCAAATTTTCTAGAACTTGCATGTGGATAAGGTAAGCCTTGGAAGGATGAAATGTGAATTAAAAATTCACATGGGGAAGAGAGGGGCCTAGGGTGAATAAATGTGAATTAAAAATTCACATGGGAAAGAGGGTCAAGGCTAAGAAAGGCAAATGAAAAGGTTGACTAAAAAAAGACATGCTAAATGTGGCTAATGACCTTGATTAAGGTTTTGCAAATACAGGATTAGGATAATTAATAAAAGATTAGAAGCAACTAGGAGATTATGGAGAATGTGACACTAATCTTGATTAAGTGGTGCAATCCTAATCATGGATTAATTTGTTTAATCCAGATTCAAAGAGGATTATGGAGGATGTGACAAGGAGAGAGAAAATGAGGAATTAAAAATTGATTTTCAATCAAAAGGTCAAGTGACTAAATTAAATAAATTGACATATTTATTTAATTTAGAGAAGAAAAAGTGTAAGGTAAATTATTTAATTATTCAATTACATACTTTAGGAACCTTAGGGAAAAAATGAAATAATGATTAAATAAATTATTTAATCATTATTAATGAAATAGACGAATAGAGTAGATGATTTTGAACATGTGGAAGTCGTAAAATTTAGATGTCTACAGCTTGTTTCTGATTATTTTTTCCATTTTTAAGTGCACAAATTATTATTATTGTTATAAATATAAATTTAAAATAACTACTAAATAATAAGGGGAAAGATTAAATACTCATGGGGTCACCATTTCCACAAATAATTCCTAAATAAGTTGATCCGTCACTGCTAGCCAAAATAAGCTAAGCAACAACATGAGGACTTGCCCTAAGATCTAAATTTGATTCATAGTAAATAGATTGAAGCAATAGCTATAAGAAGATTGATTTTGGTTCGCGTCATTTTTTTTTAATTTATTATATCATGGTAGGGTTTTATAATATGCAATATTCCACGGGGTTTTGGGAATGGGGATGATAGGGAATACATTTTGGGAATGTGGGGATGCGGGGGGTCTAAGTTTGTAGGTGGCAAGGGTGTTGGTGTTTTTTCCAGTACACCCTAAGAGAGCTCTTGAAGGTAGCCACCCTTCATTGACAAGCATCTCACAGATGAATGGCCAACTCGATGAGTAAAGGGTTTCAAACCTTTACCCCTACACTTTAGGCTCTACAGGACCAAGGAGGGTAATTCCCAATGGGGTTCACGAAGGATTTCACAAAAAAGGGTGAACATTGTACACAAATATGCTCCCCTCTATCCAAATAGACATTACTCGACAAATATTTGGCTCACCTCTACACAAGTAGTCTTCTATTTTCTAGGAGCAGGGTTTCATTTCAGACTTGCACTTCAAACTAAGTAAAATTTGATTCAGTGTCATCTTCATTATGAGACTTTGACAGGGTATTTTGGGTACCTCACTAAATAAAAGAGACATGCATAAGATAAATCAATGCCTCATCAATTGGGAACATAGTCAAATAGATGGCAGTCAGTAATGCATGAAACATGAAATCCATAGTGTATTTCCATAATGCCTTACATTATGAAAATTCATAGCTACCAAGACACTAATTCTTATCAAAACCCTGAGTCATTTCTTACAAACCTACGAAACCCTTCAAGTATTTTAATTAATAGCTTAGGCTAAAACAAGAACAAAATCATACATTCAATTAAACATTGAAGACAAATGACAAAACACTTGGTTTTTTTCATTTATAATATTGCAATAACTACATACAAGAGAGTAGTATCTCAGTTTTTGTAATATCACAATATCATGGATTCATACAAAACTATCTAAGATAATCATGCATAGGATTTAATCCTAAGACAATACACTAGTTTACCCTACATATATTTTGTATTGCATTCATGTTCAACCTATACCTAAGCCATGTCTAACCCAAAAAGAAGATGATTTTTGAAATGAACATTGAAATCCCTTTTATAAATCAAGGAAGCAACAAGAAAAGGGTTCATTTCCATTACATTTACGATAATTTTGAGGAAATTTTTCCTCATGGGGTTTCATTCCTGAGCAATTATCTTTTCAACTGCATATCGCAGGAAAGGAAAAAGCAAAAAGAAGCACCAAGCCACCAGCTAGAGATGCCACATGAGCCTTCCAAAATGTGTCACCATCGTAACCCACACCTTTCCCAAAATTATAAATGTCATCATCACTCCTAAAATCAAAAAACCCCTCAAAACACCCACGTTACGAATCGCATCATCACACCCAAGACCCAATCACTACCAATCAAATCACATGGGTATCACCCAGCCTTGTTATTGGTTGTACTAACACCCTCACTCAGCCTCCTCATAGAGAGTGGAGTTGCAACTACAACCTCATCATTTGAATCTGCGTAAGGCACAAGGGCAGCAAGGCAATGGCCACTACTAAGGCCAACCCCCTTAATTTCCTCTAAAGAGTTGTCACTAATCAATACCGAGGAACTGGGTTTATCAGGACAAACCCTAGGGCATGTCAATGTACCCTTTAATTCTTTCACAAACTCATCAGGCTTCTTCTTTTCAGGCTTGCCTAATTCCTCTGAGCAAGCTCTAGGTCAGAGATTATAAGCTTCTCAGACAATAGTTCGCCTAGCCCACCTATGAGCTCTCCTTTTAGCTTTCAGAATAATTGTTGCTTCCTCGATCACTATTGCCTTCCCATGTCCAATAGCTAATGGTTCCTGTGAGCTCAAGCACCGCAACCTATGTATTGGTGTGGAAGAAGAGGTTGGATGACTCATTATGTTAGCAATACAAACCGAATAAGTGCGAGAGAACTAAAACCTTCACTAGGAAACCCCCAAGTAGAAGCACCGCAAGCTACACCAACACCACACACAAAAGAGGTTGCCAAAACATAGCAGGAAGAGCATGTTCTTCAAAGTACCAGCTCACCACCCTGGCAAGAATTCATCGAACAAGAACACTTACTGCCAAGTGCTTGAAATAATTAACCACAAGCACTGATTCGAAATAAAATGGTGAGCAATCTAAAGGACAATCCTCATTAAATATAGTAATTCATCGCATGTTGTAATTAATGGACATCCTGGTTCACTCATGTGACTAAAAAAATAAATCACCTGCATGTTGCAGATCTCAACTGTCAATCACTAGAGATTAAAACTCAATCAACAAGGATCATTAAGGATCAACACTTTCTTTATTGGTTGTACTTAGAAACAAAGAAGAAGTGCTTTAAAATTTCCATGTATTTGGCCATATCTTGAAACAATCAATCTTGACATGCGTGGCAATTATCTTCACAACTTGCAAGAAGATTGAAACCACAAACTGAAGTAGATTGGCCATCGTCGATTCACCCTCCTAACATCGATCTCAACAAGCGACAGTCCAAAAACCAGTGATGAAAAATCTATCATAGATCATAGTTATGAATGGATCTTGATTGTTGGTACCTAGTGACTTTGTCCATTGTGCATTCAGAACCGCCTGCAACAACCCAACCCGCGACATACTAAGCCCATGCGATGAGGAAACTTAACCCATCATTGGTCACGGGTTGCATTCTAATCTAGAAAGGGCAACATGTGATGACATAAAAACCAGTGACACAAACCACAAATACCTGTCTGGCACCAAATTCCATTCCATCACCCACCGCATGTCACCACCGGGCAATCCAATCTTAACCGGCGACACATTATAACCTAGCAATGGAACACCACCAAGGCATCGTCAGTCGTGGGTTGCACTTTATCCTACACAAAAAACCCAACAATAGTTAAGAGGGTAGCGATGGGTCAAAATATTGACCACATCACTCATCGGGTGTTACCACCTCAAAAACAAAATGGACACACAAAAGCACACAAGCGACCAATACAAAGGGAGGGATTGCTCGTTGTGGGTTCAAAATGAGAATTTGAAAGTGGACAAGCAATGGGTGATAAGAGAACTCAAAAGCTGATTTAGAGAACTTATAGCACATACGCCAAAGGTTCTTTTAAAAGGATTTCCTAGCAATGATGGGTGGGATAAAAAGAGGGTCAGTAAAACCACAAAACTTAAGGCCATGGAATGCTAATGAAATGACCGGGAACCGACATGGCTAGTCAAGTCAAAAATAAAATTTTGGTGGCTAAAAGAGAGCATGAACTTGAAAAATTTCAACAAACCAGAACCCCAAAGCAATGATAATCAGGGCTAAACCACCATAATTCAATGGAACCAAGAAAATTTTAAGGGTTCCACCAGTGGCTCTGATTGGGGATTTATGCCCCCTGTGGGCATAGAAAGATTCCATAATCTTAGGTAGAAGTAGACCATTTGAAATTGAACAATTCAGTCTTGAGTATGTTTCATGGCTCTTCTTGCTCGGGTATTGTTTGATGGCCCCAAGCCATCAAACAAAATAGGGAATTCAATTTTTACCTCTATCAAAGACTTTTTCCTATTATTTCTATGGTGGGCACATTTGTGGATGAAGCATTCTAGGGTAATTCAGATCTCTCCAAGCGGCATCCCCATTCTTTCCCTGTGTACTATTTTTATCCTTGTCAGTTGGAAAAAACCAAATCTCACCTGATTGAAATGGTATTACAAAACATTCATAATCCACCTGGTTGCAAACCTGGACCTCATACTGGAATCCCTCATATACACATTTTTGTATGTTAGACCCCATTCTAGTGGTATTAAAAATGGATAATTCAATGTTAATAGTATCCCCTGTACAATTAGAGTGATTATGAACAAAATCTATTGGGAATAAATTGGTAATAAGGCTGACAAGCCGAGGAGAATCTGCAAAAAACTCGACCATACAATCATACTAATCATTATTGTATTCTAGATCAAATGCATGCATATTAAAATCCATCTTATCGCAAGAGGCATCTACAAAACCTCCTTGGATATTTTCATTACTTGTGGTAATGTTGACAATATCACCAAGAGTAGCATCCCCCACCTCTTTCCAGTTATTGCTGGTGTCAATATCATTACATCTGCTCAACACGTGAAAGGCCAATTGATCCCAGTCAACAATTATGGCAATAAAATAAGAGTCACTTGTATTACTTTGTTTTTTATTCTCAGTTATTTCATTCATGTCATCATTAACATCTATGCAAGGCACATATGTCATGGGATCATCAGGGCTTGAAAAAAACAGTGAGTTATTTCTAAACCAATAAGGACTATCTCACATCTTATCATCTATTGATAAAGCCTCATCATACAAGGGGTTACACCATGTTCTCATTGCACCCTCACTCATTCCTATCTTATGAGAACATGGATGACAACACTCCATGCATTGCAAGTCTTCATCAGAGTTGTCTTCGTCACTTATACTCAGAATTATGGATTCACATTCTGAAAACTCATCACATGAGGAAAATTTCCCACTCCTGGTCACTTGAATCTCACCATAACTGCCAACACATCCCCTATTTGGGGCTACATATTCTATCTCCATTTAATAAGGTGATCTATTTCGAAAAAAAAAATGCTTTGAATTCCACTCATCAACAGATAACCCATTGGTTAGTATATTAGAATCTTCAATCAAACTAGAAAGTAGCACCTCCCCTTGCTTCTGCTTGTCTCCCATAATATCCCAAGGGTGGAAATCAGGCACCACTTCATCATTCTGGCATTGTGTCTCAACTTCCACACCATTCACCAAACATATGACATCATTAACCCATTGTTCATTTTCAGACACATCATGTTGTCCTAAAAGCAAAGACTCCTGGTCCTCCTGGTAATTGGTTTCATCAATGTCACCCTAATATGAGGATTGTGCAGTATGCTCACTCTGAATTCACAAATTAAATCAACGCACATCAACGTACTGGGCCTAAAATTTTTAGGAATGCCAAGTAAATCATCAGTGAACCTAGAGAAAAGATGATCAAGAGACTCCCCTTCATTCCTTTCTAGGTCACATAGCCTATGAATTGCAAATTCTTGGTCATCTATGTCATACATATGTGTACTATCTCTTTCACCTATTACAATCTCCATGTGGTGTGATACAAGGGCTTGAAGCAACTGGGGTCTCATTCACATGTCTTAATTCATTATTGATTGAATCATCTACCATAGTAGTATTATGAGAAGCGTTAAAATTTTCACTAGAAATATTAAAACCCCCCCTCATCATTGAGAATTTTAGATTATTTTCGATGTCTATAGCAATGTGATAGGCTTGTTGCAAAGTTGTAGGTTCTTTATCTCTCAAGTAACTCATATTTTTATCAAATGCTCACAAGTACACTACCAAGCACTCTGCATCATTTGGTCTTATATGTACTGGGATTTACCTTATCACCTTTAAAAATTGAAGGTTAAATGAAGGGACCAATTCATTTTCATCCTTCTCCATATCCATAAAATTATGTCTAATAAAGACTGGGTCAATCCTTTCTCCAAATTGTTCCATGAACACCAGTTTAAATTCTCTCCGTGAATGTATTAAGGACATAGGAAAATAAGATAGCTAATATCTAGCATCTCCTTTCAAAGATTGAACAAAAAATTTCATAACTACATCTTCAAAGGTCACCTCATAGTCTCCCATTACATCAATAAATTATTGCAAGTATTGATTTGTTGACTCAATCTATTCACCTTTAAATATTGGTACCTTATCCCCGATCTTGTAAGGTACAACATTTGGGTATCCACCAATGGTACTGAAATCCAAGGCATTATACCTTCCACTATTGAAACCTCCCTGATGTGACAAGGGTGGCCCATTGCTTACATCCCTATTGGGAAACAAAGCCTGACCAGACATCTTGTTGTACTTAGAAATTTTTGCTATATGCACTACCAGGGATACCCAAGATTCCTTTACTGAAAACACAATCTCAAATCCCTTTGCAATATCTTCCCAGGTCAATTCACTTAAAAATAGGATTTACATGTTCCCTTTATAACTATATACAATTCTATAGCCCTCACTTAGAAACATACAAATTTAAACTATCCTTTCCCCTTAATTTGGGAATCATTTACATTTCAAAAATTAAAGAATTCTTAGAATCTATTCACAAAGTAATGTTAAAGTACCCGGCCCTCTTGCAACATCCACTTAGCTTTCCTTTGAGCACTCGGATCTGGGACTTTAGTCTATCTTTTGTCAGTTCCTTAAGATAGAGTCACCACCTCCCATTGAGAGGAAATAGATGAAATAAAGTGCCTCACCACATAAGCACGTTTTGGGTCTAACTCCTTAGCGGAGTCACTTTCAGATCCTTTTGAGTGATGTTGTAGCCCACTAGAATGAAGAACTCTTTAAAATATGAAAAAATTATCCATATCACTTACACCATTTGACTCTATGATTCAAAGATCTGGATCTAGAGAGTGAAATTCTTCTCCAACATAGTCGCCAATTTTTTTGGTGTTTTTTCTAGTACACCTTAAGAGATCTCTAGAAGTTAGCCACCATTCATTGTCAAGCATCTCATAGATATATGGCCAACTCGAGAGGTAAAGGTTTTTAAACCTTTAACCTTTGCACTTTAGGCTCTATAGGACCAAGGAGGGTAATTCCCAACGGGGTTCACAAAGGATTTCACAAAAAAGGGTGAACACCATACACAAATATGCTCCCGTCTATCCAAATAGACATTACTCGACAAAGATTTGGCTGGACTCTACACAAGTAGCCTTCTATTTGTTAGGAGCAAGGTTTCATTTCAGACTAAGTAAAATTTGATTCAATTTCATCTTCATTATGAGCCTTTCACAGGGTATTTTGGGTACCTCACTAAATAACAAAGACATGCATAAGATAAATTAGTGCCTAATCAATTGGGAATGTAGTCGAATACATGACAGTCGGTAATGAATGAAACATGAAATCCATAGCGTATTTCCATAATGCCTTACATTATGAAAATTCAAAGCTACCAAGACACTACTTATCAAAATCTTGAGTAATTGCTTACAAACCTACGAAACCCTTCAAATATTTTAATTAACCCCTTAGGTTAACACAAAAAAAAAAATCGTACATTCAATTAAACATTAAAAACAAATGACAAAATGCTTGGGTTTTTTCATTTATACTATTGCAATAACTACATATAGGTGAGCAGTATCTTGATTGTTTTTATATCACAATATCATAGATTCTTACAAAATTATCTAAGATCATCATGCATAGGATTCAATCCCAAGACAATACACTAGTTTACCCTACATACATTTTGTATTTCATTTATGTTCAACCTATACCTAATCCATTTCTAACCCAAAAAGAAGATGATCTCTAAAATGAACCTTGAAATCCCTTTTATAGATCAAGGGAGCAACAAGAAAAGGGTTCATTTTAGTTACATTTACGATAATTTCGAGGACATTTTTCGTCATGGGGTTTCGTTCTCGAGTAGTTATCTTTTCAGTTGCACATCATGGGAAAAAAAAAAGTGCCAAACCACCAATCGAAGATGCCACGCAAGCCTTCCAAATGGTGCCGCCATCGTATCCCGCACCTTGCCCAAAAAAATAAATGTCACCACCACTCCTAACAAAAAAAAATCCCTCGAAACACCCACGCCAGGAACTGCATCATCACACCCAAGACCCAATCACTACCAATCAAAGCGCATGGGTATCACCCAACCTTGTTACTAGCTGTACTAACACCCTCACTCGGCCTCCTCACAGAGAGTGGAGTTGCAACTACCACCTCATCATCTGAATCTATTTAAGGCACAAGGGAAATAGGGCAATGGCCACTACTAAAGCCAACCCCCTCAATTTCCTCTGAAGAGCTGTCAATAATCAATACCAGGGAATTGGGTTTATCAGGAAAAACCCTAAGGCCTGTCGTTGTCCCCATTAAATCTTTCAAAAACTCATCAGACTTCTTCTTTTCAGGCTTGCCTAATTCCTCTGAGAAAGCTCTAGGTCGAAGATTATAAGCTTCTCGGACAACAGTTCGCCTAGCCCACCTACGAGTGCTCCTTTTATCTTTCAAAATAACTAGTGCTTCCTTGATCACAATCGCCTTCTCAAGTCCAATAGATAATGGTTCATGCGAGCTCAAGCATCATGACCTACATACTAGTGTGGAAGAAGAGGTTGGATGACTCATTGTGTTAGCAACACAAACCAAATAAGTGCGAGAGAATTGCAACCTTCACCAAGAAACCCTCAAGTAGAAGCATTGCGAGCTCCACCACCACCACACACAAAAGAGGTTGTTGAAACACACTAGGAAGAGCATGTTCATCAAAGTACCAACTCACCACCTTCGCAAGAATTCATCAAGCAAGAACACTTACTGCCAAGTGCTTGAAATAATTATCCACAAGCACTAATTCAAAATAAAATGGTGAGCAATCTAAAGGAAAATCCTCCTTAAATAGAGGAATCCATCGCATGTTGCAATTAATGGACATCTTGTTTCACTCACATGACTAAAAAATTCAATCACCTACATGTCACATCTCAATCGTCGATCGCTAGAGATTAAAACTCAATCAACGAGGATCATTAAGGATCAACACTTGCTTTATTAGTTGTACTTAGAAACAATGAAGAAGTGCTTTAAACCCGCCACGTATTTGGCCATATCTCGAAGCAATCAATCTTGAGACGCATGATATCAATCTTCACAACTTGCAAGTAAATTAGAACCAAAAATTGAAGTAGATCGCCCATCGTTGGTTCACCCTCCTAACATGGGTCTCAATAAGCGACGGTCCAAAAATAGTGATGAAAAATCAATCATAGATCATAGTTATGAATGAATCTTGACAGTTGATACCTAGCCACTTCACCCATCGCACATTGAGAACTGCCTGCAACAACCTAACCCATGAAATACTGAGCTTGTACGATAAGGAAAATTAACCCATCATCGATCGCAGGTTGCATTCTAATCCACAAAGGACAACATGCGATGACATAGAAACCAGCAATGCAAACCACAAATACCCATCTGGCACCAAATTCCATTCCATCATCCATCGCATGTCATCGTCGGGTAAACCAATCTTAACTAGTGACACGTTGTAACCTAGCAATGAACACCACCAAGGCATCACCGGTCACGGGTTGCACTTTATCCTACACAAACCAACCAACGATAGTTAAGAGGGTAGAGATGGGTCAAAATATTGACTGCATCACTCATCGGTTGTTACCACCTCAAAAGAAAAATGAACATGCAAAAGAACACGAGCGGCTAATACAAAGGGATGGATCACTCATCGCGGGTTCAAAACAAGAATTTGAAAGTGGACGAGCGATGGGCGATGAGAGAACTCAAAACTTCACATAGAGAACTTATAGCACGTGCACCAAAGGTTGTTTTAAAAGGATTTCCTAGCGATGACGGGTGGGATAAAAGGAGGGTCGGTAAAACCATGAAACTTAAGGCCATGGAATGTTAATGAAATGACTGGGAACAAACATGGCTAGTCAACTCGAAAGTAAAAGCTCGGTGGCTGAAAGAGAGCGTGAACATGAAGAATTTAAACAAACCAGAACCCGAAAGCAATGAAAATTAAGGGCTAAACCCCCATAATTCAGTGGAAGCAAAAAAATTTTAAGGGCTCCATCGGAGGGGGCGGCGGTGGGGGAGCGGTAGGGTGCTGAAATACCTATAGGGCTTAAAAAAAATAGTTATAAAAATATGTATAAGTATAAGAATTATACATTTTGGAGGCAACTAGGAGTCACCTAGACGTATTGAGGACACCCAAACATCCTCAAAGTCTTAGTGGCATCTTGGAAACAATGACACTCGTGGTGGGATGGTGGCACTAGTGGTGGGTTGGTGGAGGAACGTCCCCTCAAGTCCCCAAGTCCCAAGTCTCAGAGACCTCCCCGTCTAGGAAACATAGGTTTTTTTTGGGTGGATGCATCCCCATGAAACACTAGTAATATATTTTCTATGGTAAGGTTTCCTAATATTTATTTTGTAAATTTTTCCCATTTATTTTCATTGCCATCACTGACAGCATGACACAGGGTTGTTAAACATTCCTCACCTAGCGCTTGAAAATGAATTATAACTTGCAGCTAATATTTTTGTTTAAAAGCTGCAAAAATCTTGTGTTGAGCTCAAGAATCTGTTAGCTCTAAGACCTCAATGTTTTTAGATAATTTTAATTTATTGTTAATAGATTTAAGTAGCAGCTGTAGGGAGATTTGTTTTCATTTGTCTCATTTTTCAAAAAAAAATCTCAAAGCAATTGCTACTTCTCCATCTACAACTAATCCCAAGGATTTTTTAGGTATTGTCATTGCTCTTGTTATTTGTATTAGGCTACTAGCCACGTTATGTTGTTTTTCCTATTACCAAGTATTAGGAGTATCTTGAGACTACTTCTCCACAATTACTATAAACAAAGACAAATTATTTTTGATTAATGAAAAACTAAGCGAGTGTTGTGGAAATTGGTAAACTTTGTCGCTGTTCAGGGTTTTACGGTGATGAGAAAAAAAGTTCTTCCTGTAAATTCCCTGTAGATCTTACTCTGAAATTTTTTCTTTAGTTGTTATGAAGTGTGCATGTATCATTTTCAGCTTTGAATTAATGTTAAAACGGTCTTCAAATCTTCCTCTTTTCTAATTTTACTTTCATTTTATCATTTGCAGATTATTGACATCACCAATCCTTTGGCTGCTTCCTCTGCATTTTATGTGTAGAAGTAGCTTGATGATTATGAATTACTTCCCCACAATTACTATGAACAAGGAAAAGCAACTTCATTTTTAATGCAACTATCCAAAATAATAGTTTAGCATATCTTCAATTACTAAAAAAACTAAGTTACCTGCAATGGAAATTTGTAAAATTTTCCCCTATTTTGGGGTTTTATAGATGATGAGAAAAATAATATAAAATAAAGTTTAGTATTTCTTGTAAATTTCCCTCAGATCTTATTCTGCATATTTCTCTTTGACTATTCTAAAGTTTGCATGATTCATTTTTAACTTTGACTGATTGTTATTAATGGGCTCCTCTCACAGGATTAACAAGTCTAGAATCTAACCAATCGGTATATTAGGATTTTTTTTTCATGGTAAGAAGGTTTACCCCTACCAATCATTAATTTAGAAAGGGGCACAAAATTTACAAATAAAGAAATATTCGATAAAATACAGGGTTTATTCAAATTTTCTTGGTACTTTATTTGTATATTCGTTTTCTTTTCACCCTCATTAGATATTGCAACCTACGTGCTTTTTAAATTAGGCATTCTTCATTCTTTATGAGTTCATTTCATTTAACAAAATCTTGTTTTCTCACCTAGATCCTGACATAACTTATCTATTACATCTTTTTAATGACAACTAGTTATTCCAATAAATCTATGAATTCAATGTGACCTGTGGGCCGGGCTTAGTGGTAAAGCTTTGGAACCTTGACCCATGTTCAAGCCACTCCCTAGTTCTCTAGTGATGGCCTCCCTTCCCAGGTACCCATATTAAGATTACATTCTATAATATAAACTCAATGTTCTAGAGCCCCTACCTATGGTAATTTGCTAGTTCAATCATCCAATATTTTGTCATTTTGTATCTATATGAACTATTTAACTTTCAAGGTGATGGAAAAAAGGGGAAGATATATATTCATCTCAATATGTTGAAGTATATTTGTGTTGGTAAGTTTTCCTATTATGTTTTGTATGTTAAAACTTAAGGATTATACGGGAGGAGTAGAAAAAGAAGTGGGATCTTGGCAATCTTCATACGAAAGGTAGGGGTTAGTGCCAATGAAGCTATGCAAGACAATACTATTCTACAACAGATGCGATTCTGTAGAGAGATGAGATGCCATTGAAAGATGAAAAATCTTGCATAGCTGACCAAGGATTCCATCTTCGATAGTCTTCAACTTCTTTTCATGTCTAACTTGTAAGCTTAATTCTTGGAGGCGAGTTAATTTGGCAAAATCCTCCAACTTGAACAATTCATCCTCTTCAACAGAGAGCCTCAAGTCATCTAATCTTAGTACACACAAAGACAACAACTATGATATCCCTTTCGAAAAATGATTTCGTAGCTCATTGTGGCAATACTTTAAATTGAGATGCTGGAGACATTTCAATTCACTTATCCACTCAGGTAGCCTTCACAAATGTCAGCATTGAGAATAATTGTATAAGAGGAGACTCTTCAAACTTCTCACACAAATTGGTACCTCCTTAATTCTTGTCCATGATAAATTTACAAGCTTGAGAAGTTTTAGCTTTCCAACACAGTGGGGCAATGATGAGATGTTAGTTTCACTTAAGTCGAGAACCCTTAAAATCTATAGGGCTCAAGAAGTTTCCCTCAATTTTTTCAAAGGGGATTTTTATGAAATGAAAAATTGCAAAGAGACCTGGGACAAAAATCCTTGCTTTGGGAAATGACCATATCATTTGGGGGATTCTTTAGTAGATATGTTTGAGGGTATGCACTATTTTGATCACTTTTGTCATTCTTGCATGATTCGGTATATACTTTCAAGGTTGGAACAGAAGAGGCAAAACATTTATTATCCTTAAGACTCTTGTGGAGAAGCCTTGACACCTCAAGAATGCTATTATTTTCTACCATTAGAAATATTTGATGAGTGGTCGTTTGTGATCGTGAAGGCCTAAATTCTTGAGTCAAAAAAGGTATATTTCCCTTTTTCCAATTGCTTTGGGCTGCTAGTAAAGGAGGATGTTGCAAGCATAAGGTTAGAAGACTATTGAATGCAAAAATCCCCTTTTGTAGTAGATTTTTTTGGGTGTGTTGTATGATGCCTTGGCAAGTTGAACTTAACTGCTCTCAATTCTAGAATCTTCCACCGATAGAAAGAAGTGAAGTAGATTTACAACTTTTAAAGCTTGCCCAGGATTATAAATGGAAATTTTGTGGGAACTGCAAGGGAATGATTGAATTATCATTTGGATGCAATCACATGGCATTCGGGTAAAACACCTCAATCTTCCTTCTTTTCTTGAAATTCTTCTTCCAATGTTGTCCCACAAGGAGTGTAACCATTTCTTCTTCCAATGTTGTCCCACAAGGAGTGTAACCATGCCATTAAAGTTACACAAGATTTGCAACTACTAGCCTTCTAGGGGTTTGAACTTGGATCTCAATGTTAATAGAAGCCTTACACTTATTTGAGTATATTTCATCCTCACCTTGTTCGAACTTAATGAGTCCAATGTGTACCTAGAATATTTTGATGGGGACATTAAGAAAACTTGGATCTCAATGCTAATACAAGCCTTACATTTATTTCTAGGTATATTTCATCCTCACCTTGCTCGATCTTAATGAGTCCAATATGCACTTGGAATGTTTTGATGGGGACATTAAGAAAAATTAGATCTCAATGCTAATACAAGCCTTACATTTATTTGGGTATATTTCATCCTCACCTTCCTTGATCTTAATGAGTCCAATGTGCACTTGGAATATTTTGATGGGGACATTAAGAAATCTTGGATCTCAATGCTAATACAAGCCTTACATTTATTTGGGTGTATTTCATCTTGACCTTTCTCGATCTCAACAAGTCCAATGCATAATTGGAATGTTTTGATGGGGACATTAAGAAAACTTGGATCTCAATGCTAATACAAGCCTTACACTTATTTGAGTTTATTTCATCTTCACCTTGCTCGATCTTAATGAGTCCAATGTGCACTTGGAATTTTTTGATGGGGAAATTAAGAAAACACTTCATATTCCATGGAATTGAGTATAAGATGATGGCCAATAGCTCAGGGGTAGATCCACATCACATCCATTAAAAAAAAAATGTTGTGCTAAAATAATTTACAAATTAACAACTCTCACTTAAAAAGGACAATGAAAATTCATGAATGACTTAATTTTGAGCCTTTGTACCCATTATTTTTATTTGATGCTAAAACATCAATTCACAAGTTCTTTTATCATAGGTTTTTTAAAGCATTTTAAAAATTTATTTACTATTCTTTATCCATATTTATTATTGTTTATGAAAGTGATACGAATGTAAAGTATATTGCAAGCATGGATATGAATTATATGAATTTTGTTGATTGTGGCATGATATGGGCAAGTAGATACCCAAATTTCTCTTTTCCTCAAACCACTATGGATCACCTTATATCATGAGTTTAATTGAATTAATTATGTTGCTCCAATAACTTGTTCTTCATATAGAATTTCCAAAAGCGTAAGTTGTATATGCATTACAGAACATTGTTCCTTACCTTTGGGACAAAGCCCCTACTTGTGTAGGTATATATAATAGCTGCTATTGAAAGTAAACTAGACTCATCATTGAGAAACTCTATTTACTAACTCTTTTTACTAACTCATTGATATCAATAATAAATAACTCTATTTACTTCTTTTTTTGGTTTGGTTTGAGCATCGATAGTCAAATGTAGGAATTTATAGATTATGTGGGCACTTGAAAATACTTGTGAGTTTGTGCATTTGTAAAATCCAACATATTATTTACACATAAATTATTTTATTATGTATTCTTATTCTTTTGCTATAGGTTAAATTGTTTATGCAATTAAACTATCTTGTAAATTCCTTATATATTACCTTAACCCACTTTGGATGTCTTCCTATTTCTTGATGTAGTTATAATGATTGCACATATGTTAATTTAGAGATACACTTCTTGCAAGCTCTTGGCTTCAAAAAGCTAGAGAGGGATCTTAACTTTGAGTGAGTTATTGGCTAGGAACAAAACCTATAAATTTTGTAAGCTACCCAATATTAGAGGGATGATCCCCTCTAAATTATTCGTATGTAACCTTAAGTTATTCAACATGATACATTTTCCAAGCTCTCTAGGGATTCCATTGAACATGATATTTTTATTCAAATAAAGTTGGGTCAAGTAATGTAGCAATCCAAGAGAGGACGATATGTGCCTTATGAGATAATTTTGGGTGGCATATTTCATGGTGAGATTGTTGCACTTGCCCAAATCCCTCGGTAATTATCTACTCGTATAAATTAGGTTTCAACCTTTAGAGCAAAGGATATCTAGATTGACCACTATTCAATATCCTATTGTGCTAATGACCTCATTGATGCCATCACCATTTCAAGTAATCACATACCCACCATGATAAGGTCACCTTATATTTAAAACCAAAATTATTATTGTTGGTATGGATACAACATTATAGTGGCAATGGATTTCAATATATATTTTCTATTTTAGAATTATTTTGACCAAATTGCCATGGAGAATCGGAACTAGTTTGTTATACCTTCAAAAAATTTAATTCCAATAAATTGTATAATTTTTCATATTTTTTCTTTTTCTCTTAAGATAACTAATTTAAGGTCTTGTAATATCAATAGGTAATTTTTCTCACAAATAACAATAGCTATAGTCCACACAAGCTAATGCAAGTGAAAATATCCTTTAACCAATTTAGAGAAGCCCTTGCATAGTGCATGCCAAGGTTTGAAGTGTAAACTAAATGGTCTTGTCTTCATTAAATTGTAATCTTCTTTTTGTGCCCTCTCATTCTAAGCCTAAAATTGAAAGTAAAATTGAAGTGTGAACACTAAACAACAACATATGTCGACAAAGCTACTTCCATGTGGTGAATAATGACTACACTCATTGGAAAATGTACACAATTAGTGGATGTTGAAGCTCCACTATTAATATTATAGTAATAGATAATTGGTTCTCAAAAACCCTTTTTTCAAGGAGCCAAAAATCCTTGTGTTTCATGGTCAATAAATTTACATAAGCAATAATATGTTTATTTTAAGATTGTATTTCAAAATTGTATACAGAAAAAGTACTATTCTATACATAAAATATTGTAAATTAAATTAATGTTTCTTTATGCACATATTAAATCATACTCTTTAACATATTAATTTTTATATAATTTTTTATCAGCATAATCCTTGCACCTTCTACTAGTGAAAGTGTTAGTAGTAGTAATGGTTGGTGTAGAAGTATCAATTTATTGGGATAAAAAACACCATGTACTTCAAAGTATTGGACAACCGCATAGAGAGACAAAGCGACAGAGCCATGGCATAGAGTAGTGAATAGTAATGGTAGAAGAGGAAATAAAGAAAGAGCAAGAATTTTTGGTTTGTGCGACTATAAATATAATACAAATAATAAATAGTATATGTATAATATATATTATATGATATATTGAACCCACCCATGAAAATAAACCTAAACAGATTGGAAAAAATAAAAAATCCAACCCTATGCAATCTCACAATTGTTGCGGTTGGTTTGTGTGAGCTCAAAAATACCCCCACTAAAAGAGTTAAACATATGAGCAAGCCTAAACCGGGACCTAACAAGAAGAAAGAAATTACCTTCTATATCGAAGAACCTACCATTGATAATGAAGAGGGGGAGGATGACTCTAAAGGATCAGGGGAGGAGGACAACACTATGGCTATGGAGGTGAACATGCTAGTGTCAAGCACTCTAACCATTTGGCTAAATAGAAACCGAAAGTTCTTATTGAGTCCAAAAACTCTGAACAAGTGAATAAACATGAGAACAACAATCATGAGATGGTGGTGGAAGCCGATGATTACGGTGAGGGACCCAGCCATTTCCCTGAACTCAACCATATGTTGATGGAGTAGTACACTTCAGACTCCTCCAACTATAATGAAAGAAATGAAGCAACTAGTAAGCCCAGTCATGGCTCCAATGATGAATACAAGACCCTTCTGGTTCATTTCAACAACCTTGAGAAGAAACTAAACATGTTCATCTACTTCAACATATAATTCATCCACCACTTTGTGGTGACTCTTGCATCAGTGTTGAAGGATGAAGTCCAGAAGGTGCCTACGAATGATCCCAACTCCAACTAGTTGAATGTGGATATCTTCAAAATCATCATGGAGGAATGGGAGCATATTGCAAAGTAGTAGTCTAGGGCTTGATTTATCCTACTAGGGGTCTATGGTTTTTGTTGTTCCTACGAAACTGTTAGTATGATGTTACTCGGTTGTATGTTGTTACTGTTGTTTTTTACTCTTTAATATGATTTGGTGAACTCTAGCCTTTGTGGCTTTTTTGTGTTGGGGGTTTTGCACCCTGTAAATGCAGCTTATATTATAATATATACGATATATAATAATATACTATATAAATAATATAATATATAATATAGTAAATAATATAAATATAATATATGTTATATAATTTAAAATATGAAGAGTGGCAAAGATAACAATAATAATTTTATCAATATTAATTGCAAAATTTTGGAGAGAGAAAAAAAGGGGGGGCAAAGATAACAATATAAGACAAATAATAAAAAAATAAAAAAAAGGTCAACCAAACAATTGAAAGAGAAAAATATTTAGGGGAAGGGGAAGAAGAGGGTGTATAAGTTGAGAAACCTAACCTCACAAGCCCCAAGAATCACCTACATGCAATAACCTATTACAAAGAAAAGATATCCAGAACCAAAGAAGATGTTCTGCAAGCCTCAAAGTGAAAATGCATTAAGAGTGTCAAATAATTACAATGAGATCAATCCTTATGAAGGAGATCAAAAAACCCTAAACTGTAACCTAAATGGAAACCCTAGTGTTCACACTTAATAAGTAATAAATAATTAATTATTAATGTGCCTAAGTTTAGCTTAAGTAACTAAAGTGATAAGTGACTTAATTAATTAAACAATATGATTAAATTAATTAAGTGAAATAACTTATTACTCTAACACCCCCCTTCCCCTTAAGATGAACTTAGGGAGTAGCTAAAACACTAGGAGAAAGATTTATGAAAGCAAATATGGGTCCCGACAACAAGGCCTGATCATGTACCCATGTACAAAAGCAATGCAAACTAAACCAAATGGGGTAAAGGAGAAAACACAGTGGGAACAAAACTCCTCCCAAAAATAGAATGCAAAGAAAGGAATGCAATGCACTAATGAAAGAAGGATAGGAGGTGGATTACATAATACCCCCCATAGACAACTTATATCATATAATTACATATACAATGGTTTCCATAGGAGAGATAGAAAGAGACAAGAAGGCCCCCCCACCATGAAGACACTCCTATCGTAATGGTAGATGCCTGATGTAGAATCCAAAAAGAGATCCTGAAGCGGAAAATGATATTCCACCCCTTGGGAAGAAACGGATCCAAAGGATGATGTCGAAGAAACCCTTTGAAGAGTGATGAACTAATCTGTCTCAAGATGTATGCCATGATAGGATGTTGAAGAATCTCTTTGTTTAAACTGAGAAAAATGATGCCAAATCCAATTGATGTGAAGGCTCTTGAAATGTAACCTCTGAATCCATGGATAATGGTGGGCATACAGTGATAACCTAACTGTCAAGGTAGAGGAGATGTATGTCCTCAAAATAATCCTCAAGATCAACAATGTGAGACTCAACAAACAAGAATGTGTCTACAAGATAAGAATCCCATGATGTAGCAGATAATGAGTGACCGAGATGGTCATGATGTTGAACTAAATCCATAAGGGCCAATGTGGTGATATTGATTTCATCAGGAACAATGGATGATAAATGTGTAATCTCAATCTGAAGAGTAGGAATTGTGAGACAAGCCTCTGATCCATCAGAACATGCAAGGGTGTCTAGATACTCAAGCTCCTCTAAAGCATCATGATCAAAAGGGATATTCTCTCTCCAAGAAATGGGTAAGAGAAAATTTGAAGTAGGATCCTATGGGAATGAAGAGAGATTTAGATCTCCATAGATATCCCAAAGATGTGTCCAAAGTTGGTGGGGACACAAAATGTCCGATATAGCCCACACAGTGTCATTATCAACACTAGACAATATAAGTCCTACTATGTGATCTCTAATGATATCCCAAGCTAATTTTCCCTTTGAAGTGGTTGGTTTAGGTATGAGATCATATAAATAAGGAAAAATATTAAGCCACCTACAATGTGTAAGTATACCCTTTGCCCATGACTCATAATTACCTCGTTCCAAAATTACAATTGAAGGGTGAGTGGAAAAACCCATGATAACTCTTCAAATTAAACAATATGAGAAAATTGACCTTACTGCATGTAGATCAAATTAAATAGAGCCAAATGATGCAAACAAGTGGTTCCCAAGTGCCGAAACATCCAAGTAATTAAGAAAACTGTGAAAACACAAAAAAGCTGAATAAAATAAATTTGGGGAAAAATCAGGGAAAATAAGTCTAATCACTATGTAAATCATTGAACCAGATTTCCAATGCCTATTTTTTTGCACAAAATGGAGTCTGAACGCAAAAGTTATGCCCCCCAGAGTAAAAAAGGGAACTTCTGAATTTGATTGCCAAAAAAGGAATCAAAATGGAAAAACCAAAAAATCAAACCTACACCACTAAATTGGTCTTGGAACCAGCTTTCTAACGATATTTCATTTTTGAAAAACTGAGTTCGTATGCAAAAGTTATGGCCAAAATACCAAAAACTACTCCAAAAGGTTTGAGGGTTAAGCCTGGCAGTTAGGCTAACCACTTGCATTAACCGCTAGCAATTAACTGATGGTAGCAACCATTAACTCTGGTTTTAAAAAAAAAATCTCAGATTGTGTGCCATACCAAGCCGTACGACCTAAAAATGAAAAAAAAATGCCTCTCGGAGTCACTGTGTCCGATTTTGACGTTGATAGTTGATTTAGGGGTTTTTGGGCACACTGAACGCAATGGTGAGGTTCGTTTGGGCTGAAAACGCTACAAAATTCTAGGTATGTTGTGGATCTAGAAACCCTCATAAACTTCAAACCCTCGTAGATCTGACAAACGAAAGGTATTTCTAGGGTTTTTGGGTGCTTTGAACATAATGGCGACGTTCATTTTTCCCTAAAATGCACAAAAAAATGGATACCCACAGATCTTGCTAAAAACATGCCTGGTTGAAACCCTTGCAGTTAAAAATCACTGTAAGGCAATATCCTTCAAAAGATGAACATGCAGCTACAAATTTGAAGCTTTGATACCATGTAGAAGTTGAGAAACCCAAGATCACAATCCCCAAGAATCACCTGCATGCAATAACTTGTTACAAAGAAAAGATATCCATAACCAAAGAAGATGTTTTGCAAGCCTCAAAGTGAAAATGCATTAAGAGTATCAAATAATTACAATGAGATCAATCCTTATGAATGAGATCAAGAAACCCTAAAGTGTAACCTAAAAGGGAAACCCTAGTGTGCACACTTAATAAATAATTATTAGTGTGCTTAAGTTTAGCTTAAGTAACTAAAGTGATAAGTGAATTAATTAACTAACCAATATGATTAAATTAATTAAGTGAAATAACTTATTACTCTAACAGAGGGGTATAAGAAAACAAATAGCATGGACAGATAATAGAAGGAATATCCTAAAGGAAGAGATAGATAATCAAGGGTACAAGGTTGGTTGGGTTGGGGTTCAAAAGGGAGGCAAAAGAAGATGAGGGGAGAGAAAAAGGAGGGCTAAGGTGGAGACTTGATTATAAGTATTAAAATTTTCATGAATAGGGGTTACTCTAAACTATGGGTGGAAGGAGACTCACTAAACATCATCAAATGTCTAAGTGGAACCCAAAAGCCTAGTTGGAGTGTTGATCAATTGATTAAGGATGCTATTATGATGTTGATATCTTGTGAGGAAACTTGTGTTTCTCACATATATCAAGAGGGAAATTCATTGGCAGATTTTTCACTAATGAAGTTGTCAAAGTTAATGAGTATAGGGCGTGGGAGGAGTACTCACTCCTTCCCGAGGTAGCTAATATTTTAATGTGAAATGATGGATTTTGTTGAGTTTATGTGGTGGCTTTATTTTACCATTAGTACTATCTTTATGATTGCATGCTTTGTGTGTATCATTCAACTTGTTGGTTCTCAATTGACCGCTTCTCACCAGGGTTTTTTACTTCTAGTTCTTGTGAAAATAGGGAATGGCCAAAGTAGAATTGAGCCCCATTCTCGTGCGAGTTTGAGAAAGAAGAAGAAAATTTGGAGAATCCTCCAACATGGGAATTTTATGCCTTCAATAGAAAGGCTACATGGACATGATCACAACGCTTCGGTGGATTTTGTTTCATAATGGAACAATTGTAAACTCTAGAACAATGGAATGGTAGGGGTGATCCCACAATATTGGTTTACAATTTTTGGGCAAACTGGACACTGAACTAATTTATTTAAAGTAAATCTCCACTTTCAGGCTCCTATAGCAGCAAAATCGTGAGGAATTGGAAGATGATGCAAACTAGTGATTTGTGATGTTTTGTCTATAGATTCTAATTATTTTTTTTTCAAAATTTTTGGAATCAGATTGGACTTATTTTTCTATCTCCTTCAAAAACTAGCTTTTAAAAAAAAAAACATTTTTAAGGAGTGACACTCACCGTATACAATATAACGTTTTTTGTATGAAGGATTATTTTTATTTATTTTTAATTTAGATTTGTAACTACGATATCTATCACTTTAATTTGTTTTCATAGTGTTTTATTAATTTTTTTTTCCTTAATCAAGTTTCAAAGTCAAACTAATTACAATTGAAACATAGGTGGACTGTATACAACATAATTTTTTTTGTATTTATCAAAATTCAATTTTTTTTAATGGATCAAGGACATCAATACCCAGCCTGAACATATTTTTTAAAATTTTATTGTGATAATCTGTTATTTTTCCACATGTGCAGAACAAAGAGCTTGATTTTTGATGAAAAAACTACGTTTAATAAAACTAAAAAAATACATACATAATAAAACCAAAACATATTAAAATTATATTTTTTGGATAGCTCATTCAGAGGACTACCATGATCATTTAAAATAACTTTTAAATGAATTCATTTGATCCCCCAAAAGGTAAATCAAAAGTGATTTTTTATCAACATTTTGATGGGTGTAAAGGAGACTTCGTTGTAGGTATGGTTTAAAACTAGTGGGGTTCTATCCAAGGGGGTTTGATCTAAAATGGTTTGATCAAACCCTCTTCAATTGAAATCCTTAAAATGGAACTATTTAAGGCTTAAATCATTATATTTTCTAAAAATATGTGATTTCAGCAAAAATCAGAATCTCCTAGAAATTGTAAACCAGCTTTGTGGGATCACCCATAGTTGACATCAAGGAGGAGCTTATAGCTATTGTGTCTGGGTTGCCTATGGTTGGACACATATAATTCAAAGATAAAAAAGAGCAATGAGGAGGCAATGGCTCAATTATTTAAAGATGATGAAGTGAGAAATCTCATCAAGATGGAGGCTTGGGGCTATGAGCAGAAGTCTCTCAAGAAGATATGGGTGGATATTGCGAAGATTATCATGTAGTATGTGACTTTGGAAGGCAAGTTCACTACAATACTTGGCCATCATTTTACTCTTTTAAATCATTTTAGGCATGGGTTGTTTATTTATTTTCCTTTCTTTCTCTTGTCCTCCATGGAGGTCTTTGTGTATGCACACTTGAAATAGAAAGGCATCGGTCCTATGCGAGGGCCTCATATTCTTAATTATGGAGCACATAAAATCCCCTATTTATTGCCACCTCAATTAAGGGCAAGGAAAATAATTTAAGTGATGATTCTTGCTTGTTTGGTTTGGATACCAACATGGTTGAGGAAGAGGAGTGGAATGAAGAAGGTGAGGATGGGTCTGCCCCCCTACAACTACCCCTTCTAAAAAGAGAAAGAAGGGTAACCCAAAAGGAAAATGAGCAACCAAGTTGCTTATTCTTCATGAGTCAGAGTCCCATTCTGATGGTAATGACACAAAAGTGGGTTCTTGGGATTCTAGGTCCAAAGATGATGTTGTGATTATTGGTCAGGTTGATGTTGAGGCAAGATGTAAGGAGGAGGGTTTACAAGATAATGTTGTGACCATGAAGGTTAGGGAGAATCCTAGAAGGGTTTCTAAGCGCATTACCAAGATGAAGAACTAGGACACAAAATATATGGCTAAGGTTACAATGGTGCATTGCAAGGAGAAGGCTCTTGAGGAGAAGGCAATGGAAATCGATGAATTCCTAGTTTGAAACACACCAAATGTGGAACTTGTTGGTGAGAAAACTATGTAGGAGGAGGAGGGTGTTGAGAAAAATCATGTGAAGCCAGAACCTCTCAAGGTTAACCCCCTATCAGAGGAATTATCCTATCTTAATGATGTAACCACCTCAATGTTCGAGCTCCTTGACATGGCGAGGGCAAGGGCCAATGGTACTTTCAAATTGAAAAAATGGACTCTATAGGAATTCAACAAGGTTAACATCAAAATCAAGAGAATGAAAGAGAATATGCATAATATTCTGAAAGGATCTGCCTCAAATATTCTGATTGATAGAATTGTTGATCTTCTATGTTCATTCACTAATTTCAAATCCTTATGTGATCAATGTCTTGCTGATTTAGAATCCAAGGTGTTGGATACTAACATGGATATCAAGAAACTACTTCATGCATGTCATATTTTTGTTAAGAATAGCACAAATTCTTTGGAGGTTCTGTTCCACAAGATCAGTGAGCTTAGAGAAGACCAGTTGTATTTTTCTAAGATGATGGAGAAGGATCAAGTGACTAAAGGAAAAAGGGAAAAGAGGTGGAAATGATGATGTTAAAGGCCCTGCTACTAGAGGGATGGGTGACTGGAGGAAGTCCTTTGAGGACGAGAAAAAGGAACTTGAGGTGGCCAACACCTTAAGAAACATGAAGTAGTGTCCAATTCTATATTTTTCTGTGTTTGTTTCTTTGTTGTTGGGTTTGAGTTTCTTTCCAATTATTTTTTTGCTTTTTTTTAATGGTTGTTGCTGAGAGTTTAGTGTTACATCCTTAGAGCAACATTTTGTGTCTATAGTTGTAAAGGGTTTTGAGTCCCTTCAAAACTTATTTTTCCCATATAATCAAAACATATGAAGAGTGCCATGTTTAAAAAATGTCATAAAATTTCAAAATAAATGAAAATTCTGATCACCCTTCACTGTGTCTTATGCCAAGTAATATTTTATATATTCTCTTGTCACGGATATATTGATGGGAATAGGCTAACATATTTACTAGGCGGTTAAAATTATGGAGTCAAAATCAAATATTAATTTGGTTAAAATTTATCAAGTGGTTAAGATTGTGGTTTTATGTTTGTTGGTTATTGGCAAAAAGGGAATATTTTGAAACTTTCTATGAAAACTAGTTTGCAAACCATTGGAAAGCCTAGCGAATTTATTATTATTTATTAATACACCACTATTGTTATTATTTATTATATCTATATAATATAAAATATATATTAATTATATTATATAGTATATAATATTATAATATTATACTATGTTATTTATATATTTATGTTTTATTATATTTATAATGTTATATTATTATATATTAAAATGATGGTTTAATGTCCCTCTTCCCCAAACATTTCATTAAGAATGCAAACCAACAAGGCTAAGAGATTGAATTTCAACCTCAAAGGTGAGTCAATTGGACCTAATTTGGTGATTCTTTAATGATAGAAAGTGATTATGAATGATTTAAAACAATGCAACTGAATGAACTGTATGACTTAAGATGTAAATTACAGATTCTTGAATGTACAAAAACTAAAACAACAATTTACAAGCAGATTTGAGAAGGGTCTGATAACATGTACCTATCACCAAAAGATGTTTTGAAGTATTGCAAAGGGTAGGGTCGCCTTTGGGAAAATTGGTCCTTGATAAGGCTTCTGAGAGTACTTTTTACAGTCTTCTGATGTCATATTTGAGATGCTGATTTTTTCTTGTAAACTTGTCAAAATGACAAAAATAAATTATGTAACTTAGTTTCCATGTCTTGACAATTTTGATGAAAACAATACAAGAATGAAAAATTTCTCTTCAAGATCTCTTCAATCTTTCTTCAACCTATAATTTGCACATACAAAAATGGTAAATTTTTTTTTTTTTTTTGTATGGGGTTTTTCCTTGGCCAAACCCTAGTTTGTTAATTAAACCTTAATAAAAAGATAATAAAAGAGGAAGGAAATGATGAATGAAAAATTATTGCAACTCACTACTCTTCAATGGATTCCTTAAAGGATTGAAGTCAAACACATCTCTTCAAAGGAATTGGATCTTTCTTGCTTGATTTGTTTGAATGCTTGAATGCTTAGATTCTTGAGGATCTACAATGCACATTAGCCTTCACAAGACAACATGAACACACATAAACTTTGACATGATGTTAGGATCTCAATTTTTGTTGATAATGAGTGGTAATGCCACTCTTGAATGCTCTTGAACTGCTCTCATAAGGTGTGTTAGAATGTGTGTTAGATTTCAAATGGTAAAAGAACTATGTATTTATAGGTGTTTATCTAATTTCCCAAAAATTAGATTCAAAAATCTAACACTTCCAATTTTAATTTGGATCATTAAAAAACCACCAAAAACATATATTAAATTTGGTCCTAGCAAATAAAAGAGACCAATGGGTCCTAGCCTATATTTACAAGAGACTTATAATCCATGTTAAATACACTTATTTAATGTTGGTTTTCCTTTCAAAAAACAGTAAGAATAAGGCTTTGGAATGCATAATTTGGCAAGTTAAAAGCTTATTTAAGTCCAATAAATTAAGAGACCCAAACATAGTGTGAAATTTATAATTTCCTACACTACATATATAATAGAATATTATTTATTATATTTATATTATAAATTATATTATTTATATATTTGTATTATATATTATATTATATTATATATTGTTGAATAATATAATATATAAATAGGTACATTAAATTTGCATAGACAAGAGCTTCTTTTGTATTAACCATTTAATTCATGTGAAAAATTTACCTTATATGAGACATCATAGGTACTTCGAGATGTGGGCCATTAAGATTAAAAAATATCTTTAAAAGCTTGCTTATACACACTTTGTTTTATCTTTTATGGAATTTCAAAGTATTATGAGACATTGTAGGATATTCACAAGAATTCCAGGCTCTTTAAAAATTGTCATAATTTTAGGGATACTAGGATATTGCAAAATTATGAGGTAGAAAAAAATATATCCCGATAGGTCTAGGATTCCCAAAATGGAAGGGAATGGGTGGTACTCATAGAAGTGTATAGGATGAAGGCATATTGCAGAGATTTAGTGGGAATTGGGACATATCCCAAAGAGTAATAGATTCATGCAATGAGGAGATTTGGTGAATTTGTATTAGATGTGAACCCAAAAAAAATAATGACCTCCACTTTATTTCATGGGATATAGATCATCCTTATTGTATACCATTTTTATCATTGGCCATCAATCGAGCACAAAATTTAACTTCAAGGGATTTTTGTGCAAGGGAATGATTCAAAACACTTGATATGTTAAAGAAATATTAGTTAAAGAAATTTAAAAAATATATGTTAATGTATTTCATTTTTTTTAAAATTATATGGTTAAAAATATAAGATGCATGAGATTTTGTTCATAATTTTATTAAATATTGTTATACAATGTGCAAACCTAATGACATGCAAGTTGAAAAACTCCATAGAAGGTCAAAAACATGTGAAATGGAGGTAAACCAATAATCCAAGCCTTTTGGCTCATTGCTCAGACATGTTCCAAGGCAAAATGGGTAGGAAAACAAATTATTTACAAAAAACAATCATGTTTCATAATGTGATCACATTTTATAGAAGGTTAAAAGAATCATTTAGTTTATCATTGAAATGACGGAAATAGGGTTCCACCTTTTTGGAAGATGGAACATGGGAGATGGTTCCTATTTAACTCAAGTTTCATTCAAGGGTACCTTAGAGATCTCAATCTAATGATAGAGTGAGAGAAGGAGATCTACCAAAGGTTGTCCTAGGGTATGATTAAAGACTACAAAGGGGTTCACCACCAAGCTAGGGCTTGGAAAGACTAGTACTATGCAAGATCTAATGAAAAAACCTAATGCTATGTAAAACTCAAATAAGTGACCTAGAAATGAATGCAAATCAGAACAGTAAACTGGAAAAGCAAAGAGATGCACCTAGAAACCTGTAGAAGCTTGAATGAAGACCTAAAATGCTAAAAAAAATGAATTTAATGCACACTAGGACTCATACGCTAGGTTGGGTGATTGAGTCCTAGATTAGAGTTTCTAGGTAGGAAGAAAAATCTGGTAGTGACAAGTCTGGAACTCCTAAATTTTGAAAAATCACTGTACTAGGACTCATACGCCAGAAGTGGCGTATCAGTCATGTTTATCTTTTTTGGAGGGAAAAGATTAGAATTTACTCTTCAATCTCTACTCTTCCTTCTCAACCTGAATTCTAGATCTGAACTGCTAATTTTTTCTCTATAGGTGTCTTTTAGTGAACTTATTCTATGAGCGTGAATTTATACCCCTAATGAAAATTCCCCTTTTACCCCTTCCCACTTTAGAAAACCAATCTCAAAGGCTTAATTCCACATAAGCCCACTGCCTTCATTCCACTTGGAGCCTGTTTTGAGTGTCGATAGAGGCATTTATGTCTAGGACGCCCGTGTGGCATGCATACATCTATATGGCGCACTAATGTCCCTAAAAAAATCCCATGGTTGGAGCCTATAGAGGCATTACACATCCCATTGGGAGTCAACTTGTAATGCCCTCTTCGGCCAACCGACCCTAATATGTTAATTTTCTTCCCTCTTTCCATCATCCATTTTTATCTCTTCATCCTTCAGAGACTCTGAGCACTCTCCTTAGCATTCTATGATCTCTTGGATATTTTGGACCTCTCCATCCTTTCTAGCTCTCTTCCTTCACATCTCTCAAGCCACACTTTATACTTCACAAAAACAACATCAACACTCCATCACTTCAGTAGAGCAAGTGTGGAATGAAACACCACGGTAGTAGAGGCTTGAGTTCCTCTCATTTTATCCCCTATTAGCCTTGAGTGATTTGGGCGAAGGTGGTAAGATTTCACTCCTCTCCTCTATTATTTGGTTGAGTAGCATAACACTATTTTGTAGTGCTTTTGTGTTACTTCTTGCTTTATCATACTTTTCTCTCTATCTATTTGGCTATCCGTGGAGGTGGGAACACCAAATCAGGGGTTTGACTGAGGCAAACCCCTATACAACCCCAAAAATTTCTCTCTCTTGTGTGTAGGTTTTGAAGACATTCATGTGTTGGAGGCTTCATCATTCGCACAATTTTAAGCATCATGTTTCCTTTCTTCTCCTTGTCTTTATCATTTCCATTTCAGTCCATTTCAGCTTTATCACTTTCTAGAAGTTCTCAGTAATCAGATTGTCAGTAGTCACTTAGCTATTTTTTGAGATAAATATTCTTTCTGGTGTGTACGAGATGCCAACATGCCTCGGGGATGCAAGTGTGTCACACTGTCATCCATATTATGCACTAACGTCCTATGGCTGAGAGATTTTCAGTTTGTCTAGAGGATCTTTGTGACTTTCCCTTTCTGGTTCTAGAACTCTCGTCATTGTCCTTTGAGGTAGTTTAGGGAAGTTCACCCCTTGAGGCTCTTTGAGTGAAGAGAACTCGTGAGTAGTGAATCCCCCTTCTCTACATTTTGGTGAACCCGATGTGAAGAACAATGCTCTTCGAAAACTAGGAATTTATTTACCTCTATTTGGTGAGGTCATAACTTTTGACTGGGTGCTTGGATTTCAAAACCAATTGAACTGTTGCAAAGGTCTCATAGAGAACTAGTTTAGTCCCTAAAATACTAGTGCCTTTGGTAGTTGAATTTTAGGGACCAACACAAGTTCCGAACCCAAATTCCACTCCGACGACCTTCAAAAATGCAAAATACTAAAACATAGAAAATATCAAAAAAATCATAATGAATTTAATATCTTCTTTTATTAGTTTTGTATCTAATTTGTTCAAAATGTTAATGATATTCCATTTAATGCATGCGATAGTGATTTGGCTTTGCCCATGTCACTTTGTATCTTTGATCCTTCTCATGAGATTCCTCTTGCTTCAGAGGATATCTTGTTACAAGAAGATGAAACCATTGATATCTTTCTTAATATCACTCTACCTTCTCTTCATTCTGATGCACTCTCTTCTAGAGATGATGCATCAACATATGATGAATCTCCTTCCACATTTGATTCTGTTTGGATCAATGTTGAGAATATGTCTTCGAATAATTGTCCTACTAGTTGTGATGATTCTGTAAATTTAATCTATGTCTCTTCTGCCACTTAAAGGCCTAAGAGACCGATCATTTATGTGACTCCAGCTAGTCCTTCTTCTGAAAAGGTTTGCTCTATTGATGGTGTTCCATTTGATAGTGACTCTCTTGATCATTATATGGCTCCCTCTTGTAGAGCGATAGCCCGTACCTACAATACTAGAATAAACAAATAGCTAAGCTTTCTTCAAGCACCTGAACCTATGACTAAAGAACCTAGTGATTATGATCTTGTCGAGAAAATCCAAGTTACTCTGGCTAAGATCTCACTATGGGACTTGCTTCAATCTACTTCGGTTTATCAAGGTATGCTTTAGGAAGCCTTGCAAAAGATTATCTTGCCTTCTTCTGCTAGGTCAGAAGATGTTGATGCATTGATAGCTCATATTTGTGTGGATTCACCGAATATTATGTTCTATCCCCAGAAACTCCCACCTCTGGAAATACAGAAGCAAGTGGAACCTCTAAAGATTATAGTTAATATTAATAAGATTGGAATTAGACATACTCTCATTGATGTTGGTTTGACACTTAATGTATTTAGTATTGATATATTACCTAATATTAATATTGATTCATCTTCTTTGAATGCTTCTTCTATCATCATCAGTGGGTTTGATAATGTTAAGAGAGAAGCTCTAGGTATGATAGTATTATCTTTGTAGCTTGGACCTGTTACCGTCACCACTCTTGTACTTGTTACGTCAGAAAAGCTACCTTATAACCTTCTTCTTGGTAGACTATGGATTCATGCTATGGGTACAGTCTTGTATACCTTGCATAAATCTATTAAGGTCATTTGTAATAATAAAGTAGTCACAATCAAGGCTGACCCTGATGCTAAGCGCTTATGTAAGATCACATCTACTGGTCAAGCTTCAATTGTGCCTATTCTTATTCCTTCGGTATCTTCCAATGCGTCAATGTTTAATCCAGCAGTATCTACTACAAAGGATACTCTTGAGATGAATGTCCCTGAGGAAGATCCTTCTGAAGCAAGAAATACTAAGTTTGTTCCTTCTACCTCTTCTCAAAGGAATGCATCTCTTGGTGATGATTGGGGTCCTTCAGACTTTATGGATTCCTTCATTCAGGAATATAAAGTTGACCCGATCCACTTAGACCCTTCAATAAAATCATTCACACCCGCTATCAAAGATGATTGTCCTTTTATATCATGGGATAATGTGAGTGTGAACTGTAATGTTCTTAGTATTGATCCTTCTTCTGAGGAAGACAATTATGCTTCTACTAAGGAGGATAATACTAGTAATCCTATCAAAAAGGATGATGATGATCCCGTAGAAGAGTATGTTCCCCCTTGTTGGAATAATGCTCTTTATGAGTATCCTCCTTCTCATGATTTGCAAACACATTATGGCCTCGGTTTTAATCTCATCTCTAAGTATGGCTATGAGCATAAAGGTTGTGGGCGTAACGAACAAGGAATTCAAGTCCCTATAGAATTCGCACCTTTCAGGTGTAATTTGGGGCTTGGTTTCTCGAATAAACAATCTAAGAAAAAGCCATTGTTGAATGTTGACAGGATGTCTACTCAACCTATTTCTCACATATTGGTCCATCGTCCTTTGTCTTCTATCTTCGTATCTTCTTCTTACGAGTAGTCAAGCTTTTCTTCGCAAGAGAAAGGGTTGCTTCCTGCTCCTCATCCTTTGTCTAAGCGAGATCATATTTTTTTTGGCTTCTTAAAGCCCACTTAATTACTCGTTCTCCTCCTACACACAAGAAATCTCATAAATGTGATAAATAAAAAAATTCCTTTTGTGCATACCATTGAGTACCTAGCCATTCCACTAGTGAATATAAGGCCTTGGAGAATAAAATATAATAACTTCGTGATTCAGGTGCCTACTGATGCACATGTCTATTCTTTGTATGACAAGTGATATCGAGGACTACCTCTATCCTGCATTCTTAAAGTACCTTGTGTGGTTCTCCTCCCCTATAGGTTGGGGGCAGTTTTAACTTGTTTTGAAGATGTGTGTCATTCTGAAGGACCCCCTCTATTTCTTTCAAATGTAGCATCCCTTGAGTGGAACTTCTTCCTTTTGAAGGGTTCTCGAGGGACCCTTTTGAAATATTTTCTCTTCAATGAATTCTATGGCATCTAGTTTTTGGGGCAGCCCAACTAGACCTACTTCCTATCTTTACGTCTAGTTTGGGGGCAGCCTGACTAGCCCCTACCTTTCAAACAACGTGCCCCTTGAGTGGACCCTCCTTCCTTCTGAAGGGTTTTCAAGAGACCCTTTGAAATTCTTACAACTTAGTGATGGTCTGCATGACTATCCATTCACTAGCCTACACGACCGCTTCCTAATGTGTTCTATCTATGGGTAAACATGTCGCCATATCTAGCTTCGTGAAGTCTCCTTTGCTCAACTTCCTCCATGTGAGAGATCTTGGGAGATACCTTCCTTACAGATTTGTGGGTCTGTGAGGTTCTTTTCTCGATCTCCCTCATGTGAGAGTTCTTGGAGGATACCTTCTTTGCAGGTCTGTGGGTCTATAAGGTATTTTCTTGGTTTCCTTCATGTGATATTTCTTGGAGGACACCTTCCTTGTAGGTCTACAAGTCTGTAAGTTTCTTTCTTGGTTTCCTTCTTGTGAGAGTTTTTGGAGAATACCTTCCTTGCAGGTCTACAGGTCTGTAAGGTGATTTATTGGTTTCCTTCTTGTGATAGTTCTTGGAGGATACCTTCCTTGTAGGTCTACAGGTTTGTAAGGTGCTTTCTTGGTTTCCTTCATGTGAGAGTTCTTGGAGGATACCTTCCTTGCAAGTCTACAGGTCTGTAAGGTGCTTTCTTGGTTTCCTCCATGTGAGAGTTCTTGGAGGATACCTTCCTTGTAGGTTTGCGGCTCTGTAAGATGCTTTCTTGGTTTCCTTCATGTGAGAGTTCTTGGAGGATACCTTCCTTGTAGGTCTACGGATCTGTAAAGTGCTTTCTTGGTTTCCTTCATGTGAGTTTTTGGAGGATACCTTCCTTGCAGGTCTACGGGTCTGTAAGGTGCTTTCTTGGTTTCCTTCATGTGATAGTTCTTGGAGGATACCTTCATTGCAATTCTATGGGTCTGTAAGGAACATTCTTTCTTCAGCTTCATAGTTTCATGGAGTTATGAAGTCCTTTTCTTGTTCTACACTCTTAGGTTCGCTAGATCACATTATGCTTCCTCAATCGTTTAAGTATACATTTCTAACCTTACTACTTCTCTAATCTACTTTACCGAAGCACTCATCCATACTCGTGCTCAATAAAGTGGGGGAAAAATGTATGAGCATGAATTTGCACCCCTAATGCAAATTCCCCTTTTACCCCTTTCCACTTTAGAAAACCAATCTTAAAGGCTTAATTCCATATAAGCCTATTGCCTTTTTTCCTCTTGGAGCCTATTTTGAGCATTGGTAGAGGCGTTTCTATCTAGGATTCCCACGTGGTGCGCAGACGTATGTGTGGTGCACTAATGTCCCTAATAGATTCTTGGGTCTGGAGCCTACAGAGGTGTTACACATCCCATTGGGAGTCGACTTGTAATGCCCTCTTCGGTCGACCAACCCGAATATGGCCAATTTCTTCCCTCTTTCCTTCATATTCACTCTTCCTTCATCCATTTTCATCTCTTCATCCTTCACAAACTCTGAGCAGTCTCCTTAACATTCTACAATCTCTTGGATATTTTGGACCTCTTCATCCTTTCTAGCTCTCTCTTCCTTCACATCTCTCAATCCATACTTTACACTTCATAGCAGCAACATCAACACTCCATCACTTCAGTAGAGAAACTATGGAACAAAACACCAAGCCAGTAGAGGCTTGAGTTCCTCTCATTTTCTTCCCTATTAGCACTGAGTGCTTTGGGCGGAGGTGGTAAGCTTTCACTCCTCTCCTCTATTATTTAGTTGAGTAGAATAACACTGTTTGGTAGTTCTTTTGTGTTACTTCTTGATTTATCTTAATTCTCTCTCTATCTATCTGGATGTCCATGGAGATGGGAACACCAAAACGAGGATTTGATTAAGGAAAACCCTTATACAGCCCCAACACTTTCTCTCTCTCTTGTGTGCAGTTTTTGAAAGCATTCACGTGCTAGAGGCTTCATCATTCGCATGGTTGTAAGCATTCCATTTCCTTTCTTCTCCTTGTCTTTATCATTTCCATTTCAATCCATTTCAGCTTATCAATTTCTAGAAGCTCTCAGTAATAGGATTTCTAGTAGTCACTTAGTTATTTTATGAGATAAACCTGCTTTCTAGTTTGTACGAGATGCTAGCGCATGTCGAGGATGCTAGTGTGTCGCATTGTCTTCATATTCTACATTGACAACCTTTAGCCAAGAGCTTGCCTATTTATCTAGAGGATCTATGTGACCTACCCTTTTTGGTTCTAGAACTCTCGTCGTTGTCCTTTGAGGTAGTTTAGGGTAGTTCACCCCCTGAGGCTCTCTAAGTGAAGAGATCTCGTGAGTAGCAAATCCCCCTTTTCTACACTTGTAAACAAGGTGACAACTTTGACAACTTGACAGCTTTCTCCAAACTTTCCCTTCAATCTATCTTCAACTTGAATCTACAAATCACACAATAAAGAGAGTAAAAAATGTAGTTTTGTTAGTGGAAAGGGGTTTGCCTTGGTCAAACTGCATTTTGGTAATCAAACCTTGAAATTAAATCAAATGAAATGGAGGAATGATGAATGAACAAAATTCTATGTTGCAACTCACCAAACCCTTGAGTAAGAGGTTGCAAACATGTATGAAATGGCTAGAATGAATATGGATCTTGACTCTTTCTTGAATGATTTGGATCTTGAATTGAATGCTTGCTTGAATCATTAAACCCTACATCACAAATTTTAGCTAAAAGAAAACATGATGCTTGATGACTTTGACATGATGCTTGATACTTGAATAATGCTCCAAAACACATGACAATCAACTCTTGAAGACTCTTGAATACTCTTGTAAACTCTTTAATGCTCTTGTGAACTGAAATTTTATATAAGGAATGTTCTCATGAAAGTCTTAGGTGAAAATGAGTGAAATAATCTTGTATTTATAATTGTTTATGCCAAATTTCCCAAAATTACAACACTACAAGCTAACATCAGATTTACAAAGATAAAATACTACCAAGAATTTGAATTTAAATTATGTCTAAGCTAAGCGGTTGTGGCGTATAAGTCCCATTAGGCTAATCTTGGGACACATTTTTTAAGAAATGCTTAGTTCAATGTGAAATATAGATCTAGGCCCCGAAACCTCGGTGGGGCCCATATGCCCAAGGTGGCATATGAGTCTCAGATCACTAAATTTGGGCCATACAATCCAAAAAAACATGAATTATGGTTGAATGTTGGTAAATGTCAAGATTATCCTCAAAAGGATGCACTAATTAAGGCTTTTGGATGCAAAATAGGGCCAATTAAAGCACAAAGAAGCTCAATTAATTAATAAAACCCTGTATTAGTGTGAAAGTGTAAAGGTACACTTTACGACACCCTAGATAAGGCACAATTTGGTCCACTTAGCTTACAAAGGCCCAAGATCTAATTTGAATGCATTAAACACACTACAACACTAAATCAAGGCAACATTAATCTCAATTTAACAAGAAGGGGCCAAACAAGTGCAAAAATGTAGAGGGATACATTTTCCATCACTACATTTAGCCCCCACTTTAGTGAGCCAAGAAACTTGCTTCAAACTCACACTAAAGTAGACAAAACCACATCAAGAGGGGTCAAAGTGTACCAATGCTAGTGAGATAGGATGAAAATGATCAAGAGGGATGATGAAGCCCCTAGGACCAAGATCCTATGACAAACCAACATAAGCATAAAATAACATGTACATGAAAATGATATAAGGAGCAACAATAAGGTAGAAGCATACACTACTAAAGACACAAAGAAAAGGAAAAATTAAACAAAAGGAATGGATCAAGCTTTGACCGTTTGTTTCGGAAATTGTGGGTCAGATCTAAGTTGTTTGTCTAAAAATGCACACTCACTTTGAGGAAAATAAACTTCAGGTTGTCCTCTAGGTGAGTATCCAAAAAGGTGTTACACATAAAAACATGATCCATATGTGCTCACACAGACAAGTGGATTTAGGAAAGTCATGCCTAAGTTTGGCTTCCTGTACAACCAGACCAAAGCTATACCTCTTGATAACTTTGATAAGGTGCCACACAACAATGAACTTCAAGATTCATGAGGAAAGCAAAGCTTCGTATGCTTGACACTCATGAACAAACAAGATTTCTCCATAAGCAAGTAAAGTGTGTTATGCAAGGTCTTCATATAACTGAAATTGCAAATACAAAATAGTTTAATGAATATTCAAAGAATTTTTTCTTAGTTCATGTAAGGTCTTAACTTAAGGAAACTTGTGCCTAATGTCCCTAAGAGAGGACCAATCAAAGAATAGAAGATTCACAACTTAGGGGATGTAGTGTGTTGCATCAATTCACTAAGAGGAATATAATATGCTAAGAGAGATCACACCCAATGTCACCACAAAGTGAAAGACGTGTCACATGAAATAAGAGGACTACACAATGAAACATGAAATGTAAAATAATAATGTCAATGTATGCCCCCACTTTAAAGAAATTGATAAATACTATGTTGTGAGAAATTACTTTAAAGTAGCAAATGATAAATGCTAACAATAAATAGGACATGAGATCTTATTCAAAAATCCCTATGCTAAATCATATGTTTCTAAATGAAGCTACATCATGAAGAAAAAGAGGAAGGGGTTGCCCCCAAAATAGAACTCAAAACACATGAGGGATCCATGGATTTGGGGTTAGTATGTTCTTTGCTACAATGTTTTTAAGAGAGCTCGAAACTATAATAACTCCCCAAATACTCATGGAACAAGAAGAATGACACAAAGAGAGTGAAAATAAAGGAAATATTTCGGGTCAACATGGAGGAGAACTAAATTTATTGATACCTTGCATCATCCCAAAAATGGATACACAAGACAAAGAAAAAAGAAAAAAGATATTTACGACATAGAGAAGAATGTAGGTACAAATAGAGGAATTTCACAAAGAGAGAGATACATCAAAAATAACAATACAGGGGATCACATTACACACATGAAATCACATAAAGAAACATGAAAAATGAAATATGCAAAAGACTATTAAGGCACATGCAAGTCAACCTATGAGCAAGTCATTTGCATCCTAATCATGTTCATCATATACAAAAGGTGGAAAGCTAGCCAAAGGGACAATAGAAAGTGTTGAACTAGGGTTATCACCAATTTCAACACTCATCCTAGGATAATTATCATTTAAGCTCATAGAAGAGGGAAAAAAATGTATTCAATTCATTATGCACCTCCTCATCAATTTTAGCAACTTCATCATTGTCATCCAAATTAATCACAATAGGAGGTTGAACGATGATATCTAAAAAAGGATTTAGCTCATGTTGTGGTATATAAAGGGGGAGGCTCGTTGTGTATTGCTTCAGTCAAGTTTAGATTTTTATTTTCTTTGTTGTTTTCTTCATTTAACCTTTGAGGAAGGGCACAACATCTACACCTACACTCTCTAGCATTTCTGTTTCTTTTAGTACAATTTTCAAGTTGTGTTTTTGTAAGAGCGGGTCTATCAACCATAGGTTTATTCTCTTCCTTAAGGGGAGGAATGGAAGTATCCATGGAAGTTTTTTCAACCACTTTCTCTTTAGCTTTGTAAAAAAATTTATTTTAGTAAGTGTGACAAGATTTTTTTCGTTATCTCTTGGTCTTTTGTAGGAAATTGGAAAAGGTTCTATTTTAGGTTGGTCTTGGTTATTTGGAATGTCCTTTGGTTCAATCATAGTTTCATCAAGGATGGTAGGCTCATTCTAGGTTGAGGCATATTTTGAAGGGATAGTTATGTTATACATTTCACCTTGAACTTTTGATCGGATTTGAAAAATAAGTCTTCAAGAGGTTTAATAGGTTCCATAGGCTCAGACCAAAAGAAATCTAATGAAAAGTTTCCATGGGAAGACAAAGGGTTAAAGCCAGTATGGTTTACAATGAAAATTTCATTATCAAAGGGAAACTTTAAGAATTTATGCACAATGAATGGGACAACTTCCATGTAGTGCAACCACGGATAACCAAGCTTCACATGGAATTGGTCCGACATCGAGATAATGGAGAGTGAGACATCTATTTTATCCAGTCCAAATTTTAAAGGGAGGGTGATTGACCCTATCATATGAAAGTGAAACTATTATGCATCTTTATCCATTCGATTGGTTTGTCATATGTTTCTTGATAGAGTTCATACACAAGTAATAATTCTTCAGTGATCACATTCTCTCCATAGATAAGATCAGTTAATATCCCATTAGTGGGCTTGTCATTGATTTGTCTGGCTATGTAAATAGGACCATAAGGTGCGCGATTAAGTACGTCTTTAGATGATAAATAAATTTCAAGAGGAATTTTAGTTTGTCCCTTACGAGGTTGAGTTTCGGTCAATGCAGCCAAACTATCGAGAGGATTTTTTTCAATACTGTCTATAGGATCTTGTTTATCAGTATCAATGTTGTCATCATCTGTGTCAACATTCATCACATCATTCTTTGTAGTTTCACTAGTTTTGAAAAATGAAATATTGTGATTTGGCATGGGGTTGGTAAAGATTTTCAAATTTTGGTTAGAAGGGGCAACAAACTTATTTCCTTAATTATTAACACCTCTAATTGAAAGATGACTAGAATCAATGAGATCTTGTACAAGATATTTAAGATGCTTGCAATATTCTGTGTCGTGTCCATTTTTTCGGTGATAATAGCAATAAGCATTCGATCTAAATTTCAGAGGTAAAGGTTTATTAAAATCAAGAGTTTTAACAAGAGGCAAGGTGATCATTTTCTATTCTAAAAATTGTGTCATGGTGTTATGGAGGGTCTCGATTAAGGGAGTGAAGTGTCTAGTGGGATCCCCAAATGCAAAAGGAGTTGTCTTCCTTAGAGCTTCCGCTTGGGTTTCAACATGTTGAATTTTTTGTTAAGGATGATTAAGTTGAAGGAAGCCCTTATTCTATTTCCTAAAAGGTTGATAATTGTTTTGGTTTGTGGATTCATATTTTTTAGGTCAACTAGAGGTGGGTTTTGTTTCATGACTACTAACCGAGTTTTGATAATCATGAAGGGCAGTACACAAGTGCACGAAGGAAGGAAATTTCATCATGCTAAGCTTATCTTGTATCTTAGTTTGAAAGTTCTCAATGAACATCCATTGAAGGTGAGGATTGGGGATCCTTACATCAATTTGGGAGTAAACCAATTGATAGGATGAAATGAAGTTAGTAACTTTTTCATTGTCTTTTTTCTTACAACTCATCAAATCGGCTAAGGTCATCTTAGGATTCATATGCACTTGGAAGTGGTTTATATAGACCTTAATGAGTTCATTGAATGAACAAATTGAGTTATTTGATAATGAGGAAAACCAATCTAAGGCGATATTTTTCAAGTATCTAGAGAAAAGCTTAGCCAAGAGCTTATTCTCAAGAATAAAATCACTACATAAGGCGGTATAAGTTGAAACATGGAGGATCTCCTTTCCCCCCATATTTCTCAAATCTAGGAATCTTACACCTTGTGGCATCAGTGTTCTTAACATATCTAAGGATAATAGATTGCTTTTGACATAATATGTAGGTTGGCCATTTTGACTTTGGTTTATGGTGGAAACTTTCTTTTGAAGGGATGAAACAGTTTGCAAAATTTAATTTATGATAGCTTCATTGGTTGTATTTTGAGATGGAGGTGAATATGGTGGGGTTTTTTATGTGTTCGAGGGAGAAGTGAACAGAATTTTTATGAGTTAAATTGGTGGGATATATGATGTGTGATGCCACAAAGGTACTAGGAATACTAGTGGAAATACCCAAGGTAGGAATTGCATTACTAGTAGGTTACATCATTGTTGTAACTTGAGGGTTGGTGTAGGTAAGAATAGAGAAAATGGTTGTGGGATGAGGAATTTGAGTTCCTCCTTGACTTTGGACATTGTTTGAAGGTAAATCACAACTAGTGGTTGAGGTAAGGTGTTTTCCAAAAATCTGAACTATGTTACATGCAAGGTATATTCCATCTTCACTCTCAATCATACAATGTATGTTATCTATGATAGGGATGGAAATGGTTGAAATGTTTTCAGTGCTCACTTTATGTTGTAGGTTTGCTAAGTCTTCATGGAATTGGATTATGCTTTCTTGTGCAATACTAGCAACTATTGTTTCAGCATTTGTCACACTACTTGAGGGTAAAGAGTTGTCAAAGGTATGCTCCATATCTAGTGAACTAATGTTAGCACTAAGAGTGAAAGAGCTATATTATTCAAGATCCATGATGATTGTGCTATCGTGGGATGATAGTCTCAAACTATGTCTCCCTATAGTATTAGCAATAGGACACCAAGTAGAAAGGCTCATATAAGGGACAATCATGGAAATCTAAGATGTAATGAACACAAGATAAATTATATTCTCTAATTCTAAATCAAATGAAGTTAAGCTAAATGAAATGAATGTAATAGAAACTTTACAAATCGAAACAAATAACTAAACAAAAATTGAAACATAGAAACAAAGTTTTTAATGCTGAAAAATTCAGTTTAAAATCTGAAATGGGACTACATTGCCCATAAGTGATCCATAAGCAATCCTACTTATGAATCACTTAAAAAATTTGTTAGATTCACCTAGGATCACAAATTTTATTATTATTGATCATTGCCGAATTGCATGTAAGAAGAGCATAAAAATAGGCATTCAAAGCATAGACAGAAGAATGAAAGAAATAAGATTTGATAACAAAGTTTACCCAATGTTCGGGCTATGTCTTCAAGCTCACTGAACTACGATGCCATTTTCTATTAATATGATGAAAATTGCTCAATTAAATCTTATAGTCTTGCAGACGGAATACAAATTATTTTTCTTCCAAGGAATATTATTTCTCTTCAAGCTCTTCTTGCTTTTGCATCGCATTGATAGAAACTTCCTAGGAGCATGTTTTTGCCTAGCTTCTCTGTTGCTTTTACAATGCTTCCAAAGAAATAATAATACAACTCACTCTCTCAAAACATGAGAACAAAAAACTAAGGAATTAAGCCTCTATTACAAAGCCAATGAAAATTTTTCCTTATTCTCCTTCCAAGAGAATTCTTCCAGAAGAATTGACTCTAAGCATTGTTTTTACAAAGAAATAATACCCTCTTTTATACAATTTTGTATGCTAATATGGGGTTTAACAATAATATTTTAAATATCCCCATATCTCCCAATTTTAAAATCCAAAATCTTTAATATGGTGTTCATATTGAATCGATTCTTTGCATATCCCTTAAATCTATTAATAATGGCTTAATATTTTTTTAAAATCTTTTAAAATCCTAAAAAAACTTTTTAAAGCCCTTATGAAATATTAAAAATCAGGCTATGATAAAATTTAAAAGGTTTATAGTTTATTTGGGGGGGTTTGGGCTAAACTCAAGCCCCTAATTTCTTGGCTCATCATTCTTTAACAAAAAAATAACCAACCTTCATTTATATCCTCGAAACATCTACGAGATCATTAGTGGAGAGAGGAAAATGGGAGGTTGGGGGTCGTCGATCCTCCAAATCAGACTTCTTACACTTTAAATAATACCCATGCCCATATAAGGTAAGTGTGCATTGTGTGGCATAACAACAGGTGTGTAAAGTGTAGGAAGGTATGTCAGGGGTTCAAACCCCATTGTCAATATTTTGATCTAAACAGTTGGTGGTCAATGAGGTGAGAGCGAGTGCCATGTGGAACTAATTTATTCACTCAAATTTGACACATGTCATATTCCAATTGGAGGATATCACCACCTATGTCACGTCATCTTGGTCACTTGCCACATCACCTACGATTGGTTGACACATGTCTGAGTGTGATTGATCCAATTAGTGCCACATCATTAGGTTGCCAACTATTATGCCACATCACCATGTTGACCAAGTTTGACCGTAACTTTGACTAGTCATAACTTCTACATACGAACTCATATTTGGTTCGTTAAAAAATGCACCAGAAAGCTCTCACCGAGCTCTACATGATGGAATCAGTAGAGAAATGTTCCATGATCATTATTTTTTTTGGTTGACCAACTTTGACCTCATGTTGACCAAACTTTGACTAGCTACATCAAGAGAAAATGAGCTTTATTTCTTACGTTCTGCATATTGTTGGAAATCTCTCAATGAGCTCTATGCGATAGTACATGTTTCAATTTGATTTGGGAAATTTTTCAAAGTGACCTTCAGATCACACCTCCCCACTAAAGAACTTTTGGGCCTCCAAAAGGTTCTTATTCAAACACCTACTGAGGAAACACTTCCCCACTTTTCTTGCATCCTCTACCCACCTGCACATAGTGAGGGAAAAACCACCCCACTTGTCTTGTATCATCTAGCTCATTGCCATAATCAATACTATAATAATATGGTTGAGCATAAAACAAATATGATAAAATCATTTAGTCAAAATATTTTCCCAGCTCTTAAGAAGTTGAGCAAAGGAAATTCCCCCTTTTGGTTGATTCTTTTTTGCCTAAGTTTCTTCACAGTCTACCTCAGAATTGGTAGCCACATGTTCCACTTTCGCCTCTGCAACCTTCAGTTGACTAGGTCCTTTCATAGTTTTTGGTGAGCATCGAAGCTCTGGATGAAACTTCCAATATTTTTCAACCCAATGACCACTTATCCTGCAATGAGTGTAGTGATTTTGGGCTTTGTCCTTTTCCTTCTTTGGGTGAGGACTTTGAAGACATGTTGCATGCTTTCTCATCTCCTTGGCTTGCATGACTATCTTCTTGTACAGGATTTTCCTCTTGCTACATCTTGCTACACAATGGTTAGGTGCATGAAAAAAAGTGCATGGTTGCATGTTCCATAAGGTTTGTATTGTAGGATTACTTCTTTTAAAATCAACAAAAGTTTTATAGTAATCATCACCTTTGTTCTTTCCTTGAACGGGATTTTCCTTGAACTATCTAGGAGAACCTATTTTGGCTTTTCCTCTGTAACGTTTTGTATTGAACTATCGAGGATAATCCACCTTGGCTTTTCCTTTATAATGTTTATCGCTTTTTGGAGATGAATTATAGCCACTTTCGCTATCATAGTTTGATGTGTCTTCGCCATAGCCCAATCCTTCGTATTGAGGTCTTTCTCTTACCTCTATAGGATTGACAATACTCTCTCCATTAACTCCAAGGCCCTTTCCACTGTAACCCATCTTGGTTAGTAGTTTCATACCAATGCCTTTGGTATGCATCTCAAATTTTGCAAAAGCATGATTATGATTAAGAGAAGGAATTGAACTTAAATAATCTTTTACCTTCCCTTTTATAGGGGACCATTGGTCAACTTCTTGAACAATTGCTAATTGTTCCTTTTGATCTACTATAGATGAAGCCTCCAGGAAACCACCTTGGTTACCTGACATGTAGGAAGATTCCTTCAACTGTTGACAAAAGGCACATTCACTATTATTCGCATGACTAGAACCATAGTTGGTCCACTTGCCATGGCCACAAGCATATCCAGTCTTAGGAATTTTCATAGTGGAATTTGTCAACTGCTCTTTCTGGTTTGACATAGATGACTCTTCTAGGTGATCATTTTAAGTGAGTGGTACATACGTGGTATCCTCTGAATGTGGACAAAATATACAAATATCAGCATTCTCAATTCTGGAGGGACTTTTTGTAGTAGAATTTTCTCCAATCTTCTGCTCTATGGCATCTTACAACATCAGACATAGCTTATGCTTCTCTTCATTTTCTTCCTCAAGCAATCTCCTAAGTTCAACATTCTCCAGTTGAATGCAATGATTGGTTTCTTCCAACTCCTTGATTTTTGGACGCTTCAATCCTTTTCCCATCTTCACACCTTGCAAAATTAAAACTAGCTCTAATACCACTTGATCAGTAAATGATCCTACTTATGAATTAATTAAACAATTTGTTAGATTCACTTAGGATCACATATTTTATTATTGTTGATTGTTGACAAATTGCATGTAAGAAGAGCATATAAACAAACATTCAAAACGTAGACAAAAGAATGAAAGAAGCAAGATTTAATAATGGAGTTCACCCAATGTTCGAGCTACGTCTTCGGGCTCGCTCAACTGTGACACCGTTTTCCATTAATATGATGCAAATTTACCGATTACATCACTATGGTCTTCAAGTTGCAATACACATTATCCTACTTCCAAGAAAGATTATTTCTCTACAATCTCTTCCTACTTTCGCATCACACTGACATAAAATTCTTAGCAACATGTCCATGCCTAGCTTCTTCGTCACTTTTACAATGCTTCCAAAGTAATAATAATGCAACTCACTCTCTCAAAACATGAGAACAAAAGCCTAAGGCATCAAGCCTCTATTACAAAGCCAATACACAATTTTCCTAATTCTCCTTCCAAGAGAATTCTTCCAGAAGAATTGAATCTAAACATTGTTTTTACAAATAAATAATACCCCCTTTTATACAATTTCATATGCTAATATAGGGTTTAACAATAATAATTTCAATATCCCCATATTTCCCAATTTTAAAATCCAAAATCTTTAATATGGTGTTCATATTGAACCGACTCTTTACATAGCCCTTAAATCTTTTAATAATGGCTTACGATTTTTTTTAAATCTTTTAAAAGTCCTAAAAAGACTTTTTAAAGCCCTTATGAAATCTGAAAAATCAAGCTATGATAAAATTTAAAAGGTTTATAGTTTATTTGGGGGGGTTTGGGCTAAACCCGAGCCCCTAATTTCTTGGTTCATCATTATTTGACAAAAAAACTAACCAAACTTCATTTATATCCCCGAAACATCCATGGGCTAATTGTTGGAGAGAGGAAAATGGGAGGTTGGGGGTTGGCGGTTGAATTCACTGATCCCCCAAATCAAACTTCTTATACTTTAAATAATACATGTGCCTGTATAAGGTAATTGCGCATTGTGTGCCACAACAATAGGCATATAAAGTGGAGTAAGGTAGGTCACGGGTTCAAACCCCATTGCCAATATGTTATAAAAAAACACCAATGATCAACGAGGTGCAAGGGAGTGCCATGTGGCACCCAGTCGATGTGCCACATGGTACTATTTAATTCACTCAAATATGACATGTCAGATTCTTATTCGAGGATTTCGTCGCCTATTCCATATCATCTCAGTCACTTGCCACATCACTTGCTACTGGTTGACATGTATCTGAGTGTTATTGGTCCTATCAGGGCCATGTCATCAAATTTCCAATTGTGATGTCATATCACCATGCTAACCAAGTTTGACCGCAACTTTGAGTGGTCATAACTTCCACATACGGACTTGGATTTGGTCCATTCCAAATGTGCTAGAAAGCTCCCATTGAGCTCTACGTGATTTAACTCATAGAGAAATGTTCCATGATCATTAATTTTTATAGTTGACCAGCTTTGACCTCATGTTGACCAAACTTAGACCAGTTGCATCGGGAGCAAATGAGTTCAATTTCTTACATTCCACATACCGTTGGAAATCTCTCAATGAGATTTATGTGATAGTATAGGTTTCAGTTTGATTTGGGAACTTTTCTAAAATGACCTCTAGATCAAGAAGGGTGTATGAGCCCCAATAAGGGTTTTTCAATGGTTTGAATGTTGAATAACAGTCACCATAGAATACCCAAAAATTAGGGAAAACCACCTATATTGGAACTAAATTTCCTAGAGGGGCGTATGAGTCCCAAATTAGGGTTTTACACTGTTTTCAGAAAATTCTATGTAAATCTTATGTTTTATGTTTTGGATGATGTCTAGACTCAGTGCAAATGCAAATTTTAGATGAAATTTAATGATGCAAGATGCAAAAAACACAACCTATATGCACTTTCACTAACGTAAGAATTAGAAACCCTAGATGCTAATTAACTAATGCGAGAACTAATGCAAATTTAATGCAAGCTAGATCTAGGACTATGATGCAATCCAAGTAAAAAATAGGTGTTTTAAATGTAGGTTCACCAAAATGAAATGACAGAAATAGGGTTCCACCTTTTTGGAAGATGGAACATGGAAGATGGGTCCTATTTCACTCAAATTTCTCTCAAGGATATCTTAGAGATCTCAATCCAATGATAGAATGAGAGAAGGAGATCTGCTAAAGGTTGTCCTAGGGTATGATTAAAGACTAAAAAGGGGTTCACCACCAATCTAGGGCTTAGATAGACTAGTAATATGCAAGATCTAATGACAAAACCTAATGCTATGCAAAACTCAAATAAATGACCTAGAAATGAATGCAAATCATAATAGTAAACTAGAAAAGCACAAAGGTGCACCTGGAAACTTATAGAAGATTGAATGAAGACTTTAAATTCTTAAAATTCTGAATTTAATGCACAATAGGACTCATATGGAAGGTTGGTGATTTAGTCTCAGCTTAGAGTTTTTGGGTAGGAACAAAAATCAAGCAGTGACAAGTCTGGAACTCCTAAAATATGGAAAATAATTGTATTGGGACTCATATGCTAGAAGTGATGTATCAGTCTTGTTTAGCTTTTTTAGAGGGTCAATATTTGAATTTTCTCTTCAATTTCCACTCTTCCTTCTCAACTTGATTTTGAGATCTGAATTGCTAAATTCTGCTCTGTAGGTGTCTTTTAGTGATCTTGTAAACAAGGTTACAACTTTGATAACTTGACAACTTTCTCCAAACTTTCCTTTCAATGTATCTTCAACCTAAATCTGCAAATCATACACTAAAGAGAGGGGAAAAAAAAATTGTTAGTAGAAAGGGGTTTTCCTTGGTCAAATCATATTTTGGTAATTAAACCTTCAAATAAAATAAAATGAAATGGAGAAATGATGAATGAACAAAATGCTATGTTGCAACTCACCAAACCCTTGAATAAGAGGTTGCAAAAATGTATGAAATTACTAGCATGAATGTGGATCTTGACACTTTCTTGAATGATTTGGGTCTTGAATTGAATGCTTTCTTGAATCATAAAACCCTACTTCACAAATGTTAGCTCAAAAACAAACATGATGCATGATGACTTTGACTTAATGCTTGGTACTTGAATAATCCTCCAAAATGCTTGATAAACAACTCTTTAAGGCTCTTGAATGCTCTTGTAAAATCTTGAATGCTCTTGTGAAGTCAAATTTTGTATAAGGAATACTCTCATGAAAGTCTTAGGTGAAAATGAGTGAAATAACCTTGTATTTATACTTGTTTATGCCAAATTTCCCAAAATTACAACACTAAAAGCCAACATCAAATTAAGGAAGATAAAATCCTACCAAAAATTTGAATTTAAATTAGGTCTAAGCTTAGAAATTATCACATATGAGTCCCATTAGGCTAAGCTTGGGACACATTTTTTAAGAAATGCTTAGTTTAATGTGAAATTTAGATCTAGGGCCCAAAATCTAGGTGGGAATCATACACTCAAGGTGGCATATGAACCCCATATCACTAAATTTGGGCCATACAATCTAAAAATACATGAATTGTGATTGAATGTTGGTAAATTTTAGGATTATCCTCAAAAAGATGCACTAATTAAGGCTTGTGGACGCAAAATAAGGCCAATTAAAGCACAAAAAGCTCAATTAATTAATAAAACCATAGATTAGTGTGAATGAGTAAAGGTACACTTTACAACACCCTAGATAAGTAAAAATTAGGTCCACTTAGTTTACAAGGGCACAAGACCTAATGTGAATGCGTTAAACACATTAAACCACTAAATCAAGGAAACATTAAGCTCAATTTAACAAGGAGGGACCAAACAAGTGTGAAAATATAGAGGGATACATTTTCCATCACTACAATCATCTCCCTACCTCTCTATATATATCTTTCCATCTCTCTCTCTCTCTCTCTCTCTCTCTCTCTCTCTCTATCTGTATCTATATTCCTCCTCTATCTCTATTTCTTCCTTTCTCTCTATCTCTCCCACTGTCTATCTCTATCTATGCCCCTCTCGTCTCTTTATATATCTCTCCTTTATATCTCAATCTCCCCTTCTATCTCTTTATATCTTTTTCCTCCCTCTCTCTTTATCTCTTTCCCTCTCCATTCCTCTATCACTCTCCCTCTCTCTCTCCTCTCTTTATATCTTTCCCCCTCTCTCCCTCTCTATATCTATATTAGCTCTCTCTTTCTCTATATTTCTCCATCTCCCCCTCCTTCTCTACCTATTTATGTCTCTATCTACCCCTCTCTTTATCTCTCTCTCACTCTCTCTATTTCTCCCTCCCTCTCACGCCCTCTATCTCTTTACACACATACATCACTATCTATATATTTCTTTCCCTCTTCCTCTCTATCTCTCTATCTCTCCATCTCCCTTCATCTCTTTATATCTCTCTTAGTTTCTTTATGTAACTCTCCCTCTCCTCTACTCTCTTCATCTTTCTCTCTATCCTCCCTTTCTCTTTATCTCTCCCTCCCCTTTCTCTCTCCCTTCATCCTTCTCCATTTATCTATCTATCTCCCCATCCCTCTCTCTCTCTCTCAATATTTCTTTATGTTTATCTCCCTCTTACTCTTTTTATCTATCTCTCTCTAGATCTCCCTCTTTATCCCTCTCACTCTCCCTCCCTCTCCCTCTCTCTCTATCTCCCCTCTCCCTTTTATCTCTTACTCTCCCTCTCTATCTCTTACTCTCTTTATCTTTCTATATCACCCTTTTCTCTCTCCCTCTACTTTTCACTCTCTTTTTAGCTCACAATTTATTTATGTTTCTCTCCCTTTACCTCTCTCACATACTCTATCTCTATCTCTATCTCTATCTTTATCTCTATCTCTATCTCTATCTCTATTCTTTTCTCTATCTCCCTATCCTCCCTCTTTGTCTCTCTCCATCTTTCCCTCCTTCCCTCCCCTCTCTCCCACTCCATGTATCTTGTTATTTATATCTCTCACTATCTTTATATATATCTCCCTCTCACTCTTATTTTTCTCTCTATCACACCATCTCCCTCTCTATCTCTCTATCTCTATTTTTCTAACCTCTTTCTCCATCTCTCTTCCTCCCTAGCTTTATCTCCCTTTATCACTACCTCTCTCACTCTCTCCATATATTTCTCTATCTCTCCCTCTCTCTACCACTCCCTCCCTATCCTCCCTCTCTCTCCTCTCTCTCTCTCCCTCTCTATATATCTATATCTTCATCCATCTATATCTTCTATCTCTTTATCTATCTCTTTGATCTATTTATCTCTCTATCCTCCCTATTTCTCTCACTCTCCCTATCTCCCTCTCCCTATTTCTATCACTCTCCCTATCTCCCTCTTCCTCTCTATATATCTCTCCCCTCTCTTTTTCTCTATATTTATCCCTCTTCCTATCCATCCCTCTCCCTCTTTACATATCTATCTCTCATTCTCACTCTATTTCTCTATATCCCTCTCTTCCTCTATCTCTATATATACATATCTCTCACTATCATATATGTCTCTTCCTATCCATTTCTATATCTTTATATCTCCTTCTCCCTATATTTTTTTATACATATCTATCTCTATATTTCTCTCTCTCTCCCTCTATCTCATTATATATCTGTCTCACTATCTCTTTATATCTCTCCACCTCTCCTCTATTATCTCCCTCTCTTTCTCTATCTATCTATCATGTGTGTCTCTTTATATATTTACCTCCTCCATTTTATCCCTCCCCCTCTCCCTCCCTTCATCTCCATATATATCTTTATCTCTCTTTCCTCCTACCTCTCTCCCTCTCCTTATATCTCTTTCCATCTCTTGTTCACCATTTGTTTATGTTTATTTCCTTCTCACTCTTTATCTCTCCCTCTCCCTCTCCTCCCTCTCCCACTCCCTCTCCTTGCCTCTCCAGAGAGCATAGAGGGTGAGCATATCTTTTTCTATCCCTCCATCCCCCTTCCTCCCTATCTTTATCTCTCTCTCTCTCTAACATTGTATTTATCTCTCCCTCTCTCATATCTCTTTCTATCTCTTTCCATCTCTCTCTATCTCTCCCTCCCTCTCCCTCACTCCATCTCCCTATGTGTATATCTAGCTCTCCATCTATATTTGTATCTCTCTATCCTCCCTCTCTATATCTCTCCCCCTCTCCTTGTCACTATCACTCTCCATCTCTCTCTCTCTCTCTATATATATATCCCCCTCTTTCTACCTCTCTATATCTCTCTCCTCTCTCTTCTATATTTCTCCCTCTCCCTCTCCCTCTCCCTCTCTCTATATCTCATTCTCACTCTCTATATTTCTCTATCTCTCCCTCTCCTTCCATATCTTTATATATATATATATGTGTGTGTGTGTGTGTGTGTGTGTGTGTGTGTGTGTGTGTGAGTGAGTGTAACTATGTGTGTATCTCAATATATATATATATATATATATGTATATATATATTAAAATATGTTTATATGTATATTCATCTCCCTATATATTTTTATATCTCTCACCATATCTCCCTCTCCCTCTCCTCCATTCTCCCTCTCTTTCTCTATCTCTCTATCCTCCCTGTCTCTTTATCTATCCCCATTTCTCTCCTTCGCCCTCTCTCCCTTCATCCCCAATCTCTCCTCCCCCATTTCCCTCTCCTTCTATCTCTCTCTCTCACCATTTATTTATGTTTCTCTCCCTCACACTCATTATCATCTATATCTCTCTCCCTCTCATTTATTTCTTATTTTCCTTATCAATCTATCTATCTATCCCTCTTTATATTTATCTATACTCCTTATTTATCTCCATCTCCCTCTATCTCTTTTTATCTCTCACCATTTTTTTATGTTTCTCTCCATCTCCCTCTCTCTCACACACACACTCTTTATGCTTATCTCTCTTACTCTCCCTCTCTATCTCTCCATCCCTCCATATCTCTCCTCTCTCTATCTCTCCCTCCTTGTATCTCTTTCTATATCTCTATAGTTCTCTCCCTCTCCCCCTCTCTCTACCTCCCCATATGTCTTTATATCTCCCTATCTTAATCTATTTTTATATCTCTCACTATCTCTATAGGTATCTCCCTCTCCCTCTTTTTTATATCTCTATCTCACCCTTGTGTGTATATTTTTCTCTATCTCTCTCTATCTCTCTTTTTCTTTGTTTTTATTTGTTTATCTTTGTGTTTTTTTATCTCTATCTCTATCTCTATCTATCTTTATCTCTATTTGTCTCTTTCTATCTCTATCTTTGTCTATCTATGTATCTCTCTTTATCTCTCTCTATGTCTCTACATTGTTGTGTGTCTTTGTCTCTCTATCTCTCTTTGTCTATATATACACATATCCCCCTCTCTCTCCCTCTCTATATCCATCACCCTCTCTATATTTCTCCCTCTCCCACCCTCCCTCTCTATCTCTCTATCTCTCTATCTCTCCCTCTCTATCTTGCACTCTCTCTATTTCTCTATTTCTCTATTTCTCTATATCTCACTCTCATCTATCTCTTTATATATATCTCAATAAATATATATATGTCTCTCCCTCTCCCTCTCTCTCTATCTCTTTATGTCTCTTTCTCACTATAACTTTATGTATCTCTCCTTATCTACTATTTCCATCTCTTTCTCTATATCTCTATCCTCCCTCTCTCTTTATCTTTCTCTCTCCCCTCTCTCTCTCACTTCAAACCTCTTTGTATCTAATTATCTCTCCTTCATATTTTATATCTCTCTCCCACTCCCTCTTTATATCTCTCTCTCTAAAGGGAACACTATCTACTGAGATGGTGGGGGTGAATCAGTAGATCTTATCAATTCCAAATTATGAACTTCAACATAGAATATCAAATCATGCAAACTAAATCTTTACTTCTACTCACCACATAAGTAATTCAAACATAAAATTATAAAGCACACAAGTGAACACCGTACATATGTGGAAAAATAAGATGGTAAAAACCACGATGAGAATAGTTGCTTGGATATATTGCCCAAATACAACCTCATAATGCAAAAAGATATAAAAGTGAATTTTACACACTGAAGTAGGCACCAAACTACTAGAGATACCAATCCCTTATTTTTTTTGTAGGAACCAAACTACTAGAGACACCAATCCCCAAAGAAATAAGAACAATAGGCAGAACACCAATTCTACTAGAATACATTAAAGATAATGCTTGTGGATATTCTATTTTAACTCAAAACATGCCAGAGTCACAGTTGACACTCTTCCTCACTTAATATGATATTCTGATATAGGAACTCACACTAAAATGCAACTATCCCTTTTATCTTCAACGCCTTCTCTTCAATGTGCACCAACAACCAACTTTTCTTCGCATAGGTGTAATTCTAATTCACACTCACACTCAATACATCAACACAAAAAAGTAATATATACATGATATTGCATTAACACTATTCTATGCTAGTTAGGTATCCACAAAAAGATAGGATGACATAAGGTGGACGTAAATTCAAATTACATGAAACATGTAACAAGTTAGTCCAAAAAAAAATTTGGTTGCCACCAAAAGAACATGATGTCATGTGCTACCATAAGAATCTTAAGTAGGTCCTATCTTAACACCACATGCAATATTTTAATTCCACAGGCTACTAGTCATTATCACACATGCCTTGAACTCCAACTAGTTGACAAAAAAACACAAATAACCTTTTGTCACTTCAATCTTCTTACGTGTTGAACATATCCTCTTAAAAATTGAGAATATGATAGAACTAGTGTAGGCATACTCTCCTTTGAAACTGCAAAGAAAAATTTCATTTCTAAAAGAAATGAAGACCATAATTATGTTGCTAGAGAAATATCCCTACCTTGAGAATATAACTAAAACATTATGGTACAAACTTCTAAACCAACACTATCATAGAGAATAGATGCAAGCATGCAACATTCATACAAACACACCTTAACAAATATTAATATATATTTCTTGATTTTGTATCCTGATAGTAAAATTACCAACATGGATCATACTAAACTTCTGACATACATCATGCTTCAACAAATTTTCAACAACTCAAAATGATAATTCAAAGGGAATATAATTATAATTCAAGTACAATTACAAGATTAGCCATACACATCTCCCCCATTGTCATTGATGACAAATAATAAAATGTTGATCCACAAAACCATCTAGCTAGACATGAAGATATTTCTTCCCTTAGATTCATTTCTCCCCCTATGGAATATATAGAATTTTTAGTTCCATTTCTCCCCCTTTGAAATCAATGGAAACGGTCAACAATCAAACTCATTTGTATCTAATTTCTCCCCCTTTCTATATTTCTAGTATTTTGCATAATTTGTAACCTTGTTTCCTAGATAAACTCCCCCAAGTCCATGCTTCATTGCTTCTTAAAATATTCCACAAGACCACCCAACCTTCTTGCAGTAGGGAGACCAATCTCCCCCTCAACTTGTGCTTCCTCTTGATTCAAGAGGAGGGAGAAATACCCTCCAACTTCTGTAAGAGAAACTCAAATATCTCCTTAGGAACTGGTTTTGTGAATATATCTGTCACTCACTCCTTTGTCTCAACATACTCCAACTTTACCTCCTTTTCTATAACTTTCTCCCTTAGAAATTGATACTTGATTGCAACGTGTTTTGTTCTTAATGCATTACTGGATTCTTGAGATATTTATGGCATTGGTGTTATCACAAATAATAGAGATAGGTTTATCAAACTCAATATTCATCTCCTTCAAATTCTGCTTCATCCACAATACTTGAATGCAACATGATGTTGTCGTATTATATTCTACTTCTGCTATAGATAAAGAAATTGATTCTTATTGATTTCTTAACTAGGACACCAAACTATCACCAAGCAAGAATACTCCACCCCTTGTGCTCTTTCGGTCATTTATACAACCTACCCAATCTACATATGTGTATGCAATTAGAGTGATTTTTTCATTCTTAAGATAACACCGTCCAAAATCCATAGTATCCCTCAAATATCTAAATATTCTCTACATTTCTTTAACATGAGTTTATTTAGGTGCTGCCTAAAATCTAGCAACCATTCCAACTACCCGCTTTATATTCGGTCTATATTCTGTCACATACGACAAATTTATAATCATGGATCTATATAACTTTTTGTCTACTAGACTAGATTCGTCAACTTTACTCAATTTGCATCCTATAACCATCAATGTTCCTACCGGTTTGTAGTCTTCCATCCTAAACTTATTTAGCATCTCTTTTATGTATTGTTTCAAGAATTAAAACTACCCTTGTCTGATTGTGCAATTGGCAACTCAAGAAATAAAGATAATTCTCCTAGCATAAACATTTCAAATTCATTCTGAATTACCTTTTAAAACTCCTTGCACATGTCATCACTACTACCATAAAAATGATATCATATACATAGACCACAACAATCAATAATTGATCTCCTATTTTTATGTACAAATTACTATTTGCACTTCCTCTCTGGAACCCTTACTACCTCAAGTATCCATCCAACCTTGAATACCAAGCTCTGGGAGTTTGTTTGGGTCCATGCAAAGCCTTCTTCAATCTTCAAACATAATTTGGATTATTAGAACATTGAAATCTTTCTAATTTTTCAATGTAGACCTCTTCTTCTAACTGATCATTTAGAAATGTTGACTTCATATCCTTCTGGTAGTCATTGAAATTTTTGAATTTTAAAGAGTTACAAGAATCTTGATTGCTTCAAGTCTTGCTACTAGAGAAAATTTCTTCAAAATCTATGCCTTCAACCTGAGCATACCATTTACACACAAGTCTATCCTTATTTTGGATCACTTCAACTTCTTCATTCATCTTATTTTTGAAGACCCACTTGGTTCCAATCACATTCTTGCCTTTAGGACTTAGGAAAATTTCCCAAGTTTCATTCTTCTTGATCTGATTCAACTCTTCCTCTATAGCTTCTATCCAACATTTCTCTTTGCTTGCTTCTTTATATGACTTAGGCTCCATCTTTGATAGTAATGAAAAGTGTACTTGTTCATTTTCTCTCTAAGTATCTTTTGGGTCTGAACCCCACTATCTTTGTCTCTTATAATCTAGTCTTTAAAGTGATTCTTCTTAACATAATTTGATAAAGTTTTTGCAACAACTTATGATTCTTCACTATGGTTGTTGATTATTTCTTCATCATCTTCTACTTCTGGAATACCAGTAGATTAAATGGTTTCATCAACTCTCACATTTTCACTTTCTACAATCCTCTTTAGTCTCTTGTTATAACATCTATAAGTTTTAATTCTCAAAGAATAACTAAGAAAAATACCTTCATTAGATCATGAATCAATCTTAAACCCAAACTTTCTTCATCCCTTTTAATGTAACACTTGTTTCCAAATATTTTGAGGTGTTTGATAGATGTCAATCTTCCTCTCCATAGCTCATATGGTGTTTTATTAGTCTTGTTTCTGATTTGAACTTTGTTTAGGATGTATATTGTTGTTTGAACAACTCCTCTCCAATACATGTCAGGTAAAATTTCTTGACACATCATTATTCTTGCCATCTCCTATACAGTTTGATTCTTCCTTTCTGCAACTCCATTTTTCTGTGGAGTTCTAGGAGAAAATAATTTCCTTTGGATCCCATGCTCTTAACATAATCTGTCATAATTTTTATAAGTGAATTCTCCACCACTATTTGATCTCAAAAATTTGATTGTTCTTTTGATTTCATTCTCTACTAGTTCATTGAAGGCCTTAAACTTCTCAAATGCTTCTAACTTCTCTTTTAGAAATGTAACCAAAGTAATCTTAGTGTAATCAATAATGAGCATCGTGAAATGCCTCTCTTTGTAGATTTTTTTTTCTCATAGGTACACACAAATCTATTTGCACTAGATCTAGTGGTTTTGATGTAGAATACTCCTTAGAAGGAAATTTTATTCTTGTCAATTTTCCTTCATGACATGGTCTATAGTTGGTAGATTTAGTTTTTTTTATCTTTGGCATCTCCCAGACCATTCCTCCCGAGTTATTCTTCACAATGTCATCAAAATTCATATGTCCCAACCTTTTATGCCAAAGCCAAATTTTGTCTTTGCACAGTGATACAACTTTTAACCATTTTGTTCACTGAGATGATATATGTCAATGTTTGTCCTACTTCCATCTTCGCATAGTCCTTATCTCTTAATAGAAAATTTTTGGTCAAAACTTCTTCAATCATTTTTTCTTCTTGTATCTGGGTCTTCAAATAAACAATCATCTTTTCTGCTTTCTTCAAATCTTGAGACACCTTTTCTTTAGCCTTCACTTCTTCTATAGTTCTATTGTTCATCCTTTTGAATTTTTTTCCAACCCATAGTTGTTCTTCCACAAGATCTACATTATCTTCATTGTTTGCATAATCCATTTATGCATCTTCTTTAGTAGATTCAAAATCCATGAAAATAGCCTTTTATTTTTCATCTTCAAAGATATCTCCATCTTCTTCTTTAGTAGAGTAGTCTTCTTCCTCATTAGTATAAAAAATCTTATGTTTCCTCTAACCTTTATTCCTTCTCTGAAATAATTTATTTCCATAATTTTTATCAGCATCACTATAATTCTTATGGAGACACTTAGCCATAAAATTTCCTACTTCACCATAATTAAGACACTTAAAAGGTAACTTGCCTTTGTAATTACCAAAACCTTTTTGTAGCTTCCTGAAAAAATTGGCTTCCTCTAAATCTGATTCAATATCAGAATCTTGATGAACCTCCTTCTTAGATACTCAAAAAGTAGCATCTTTCCTTATAGAATTTTCACTTTCAAATCTCATCTCAAAAGCAGTTAAAATTCCATGCAATTTAGTCATCTTCAAACCATTTAGATCCTTAGCTTCTTCAATTACAGAGACTTTAGAACCAAACCTTCTAGGGAGAGGTCTGAGTACCTTTTTCACAACAATCTTTTCTTTTAATTATTCTCAAAGACATCAGATAGAGTAGACAGCATCATCGACCCGATGCAAGAATGTAGCAATATTTTCATCTTCTCTCATCTTCAGGCTTTCAAAATGAGATCTATGAATTTGCAGCTTTTCCTCTTTGACTTTTTAATCTTTTATGTAACTCAACACATGCCAAAGTCACATGTGACACTCTTCCTCACTGAATATGATCTTTTGATACAAATTCTCACACTAAAGTGCAACTCTCTCTTTTATCTTCACTGCCTTCTCTTCAATGTGCACCAACGACCAAATTTTCTTCACACATGTGTGATTCTAATTCACACTCACACTCAATACATCCACACAATAAATAAATTTATACATGAAATTGCATTAAAACTCTTCCATGTTGTCCAAGGATCTAAAAAATTCCAAAACTACATAAGGTGGACCTAAATTCAAATTACATGAAACACATAACAGGTCGGTCCAAAAAAAAATTGTTTCCACCAAAATAACATTATGTTGTGTGATACCACAAGAATATTAATTAGGTCATATCTTAACACCACACACAAGATTTGAATTTCTCATGCTACTATCCATTATTGAACATGCCTTGAACTCCAATTGGTTGATAGACAGACACAAATAAGCTTCTGTCACTTCAATATTTTTGCATGCTAGACATATCCTCTAGAAACTCGGGAATATGATAGAACTAGTGTAGGCATACTCTCCTTTGAAACCGTAGAGAAAAACTACATTTCAAAAATAAATGTGGAACACAATTGTGTTTCTAGAGAAATCTCTCTAGCCTAAGAACATAACTGAAACATTTAGGTATAAACTTTTCAACCACCACTATCATAGAGAATATATGTAAGCATGATATTACAAGCATACAATAGTCATACAAACACAACTTAGCAACTAGTAATATATTTTTCTTGATTTTGCATGTTGGCAGTAAAATTACCAACACAAATCATACTGAGCTTCTAACATACAACATGCTTCTACAAATCTTTTGCAGCTCAAAATGATAAGTCAAAGGGAATATAATGATAATTCAAGTACAATTACAAGGTTAGTCTTACATAGAGAATTCCTTTGAAATCAAACTTCTTATTGTATCAATGATAACCTTTGACATCAATGACATTACTGATAACCTTTGAAATCAATGACAACCTATGTTCAACACTCTTCCTCCTTATCTCTATATCTTCCTCTATTTCTCTTTCTCTATCCTCCCTCTCTCTCCCTCTCCCTCACACACACACACTCTCTATCTCACACTATACCTTTATATCTCTACCTATCCATCCTCCTCTCTTTATCTTTATTTCCCTCTCTCTCTCTCTCCATCCCTCCATCTCTACTTGTTTCTATCTCTCTCCCTCTCCCTCTTTCTCTCCATCCCTCCATCTCTACTTGTTTTTATATCTCTCCCTCCCCCTCTCTCTCTCTCTACGAGTAAAAGCACAAACCTATGTCACACTTTTAGCCAAATAAATAGTTCCAAGTGAACTAATTTCGGCTAGAAATGTTTTGGCCGAAACCATGTGGTGTATACATGGCACACATGGTTTCAGCCGAAACCCAAAAAAATAATTTTTTATTTTTTAAATTTCAAATCGGCTTTCAATTTGGCTTATTATATGTGTGGGGTTTCTACCAGAAGTGTTTCGGCTGAAAACCTTTCGACCGAAACTGTCTAGTTGGCAGCCAACTCAACATTTTTCAGAATTTTCTAAAACTTTCTACTTTAACTAAGTATTTCTCCAATTAGAATGATTTTTCTACAAAAAAAAAAAATCCTTTTGTAGAGCTCAGAGTGGGGAATCCAAATATATATATTTTTTAATATTTTGATTAGTTTTAATATATGTTATTTTTAAAATAATGCAAGTAGGTTGTTAAAATTAAAAAAGACACTGATTAGAAATTTAAAAAAAATAGTAAAAGATATTATTTTTTTTTAAATTTATATGGGCTAGTAGAGGAGAGAGTCTTCTTCAAAAGGGTATGATATCTTTTTGAAAATGATTAAAAAAATTGAAAATAGTTGACGACCTATGAAAATTGTCAAATTCTAACATGTTTGACTTTAAAACGTTATTACGAGAAAAATATACATCAAGTTTTGAATTTTTTTTTCCATGCAATAGCTATTGAAGTTACCTATTTGGAGAAAAAAAAATTAGGGAGAAATGAATTTTTTTTCAATTTGTTGCTTGATGGCCCATGAAGTCACTTTTTTCTGAAATTTTCAGCATTCCAAAATTCGTCCTTAAATTGAAAAAAACATAATGAAATTTTATTTTTTAAATTTTTTAAAAATTATAGGAATAAACTTCATCAAAATTTCTACATTTCATTAGTTTACACCATTTTGAAATTCAAAACATAAAGATAACTTTTATGTGGTCGAAGTTTATAATGTTTTTTGTTGTTGGTCGATTCCTTTATAAAGTGTGACATAGGTTTGTGCTTTTACCCCTATCTATATCTCTATCTTCCCACTTTCTCTTCTTCTCCATCACCTTTTATATCTTTCTATGTCTTTCACTATCTCTATATATTTATTTCCCTCTCCCTCTTTATATTTCAATCTCACCTTCTCCCTCTATCTTAGCATATATATTTATGCTTCTTAACCTCTCCCTTTCTCTCTCTCAATCTCTCTCTCTCAATCTCTATCTCTATTTATCTATCCTATGTTTTCATATCTCTTCCTCACTATCTTTATCTCTCTCACACATTATATATATCTCTCTTCATCTGTCCCTCTCCCTCCATGTCTCTATACATATATATCCCCCTCTCTCTCCCTCTCTCTCCCTCTCTCCCCCTTTATCTCCTTATCTCTCTATCTTCCATATCTCTTTATATGTATCCCTCTCCCCATCTTTATCACTCTCCCTCTCACTCTCTCTATATCTCCCTCTCCCTCTCACTCTCTCTCTCCCCTCTCTTTCTCTATATTTATTCCTCTCCCTCTCCATCTCTTACTCACTCTCTCTATTCTTGTATCTACCCATCTCCCTATATATATCTCTCTTTCTCATTATCTATATATTTCTCTCCTTCTCCCTTTCTATTTCTCTATCTCTCGCTCTCTCCTATCTCTTTATATATATATATATCTCACTATCTATTTATGTATCTCTCCCTCTACTCTATCCTCCATCTCTTTATCTCTATACCTCCCCCATTTTCTCCTTCCCCTATATCTCTCTCTCTCCCTTCATCCTTCTATATCTCTCTATCTCTCTCCCTTCCCCTCTCCCTCTCCTATCTCTTTCTATCTCTCTCACCATTTCTTTATGTTTCCCCCCCCCTCATTATTTATCTCTATATCTCTCTCTCTTCCTCTTTATCACTCTCACTCTCCTCTATCTATCCCTCTCTTTATCTTTATCTATCCTCCCTCTCTAGACTTTCTCTCCCTCTCCCTCTCCCTCTCCCTCTTTATCACTCTCCCTCTCCCTCTCCATCTCTCTATCTCTTCCTCTCTTTATCTTTCTATATCCTCCCTCTCGTATTCTCTCCCTCTCCCTCTCTTTATCTCCCTCACCATTTATTTATGTTTATCTCAAAAAGTTTCCTCATTCTACTTAACCCAACTCATAATTTTTATTTTTTTGGTTATTTGAAGAGATAATAGTTCCCTAGAAATGTTGTTCCTTTTCTCAAGATGCTCACACACATATTTCTTATCTACATCAATAGGTTATTTATACCTAAGAAAAATTAAGAATAGATACGTTTTCTCTTCTTCAATTGAAGGCCTAATATACTCTTGCACATGTCCAAAAGGCTCAACCTTAGATATCATCCTTCAATGCTATTGAATTAATTGATCTAAATGTTAATTTGTATGGTAGTGCTACAAGGGAAGCATGGAGAAAGGAATCCAATGAGGTTTCTAGTGAACCCAATTGCAAAAAAGGATATTTTTGTACCTTGAAATGAGCATAGGGAAATCTATAAGCTAGGAAATTTAGATCTAAGTAATCAAGTATGGAAATAGAGCCTAGCATATAAAGGGGGAAAAGCCACAATTTTCCCAACGTTGGATCAATATGATAAAGATATGAAAAAAATTTAGTATAAAGTGATATTGCAATATAGGAACAAAAAATGATAGCATCAAGATATGGGGAATACATTTATAAAATGTGATAGTTTTTTATAAGGCACAAAACACACTCATGTTTTATTAACCACAAAATGTGCTCATGTTTTATAAGCCACAAAATGTGCTCACATTTTTTGGTTACAAATTGTGTTCATATTTTATGTCATAAAAAAATCTTTTGTTATGGCTTGATATTTACCAAGCCATAATGAGCTTGTGTTTTATGATTTTCAAAATAATACGAGTGTGTTATGTAGAAAATTGACCATTTGGCCACTTTTTGGACACCATTTCCATGCACTTTCCTCAAGGGCTCTTTGATGTGAACTAGTTGCATTAGGATTTTTTAATATATCAATCAACATTTGAAGTTTATTTTTATTGGTTTCTGTGATCCTAATAAAGTGCTGCTTCCTAAAATGTGAGAGATTAGATAAAACTAATAGTGCAATAAAGAGAAACAACAAGATAATAGGGCACCTCAATGATTAGCCTAAGAAGATGAACAATATGAAAGCAAGATAAACAAGTAAATTGCTGTTATACCTTCATGTTGTTGCTTCCTTGGTTGGCCCTTGATGTTGAAGTCTTGTGTGCTCCTTGGATGGCAATGAAAATGAAGTGGGTGCAAGATGAATTGATGCAATATGGATGCTAAAATAGATGAGAGATTGAATGACAATTTTGCAAGAGTTTGTTTTCAAAAGACTTGATCCTCCAAAATGAAGGAATTGAAGGGGTATTTATAGGCCAAATCAAATTCTCTAGAGAATTCAACGGTTGGGATTGATCCAACAAAGATCAAGATGAAGGGCTATGGTGAGTTGAGGACTCACAAGCCCTCACATCTTGACATGTGGAGGGTGAGATGTCCTAGGGTGGAGTGATGTGGAGATGAGGTGGATCTTGGGGGATGAGAAGATTCCTTGGAGGAATAAAAGTGAATTTAAAATTCACAATGATTGGAAGAATCTAGTGGATAAGAGAGTGTCTCCAAAAAGCTGGAGATTTGTCACATGTGGGTGATGTGACAAGTCCAAGGTTCTAGAAGCCCTTGGCACATGTGAAGTGACAAGTCAAGGCTTCTAGAATCTTGCATGGGGGATGGGGAAGACCTTGGAAAGATAAAAGTGAATTAAAAATTCACATGGGGAAGAGGGGAACCTAAATGTGAATTAAAAATTCACATGGGGAAGGGAGTCCATACCAAAAATGGTAAGTGGGAAGGTTGACCAGAAAAGGTAAGCCAAATGTGGCTAATGATTATGATTAAGGTTGTGCAAACACATGATTAAGTTAATTAATGAGAGATTAGAGGCAAGTGGGAGATTATGGAGGATGTGACACTTAATCTTGATTAAGTGGTGCACATTCTAATCATAGATTAATTAATTTAATCCGAATTAGAAGAGGGTTATGGAGAATGTGACAAGGAGAGAGAAAAAGGAGAATTAAAAATTGATTTTAATTCAAATGGGTTAAATGACTAAATTAAATAATTTGTCATGTTTATTTAATTTAGAGAAGACAAGGTGGTAAGGTAAAGTATTTAATTTATTTAATTAGATACTTTAGGAACCTTAGGCAGAAAATGAAATAATGATTAAATAAATTATTTAATCACTATTAATGAAATAGATGAATAAAGTAGACAATTTTGATCATATGGAAGTGATCAAATTTGGATGTCTACAGTTTTAATTTTTTCTTATGTCTCATTAGGAGGTATAGGAATAGATGGAGGAATTTCAAGAGGTCTAGGTCGTGATTTATCTTTAATAGGAATTCCCTCCAAATGATTTGGTGAATTAGTGTTTGATGGTGTCAAAGAGTTTTCAATTATTGAAATTTGAAAAAATGAATCAAAAGAAATGGAAATAAATCTTATTTTAATTTAAACCACTAAAATCCTTACCTTATTTACCTCACACATGTTTTAATAGCATCATGCTAGCTTGAGTCCAATCAAATAGTTTTTAAATGCACTCACACTATTCCTCACTCATGCTAGGGCATTGGGAGAAATGGAGTTGGGCTCAAATGAGCTTTGCCTCTATTTTTTCTTAATTTTATCATATACAAAATGTGAGCATCTTATAATGTGCTCACTTTTTGGCTTGATAATAAATAGCCTAGGATTAGTAACTACACATTATAATGGAAGTGAATTCTGGATCAATAGTAACTAGCCTAGGCTTAGTCACTGTCGAGCTATATGATAGGAATTTAATAATTTACTAACACTTTCCCTTTTATGGACCAACAAGTGGTTGTGGCCACTTTTTGGTCACCAATATTTGTGCACACACCCTTGGGAAGGAACTACAAATAAGCTAAACATAAGGGTAGAGAAGGAACTAGAGCATAAGATAGACCCAACAATAGAAGTTGGTAACAAGGGTTTAGATTCACCCATAGGCCTAAGGCCCAACAAGGAAAAAGGGATAAAATAGGATATGGAGAATGTTAGATAATAGGAAATGAGAAAAAATAGGGATCAAGGAGTGGATGCCATCATGAACCAAGTTAGATCCCTTGAAATGCATTTTACTTGTCAGAGTTTTTTCTTTTCTGCAAACTATGTCACACTTTCACAAAGTTCATAAACTCACAAACTTTGTGTCCCTTGAGAACTTGATAACTTTCCACGTTATTTTCTCATCATATCTTCATTGCTTTGCATTCTACAAACTTTTGTGAATTGTCGCATTGTCACACTTTGTACAAACTTGAAAAAATTTGTTGTCTATTCATAAGGTTTATGAATTTGCAAACCTTGTGCCATTTAGAACCTCACCTTCTTTTTTCTCTTGGTTCTTCTTTCTCTCTTCTTCGCTTGCTCATTATGTCACACTTTTTTATAGGTAGTTGAACCATATCACAATTTCACAAGTTTCATGAGCTCATGCACCCTATGACTTCTAGATTTTAATCTTGTTAGAGGTTCACAAGGTTCATGAACCTTGAAAATATCCAATACACATGCGTTAAATGCATGGTTATGAAACCATCTAAACTCATCAACACCTTTACACTTTGCCCATAAAACAATAATATTAAACTTAATTGGGCCCCAATAGTAAGTTCAAAACCTGAACAACCTTGTTGAAATACACTTGAAACATTCTTAAAGCACTTGAATCTATAAAACTTTCTTATGTGTGGTAAGTATCTTCATAAAGGAGATATGGAAAATGGTAGATGGCATGCATAGGAAAATTTTGACAATAGAACTCTCATTGAATGTTTCTCAAGTGAAATTTTTGTGATGGAAAAATAGGGAAAAGGTAAGAAAGGAAACACATACTTAGCCATGTTTAAAATTTAGGAGTCCTCCAAACATAATGCAATTCACTTGTATTTAATTATGATAGGCTCTGATGTATTCATTGTACATTTTCTTCCAAAAAAAAATTCAAAAACCATTAACTTGGTAACATGGGTATGACTAAGGGAGAAAACCCTTGTCTAAAAATCTCCTCAAAGGTGTTTGTCAAAACTACCAGTCTCTTTGTTAGAAGTTTGGACACCAAGGTGAAGCTTTATTTTGGAAGTATAAGAGTCCATAAATTCCAAATCAAATTCATTCATGCTCTCTCTATCAATTTCATATACCATCATTGATTTCATAATGGACTATCAACCCTAGATCCATTCTATAACATGTAATCGATTAAGTAGCTTGCATAATTCCATGTTTTATAGATCTAAATTATCTAAATTTTCTCATTTTAAATCACTTTCACAAATTCAGAGTTAGTCAATCCACATAAAATAGCATTCCTAGCCTTAGCATTCATTTCACAAACCTTCTTTTCAGCCTAATCCCTAGGATGGCTTTCAAGAGTCTCATATCCCTCTATCACTAACATCCAAATATCCATTCCAAGTGCCATCAAGTAAGACTCCATCCTAACTTTTCAATATATAAAATTGGATCCATAAAAAATTGGTGATTTATTTCTAGAGAATCCTTTTTGAGTAACTAAGCGTGCCATTCCAAAACTATCTTAAGATTTCAAACTTCTTCAAAGGAACTTGGATCTGACACCAATTAAAGGAAACAATCTACGGAGGGAGGGTGAAGCAGTAGATCTAATCAATTCAAAATTCCCAACTTCAATAAAAATATGAGATCATGCAACTTAAATCTTTAATCCTACTCATCACATAATAAATTAAAACATAAAATCATAAAGCACACAAGTGAACATCAGATATACGTGAAAACCTAAGATGGGAAAAACCATGGTGAGAATATTTGCTTGGCTAATGCCCAAATCTATCCTCATAATGAAAAAATATATACAAGTGAATTTTACACATTGAAGTAGGCACCAACCTACTAGAGATACCAATACCCTATTGTTTTTGTAGGCACCAACCTATTGGAGACACCAATTCCCAAATAAATCAGAACAAGTAGAAACCAGTCCTACCAGAATACAAAGATAATGCTTGTGGATCTTCTATGTAACTCAACACATGCCAAAGTCACATCTAACACTCTTCATCACCGAATATGATCTTTCGATATAGAATTTCACATTAAAGTAAAATTCTCCCTTTTATCTTCACCACCTTCTCTTTGATGTGCACCAATGACGAAATTTTCTTCACACACATGTAATTATAATTCACACTCACACTCAATACATCCTCATAGTAAATAAATATATACATGACATTGCATTAAAAATATTCTACGTTGGCCAAGGATTTGCAAAAATCTAGGATGAGATAAGGTGGACCTGAATTCAAATTACCTGAAACACGTAATAGGTCAGCCCAAAAAAAAATTGCTGCTGCCAAAATAACATTTCATGTGCTACCACAAGAATATTAATTAGTTCATATCTTAACACTACACACAAGATTTGAATTTTGCACGCTACTAGTTGTTATTGCACATGCCTTGAACTCCAATTGGTTGATAAATAGACACAAATAATCTTTTGTCGCTTCAATATTTTTGCATGTTGAAGATATCCTCTAGAAACTCATGAATATGATAGAGCTAGTGTAGGCATACTCTCCTCTAAAATTGTAGAGAAAAAAATACATTTCAAAAATAAATGTGGACCATAATTGTGTTGCCAGAGAAATCTCTCTGCCCAAAGAACATATCTGACACTTTTCGGTACAAAATTACAAACCACCACTATCATAGAGAATAGACACAATCATGATAATAAAATCATACAATAGTCATACAAACACACCCTATCAACTACTAATATATATTTCTTGATTTTGCATCCTAGCAGTAAAATTACCAACACAGATCATATTGAGCTTTTGACATACAACATGCTTAAAAAATCCTTCTACAAATCAAAATGATAAGTGAAGGGGAATATAATGAAAATTCAAGTACCATTTCAAGATTAGACTTACATAGAGAATTCCTTTTACATAAAACTTCTTACTATATCAATGATAGCCTTTTACATCAATGACATTACTGACATCTTTTGACATCAATGACAACCTATGTTCAACACTCTTCCTCTCTATCTCTCTATCTTCCTTTATTTCTCTTTCTCTATCCTCCCTCTCTCTCCATCTCCCTCACACACACACACACTCTATCTAATACTATCCCTCTATATCTCTACATATGATATATCCTCCTCTCTTTATCTTTATTTCCCTCTCTCTCTCTCTCCATCCCCTCTCCCTCTCTCCCTCCCTTGATCTCTCTCCCTCTCTCCCTCTCTCCTACTCTTTGAATCTCTCTTTCCGTCTCTCCCCCCACTATCTTTGCCTCTCCCTTTCCTTGTATCTCTTACTATATCTCTCAATATCTCTATATATCTATTTCCCTCCCCCTCTTTATATTTCAATCTCACCTTATCCCTCTATCTTACCATATATTTATGTATCTTAACCTCTCCATTTCTCTCTCTCTCTCTCTCTCTCTCTCTCTCTCTCTCTCTCTCTCTCTCTCTCTCTCTCTCTCTCTCTCTCTATTTCTCTATCCTATGTTTTCATCTCTCTTCACCCCTATCTTTATCTCTCTCTCTCTCTATTTGTCTATATCTCTCTTTATCTCTCCCTCTATCTCTCTCTCTATACATAATATCCCCCTCTCTCTCCCTCTCCACCCCTCTATCTCCTTATTTCTCTATCTTCCCTCTCTCTTTGTATGTATCCCTCTCCCTCTCCCCATCTCTATCACTCTCCTTCTCCCTCTCTCTATATATCCCTCTCCCTCTCTATGCCTCTCTCCCCTCTCTTTCTCTATATTTATTCCTCTCCATGTCCCTCTCTCCATCTCTCACTCTCACTCTCTATTCTTGTATCTTCCCATCTCCCTATATATATATGTATGTATCATTATCTGTATATGTCTCTCCCTCTCTCCCTCACTCCCTCTCCCCTATTTCTTTATATATATCTCACTATCTCTTTATGTATCTCTCCCTCTACTCTATCCTCCCTCTCTTTTTCTCTCTACCTCCCCCTTTCTTTCCTTCCCTTATCTTTGTCTCTCTCCCTTCATCCTTATCTATCTCTCTCCCCCTTCCCCTCGCCCTCTCCTCTCTCTTTCTATCTCTCTCTTATCCCCCTCTCACTCTATCTATATATCTCTCTCTTCCTCTTTATCACTCTCACTCTCCTTCTCCATCTCTCTCTCTTTATATTTATCTATCCTCCCCATCTAGAATTTATCTCCCTCTCCCTCTTTATCACTCTCACTCTCTCTCTCCATCTCTCTATCTCTCCATCTCTTCCTCTCTTTATCTTTCTCTATCCTACCCCTCTCTTGTTCTCTTCCTCTCCCTCTCCCTCTCCCTCTCCCTCTATCTCTTCTTATCTCTCTCACCATTTCTTTATGATTCTCTTGGAAAAAATTCCTCATTCTACTATAACCTAACTCATAATTTGTATTATTTTGGTTATTTGAAGAGATAATAGTTCCCTAGAGATGTTGTTCCTTTTTTTGATGCTCATGCAAATATTGCTTATCTACATCAATAGGCTCTTGATAACTAAGAAAATATTAAAGAAGAGATAAATTTTCTCTTCTTCAATTGAAGGCATAATATACTCTTGTTCATGTCCAAAAGGCTCAACCTTAGATATCATCCTTCAATGCTATTGAATTCATTGATCTAAGTGTTAAGTTTTATGGTAGTGCTACAAGGGAAGCATGGAGAAAGGAATCCGATGAGGTTGCTAGTGAACCCAATTCCAACAAATATATTTTTGTATATTGCATTGAGCATAGGGCAATCTATAAGCTAGGGAATTTAGATCTAAGTAATCAAGTATGACAATAGAGCCTAGAATGTAGAGGGGAAATCCACAATTTTCCCAATAGAGAATCAATATGATAAAGATATGAAAATAATTTAGTATAAAGTGATAAATTACAATATAGGAACAAAAAAACGATAGGATCAAGATATGGGGAATAAAGATAAAATGTGATAGTTTTTTATAAGACAAAAAACACAGTCATATTTTATTAACCACAAAATGTGCTCATGTTTTATAAGCCACAAATTGTGCTCGCATTTTGTGGTTACAAATTATGTTCATATTTTATGTCATAAAAATTCTTGTGTTATGGCTTGATATTTACCAAGCCATAATGAGATTGTGTTATATGATTTTCAAAATAACATGAGCATGTTATGTAGAAAATTGACCATTTGGCCACTTGTACGCCATTTCCATGTACTTTCCTCAAGGTCTCTTTGATGTGAACTAGTTGCATTAGGATTTTTTAATATATCAATCAATGTTTGAAGTTTATTTTTGTTGGTTTCAATTTTGTTTTTGTGTCTCATTAGGAGGTATAGGAATAGATGGAGGAATTCCAAGAGGGCTAGGTTGTGCTTGTTCTTCAATAGTAATTCTCTCCACACAATTTGTTGAATTAGTGTTTGATGGTGTCAAAGGATTTTCAATTCTTGAAATTTAAAAAATTGAATCAAAACAAATGGGAATAAATCTTATTTTAATTTAAATCACTAAAATCATTACCTTCTCGACCTCACACATGTTGTAATAGAATCATGCTAGCTTGAGTCCAATAAAATAGTTTTTAAATGCACTCACACTATTCCTCACTCATGTTAGGGCATTGGGAGAAATGGGGTTTGGCTCAAATGAGCTTTGCCTCTATTTTTTTAAATTTTATCATATACAAAATGTGGGCATCTTATAATATGCTTACATTTTGGCTTGATAATAAATAGCCTGGGATTAGTCACTACACATTATAATGCGAGTGCACATTCTAGATCAATAGTAACTAGCCTAGGCTTAGTCACTACCGAGCTATATCATAGGCATTTTATAATTTACTCACATTTTCCCTTCGATGGACCAAAATATGCTTGTGGCCACTTTTTGGTCACCCATCTTTGTGCACACACCCCTGGGAAGGAACTAAAAAGAAGCTAAACATAAGGGTAGAGAAGGAATTAGAGCACAAGATAGACCCAACACTAGAACTTGGTATCAAGGTTTGAGATTCACCCATAGGCCTAAGGCCCAACAAATAAAAAGGGAGAAAATAGGATCTAGAGAATGTTAGATCACAGGAAGTGAGAAAGATAGGGATCAAGGAGTGGATGCCAACATGAACCAAGTTAGATCCCTTGAAATACATTTAACTTGTCATATGTTTTTCTTTTGTGCAAACTATGTTGCACTTTCAAAAAGTTCATAAACTCACAAACTTTGTGGTCCCTTGAGAACCTGACAACTTTTCATGTTATTTTCTCATCACATCTTCATTGCTTTGCATTCTACACACTTTTGTGAATTGTCACCTTGTCACACTTTCTACAAACTTGAAAACCTTTGGTGTATATTCAAAAGGTTTGTGAATTTGTAAACCTTGCGCCATTTAGAACCTCACCTTCTTTTTTCTCTTGGTTCTTCTTTCTCTCTTCTTCACTTGCTCATTTTGTCACACTTTTTGCAGGTAGTTGAAACATATCACAATTTCAAAAGTTTCATGAACTTATGTACCTTATGACTTCTAGATTTGAATCTTGTTAGAGGTTCACAAAGTTCATGAACCTTGAAAATCCCCACCACACATACGTTAAATGCATGGTTATGAAACCATCTCAACTCATCAACTCCTTTACACTCTTCTCGTAAAAGAAAATAATTTATTAAACTTAATTGGGCCCCAATAGTAAGTTCAAAATACCGACCACCTTGTTGACACACACTTTAAACATTCTTAACGCGCTTGAATCTATAAAAAATTCTTAGGTGTGGTAAGTATCATCGTAGGGGAGATATAGAAAATGGTAGAGGGCATACATAGGCAACTTTTGACAATGGAATGCCCATTTAATGTTTCTCAAATCAAATTTTTATGATGGAAAAATAGGGTAAAGGTAAGAAAGGGAACACATACTTAGCCAAGTTTTAAAATTTAGGAGTCCTACAAACATATGGCAATTCACTTGTATTTAATTATGATAGGCCTTGATGTATTCATTGCACGTTGTCTTCCATTTTATTTGTCAAAAACCATTGACTTGGTAACATGGGTTTGACTAAGGGAGAAGATCCTTGTCTAAAAAGCTCCTCAAAGGTGTTTGTCAAAACTACTAGTCTCTTTTAATGATATCAAGTTTCCACAATCCATATCATTTGATGTTGCAATAGTTTCTAGATTAGATTGCGTGAGATTTTTTTTGCATCTTTGTTACATGTTTGGATACTAGGGTGAAGCTCTATTTTGTAAGTATAAGAATCCATAAAATTCCAAATTAAATTAATTCATGCACTCTAGATCATCATTGATTTCATAATGGACTATCAACCCTAGATCCATTCTATAACATATAATCGATTAAATAGCTTGCATAATTCCAAGTTTTATAGATCTAAATTATCTCAATTTTCTCATTTTAAATCACATCATAATTTTAATATTCAAAATATGCCACAATATTTTTATTTTTTTATAAATTAAAAAATATCACTTTGACGTCCATATTTTCATTCCCTATTTACTTATCTAGTTAATAGCTTAAGAGTTTTACTCCTTTCTAGTATGTTATCTATATAAAACGTATACAGATTTCCAAAAGAAAAGAAAAGAAAATCTGAAATGAAATGTAAGTGTATTCAATGTAAGAGCGGCCTCTCTGTTCTCAAAACTTTTTCTGTACTTTGTTTGAGCGTATTAAGATAAACCGAATTCCATCGACAAATTTTTTGGAAGATTGTTGGATTGAAGCTATAATTCTATGCAAGAAAAACATGGAAACAAACAAACAATAGATTTTACAATAATTTTTTTTAAATATATTTTTTTATATTAATCAAAATTGAAAAGATTACAATAAGAGAATAATTGAGGACTGCTAAAAGAATGAACATAACAGAATTAGTCATAAAATTAAAATTATTGGGAATCGAAACAAGTAAAAAATAAATCTTTGTTTTTATCCCAGATTTATTCAGAAAGGCCAATAGGAGCCAGGAGCCTGGAGCCTGGAGCCTGAATTTGACGGTCGACCCTGTTTAGCTTTGGCTGTACTTTTACACTAAAAATGTACAATTTTCCTAAATACAAGTATACGGTCTTCAGATTTAGGTCTAGATGATAGTATGTACAGGTACAGATCTTACAAACACAGCTGCAACTTATTTGCAGTTTCCGTCACTGTTAAACGGCATATTTCTATATACTTGTCATGTGTAAAATAATTGGGATTTTTACATGGACTGACATTGTGTGAGAAATATTGTGATTTACAACATGCAGATCTGTGTAGCTGACAACCGGTTTTTTCTGTACAGCAATGAGATTAAATATTTGAATCATCTAAGATTAGGGCAGGGCATAATTTCTTCGTCTCATCTCTGCAGTACCCTGCTTTGATTGGAATTTCGCCCTACCAATAAACTGCTTTACACTCGATGCAATTTGCTCCAGCAGCTCTCCCTGATCCCTGAAATATACACAGTAGATCTCGAATACTCACACAACTTTAAAAAGCAAGCAGATATAGATAAAGCAAGGAGTTAATTTCTTGATTTGATGTCCAAAAATATCCAGAACTTTTATAAACTCAAAAAACACTCATGCAACTAAATCAATATTGATCACTTTTCTAAACTCCTAAAGGGGCAACACTCATAGAGCTGAACAACTGAATCAATAAATTTGTCCCCTGATTTAATGTCGAAAAAACACTTGATCGCCAAAAAAGATGAAAACAAAGCAGGAGAACAAGTAACTGATATTTCACCCGTCAAAGATATAGCCCTTGATATATGAAGCCTCAGAAAGGGCCTTCTTCCATTCCTCAACTAAATGCCTCTCAAACTTTCCACTGTGCTTGTGAAAGGCTCGAGCATATACACCCTCTTCGTTCCATTCGAAGCTCGAAAGGCTGAATTCCACAAAACACAGGAATGATGGGAGCCCCTGTTTTGAGGATGAGCTGGAGCTCCTTCAAACACCAAACGGATTTTGCATAATTAGGCGAAAAAATGAGGACATGGACAGATGCTGAGTGAATAGCTTCTTCTATTGATTGAGGTATGTTGTCCCCAACTTGGATTGACTTCTTGTCGAAAAAGACCTTAAATCCTTTGTTTTGAAGATTATGAAAGATTAAGCTGCCTACACTATCCTTGACATCTGCTCCTCTGTGGTTAAGAAATGCGTCATATCCAGTTGTGGTGGAAAGCCATGAAAAATGCACAGAGGATTGCTTGTTTCTCATCACACCTGCTCCTTGGTGGTTACGAAATGTGCGATTTCCAATTTTGGTGAGAAGCCATGAAGAATGCACAGTGGATTGTTTGTTTCCCATAGGGAGAAAGGTGGAGGCGCTGGCAAAAACCCTGCTCTTGTTCTGTTGGCACTGGCAAAACTCAGCTCTTCTTTTGCAACATTCATATTTTGCAATCAAGAGGTTGTGGAGACAAAGTACCATCATTCAGTGTGTTTCCTTTGTTAAAATCTGTATCAAGTACAAATACAACTTAAAAATCTTTGATTGAGGAAGTAAGGGTAGATTAAAAAGTCTTTTAGGTCAAGATTCACATTAAATCATTCAACATCAAAAAAAGATTTTAAACAGTTACTATTGTTAGTTTTATTCGTGTAAATTTTTAGCTTTGTTCAATTAAAAAAACAAAGATTTTAAAATTATGACTGTTGATTTTATAGATATTATAAAAATCTTTCATTTAATTTAATTTCATATTTAAAATTTTATCTTTTGACAATAGACATTATTTAAGATAACTGAAATCAATATATTTTGAAAATTTATTTTAATTGAAAAAAAAAATTCAGACATATAGATACATAAAAAATAAATAACATTATAAATATTTCAATTTTCAAATTAAAAATAACATTATATAAACACATTAATGAAACTCTCTCAAATAAATTTTTGAATTATAATAAACATAAATTTGATGATCATTTCTTAAACATTTTTATTATAATTATTCATTTGAACTATTTTATAAATATTTTCATCTTATTTAAAAAATTATATTGCAACTATAATCTTAAATAAATTTTAGTTATAAAAATCCCTGAATACAACTAGGTACAGGATCATCAAATTTAAAAGCCTTAAAAATTTGTACTTAGTACGTACTACGGGTACCCCTTGCATGTGCCGCCAACTATGGTGAGGGATTCTATTTTATGAGTATCGGTACACATTTATAAATCACTATCATGCCAATATTTCTATCAATTGTGGGTAGTCTAAAAAGATAGAAGAAAATCCAACATAATTAGTATTAAGCAACAAGTACAAGTAGGCATGACCATTGGGCAAGTTGGGCCAACTTAATGGATAGTTGCACTTAAATAAATCCAAAAGCTAAACCCTTAATCGATTTCATTTAACCTCTTACCAAAACATATGCAATGCTTGTCATGTCTGATGATGGATTTTTTTTTTCTAACATGAGACAATTTTATGGGACTAAATTATTGGTGTGTATAACCACACACAAAAAACCTATCAATTAATAAGAATAAAGTGTAATGTAAAATTTGCGTACCCATGCAATTTCCTATTTAGTTTTATACTTGTTTTGAGGAAGTTGCATAATACATGTACATAATGAAAAATGGTGCAATCTTGTGTGAAGTTGTGTTCATTCTCCTAACCTTTTACCCCTCCACATACACACATCCACATACACTATACTTTATTCTTATATGCACACATACATTCACCTTGTCCTCACATTCAACACATTTACCTATACATCTACCTCCATATATACATTAAGCAATTAGATCTAACTATGTCATTGCCCAAAGTCATTTCTGCAATCATGGGGGTGACCTATGGTCATAGAATTTGCTATTTTCCTTCCAAAATTTCAAGTTCAAATTTGACCAAATAGCCCCCTTTATTTTCCCTTTGTGAGTTAACTAAATAGATATTTGGTACAATTTGATTTTATGTGCTAGTATTTAAAGCCATTTAATTATATTTATTTATCATCCTTATACACTAAAGTATCATCTCTCATTCTAGAGCATTAAAAGAGTAATCAATAGTGAAAAACTTAGATTTGGTGCATTAAAACGAGTAACAAATTTGCATACATCATCTTAGTAGATGTAACTTTCTTGAATGTTTATGCACATTTCTAAGGGTTGACCTTAGAAAACTTATCTCTCTATGATACAATGATAAATCTATCAAGATATTCTTATATACCACATGTCTTATATATCAAAAAAGGTAGAAGCCACAAAGGGACACTAGACCAAAAAAAGAGTGGGATTCCATGTGTGTTAGGGAAAATCCAAGTTCAATGGACTAGTTTACAAAGGTAAACTAGCCCTAGATATATGAACTTGTCCTCTAATAGAGCACAAATCCATAGATTAATCTAATACATTTGTCTAATAGAGATGCATCAATTTTCTAATTTACTCGGGTATTTGATATCAAAATCTTTATTGTTGGTACACACTCTTCAATTATAAAGCTAAATATTGCCCTTCTCAACATTTACTTTCCTAATTTATATATCATAATGTGGATATGAAAATGTGAATAAAAAATAGTAACAATGTGATGGAAGTCCAAAATTCACACTTTAACAGTCACTCAATAAAGTCTAAGATATATGCATAAAATCAAATGATAAACAATAATACCATACTAGAGACCTTAGATTGCTTTATTGTTTATTTGATAAATGCCTGAATGCTTAATGTAGATTGCTCTCAAATTTTTAACATAACCTTGATATCAACATGATAGAATGAAGGCTTGATGCTTGATGCTTGATAAATGCCTGCTTAATAATGATAATGATTTTTCTCTTGATAATGCTATAGATCTTGTGATATGACAATTATGTTCTAGATCTAAGGGATTTGACACTAAATGACATGTGAAACTATGATTGGGTCATAAATGATGTGAGCCCTTGTAGGCACCCACATATTTTCTCACAGACCAAGGATTTCTTGAAACCTCAACTCAAATATCTCATGGAAGGTCACACCATACACTAAACTAAATGAAAAACATAAAGCCAGACTGAAGTCTTAGACCATTATTGATTCATTGTAAATAACAAAGACATAATGTAACCACACATAGTTTTTGTATAAAACTAATGATATAGTTCTCGATCACCACAGATGAACAAAATAATATTAAGTTAATGGGCGACATCTTAACATAAGTAAACCTTCAAACATAATAAAAGAACATGAGTAAGATGTATTGAACAAATTTAAAATAGGCAACCACGAGAAAGACCAAGAAGCTTAGTTAAGGAATATAGATTGACTAGTTACAACAATATCAAGGAAGGAAATACAAAGGCACAAGATCGATCCTATAAAGAAACTAGATTAAATTTTTTAGGGGCTTATGAGAACATGAAGCAATATAAGGAGCCAAATTAGGTCATTTTAGGATAGGTTCCAAAACTTCATCTCCTTCTCCTCTTGATTTACAAGATCTATTGTAGTAGTATTAACAAGTATTTGAGGAGCCTAAAGGATTTTGTCTCGTACAATCCTATGAACATGCCATTCCCCTAATTCCTAATAGTTAGCCTCCAAAAATTTATCCCTATTTGTTTGTTAGATGAGATTTTTGGGGCCACCTTTAAAAATCCAAGCTTCATTTTAGCTATCATCAAATTCAATTCAATGAGGAGGATATTCACATTTCCTTCTAGACTCATAAAGATTACTATAAATTCTTGGTGATATATTTTGGCTTATCTAATTCTCCTTTTGAATTTTGATGAACAAGGTGTTTCAAGGTTGTCTAGACACAAATTTATCTCGGTCTTGTTTGATAAAATTCTAATTTATAGTCATAGATGAGCTAATGATATATGACACATAGATATAGTTCTCAATATTTAAAAATATCATTGCAAAATCTCATTACAGATGAAGAATACCGGGTATCGTGACTAAATGAGCTAGAGCTACTGGATGAGCGGCGCACAAATGCCCTAAACCACTTGCAAGTCTATTAGAACCTCCTCAAGTGAAGCTACAACAAGAAAATCAAGAGGCAAACCTTCCAAGTCAGTGAGCTAGTACTAAAGGAAAATCAAAATAATGTGCCAAATCCAAATAGCAAGGGTAAATTTGAGCCCAACTGTTTGGGACCATTCATTGTCACCACAAGCTATAAATCAGGAGACTACTAGCTATCAACACTCAAAGGGGAGCCTCTGCAGGAGCCCATGAACAACTCTCATCTCAAAAAGTTTTATGCCTCATCTTTTAAGGGTAAAACCAAAAATAAAAATAAACAAAATCCAAAAATTAAAAAAAGGATTGAAAATAGTAAAGAAAAAAATCGTCCTCTAGTGAAAACCACTGCGGTGGCACTTTGGGCAAGTACCTTGGTGAAAAACTGGAAAAAAAAGCACCTTGTGTAAATAAAACACTCTCCATCCACCAGGATCTTCATGACTTATTCGACACACTTACCACTCATCCATCGATCCTTCCACCATCCATCCACAACCGTACCATAGCTTGATCTTGTGTTTGTACCATGTTCCACCCTAGTAACTTGGCACATTTCTAAGGTCAGTTTGTCCTACCTATATCGAAGTAGTCTATAGCATCACGTTGGGGGCATGTTCTTTTACCTACATTGGATCAGATTCGTGTATATTCTTGTGATCTTCCTTAAAATCAAAAAAATCCAAAAACATTCAAAAATTCCATCAAAAATAAAAAAACATTCAGAAAATCTAAAAAATCTAAAACATGTCAAAAATTCAAAAGTCAAAAAGTGGAGTCATCTTGTTGAACTACATTGTCTCTGAGATTGAACGTGGGAAAGGTTGATCTTTGATCATCCCTCGAGACACCCTAGGTCAATCTTTTAAGCGTTCGTCGCAATAAAATGGTAATTCGTTTGTCCATCTATCTCAACAGTAATCAAGTTTGTGTCAGTTGAACTACGTGGTTTCTGTGTGTATAACTTAGGCAAGGCTAATTTGTTGATTAACTCTCGAGACCCCTAGGATAGGTCTTTAGGTTAGGTCCTTGGTCAAAATCTCAAAAAACCCAAAAATCAAAACAACCTCAAAACATTTCAAAATACCAAAAAACATCCAAATATCTAAAAAAACCCAAAATGGTATAGTTGCCTCATCTAAATTTCACCTGCAATAATCTCGCCCATAATAAATCACCATCGCTTCCACCCTTTGGTAAAACAATCAGAAGAAAATCTAGCATGTTCTAAAGTGAAAGCTCAATCGTCAAAGTCTCAAATCTAGGTCAGTAAGTCGACAAGTTAATCAGCTCAGAGTATCAATAGCTTATCATCTAGTCAATCTCATCATCACCTGATCACAACATGTCCTAAGATTCATCCTTCCTATAATGGACATCAACATTAGGCATCATCTTAGTTTAGTCTTGGCTAGCGGTATGAAGAACATTTGCTTGCGTGTTTACTTTATCTTGGTCCTTTGACTTATCTTGTTTTGCGCTCATTCCAATGACCTCTTGATGATGCCTAATCAAAATGGTTTAGAGAGAAAGGAATGGGGCCATGATCATTATCTTTGTATCTACTCTGCTTGTTGGATATTCTTGTAATATAACTTGGTTGTGTGTGCTTTGTTTGGTTTGTAGCGAAGGTGTTTTAGATGTCTTGTTGACCACATAGGAAGGCTTTCTTTTCTATGTTTTTTCCTGAGATGTTTAGGATATCTGAACTACATCTTGAATAAGGTTTTGTATGACAAGTGTGAAAAAAATTACTCCTATTTGATGGTCGAGTCAAAGTCCATCACACTAGGTACAACACCATCTTGGTTCTTAATACCTTGATGCATCGTACCTATGTGTATTATCAAACATAGAGTAAATGGCCCTTTTAAAATCCCAATTCCTAATATCATTATCATCATCATCAATAAGGTACGCTTGTTGGATCTTCTTTCTTCTATCTTCTTTCCATACTAACATGGTACCATGATAGTTACTCAGAAACATCACTAAAATGCATCCACCCTACATCCACCAATCATTAGCATAATGCATATCATATAAGAAACATAGATGCATTGCATTTCATCATTAATAGATTCATTATTATTATTTGCATTCCATCATAGATATCCATTATTATTGTTTGCATTCCATCATAGATATTATCACATAAGCATTATTAGGTCATCCATGGCATAATTATCGTGTTATAGTCAACATAATTATCATATACATATTCACATCATATCATAATAAATTCATTACGTATAATAATCATTTCATCATCATCATATTGCCATTATATATCATAAAAAATCATCTCATAAATCATCCCACATCATCTCATAATCATGTGAATTATGGCATATTAACATTGGCACAGGTCATCTCGCATCATACATAATCATTTCACATCTACACATTGCATTCATTACCACATAGGCATTATCAACTCATTCATCGCATAATCACATATCATATCACATCATAAATCGTTACATATTCATATTCATATGACATCATTTTTTTCAAATATCACTATTACATATCATAAATACCATGATCATCTCACATAGTTACATTCATATTTCAGTAGATAAAAGCATCATATTTGCATATCATATTGCATCCATACATCATCACCATAAAATGCATAGAAAATATACAAAAAGAAATGCATCCATAATCGTTGCATCACATCATCACATCACATAGAAACATACATCATATGACACAATATAAAATAGTTGCATCTCATAAGATAAATCACAACACAGGAAATTAAATGCATCCATCCATCATGCATAAGTAAAGTAGGACATATCATAAATCGAACCATCTCATATATATATAAATGAATAACTGTCATGGTACAAGATCGGAATCAAATGTATATAAATCAAAGTATGTGATACATCAGGGCAATAAAAAAATCGGAGGCCATGAATCAAAAATGAATACTGTCTCCGATCAAAATGAGAAGCTAGCCCTATTGGCTGCTACCCTCTCCAACCTGTCTTTCACCATGGTCCTCGAGCAGCCTCATCCCTGTCTGCTGGGAATACTCTGGCACCTAAGCTACTGTTGGTACTGTCTGCTTATAGTGAAGCCTGTAATACTCGACCTCTCTCACAACCTCCCGATATGCTTGTATGGACATTGTCCTACCCTATGATGCAGAGGTCGTGTTCTCAAGTTGTCATCTTCGACCTATCTCCTGGTCCCGCTCAGATTGGGCCTGGTCTCTCTCTGTAGTAAGTTCATGGACTTGTTGTCTAGCTTGGTCCCTCTTAGCTGTGAGAACCCACACCTATGCCTGCAATTGTTGAATCATGGCATCTCGGTGATCTAGTTGCACTCAGGGTAGTGATGGTGGTTGTTGTTGTGGGACCTCTCTCTCCCCATCTCTGGGCTGCTCCTGGGAAGGTGTCTGTTGTGCCTGATCCCGGGGTGGTGTCTGATGTGGTTGCACCCGAGGTGTTGTCTAATGTGGTTGGTATGGAGGTGGTATGCCTCCTCCCTCCTCCCCATCCCCATCTATGTCTCCATCTCCACTACCTCCCTTTCCCTACCCTTGACTGGTTGACTTGCCTTTGGGCCTCCATTGTGTGGGCATTGCGCCTGGATTTGTAAGTCTGAGGGGTGGTCTGAACCAATCTGTATAGACTTGTGTGACCCCTACATCCTCCTATCCTTGATCATATGGCCATGGTCTAGCCACCAGCTACCTGAATGATGTAACAACCTCATCGGTCAGGATGGGCCTGCCCCATGTAGTCTCCCTCATAGTACGGGCGAAGATGGCCACATACTGGTCATTGAGATGGTCTTGTGTATCTCCAAACTATCAAGCTACTTGGTCTGGCAAGTATCTCTCTATAATGGTATGCTCTCGACCCTACATCAATCTATCTTGCCGAGCAAAAAATAGCTATTGTGCATCGTCAAACCAAGGACCCATGCCAAGCCAGGGCCTCCAAGTGAACATTGACATCTTATCGATGACCCTCTGTCAGTGGGCGATACCACCTGCCCCTATGTGAGTAAAAGTGATTTGGGCCCCTCCATAGTGCCAGACAATCGGATCATCCAACTCTAGGGCAAAGCAATGCAATGTGCTCCTAGGCCCAAACATGCAACAATGTAACACTGGCCCCAATGGCCCTACTGTCTAAATATATGAACTCATGCAAGTCTCTGTAAAGTGAGGCCAACATCATTGGCCCAAAGCACTCTCTATGGAAAAGCATTTGCTCCCATGCTAGCCCCCATCCTAGACTAAAGTATCAGCCCTGTCGATCTAGTGTCACAAGCCTTGATATAATAACAACTACAATAAGTCTAAAATCCACTAACATGTTGACAAGTGGCCTCTTCCTATTGGTTGGTCTTTTGTCCCACATTCATCCTATTTCCTCAATCTTCCATTCTTCAAACCTATAAATAGAGAGCTTCTCTATTGATTAGGATCCACAACTTCATGCAATATCATTATCTTCAATCTTTGAGCAATTTTCATCCATCCTCATTCATTTTATCCATTTTCATATTTTCATAGCTAGGTTATGGATAAATTTCACCAAGGAGCATAGAATCTTCATCATTGATCATCAAGCTTGCAAGGAATTGGGAAAGGGCCATTTTCCACATCAAAATGGCACCAATTCCCCCATGGGATGCTAGTTTGATTGTTTAGAATAGGATTTCATAGCTTTCATTTGTTATTTTACCTTGTTTTCTTGTTCTTCACATTCAAATGAATTTCATGGGGAATGTATGTTTTAGATTTGTTTCTTGACTAACATTGTGTTGTTTTGTCATTTTGGTGCAGGTCTAAGATATCCATTCACAATTCCCCTTTCACTAAGAAATCTAAGTGTACTTTCATAGTGCAGTAGTTAGAGTAAGTGTAGGTTAATTCAAACAAGATTAAGGAAATAAAATAGTGGCCTAAACAATGTGGGAGTAGCGTAAACCCAAACCTATTAAGATTCTATGTTTTCTTGGGCTATACTAAGTACTATTGCAAGTTTGTCTATAACTATGGTAAAATTTCAAGACCTTTGATAATACCATTGAAGAATAATTCCCTTTTCTAGACTATAGAGGCTAATGTGGCCCTTTTTTTCTCTTAAAGCTTCCATGTGTTACATCCCAATTTTGGCCATGCCTAATTTTCAAACATCATTTATCCTAGAATGTGATACCTCAAGGATAGGTATGATGTCATTTTAATACAAGAGGATCGACCACTTGTTTTCACCATCAAAAAACTTTTAGAAAACATATCACTAAATACATATGAAAAATATATAGTAATTATTCTCCATGCTGTTTAGCAATGTTATCCTCACCTCTTGGGTTGCCAATTCATAAAAAATGATCGTATCTTAAAATATTTTTTTAGTAAAGGGTGTCCTCTCATGAACAAAAAAGTGGATTTCTAAAATTCTTAATTATGATTATGAAATGATTTATAATAAATTCAAAGAAAATGTCATGATTGATACACTTTTATGCAAATATAAGAGAAAAGTTCATTATTTTATTACTCATGATAATACCCATATGGATGGAAGAGTTTCATTAACAATTGGTAGCTAATCCCCAAATTTAGGATACTATTCACTTTTAGAACACGATCCTTAGTCATTGTTCCTGTTTCAATGGTAGGAATAAGTACTAAAATATCATGATTGTATTTAGTTATGTCTCAACTCCCACCTCAAGCCTTGCTCAAATAATTGCATTCCTCACCCATTGTAGTTCACTTACGCTTTCTTAAGACATATGAGTTGCAAGTGAGATTTATTTTGGGATTAACTTAAGTAGGATGTGAAAAAATTTGTGGCTGAGTGCATCTGTACCAACATAACAAAGGGAAGACAATGAAACTTCAAGGATATCTACAACCCCTTTATATTCTAGGCATGGCTTGAGTAGATATTTCTGTGGATTATATTATTGGACAAACTATGTTGTGTGGAAAACAAATCATTCTAGTTAATTTTTTAATCATTTGACAAAATATATTCAATTGTATGCCTTACCTAACCATTACACAATTATTTTTATCACACAAAAATTCTTGGAAATAGTCTTTAATCTTGATGGTATGACCCACTCCATTGTAAAAATGATCATGATGTTTCTTTCACAGTTATCTTTTGCTAGATTATTGAAGTTACAAGGAACTTAATTAAACATGAGTTTAACCTATCATCCTAATAATGATGACCAAAATAAGGTTGCATATACATGCTTACAAACTTACCTACAATATTTTGTGTCAAAGCAACAATCACAATGGATAAGGTAGTTTCTTCTAGCTGAATGGTGGTAGAATACAACTCATCATTGTCCATCCAAGATGATTCCATATTAGGCTCTCTATGGTTGATCCCCAACTTTTTTATCTATTTATGTTCACAGTTCTTCTAGGGACCAACTGATTGATAGCTCCCTTTCCCCATGGGAGAGAATTCTCAATATCCTCAAGGATAATTTACTACGAGTACATAACCATGTGCAATAGTAGTTTGATGAATATAGGTCTAAGTGGTAATTGGGTCTTTCTATGTCTCCATCCTTACAATTACTCATATTTGAGGGACATGATATGTCATAAATTTGGTTTGAAATTTATGGCCCTGATCAAGTTGTGCATCACATATGTGAGGTGGTGCATATAAGATTTCACTTGTTTCCTCTTCAAAGATCCACCTAATTTTTTATGCCTCTTGCCTCAAGCAAGTTATTAGGCAATACATATTTGTCCTAACAAAACTTACATTGTTAGTTAAGGATGGCTCCATCTAACTAGAGCTAGATGAAATATTGGACAAACACACCAAATGACTTCATATACATGTTATTGAAGAGGTCTTAGTCCAATGGAAAGGCCTACAAACTAAAGATGTTGCATGGGAGATAGCCAACATTATAACCAAGTTTCCTCATGTCAATTTTTGAGGATAAAGCTTTTCAAGGGGAAGACAATGTTAGGAACCCTCAATCTAATATGTATTAGATATTGGTAAGTAGTAATGTTGTGTGCCTATGCTTTTATAAGTCACCCTTAATATGATAAATTATAATAAATGTAGTTATTCCACATGTATGGGACAGTAGTAGCTATCTTAAGATAAACTCTATATATTGTAACCACTTCTTAAGCATAAAACATCTTGGATATTATAATTGAGTTTATGCTTTATTGAGATGAATGTCCCTTAGAAGTGGCACCGCAAAAATAGTAAATTATTATGTTGCTCTCATATCCACATATATCTATGTGTATTTTCTTTATCTTAATTGTATTTTCCTTTCACATATTGTGTCCACTTTTCATTTTACTATTGTTCTATTTACCTCTCATGTTCCTCCCAGTAGTGTTACAACCACTTGCCATGTTATTGTCACCCCATGTTTCACCTTCTCTATACTCTACCCATTATCTCTCATGGTGCCACTTTCATTACTATTTTCACAACTTGCATGCCCCTTTCTACCCTTTAAACTCTAATAAAAATGTTTGACAAATGCAAAAGATAATTGATGCCTTTTCTAGTGAAAACAAAATTGATATATCTATTAAATCTAAACACAATTCACTTGAATTTGAGATTTTGATATATCCATTTCCAACTTGATTTGTCAATCCTAAAATTGAAATGTATGATGTTAAAGGATATCCCCTCACACATTTGAGATCCTTCCTACTAAATTCTTGGATTTTATGTATGATGATAAGCTATTAGTTAAGCTATCTCCACACACTTTGAAGTACTACTATTTAGTGGTTGTATTTATATCCACCTTCATGTCTATTCAATCTTTTTCAAATCTATTGGATTCCGTGTATGACAGCTATATGCCAAGCTCTTAGCATATACTTTGACATTTTGTACTATTGAATGGTTATATTCATTTTCACATTCATGTCTATTCATGTTTTCTCACTTTTAACCAATACTTTTATGAACAATTATAGTGAATAAATAAAATGAAGATCTAAGATTTATTTGAAAAAAGATGATCATATTCTTTGATAATGATATAAAATTTGAATCAAATAAAATACCAAAACAATCAAAATCATACACACTAAATACTTAAAATGCTGACATAAACAAAAGTATTAAAAAAACGAAAATATACATATTGGAATGTTGTCTTTCCCCGTAAATCCCATGATAGATACTACGAGCCTTGAAGAATACCCACAATTTTTCATAGACCCCACACAGAATAATGGGGTTGTCACAATGACCCATTATCACATGTCTTCACGTGAAATAAACAATTTTCCTAATTGGAAAGGCGACTATCTTTTAACCCCCTGACTTCGCGTCGAAGTTTCCAATAACTTGGAATTTATTATCATTTATTTAAAATGTATTGATATATACAGTGTTTGTACGTAATTTCAAAGATTAGCTGGATTTGTTCAGTTCAATACAACTAGCAATCACATCTTGGTGTGCAATGGGTACGTTGAAGAGGTGTGGAAGGTCAATTAAGTAAAAAAAATAAAAAATTGTTTTGTTTTTTTTCTTTTTTCATATATTTTTTATTTTATTCATTCATTTTGGATTTTACAAGTGTGACTTTTAAGTCTAGGTTGCTTGATAATTGGTCAAGGTTTTGTTGCGAGACTTGATTTCTCATAATCAATTTTTTTGCAAGCTTGTCTTTATTATGACCTTTGTCAACGATTCTCAAGTCCATATGATAGCTTCACATTTAAAATAACTTAGAAAAGATCAATTGTTAAGCATCTCAAAGAACATGCAGTGGTTTGTTTTCTTGAATGTCAAAAACTCAACTTTCTAACATTGTGTTGTTTAAAAATTGAATCAAGAACAATATCCACTTCCTTATCAATATAATTGAATCTTATTTCTTGTTCAATTTTGAGATGTTGATTCCAACTTATTCTTCTTCTTCTTTCATCAAAAGCATGGTTGCATCGAGTCTTCTAGAGCACACCCATTTCCATTGAACTTAATCTTTGTAGTCCACTGTTAAAGTCAATTCTTGACTTGACTATCTTATTCTAATCAGATTTACTATTTTTGAAGGAGGAATTCCTATCCTTCTCAAAGTTAGTAATACGAAAAGTATGAATCACTATATTAAGAAGATGTTTCCCTTAACTACACATCCTTTTGTAAAGTCCTTGCACTTTATCATGATGATTAACCCTTATGACACACCTTAAAGGTATGTATAATCATGAATACTGAGATATTGTAGTATATTTATTTTATATTTTATGTTATATAATATTAATATATTATATATTATTTATCATATTTATATATTATATTATACAATATATAAATAATATAATATATTAATATATATAATATTTATATTATTTATGATATTTATATTTTAGTGAGGAATATGAATTACATTTTATGCGAGAATAATATATTTATTTTATATTATATGTTATATAATATATAAATAATATATTATATATTATATTATATCATTTATATATGATGTATCATATTTATATATTATACAATATACAAATAATATAATATATCAATATATATAATATTTATATTATTTATGATATTTATATTTTAGTGAGGAATATGATTTATATTTTTATGCGAGAATTGAGGGTCTAAACATACTTCTTGTTTAACAAACAAGAATTATATATGTATATAAGACATGTAATGCAAGGATGGTGGAATGTGGTAGCATAGACATGCCTATTCGACCATTGAAGAACTTCAAACTATCACAATTAATTTTATCTATCTAGGATATGCATGATTTATATTGACTAAAAATTATTGATGTTTGTGAATGTGCACATTATTGAGTGAAAGATTTCCTTTTTTTAATCATTTGATCATCTTTCATGTCATCACTAGCTCTTACCTGCAATCGTGTGCTTTCTAACTCTATTGTATTATTATAATATTACATAAAATTATTATTTATATATATTATTTATTATATCTATATCTATATTATATATATTATACTTCCAATGCATCAAAAAATTTAATGTCAATTAGGGAAAATATTGATCTATTTGTTGCATTCATTTGTGTAGTACAAGGGGTCAATTGGTAGGCCATTTAGAAAATGATGTTGTTTGTGCAGCAAAGGTCCCAATGGAGAAGTGATAGCTTCAAATCAACTATAAATCCACTTACATGGATCCAAACACGATTGAAATCAAATCACTAAATTAGGAAGATAATCAAGCTCCATTACCAATAGGATAATGATATGTTTTCAATAGGGAGAGAGGAAGAGAGAGGGAGATATAGGGATAGAAAGAGGGAGCTATAGAGGGGGGAAGAGCAAGAGAGAGAGGGTTTTCTTAAACATATTTGCAGAAGTGGACAGGTGGTGTGAGGTTCAAATGGTAATGAGATTGATGAAATATAAAGGAGTTAAAAAGATCCCTAGATGTAGTGGGATTGAAGTCCATAAAATGGTGGTGGAGATAAATCACATCCACAAACACAATAGATCTATGCAATTTTGGATAAATTATTCATTTCACATCAATAACTACCGATTTGGAAGAGTGAAAAAGATGTTCATTCATTTTCTCTTAGTTCAATTTTTTTTGAAGCAAATACTAGTTCATTTTAATGCTCCAAAGTGAAATATTTCTATGAATGAATGTTCCTTGTATTGTGAATGATCTACAATGAAACTTAACTGCTCCTTGATATTTATAAATACTAAAACAATGAAAATAGAGTGCTCCACCTTTTAGGAAATGGAGCACAAGGGATGAGGGCCTAAATCTATTTCCTTCAAGTTTCATTCAAGGAAACCCTAGAGATCTCAATCCAAGGATGTAAAGGGGAAATAAATCTACAATAGGGATGTCTTAGGGTATGATTAAAGACAATAAAGGGGTTCACCACCAAGCTAGGGCTTGGAAAGACAAGAAATGAATGCAATGTGAAAAACCTAATGTAACGCACTAACCCTTCGATAAAGTAAAAATTTATAATTTTACACCATATGAGTACATAAACTAACAAGGACCAATGCAATAAACATTTTAATTTCTTTATTGATAATATATAAACAAGATGCCATTTCAAATTATAATAAAGATTCCATTTCATTACAATAACTTCACAAGTTACAATTATACAGGAATACATACAATTACACGGCATAGCTCCAATGAGCTTTACAACAAATAGTTGTAAGACAGTCTAGGATCCTTCCTTTCAAATCTTGGTTCTTCAGTCGCCTGTTGTGAAGGAGAAGCATCACTCAAGCGCTTTTCCGCCAACCATGGACTCAGAATGCAGTCCCCCACACATCTATCATTTGATAGATGACCCTTCCCTTCGATGAAGAGATTGGTAGAGTAACCAATAATGACAACCAACTAAGAATAGTGTTGTGTCCTACATAACTAGAACTTGTAATCTCATAATCCCGAACTAGCATGTAATATTGGATCACAATGAACTGACAGTGTTAGTCTCGATAGTCACATAATCCAAAGTGGAGTCACACAATCTAGAGTGGAGTCTCAAACATTCAAACTACTTTGATCAAAGAGTTCATTCAGTAAGTGTCTGAGAGTCATCTATCACATACACTACTTAGGGCCGATTTGACTTAAGGCTATCTTAAGCTATGCATAGGTATTTCCTTCAATTGATAGTCCATCATCCTACTATCAACATATTAATCTACCTGAAATATACCTACTTAACTAGTAAGTACACAAACTAGGTATTTCCTTCTATGGATATTCCATCATTCCAAAGATAACCTATAAACTTGGATAACCCTACTTACTTGTAAGTATATATAATTCTCTCCCATACTGGATGACCTCTCCTAGGAGTAAAACATAAGCTTTCCTAGTTAAATCAATAACTTAGCTATGTGTATCATATGTGTCCTTCATGTTCAATCATACCTAGTATATAATACTTATGATAAACACCCATCTCCTACTATGAAGTAAATACAAACACAATGCATGGTCTCAACATATCTGCTAGCTATGAGCAATCCATGCACAAACATATCTAGTATAATTAAATACCTATGTCAAGTAATCTCTTCGACATATCTAGTATAATTAAATACTTGTGTCAAGCAATCTCTCCTATCGTGGAGTACATAAAAATGTATTAAGAAAACAACATAAAAGCTTCAACTTCCTTTTCAAAATAATCTAAATTCTCTAATGCATATACTATAAAAGACCTCTCAACCATGCATACAAGACATATCTTTCAAAAGTAAAATTAGCAAAGAAGAAGAGATCCCCATGCCTATTATCGCTTATCCAAACCAAAGACAACATTGCAACCCTCTCCAACAACAATTAGCTTGATAATAAGCTTCTCACAAACAACTCTATCTCACTTGTTGATAGCTTACTTCTCTCAAACAAAAATAATACCTCTCACTCACAAAATATCACTCTCTATATCTCACTCATAAAATAAGATAAGTATGGCTAGTATTAATTCAGAAATAGTGAACTGCAAAAGATGTATAATCTCTTGGGAAATAATGCATCCCTCTCGAGTGAAATGGTTCAACTATTTATAGAGCAACCAAGTAGACTCAAAACCTATAGTTTAGGCTTGTATAAAGACATCAAGCTTCTTGCAAAGTAACTCAATAATAAGGTGGTGAATAACTAAGCTTAGACTCATCAAAACCTCCTATAAATTGACTTACATTTTGATAGCAATTCAAAGACCAATTCAAAATGCACATGGAGAATTCAAATTCTACTCCAAAAAAGACATCTACAATAAATTGCTTCAAGAGGTGGAGCCAAAGCCTCTCTTCTAATATCAAGTTGGCGCGGTTTCAGAAGGAGTGAAACAGTCAATTAGAAGTCTACAACACTTAGCATGTATCGACTAAAATAAAAGAGATGAGTCGATTTAACCAATTAAAGATGTTGGACTAAGTCCACGTTACTCTTATCATTGCGTTGACCAATTCAAAGTTTAATAGATAAAATGTATTCATACATTTCACATACGTGACATGGTGAGTGAAACACAACTTTACTTACATAGCCATAAGCATTTCCAAATCAACTTCCAATTTCATAGTTGTTGATGACTATAATCGACTTTCATTGTCATGATCATTTAATGTCTAAAGTAACCTTATGGATCAGCCTCTAAAATGCAGTCATAATGTATGACATACGTGGCCCTAAAGTTTCTCCTATCTTCTGCGCATAATTTCAATACCCTATCCTCTTCATTCATTACCATTATGTATTATGCAACATTTGACTTAGTTGCAACTATGTTGTCACAGCATTCTCTCCTTCGTGCCATGCTCATGCGTGTTCTACTCTCTTAGTCTAAGGCCGTGACCCCCTATACTATTTCATCAATATACAATATATATATACATATCTTCCATAGCATGAATGCTAGCATATATATATAATATTATTTTACCATACTCACGTATATAATTGTAACGCATCGAAAATCTATTTAAAAACAAATCGACAATACTTAAAATAAATTCCATTATATTCCAATAAAGTCGTCATCTCTTTCATACATTCATCATAAAACAAGTCAATTACATACAACGACATAAAAGTCGAAAAGATATCTTTCATTACATTTCAGTCTAAATCATACAAGTGTCGAATTACACATTTCAAATAATAATTACAAAGGATGATACATATCCAGTTTACAAATTCGAGACTTAGGCATTCAGTCACCATAAGCTCGTCATTACATACATCATGAATAATAAAGCATTAAAAAGAAGATTAAGTCTGTTGATCTTCCATCCATAAGCAAATCTTCAAAAGAAGACGAGAACAAGAATCAGGCACTTTTCCGCCCAACCTCAAAGCTTATGCTTCCCCGAAATTTCTTAGTCAATCAAGAAATTCCCGAACCTGCACGAATTGCTTAGCATAAAGCAGTCTATGAGCAAGATGGAATCTGGTGCATGCCTAGTACTACTAGTAAACCACAAGCATTTTCATTTTTCTAATTCAGTTAAGAAAGAAGCAAGTTCGGTACTAGGATATGGTAGAGAGTATTAAATAATCCATCTATTTCAATGGTACAAAAATTACTTGGCCAAGTAAAATTTCATGCACGATAATAAAAAGTAGTTTTGGAAAAAGAAAAACTACACTCTCTATTTACCCATATTCGGCACCCGTCCCGGAAGGTAACTTTCCCAAAAACAACACATGCAGAATTATCTATCATTCATGCATGGTTCAAACGGTCAAACACAATCTTTCCCAATCTTTCAAACATTAACTAAAAACAGTATTTAAAACGACAACAGTTTAACAAGTACTACTTTTCAATGTTTCATTTCGCAAAAAGACATAAAATCGATATTTTAATTGAGTCATTTAAATAATGAACAAAGTTTCAAAATGAAGGTGTATCTCCAGTATGTTGGATAATACATATAAAAACATAAATTAAAAGAGCACACATTCAGTTGTTTCAAACTCTTCTTTAATTTAAGTTATTTAAAATTCGTTCGGATAGTTTTCAAAAATTGACTGAATTTCAAGTTTAAACGTTTTGATTCAAGTTCATCCTATTTTCAGCATTTAAATATCAATTATTTATCAAATTAAATCTAACTATTTTAAAATTCTGAGTTTTGACAGTTTTCCTAAAAGGTGAAATAATTAAGTTAAAATTCTGTTTTTGATGTTTTTCTGTCAATAATTCCTTAAATTCTGTCAACATAATTCTGTTATTCTCAAAATTGTAAGTTCGTTTCCAAGTTTAATACGTTTTTCTAATTTTCAGTTTATTGTTCTCAGAATGATTTAAATCGGAATTTAACAAATTCTCAGAATAAATAAATAAGATTTATGTTTATGAGCTTTCTTGAATTCTGGAAAAATAATTACACAATTGGATTTTTCCAATAGAATTTTTTTTCTGATTCTAAACTTTAAACTTGTTTTTTGTTTGGGTTTATTTCTAAATTTGTCAATATTAATAATAATTGAAAGTTTATATCAAGATTTCTCCTGAATCTGTGTTTCACAATTTGTCTTTAAAATCTGGAAAAATAATTTCTTTTTGATAATCATTCTCAGAATTCATAGAAAACAAAATGGATTATCTAATTTACAATTAAAATCGCAAACCCCTACCTGGTAATTTCGTCTTCTGGAAGTATTGTTGTTTCATCTGTATTCTTTTTTTGTTTGTTTATGAAATCTTCCTAACTATTAAATCCTCTGTGTTTGGGTGCTGCTTTTATTCTCTGCCCGTGCCTTAGTGAATGGTCTGCGCCTAACTTCTTATTCTTCCTGGCGGCGTAGACTACTGTTGACTGAGGGAGAGGACTGCGTGGATTTCTGGTGGGGAAATCTCCCTTAGGCCGTGCGTGGGGAGTGTCTCTATTAACTTGCGCATGGAGGAAGAGGAGAAGGCAAGTGTGTATGAGGAAGGGAAGGCAGGTGCGTGCCTTCTTCTTTGGCTGCGTGAGAAGGTAAGGTCCTTGCGCCAAAGCCTTTGTTGGCTCCTCCTTGCTACGTGGGGGTGCGAGCTACCTTGGCCACACTTACTCCAATCTCTATCCTTTCCTGCTGCAGATGGAGAAATGGGAAGGAGGCATGGGATGTGGATCCAATAGTAAAAAAAAAAAAATAGTGCTCTCAGCTCTGCTAATTTTCTCAAGAACTATCAATTCCAATTTTCTCTGTGTTTGCCAATTTTTCTGTGTCTCCTATTTCGGATTTTCCATCTCATATATTTGTTTTCTCATGCATTCATGCATGCTCAGATCCATTAATCTCTCCATTTGATCTTCAGATCAAAATTAAAACTTTTAGTTAAGATTTGAAGATATATATATATATATTTTTTTTGAGTTTAGTTGAAGTTCAAATTTGAATGCAAATTTCAATTTCTAATTTTGAACGTAATCTTGTTTCAATTTCCCAATTTTTCACTAAGTTTAAATTATGAATTCTATTTTTGAATTTTGAAATTCATTCGTTTTCACAATTTCTAATTTAAATAACATTTAAATTTAAAATTACTTTATTTAACTAAATTTAATCAAATTTTAAGTTTAGAACTCTATTAAATTTAAATTTCAAAATTTCAACTTCATATTTGCAAAATAGGAATAAAATATCAAACAAACATTCTCTAAATTTAAATTACATTAAATTTCATCACTTAACAAAATCATCATCTATGAAAATGCATTTTTACAATTTTTAAGAAATCACACCAAAACAAAATTTTTAGATTCACAAGCATAATATACGCACAAGACATTTAAAACATCAATCTACGTGAGTGTGTGAGATCCCATCTATTCACAAACGTTAATCGGCTAAACAACTCTACCTGATCGTTGTTCTCGCCTTCAACCTCGTTCACCTGTTTCCTGTGTTCACTTGCACTCGATTTATCATCAGTAATGACAAACCCCGAAATAACATAAATACAATAATTTGCATGTCAATTTCAATTCAATTTCATCTTCATTTCATTTCGAATTTCAATTAAACTATCTTCTAAATAATCATTAAATAATCTAACTTCGACAAATCAAGTAACATCTGCATTTAATAAGTAAATGAAAAATCTAGACGTTACAATAATTTACATATATATATTTATATAGGTTTGTATGCGTTATCACAGGTTACGATATTAAATCATGTCCACATATATTTATATACTCCTTTGTATATCGTCTATTAACTCATATACATATACTAGTATATATGTTCTAGGTAAATCATATATTAATATATATACGTTTGTATGTATATATTATCAAATACATGCATATGCACTTATATATATTAATATATTGGCATCATCTAATTGTAAGAGAGGGGGACCAACCATGTCAAGGCCCTAGGTCATGGAGGGCCAAGAGTAGAAGGCTGCCCTAACTTACCTCAACTTAAAGGAGTGTTAGGAAACACGAGACGAGAATGATGAGGATTATAAGGTCCTTCAATCACTCTACAGACCTGAAACTCATAATTGGGCTAGGAGAGTTAGTTTTCGAGGTCAACACTGTGTCTCAGGGAGCTCTCTTCCTGAGGATGAAAGCACGGCTTTGGGATGACAGCATGGTGCGCTAGCATCTCTTAGGTGCGTTGGCGTCCGTACAACCAAAGGACTAAAGAGACAATGTTGAAAGTGAGAAAAAATACTAATGGCCTATCTAGTTACTTCCAAAGGGCCAAAACAACACTATGAAGTAGGCAAGATATGCACAAATATGATAAAGTAAATATACAAGAGTGAGGATGGCAAGAATAATCTCACAAAGGTACTCATTTGCTAGTTAGCTCCAAGAACACTTCCACCTGCACACAAGGGAGAGGAAAATTGTTGGGAGGCTGTATAGGGGTTTGCCTCAGTCAGACCCCCATTTTGCTATTCCCACCTCCACAGACAACCAAGTTAATGATAATAGAGAAAAATTATGATAAAGAAAGAAATGAAGTAAAGAACACAAAAGAACTACAAAACAGTGTTATGCTCCCCAACCAAATCATAGAGGAGAGGAGTAGAAAGCTTACCACCTCCACCAAGATCTCACTATCCAATGGGGGGGAAAATGAGAGGACTCAAGCCTCTATTGCAATGGTGTTTGCTCCACACTTGCTCTACGGAGTGGATGGAGTGTTGTTGTTGCTGCTATGGAGTCCAAAGTGTTGCTTGAGAGTGATGAATGCTAAGAGGATGTTGTGTAGAGAGCTTAATTGAATGCTTAGAGCTTAGAATGAAGGAAGGAAGAATAAATTTGAAGGAGATAATGAAGGAAATAGACATATTCAGGTCGGTTGGTCGAAGAGGGTGTTACAAATCGACCTCCAATGGGAAGTGTAATGCCTATGCAGGCTCTAGACACAGGAATATGCCAAGGACGTAAGCACATCGAGTGGATGTCTACGCATCACACAAAAATACCCAATAGTTATTCCTTTGCGAACACACATAACAGACGCCAAGTGGAACAAAGGCAACGAGCTTATGTGGAATTTCGGTTTCGGATTTGGTTTTCTAAAGTGAAGTTGTGTAAAAGGAGAATTTTCATAAGGGGTGCAAATTCACTCCTATACATGTTCCCCCCACTTTAGCAAGCACGAATACTCATGAGTGCTTCAGTAAAGTAGATCAAATAAGTAATAGAGTTGGAAATGTATACCTGAACTGTTGTGCAAGCAGACCGCGATCTTGAAAACTCGAGAGTGTAGGACAAGAAAAGGACTTCATAGCTCTGCAGAACTATGAAGTTGAAGAAAGAAAGCATCTTACAGGCCCACGGACCTGCAAGGAGGCAACCCCCAAGATCTCTCCCATGAAGGAAGCCCCAAGAAGTAAGTGCTTCATAGGCTTGCAAACCTGCAAGGAAGGTGTCCTCCAAGATCTCTCGCATGAAGGAAACCTAGGAAAGAAGACTCCACAGAGTCAAAAAGAAGCTTCATGGGTGCACCTATAAAGCGACATGTTTACCCATAGATAGAACATGTCTGGAATTGGCCATGTAGGAAAGTAAGTGGATAGTCACGTAGATCGTCAACAAGTTGGAAAATTTTCAAAGGGGTCCCTCGGGTACCCTTCAAAAGGAGGAGGGGTTCACTCAAGGGATGCGCTATCCGAAAGCTAGTGTTTTCTTTCTCAAATCGATTCATCATCAAGGAATCCTTCTTAAAGATGTTCACTTCATCAGGAAGTTCGAAAGGAAGAATATGCCCCCATGTGAGGAGAAGATCAAAGTTGTTCCCACTTCGGAGGAAGGTTCTCAAGTTCTTTTTTTATGAACCCATGAAGAAGGAAACATGTTCCATTAGGGTTTCAAGTTGAGAATGCAGTTCTTACAAAGAAGTGTGTGAAGATTCTTGAGAAAATATTCGTTGGTGATGAATGCATTTTCTGAAGATCGAAGTGATGTAGAGGTGGAGTTGTCACACATGAGAGGGAAAACTCAAGAAAAGAAGAGAGAAAGATAAAGGAAAAGCAAAAAAGAGGAAAGAGAACATGAACAAAGGGCACAAGGGTAGCCTAGTATTTTGGGGTCAAAACTGCTCATACATATATATAAGTATAATAATAGTATATAAATGAATTGTCATCAACCCCTACTATATCAAGCCATGTGAAGAATACACGAGAAGATAAAGTAAAATAAAAATTGTTTCAACGTGGAAGGGAAGCCTAAACGCCCCCAATGCTTTGCATCGTCCCCAATTTTCTGAAAGTCAATCACAAACATGGAAGAATGATGATACAAATGGAAGAAGGTTTACAACAAAAAAACCATGCCTATATCCAAGCACCAACAGGGGTGACGAGGGTCATCCAGGAAAGCATATCATGATTACAAGGGAAACACATTACAACACATACACACATCTAATTTAAAGATAAAGAAGAGGCCTATAATGCTCCGCCTTTTAGGAAATGGAGCACAAGGGATGAGGGCCTAGACCTATTTCCTTCAAGTTTCATTCAAGGAAACCCTAGATATCTCAATCCAAGGATGTAAAGGGGAAAGAGATCTACAATAGGGATGTCCTAGGGTATAATTAAAGAAAATAAATGGGTTCACCACCAAGCTAGGGCTTGGAAAGACAAGAAATGAATGCAATGCGAAAAACCTAACAAGATGACCTAGGAAATGAAACTTAAATGTAGAACAAACTAAGAGTGAGCAGAGGTGCACATAGAAGAAAGATGTGGTCGAAACAACCTCCAAAACCTTGAAATATTGTTGTTTGAAGCCTACTAGGACTCATATACCAGTCTAGGCAATTTAGTCCCAGACTAGGGTTTCTGGAAAGGTTCTGGAACCTCTTGATGACTGTTCTAGATCTGCTCAAGACTAGAAAAAAGTAGTATTGGGACTCATACGCCTAGACTATTGTAAAGTGTCCTAAGAGCATAATTTTGCAATGAAACTTTGTGAGCCTTTGAGTATGGATTAAATAAGCCTTTTCCCATTGGTTTCATATAGATAGGATGGATATCTTGCTCTAGATCTGAGTTTTCATGAGCCTTGTCAACTTTTTATGACAACTTTGACAAATTTTGCATCTTTATCATTTTGGCAATTTTGAAGGCTTCAAATCCACTTTTTCTTCAACCTTTGAACCTGCAATCACAAAAAGAGAGAGAAAAGTGTTTTTTTTGTTAGGGAATGGGGGTTTGCCTTGGTCAAACCCCATTTAGGTAATTAAACCTCATGATGAAACAATGAAACATGAAGTATGCATAATGATACCTCGAATGGTGTCTTGTAATGTAGATCTGCAATCTAGCATGAAGTAGCCATGAAGAATGTAGATCTTGATCTTGAATTGGATATGGAACAATGCTTAACTTGGATCTTGGATGCTACATCACAACACTAGTTGAACTACATGCTTGATGCATTATGCCTTTGACATGATTAGGGATATTGAATTGCTACAACAAATGATGATTTTTTTTCTCTTGAATGCTTTAGAAATGCTCTTATGAACTCTTGTAATCATAAACTTGCTATTAGGAATGCTCTCTTGAAAGTATTAGGTGAAAATGAGTGAAATAACCTTGTATTTATACTTTTTTACGCCGAATTTCTCAAAATTACAACACTACAAGCTGACATCAGATCTAGGAAGATAAAATCCTACCAAAAATTGAACTTAAATCAGGTCTTGATTAGAGTGGGACTCATGTGCCCAAGATGGTGTATGAGTCCCAGTGGCTCAAAACTGAGGCACATGCTCCAAGACAGGTCTTGTTTAATGTGAAATTCTAAATCAGGTCCTAAGACCTAGGTGGGACTCATATGCCCAAGGTGGTGTATGAGTCCTAGATCACTAAATTGGGAACACATGACCCAAAACATTGAATTATGATTGGTCATTTAATAAATGTCGGGATTATCTCCAAAAAAATGCATTTAATAAGGCTTGTGGATGCAAAATAGGGCTAATTAAGGCATAGATAAGCCCAATTAATTAATAAAACCCTAGATTAGTGTGAAAGTGTTAGGATACACTTTACAACACCCTAAATAAGGCACCACTAGGTCCATTTAGTTTACAAGGGTCCTAAATTTAATGTGAAGGTGTAAATGAATACACTTCACAACACTAAATTAAGGAAAATTTAGGTTTATTTAGCTTAAAAGGATCCTAAACACAATGTGAATGCATAAAACACATTACAACACTAGATCAAGGCAACAATAGGTTCAATTTATCATTAATTATTCCCAAATTAAGTGCGAAAATGTAAAGGGTGAAATTTTCCATCACTACAAATACAAAAATGAATGACAAAAAATAGTCACACAAATGTGTATCAAGGTGGTTTTTAATGCCTAGTAGGAAAGGGTTGGAGTTGGTAAATAATTTTTTTTTTTTTTTAAATAGGAGCTATTCTTGCATCATGTGAGAGCACACTCTAACATCATAGAATTGATATGGGATGGGGAATGTAACATCTTGAGGTAGGGATTAGGTGCATGGAAACATGAGCTAATGAAAAGGAAAATATGTAGAAATAGGGAAAGGATAAGGTTGATTGTATGGAAGTGCATGAAGGTGAGGGTAAATGATGATAGATAAGGATCAAGAAAGGAGCCACACCTTATATAACTTAAAAGTTAAATGATTAATATGATATATATGAATATTTTCCATTAAAAAACATCTTGAAATTACTTGAACACTATCCCAAGTCAAATCCCGTAAGTTTGGAAAAGCTGTCAAGATAAGGAAAGGGTAGGAAAATACATACTTGAAATACTTAGCCTAATTAAATGTTAAGAAAAAAGTTAAAATTAAATTTAACTTAAATAAATAGTTGCCTAAACAAGGGTTACTAAAATTGACAAAAAAGAATAAAAGATATTATATTTGTGTAGGGTGAGGAATATTTTGTTGTTGTACACACCTTGATTTGATTCATATTTTTTCTATCAAATTTGCATCAATATGACTTTGGTAGAAGTAAACATGAATTGTGCTTTGTATGGGGTCAAAATTACCCACTTGAGACTAATCCTCGTATTCATTACCCTAATCCTAAAATTAAAGATCCTACACCTTCGTATGAACCTAATCTTCAAATTTACAGCCCTAAACTTCTAAATGAACTTGATATTAAAATTTATAACCCTAAACTTCATATTTAAATCCTCAAAAATTAATTAATTTATATGTATGTTTTTATATTAATAATGAATATCATATAAATAATCTTAAAAGAATTAAATCTAAATTATTGTACACTAACATTTGAAACAAGCTCTAACTAAACCCAAAACTAAGAAAAGGAAAAGTGATAGATATTCACTTTTCACCTCTGTGCAATAACTGCAGAGTAAAAATCCTTTTTACTTGATCTGACGCAAAGTGAAGCACCACAATCCCATTATATTTCACTTTTTGTATCTTTTATGCTTTTTTGTTGGCCTGTTATTCACATAATTTTCATGGTGTAGCACATTTTATAAGGAAAAAATTTAAGCATAACAATAATTTTCCAAAATAGACGATTCAGATTCATCTGACATCGAAAAACACACTGTGACGTGGACAAATAAAAGAGAAAATCAATGGTTTACAATCAACTCTCCCTCAATTCGGTCGATATGATTATCAACCATCTCCATACCCATAACAAATGTTAGTTTCTTCTTTGATGACCAAGAATTTTAGAAATGGCTTATTTCAAAACATTGTCTGCAATATAGCATAGTCATGAATATTTTTAAACTTGGTATTAAACCCTCGAGGTCCTATAAATGACTAACGTTTTAAAATTGGTAAATTCTAATCATGCAAGAAGGAATTTTTAGTGGATTTCAAATAATTTCACGTGCCTTGTCTCTTCTACCACATTTTGCATACAAGCATAATAGGGAGCTCAAAAATCTAGTAGCTCTAAAACACCAATATTTTTAGATCTACTTTTCGTTTATTGTGAATAGATTGAAACAACAATTGTGGAGAGATTGTCTTACAAATTCTGCCCATTTTTTCTCATTGGTATTGTTGACTACATGAGACAATTTATGCAAAATATTGAGGTAAGTCACTTGCCATGGTTTCAAGGAGTTTTTTTTATAAATCTATACACAACCAAATCATTTATGGTGTGTTTTATTTCATTCTAAAATAATTTTGTTGTTATGTACTAATTGAAGATGGTCTCACCTCTACTATTCACTATATGTGAAGATAACTCTAGCAATGATTACTTTTACAAAATGAATAGCTGGTATCCATTCAATACTAGTGGGTGCTATATCACCATCCATTAGGGAAGTGGCTCTAGAATAATTTTTTCTTGACATTCTCCTTATTTCACTTGGGTGTTCCTCATTGTGTTTTGTTATAAGAAAGTTTATTAACAAGCTCTATACTTTGTAAGCTCGATTAAGAAGGTTATCTTTGAGACACTAGTCCTATTTTATCTAGTGGTTGGAAGGTTTATCATCAAACATAATGGTGAGCTTGAGATAAAGTGCAACAATTAAGGAGTGCCCTTCACTAAAGATAAATTGGACGTTGTCATTAAGGATCTTCAATTTTTTCATCTAAGTTTATCTGTAGCTAAATTGACTCCTACAAGACACCCTCTCCAAGGAGAATCCCCTCGTTGCATTTTTGTTATGGATGTACATATAAGTATGTAATTACTAACTACTCATGTCCACTAATTTAATCTAGGATATAGTACAAAAATTAACTATTGTGTTAGAATACTTGTGAGAATTTTATGCTAAGAAAAAACTATTTATTTGTAGGTAACAAGATTGAAATGTGGTAAAATTTTAGTGGGTTGTTTTGATCATAAAATAGTAGATTAAATAAGAAACAGTATTTTATTTCAACCATGGACAAAGGTCACTCAAGGTTTATCATTTTCCATTATTACGCCTTGCTTTGAATACTCATTCCTCCATCCCACCACCCTCTCAACCCTCTTTAATACACTAGTACTATTGAGAGCATGGCTATCCCTCTTTGAGAGCACCTTCTTAGTTGGATCTTCTTTCAAATTTTGGAAAAATCATCACAATTTTTTGCAATGGTTCAAAGAAATACTTGACAAGATTCCAACCAATACTCTCAGGTTCCAATGGCCTAGTGGACTAGATATATTGTAACTGCAAATATTACAAATGTAGAACATATTTTGAAAACCAAATTTGAAAATTACTCAAAGGGAGGCACTTTACAACTATTCTCCAAGGTTTGTTAAGGTGAGGGATTTTCAATGTCAATGGGGAGTTGTAAAAGATGCAAAGAAAGACCGCTTCAGTAGTTACCCAAATGAAAATAAAAGACCATGTGCAACATCAACATGGCTTTGGGCTATTGGTAGGATGGTCAAATTGGATGAAGGGCATTAAATTTTCATTTCCATAATGAATGGATGAGATTGCTCTCATCGTCTTGCATCCCTTCTCCAATACTGCATGGCATTGATTGTCAAACTCAACTCAGTTAATTTCATAGAGGGAATGCCTTCAGTGTACTTAATTAATAATATTTTTATTAAAAATATTTTATATATTATAATGGTAAAAAATAATATATTTATATCAATTCTTATTTTGTTTTGAATTTATTTTGAGAGAGTTTATCGATACAATTATATAATATATGTGACATTCTTTTGCATTTAGATTGATTCCTTCTTCAATTGATATTTATTTTCATTTAATATTTCTTACATACACTCCCATTCATTTGTTCTCTACTTCAAAATCATCCATTCCATGTCTTGGGTTATTTCCATGACATGTGGGAGTGGTCTGACATGGTAGAAATTTGATCCAAAAATCAAAATTTTAAGATTGAGAAAATCAAATTGTACCCTTTTCTGATAGAGATTGGGTCAAAACTTTGTGCAATGATTTGTTATGTCTTTATGTTTTGTTGGTTAACAAGTTGGGCACATAAGGTTTCACTCTCATAATCTTGAATCCTTGCTCGAAAGGTGCAATTATTCCCAACAACTTTGGATAATTGCTCTCCTAAAGAAACAATTACCCTCTGAATTTTATAGGTACAACGCCCTCTTATAATATTCAATGAATTTAAAAAAATGAAAACTATGTATGATTTTAACTTGAAAGTAGTAAAGGCAAAAAACCCAATACCAAAAAAATTTCCAATATTAGATGCAATAAAGAAAACACCACAATAGTAGCACAAAGACTACCGTGCACAAGAAACTAGTAAATATCAATTAGTGACCTAGTTTCATTTGAAAGTGAAACCAATTATAGAGATAAATGACTATCTATTCACATAGGATTAAGCATAACACAAGAGAAAACTTAAATACACAGATCCAAGATTCTTAAATTATCTATATAAACCAAACGTTCACAGATGAATGGAGGTTCCAATTGTAGAATATTATATTCAAAGTATAAAATATCAAGTCTTTTTCAAAAACTATCTAGAGAGAGATCCTTGGTTCCAAATACAAATATAAATAAGCGGATGAGTAACTAGTTCTTTTTCTTGTAACTGCCCAAAATTAAAAGTCTTTTTTAAATAATAAAAAAAAAATCTAGAAATAAATTGAAAGGTCACAGTGGTGACACTTCATTGACAGGTTTTGTTGATGTGACAAGCCCTTTTCCATAAATATTGGAAAGCATCGACACCATGTGTGAACTCCTTATGCCGAGGAATAGTAATAATCACCCCCTGTAACTTCCAGGCCATTTGATTATCATGTGTTGCTCCAATTATTTTGTCATGCATTCCCATCAATTTAGATGTTTGAAATATAACTAAGTCTATCCCACTAAATTTCATCAAGCTTTCGACATTGAATGGTTGGATGTTGAGGATCTCATTAATCATCATTTTGAAGTTCTCCATTAAGACTCCAACATCTTCATCACTGCCACTTCCTTCCTAGGAAGGTTGCAAACCAAGCATGAAGATATTCTTGTGAACCTCTTCCATGATTGCATTGCTTTCAGTTAATATTTTATTAAATTCTTGTGAACTTTGCTTTGCAACTTGTAGTTTCCATTCTATAATTTTATTCCAAATCACACAATGACCATCAGTAGCATTAGGAATAATCTTCTCACTAGCTAACTTCTCTATTCACATACTCAACATCCATTTGATTCCATTTAAGTATGCAACCCATACTACTTCTTCGTTCTTGGTTGAGGCAATGTCTTTCTCTATCTCAGTCTTCAAAGCATATGCTCTTTGATGAATCTTCAAAATTTCTGAGATGAGTTGGTTGCCTTTATTTATTAAAATTCTACTCCGTCCTTTGTAGATTTTCCAAACACTTTGAAAATTTGCATCTTACTTACAACCTATTTCCCTATAATTAATGTTGGATGAAAAGAAGATTCAACTTGAGATATTGGTTGAGAGGTGAAGTCAAAAACTAACTTCAAGCATTCAGTCAAAATCTTGACCTATTTTTTTAATTCATCTTCGCTTTTCTTATCCTTGTTAGTTCACTCAACTAACCTTGTCACTATTACCTAGAAATTGTGTGCATCTCCATCTCTTGTGGAAGGTACTAAGTTTATCTTAGCAACATTGAAATCACTTGTAGATTCCTAATTGACTTCTTTTTGTGTAGTAGGGCAAGCAAATTTCACACAAACATTTCCTATGTTATCATCTTCAATAAATATGGAGGTAGTATTTGTTGAACACTCAAAATACTAAGAGGGGGGGTGAATCAACATTCCTCTAAACCAATTAAACACAACCCATCCAATTAACTAAATAGAAATAACCACAATGAAAAATGAAAGCATGAATACATCCACAAAATTGCATGAAACATGAACACCAGTATTCTTACGTAGAAAACCCAAAAATGGAAAAACCATGATGAGCGTTAGATCACAATATATTATATTTGGATATAAGATATTAAAAAGGCTCACTTCTAGGATGCACTATCTAGAAAAGAGCCCACAACTCACAAAGTAAGTATAAAGAAGCATTGGCAACACTGCCTATTTGAACTGATACAATAGCATCTATCATATGCTAGATTACAACTCCATTGAGGTACAAAATGATCTTCATAGAGTCTTCTTATCACTACACACATGTAGGTGATTCATCATACATGTCAAAAATCTACTCTTCTCTACCACATTCACATATCATATATCCCTTTCATGCTTTTCTTCACTATTCTTCTCATTCACCACACTCTCTCTTTTCTTCTCACATTCACCATACATAAGACTCTGTAATGATCTCATATATATACCCATATTAGGTGAAACTTCAATTAGGTCAGCCTAATTAGAAGTAACACACAAAACTAAGTATAGCATCCTCAAAGTATTTCATCCATGCTTCACACCTAGATTCAATAGTCAATTTACATCAAGATAGGTTAACATGGACCTAAATATAAATCCCACATAAGATAGAGTTTCTCAAATATTCTCCTCAAAAAATCAACCATGTTAGGTTGGCCCAAAATAGTCCTAAACACAAAGTCTTCAAGATCTTATGGAATTTCATCAATCGAGCTACCTCAAAACTCAATCTCCTATAGAATTCTCATTCAACCGACATTCATTATCTTATCTTCATCATCACAAGATAAAATAGTTATTCACGAAGAAGTGTGGAATCTCCCACATTGGTACACTTGATCAGAAGATAACTGTGATATCATAGCCACAAAATATTATTCATATCTTTTTGGAAACTAGACAAAATATCACAAAAAAATGAATGTTGCTTCATTTGATGGATTTTGTAGTGTCAAAAAATGTCGTCGGGGATATTTGCACACTTGTTTGGGCCCTCTTTGCAGAATTGAGCCTAATGTTGCCTTGATTTAGTGTTGCAATGTGGTTGACACATTCACATTGGGTCTTGGGCCCTTGTGAACTAATGAACATAAATTGTACCTTGCTAAGGTGATGTGAAGTGTTGTAACTCACTTTCACACTTTTCTAAGGTTTTATCAACTAAACCTAATTAACCTCTTTTTAATAAAAATAAATCTTAATCTTGCCTTATTTTAAAGTGTTGTAAAGTGTTGTAACACACTTCCACACTTTTCTAGGCTTGTCATTAATAATTCCAGGCTTTATTATGCTTTAATTGGCCTTATTTTGCATCCACAAGCCTTAGTTATTGCATCTTTTCAAGGATAATCCCAACACAAATCAATAGCCAATCATAATTTAGGTGTTTCAGGTTGAATGGCCATAGATTTAGTGATCTAGGACTCATTCACCACCTTGAGTGAATGAGTCCCACCTAGATTTTGGGTCCTGAACTTGGTTTCACACATTTCTAAGCATTTTTAAAAATGATCCCATAAATTATGTTTGATGGGACTCATTTGCCACCTTGGGTGAATGAGTCCCATTTGGCCCAAAATGAAAATTAATTCAAATTTTTGGCAGTATTTTATCCTCCTAAATCTGATGTCAGCTTGTAGTGTTATAATTTTGGGAATTATTGCATAATTAAGTATAAATACAAGTTTCTTCGATTCATTTTTCACCTAGCAAGTTGATAAGAATCCTAATAGCAAGTTTGAGTTCACAAGAGAATTCAAGAGAATTTAAGGGAAAATTATCAAGCTTTCTAAAGTAGCATTCAAGGATCAATCATCATGCCAAAGACTCCATGCAGCATTTTTGTTTTAGAGCTAATGATTGTGATGTAGGATTTTATGATTCAATCAAGCATTTCATTCAAGATCTATCCTATTCAAGAAAGAGTCAAGATCTACATCCATTGGAGCCATCTCATACATGTTTGTAGCCTCTTATTTCTAGGGTTTGGTGAGTTGCAACATCACATTTTGTTCATTCATCATTGTCTATTCATATTTCATTCTATTTCAAGGTTTAATTACCAACAAGGGCTTTGACCAAGGCAAACCCCTATCCACTAACCCAAAAGAATTTTCCCCTCTCCTTTATGTGTGATTTGCAAGTCTAGGTTGCAGATTTCCTAAGGAGAAAGATTGGAGAAAAGTTGTCAAATCATTCAAAGTTGTCAAAGTTGTCATCAAGCCTTGGAGAATATTAGAGAACACCTACAAGTTGCAAATCAGGGTTTCAGATCCGGAAATCAATTAGGAAGGAAAAAGTAGATAGAGAAGAGCAGGATCAGACTTTGAAGCTTCAAAAAACCCTAACTAGACTGATTCACCACTTCTGGTGAATGATTCCCAATTTCAGTCAAAATTCAAATTTTATAGATTCAGATACCCTTTTGGCAGATTCTTATTTTCGCACAGAAACCCAAATTTTGGACTAATTCACCCAGCTTGGTGAATGAGTCCCACTCAGCACTAAAATCAAAATTTATAGAGTTTTAGAGCTCCACTCAACCATTTCCAAATTCCCAAGTGTACATATTCCTTTATGTAGTTTTTTGTGTTGTTTCATTGGAAATTCAAGGTCATTTAGTGAAGTTTTGCATCATAATAGGGTTTTGAATTTCATCTTGCATTATACTTTTCATTGCATTTGTCTTTCTAAGTTCTTACTTGGTGGTGAACCCCTTATTAACTTATATTTATCCCCTAGAACAACCCTCTTGTAAGATCTCTTTCTCCTTTGCATTGAGATCTTAAGGGTTTGCTCTTGAGTGAAATTTAGTGAAGATTGTTCTTCTAGGTCCTAAACCCTAGAGGAAAGCCAAACAATTTTCCAACTTTCATTTTGGTGAACTTGCATTTAGAACATTATAATTTTGATTTGGAGTGCATTATCATCCTAGCTCTTTCTTGATTTAACATTGCATTAGGATTTACATTAGTTAATTGGAATTTTAGGGTTTCTAATTTTACATTAGTGAAAGCTCATATAGCTTGCATTTTTGTATCCCATTTCACTGAAAATCAAACAAAATCTACATTTGCATTTAACATATAGATCATGTAAACATAAAAAGCATAAAATTCAATTGAAAATTTCTAAGAATTTTGGAAAAATTCTCATAGGGACTCATTCGCCACCTTGGGCAAATCAGTCCCAATGTAGATTTTGCACTGCATTTTCTGTCATTTAAAGCTTTGTTTCTGAGTTTCTATTTTTTGTTATTGCCTTTCTGTTTTAGTTTCCAAAATTTCTGTTATAAACATTTCATTGTTCTTAGCTTACATTGCATTTTCATTCATCTTGCATTTAGTAGCCCTTGTATGAGTATTTGGTGTCCTATTGCTAACACTGTAGTGAGACAAAGTTCGAGACTCATGTCATCCCGCAATAGCAAAATCATTATGGACCTTGGGATGTCTAGCTCTTTCACTCCTAGTATTGACACTAGTACACTAGGTATGGACAATACCCTTAACAACTCTTTACCTTAAAGTAGTGTGATACAAGTTGAAATAAGGAATGATAGTGTCCCACAAGAAAACATAATCCAAATCCATGAAGACTTAGCAAAATTACAACACCAAGTGAAAAATGAAAACATTTTAACTATTGCCATCTCTACTATAGATAACATTCACCACATTCTTGAAAGTGAAGATGGACTTGACCTTATGCAAAACATAGTTCAAATCTTTGGAAAAAACCTCACCTCAACCACTAGTTGTTCTTTACCTACAAGCAATGTCACAAGCCAAGGAGGAACTTAAATTCCTCCTCCCACAACAATTGACTCAATACCTACCTATACCAACCCTCAAGTCACAACAACAATGCAACAAACTAGTAATGTGATTCCTTCTTTAGGTATTTTTGCTAGCATCCCTAGTACCTTTGTGGCATCACATTCCATATCTCCTACTACCTTACCACCTATAAGAATTCCTTTCACTCGTACCTTGGACACATATACCTCTTCAACATTTTCACTTCCATCTCATAACCCAAGCAATGTACCTCTCATAAATCAACTCCAAACCGCTTCATCCCTTCAAAAATAGATTTTCACCATCAATCAAAATCGAAATGGCCCACCTACATATTATGTCAAAAGTAGTCCATTGTCTTTGAAGATATTGCGAACACCGATACCAAAAGGTGTAGAGGTGCCTAGATTCAAGAAATATGGAGGAAAGGGAGATCCTTCTAACCATGTTAATGCTTATACTACCTTATGTAGTTAATTTGTCCTTGATGATAAACTTTTGGCTAAGCTTTTTCCTAGATCTTTGAAAGATAAGACCTTGGAATGGTTTTCTTCTTTATCGAACAACTCAATTTGTTCATTCAATGAACTTGTTGAGGCATTTTTAAATCATTTCCAAGTGCATATGACTCCTAATATGACCTTGGTCGATTTGATGAGATGTAAGAAAAAAGACGACAAAAAGATAACTGACTTTATCTCACACTATCAATCACTTTAATCCCAAATCGATGTCAAGGTCCTCGAACCTCACCTTCAAAAGATGTTCATAGAAAATTTACAAAGTAAGATTCAAGATAAGCTCACCATGATGAAATTACCATCGTTAATGCACTTGTGTACTACCATCCATTATACAAAGTCCACTTCTAACCGAACTGAGAAATCTAGCCCGTAAACCAAAAAAATTCTCAACCTTTTAGAAAATAGAACAAAGGGCTCCTTTAATTTAATCCCCTTCAAAAAACAACTTAGAATGTCAATAACCAAGTAGCCGTTATTAAAGCCAAGATACCCTTTAGCTATGGGGACCCGAAAAGACAATTCACTCCCTTACCCAATACCCTTCATAACACAATGTCCCAAATTTTAGAACAACAAATGATTACCTTGCCTCCCATCAAAACACCTGATCCAAATAAGCCTTTACCCCCGAGCTTTAGATCAAATGATTATTGCCACTATCACCGAAAAAATGGACATGATACACAACATTCTAAGCATCTTAAACATCTTGTGCAAGACCTCATTGATTTTGGTTGTCTTTCCATTAGAGGTGTTAGTGATCAAGGAAATAATTTTGTTGCCCCTCCTAACCAAAACTTGCAAATCTTTACCAACCCCATGCCAAAACATAGTATTTAATTTGTCAAAGCTAGTGAAACTACAAAGACTAATGTAATGAATTTTGACACGAATGATGAAAACACAAATACAACTCAACAAAGTCCTATGGATATTGATCAACAAGAACAAAATCCTTTCGATGGTTTGGTTGCATTGGTTGAAACTCAAAATCGTAAGGGCTGACCTAAAAATCCTCTTGATATTGCTTTCTCACAAAATGACATACTTAAACATGCACCCGATGGTCCTCTTTACATAGCCAACCGTATCTATGATAAGCCAATTAATGAGATATTAATAGATTGCATCTGTGAATATAACGTGATCATCGAGGAATTCTTACTCAAAATCGTAAGGGCTGACCTAAAAATCCTCTTGATATTGCTTTCTCACAAAATGACATACTTAAACATGCACTCGATGGTCCTCTTTATATAGCCAACCATATCTATGATAAGCCAATTAATGAGATATTAATAGATTGCATCTGTGAAGATAATGTGATCATCGAGGAATTCTTACTTCTACATGAGATCTATCAAGACATATATGATAAGCCGAAAGCATGGATCAAGATGCACAATGGTTTTGCTTGCCCTACGATGGGATTGATCACCTTACCATTGCAAATAGGACCAAAAACATTATATATATCATTCTCCATCATCCCACAGTCAGACCAATTTAGTGTGAAGCTCGACTATCCATGGATTGGCTCCATGAATGCAATCCCTTTAGTCGTACATAAATGCTTAAAGTTTCCCTTTGAAAATGAAATATTCACTATCCACCATAGTGGCTTTAACCCTTTGTCCTCCTGTGGAAACATTTCCTTAGATTTATTTTGGCCTGAGTCTATAGAACCTATAAAACCATGACAAGACTTATTTTTCCTATCCTATCAAAAATTCAAGGCAAAGAAAATAGTAGAATTATCCCTATGAAACATGTCTCCACCTACCACCAAGCCTACCTTAATGAAACCATGATTGAACCTAAATGAATTCCAAATGACCAAAACCAACCTAAGACAAAACCTTCACCTACCTCCTACAAAATACCAAGAGACAATGAAGACAACCCCACCACACCTCCTAGAATAAAACAAGTTTATAAAGTCAAAGAGAAAGTAGCTGAATAACCCTTTTGTGGTTGCTTTTGTTCCTCCCCTTAGGGAAGAAAAGAAACCTATGGTTGATCAACCTACTCCTATACAAATGCAACTTGAAAACAAAACTAAAAGAAACAGAGGTTCTAGAGAGCGTAGGCATAGACGTTGTGCTCTTGCTTGCAGGTTACATGAAGAATTCAACAAAGAAAATCAAAATCCAAACTTGAATAAAGCAATGCATAATGACTCTACCCCTTCACCAAAACAAAACAAAACAATCCAATAAAACAACCACAACAAGAGTTGAACTCTTCCATGGACATTATCATTCGACCTCCTATTGTAATTAACTTGGATGACAATAACGAGGTTGCTAAAATTGATGAAGAGGCGCATAATGAATTGAATACATTGTTTTCCTCTTCCATGAGCTTAAAAGAAAATTCTCCTTAAAAGAGTGTTGAACTTGGTAATGACCCTAGTTCAGCACTTTCTATTGTCCCTTTGGCTAGCTTTCCACCTTCGGTATACAATGAACATGATTAGGATGCAAATGACCTGCTTTAGGTTGACTCGCATGTGCCTTACTAGTATTTTGCTTCTTTCCTTTGATTTTGTGTGATTGCATGTGTGTGATGTGATCCCCCGTGACATTCTATTTGATTTTATCTCCCTCTTTATGACATTCCTCTATTTGTACCTTCATTCTTCTCTATGTTGTTAATCTTTTACTTTTCACTTTTTATCTTTTTCATTTGTCTTGTGTTTTCCTTTTGGGGATGATGCTAGGCGTCGAGACATTCATGTCTCTTCCATGTTGACACAAAAGATTTTTCTTTATCTTTTCATTTGTCTTGTGTTTTCCTTTTAGGGATGATGCAAGGCATTGAGATATTCATGTCTCTTCCATGTTGACCTGAAAGGTTTTCTTTATTTTTTCTCTCTTTGTGTCATTTTTTGAATTCTATGTGTATTTGGGGAATGATAATAGTTCTAAGCTCTCTAAAAACATTGCAACAAGAACATACTGACCCAAAATCTATAGATCCCTTATGTGTTTGGTGTTCTCATTTGGGGACAACCCCTCTCTTTTCTTTTCTCTTGCATTACGTGGCTTTACTTGGAAACATATGACTTGGCATAGGGATTTCCAAGTTAGCTCTCATTTCTTCTTTTTTTGCATTTATCATTTTCTAATTTAAAGTAATTGCTCATGACATGGTATTTAGCAATTTATTTAAAGTGGGGGCATACATTGGCATTATTCTTTTCTCATGGTTCATGGTGCAATTTTCTTCTTTCATATGATGTGTTTCTCGCTTTGTGGATGACATTGGGTGTGATGTCCCTCAAGAGAATGATCTCTCTTAGCATATTACATTCCTCTTAGTGTCTTCATGTGACACACTACATCCCCTAAGTTGTGAATCTTTTATTCTTTGATTGGTCCTCTCTTGGAGACATTAGGCACAATGTTCCCTAAGTTAAAGACCTCGCATGAATTAAGCAAGACTCCTTTGAATGTTCATATTTCATATTTTACATTTGTAGTTATATGGCCACCTTACATAACATAACTTGCATGCCTTTAGAGCCATTTTTTTGTTCATGAGCTCCAAGCATACAAAGTTTTGCTAGCCTCATGAAGCTCAAAAACCATCATGGAAAACATGCACAATATTAGATCAATATGAAAGCAAGAACAAGGATTCCCCATGAAATCCATTTACAATTCTCAATAATAGGAAAAAAAAAGAACAAACATAAAAGATAAGTGAAATCCTATTTAAGCAATGCAAACTCTTGATCCGATGGGGGAGTTGGTGCCAATTGGTGTGTCGAAATTGGCCCTTTCCCATCTCCTTTGTAAGCTTTGTGACAATTTGTGGATGATTGAAGCTCCTTGATGAAATTTTGGCATAACCTTGCTATGAAATTATGAAAATGATGAACACTTGATATGAATGGATAAAATTAGCTCTCAATGTGAAGAGAGTAACTTTGCTCTAGCTTGTGGATGAAATTGAGTATAATAAACTTACTCAAATTGTGGATGATATTGAAATAGAGGAGGTCTCTATTTATAGATTTGAAGAATGGAAGATTGAAGGATTTGGATGAATGTGAGACAAAATACCAACCAATGAGAACAGGCCACTTGTCCACATGTGATTGGAGGAGGAACGAGCACATTTTGGTGAATGTGCCCATAAATGCCGTGAGATTCAAATTTGAAATTTGAATGTGACATGGTTAGAGGGAAGGGAAATGGAGTTAATGTCACTTGGCTCAAGGCCAAGGAAATGTAAGAGGAATTAAATTCTTTGTTGGAAGTACCCATCCTTTTTGGAGGGATTTTTGAATTGGAAGGATATTCCACAAAAGATGCCCTTTTGAATGGAAATTGATGAATTAATAAATCAAATAAATTGATTTATTGTGCAAGTTGAAAGATCTAGAGGATTGGAGTGATTAGGATTAGCATTAATTGGGATTTGATTAATTAAGAGGGGGATTAGCTGATTTGACCATTTTGACTTGGATTTCAGGATTTAAATAAATCAAAATGAGAGGAAAAATGATTTTTGGATTTAATTAAATAAAGATTGATTTATTTAATTAAAGGGGGTGATGTTAGATTAAATAAAGATTTATTTAATTTAAGGAGATTACTTTAGGGATTAATAAAATAAAATGATTTATTTAATTAAAAGGGGGATTACAAAATTAATTAAATAAAATTGATTTATTTAATTAACAAGAGATGATGACTTAATTAGATAAAGTTGATTTATTTAATTAAGAGATGAAGAGTGATAAATTTAATCAAATACAAATTATTCGATTAAATGACTAGCAAAGGAGATGATTCAGGATGAAATGATGTTAGTAAGATCAGGATTAGGCACATGTATATTTTACGTGTCTACATTTTGCCCCTCTTTGAAGCAATGCACTTGTTACATTGGTTCAAAGAATAAACTGTTGTGATCAAAGTTCAATTTTTTTAAATTTTTTCAGATGCCCTACTATTGCCCCAATGGAAGGATTATGCTAATATGTTGCCCCCTCGAGAGATCGAGCGAAAATGTACGATTTTTCGATCGAGATCGAGATAAAATGTGAGAGGAGTGGTTCTATTGATTAAAGGATGAAAGATAATTCTTTTATGTAGACAATTCTAATGATGTATAGGCAGTCATCGGCCATGGGTAGCCTCATGTATATTTTGAGATCTCACACATACTTTAGATAGAAATATTAGTAAAGATAGAAGAATAAGAAGAATAAGATGATGAAAGGAGGATCCACAAGCCTACACTATGATGATGATGATGATTTTCTTACCAGGAGTTGGGATTTTCAAAGGGCCAATTACTTTATGTTTGATAACATACATAGGTATGATGCATCAAGGTATAAAAAATCAGGATGGCATTGTACCTAGTGTGATGGGCTTTGACTCGACAATCAGATAGGATTATTCATGTTCTTACTTGACATATGGAAACCTTGCTAGGATGTACCTAACAAAACAAGTATTCACCAAGTTATATTACAAGAATACCCAACAAGCACAACAGATAAAAAAGATAATGATCATTGCCCCATTCCTTTCTCTCTAAACCTATTTTGTTTAGGCTTCATTGAGAGGTCCTTGGAATGAGTGCAATAAAATAAATCTAAGGAAAAGACAAAGTAATCAAACAAGCTAATGTTCTTCATACCGCTAGCCAAGACTAAACTATGGTGGGGTACGTGATGTTGATTTCCATAATGGGAAGGATGCATTCTAGGACATGTGGTGATCGGGGTTTTGATGATTGGATGATAAGCTATTGATACTTTGAGTTGATCAACTTGCTTGCTTACGGACCTAGACTTGAGACTTCTGACGATTAGGGTGTTCACTTTGGAACCTGCTAGACTTGCTTCTGATTGAATCACCAAAGGATGAAAGTGATGATTGATTGATTTATTATGGGTGATAATAATCACGGGTGAAAGCGAGATGATGCGGGTGCACCATTTTGGGTGTTTTCAAATGTTTTGAGGCTATTTTTGGTATTTTTGAAAATTTTCAATATTTTTGGATTTTTGAGATTTATGACGAAGAGACTAACTTAAAGACCTATCCTAGGGGTCTCAGGATTTGATCCATAGATTAGACTTGCCTATGTTATACATGTAGAGACCACGTAGTTCGACTTACAACAAACTTGACTTAATGATGAGAATGATGGGAAAACGGATTGCCATTGTGACAGATGCCTAAAGGACTGACCTAGGGTGTGAAATAGATGGGCAAACGGATTGCCATTGTGATAGACACCTAAAGGACTAACCTAAAATGTGAAATAGATGGGAAAATAGATTTCCATTGTGAAGGACGCCTAAAGTACTAACCTAAAATGTGAAATAGATGGGCAAATGGATTACCATTGCGACAGACGCCTAAAGGACTGACCTAAAATGTGAAATAGATGGGAAAACGGATTTCCATTGTGACAAACGCCTAAAGGATTGACTTAAAATGTGAAATAGATGGGTAAACGGATTGCCATTCTGACGAACACCTAAAAGATTGACCTAAAATGTGAAATAGATGGGAAAACAGATTGCCATTGCGATAGATGCCTAAAGGATTGACCTAAAATATGAAATAGATGGGCAAACAGATTGCCATTGTGATGAACACATAAATGAATAACCTAAATGTGAAATAGATGGGTGCCAAAAATATGAACCCCAATCCTATACCTGCACAATCATGGCAAACATGCACAATATTAGATCAATATGCAATCAAGAACAAAGATTCCCCATGAAATCCATTTACAATGCTCAATAATAGGAAAAACAAAGAACAAACATAAAAGATAAGTGAAATCCTATTTAAGCAATGCAAACTCTTGATCCCATGGGGGAGTTGGTGCCAATTGGTGTGTCAAAATTGGCCCTTTCCCAACTCCTTTGTAAGCTTTGTGACAATATGTGGATGATTGAAGCTCCTTGATGAAATTTTGGCATAAACTTCCTATGAAGAAGCTCCTTGATGAAATTTTGGCATAACCTTCCTATGAAATTATGAAAATGATGAACACTTGATATGAAATGGATAAAATTGGCTCTCAATGTGAAGAGAGTAACTTTGCTCTAGCTTGTGGATGAAATTGAGTATAATAAACTTACTCAAATTGTGGATGATATTGCAATAGAGAAGGCCTCTATTTATAGATTTGAAGAATGGAAGATTGAAGGATTTGGATGAATGTGAGACAAAAGACCAACCAATGAGAAGATGCCACTTGTCCACATGTGATTGGAGGAGGAATGAGCACATTTTGGTGAATGTGCCCATAAATGCCATGAGATTCAAATTTGAAATTTGGATATGACATGTTTAGAGGGAAGGGAAATGGAGTTAATGTCACTTGGCTCAAGGCCAAGGACATGTAAGAGGAATTAAATGCTTTGTTGGAAGTACCCATCCTTTTTGTAGGGATTTTTGAATTGGAAGGATATTCCACAAAAGATGCCCTTTTGAATGGAAATTGATGAATTAATAAATCAAATAAATTGATTTATTGTGCAAGTTGCAAGATCTCGAGGATTGGAGTGATTAGGATTAGCATTAATCAGGATTTGATTAATTAAGAGGGGGATTAGCTGATTTGACCATTTTGACTTGGATTTCAGGATTTAAATAAATCAAAATGAGAGGAAAAATGATTTTTGGATTTAATTAAAGGGGGTGATGTTAGATTAAATAAAGATTTATTTAATTTAAGGATATGACTTTAGGTATTAATAAAATAAAATGATTTATTTAATTAAAAGGGGGATTACGTAATCAATTAAATAAAATTGATTTATTTAATTAATAGGAGATGATGACTTAATTAGATAAATTTGATTTATTTAAGTAAGAGATGAAGAGTGATAAATTTAATCAAATACAAATTATTCGATTAAATGACTAGCAAAGGAGATGATTTAGGACAAAATGGTGTTAGTAAGATCAGGATTAGGTGCATGTATATCTTACGTGTCTACAGGTATAACTTTAATATGGTTTGATGGGAAGCCCAATCGAGGAATGGCTTTCCCTTAGACACTTGTGTGTGAGTGTGAGTGCATATCGGTCATGTGTGTATGTGTCTCACCTCTTTTGGATCCTCACCCAACAAACAACTAGGAGTTTCGTTTCCTTAGAGCGAGCTTGTATTTTTGGACAAATAACCTCGATTTGATCCACATCGCGATGGAAAAATGCTCGACGCTTGATCAGACTCTTTTATATTTTTTGTCTTTGAGAGTGTATGTTTGTGCTTTGTTGTTGTTATTTATATCATTCTCATGTGTGTTATTTTGTGCCTATGTTGGTTTGTAATGGGATCTTGATCCCGGGGGCTTGCTCACCCCTCTTGATCATTGTCATCCCATCTTACTCCAACATTGGGTCACTTAGAACACTCTTGATGCATGTTTGTCTAATTTAGTGTGAGTTTGAAGCAAGTTCATCCTCTCACTAAAGTGGGGGCTAAATGTAGTCTCAAAAAATGTCGTCGGGGACATTTTCACACTTGTTTTGGTCCTCTTTGTAGAGTTGAGCCTAATGTTGCCTTGATTTAGTATTGCAATGTGGTTGACACATTCACGTTAGGTCTTGGGCCTTTGTGAACTAATGAACATAAATTGTACCTTGCTAAATTGTTGTGAGGTGTTGTAACTCACTTTCATACTTTTCTAAGGTTTTATTAACTGAACCTAATAAACCTCTTTTTAATCAAAATAAATCTTAATCTTGCCTTATTTTAAAGTGTTGTAACACACTTCCACACTTTTCTAGGATTTTCATTAATAATTAGACTTTCTTATGCTTTAATTGGCCTCATTTTGCATCCACAATCCTCATTTATTGCATCTTTTTGAGGATAATCCCAACACAAATCAATAGCCAATCATAATTTAGGCGTTTCAAGTTGAATGGCCATAGATTTAGTAATCTGGGACTCATTCACCACCTTGGGAAAATGAGTCCCACCTAGGATTTTGGGTCTCGAATCTACTTTCACACATTTCTAAGCATTTTAAAAAATGATCCCATAAATTATGTCTAATGGGACTCATTCACTACCTTGGGTGAATGAGTTTTGTTTGGCCCAAAATCAAAATTAATTTAATTTTTTGGTGGGATTTTATCCTCCTAGATTTGATGTTGGCTTGTAGTGTTGTAATTTTCAGATTTCTCGCATAATCAATTATAAATACAAGTTTCTTTCATTCATTTTTCACCTAGCAAGTTGAATGAGCATCCTAATAGAAAGTTTGAGTTCACAAGAGAATTCAAGATAATTTAAGGGAAAATTATCAAGCTTTCTAAAGTAGCATTCAAGTATCAATCATCATGTCAAAGACTCCATGCATCATGTTTGTTTTAGAGCTAACAATTGCGATGTAGGATTTAATGATTCAAGCAAGCATTTAATTCAAGATCTATCCTATTCAAGCAAGAGTCAAGATCTACATCCATTGGAACCATCTCATACATGTTTGTAGCCTCTTATTGCTAGGGTTTGGTTAGTTGCAACATCAAATTTTGTTCATTCATCATTCTCCATTCATATTTTATTCCATTTCAAGGTTTAATTACCAACAAGGGGTTTACTCAAGGAAAACCCCTATCCACTAACCCAACAAAATTTTCCCCTCTCATTTATGTTTGATTTGTAGGTATAGGTTATAGATTTCCTAAGGAGCAAGATTGGGGAAAAGTTGTCAAAGTTGTCATCAAGCCTTAGAGAACATTGGAGAACACCTACAAGTTGTAAATTAGGGTTTTGTATCCAAAAATCAACTAGGAAGGACAAAGAAAACAAAGAAGAGCAGGATCAAACTTTGAAGCTTTAGAAAACCCTAACTAGATTGATTCACCACTTCTAGTGAATGGTTATAGCTTCAATCAAATTTCAGATTTTTATAGATTCAGATACCCATTTAGAAGATTTCTTATTTTCACACAGAAACCCAGATTCTGGACTGATTCAACTAGATTGGCGAATTAGTCCCACTCAGTATTAAAAGAAAAATTTCTAGTGTTTCAAATCTCCACTCATCCATTTCTAGATTCCCAGGCGCACATATTCCTTTCTATAGTTTTATGTGTTGTTTCATTAGCAATTCAAGGTCATTTAGTGAAGTTTTGCATCATACTAGGGTTTTGGATTTCATCTTGAATTATAATTTGCATTGCATTTGTCTTTCCAAGTTCTTACTTGGTGGTGAACCCCTCATTAGCTTATATTTAGCCCATAGAATAACCCTCTCGTAAGATCTCTTTCTCCTTTGCATTGAGATTTCAAGGGTTTGTTCTTGAGTGAAAGTTAGTGAAGATTTTTCTTCTAGGTCCTAAACCCTAGAGGAAAGCCAAAAAATTCTCCACCTTTCAGATTCATAGTTGTAGTTATGATTGCAGAGGATTACACCAACATGCAGTGAAGTGCGGACCTAAAAATTGACACACTGAACCACAATATTGACAAAGGATATACTTAGGAAAATTCCAGATAAACCATTCTTTTTAGATCAACTGGTACTATACAAAGTGTTGGGAAAATATGTCTCAACCTTGAAAATACATTAGGTACTGTTGATACGTCAAGATGGGAGGTTGCAGGGGGGTTACCCCCTCCGGGGGTTTGGGGGGCTCATCCCCCCTAGCTTGGGGTTCGGTGGCAACACCCCCAAAAGCCACATTTTATGTATATTTTATTATTGTAAATATGGACCATTCATCATTAGGTCTTATATCTGATGGTTGATATTTTGGTGGCTTGACTTGCCCTAGAAGGAAACCCTATTTATGAGGGCATTGTATTACAACTATGTATTATGATGTATTCTGAGAGTCTGATAGTGTCTGTGTTACCTTTGGATCTCTGGTTGGTGATAATCTTATGAGAAGCTTTCTCTGCAAGTATATTGTAATCTTTGTGATTTATGAATAATATATTGAGCAGATTTTAGAGTGTGGGGTTTTTCTCTCAAAAGGGTTTTCCTCATGTAAATCACTGCGTTGTGGTATGCGTAATATTTATGTTTATTTTTGTTTAAGTTTTTGTAACTATTAAAGATATGCAAATTTTTGCATTATTATCCTTTCAAGATTAGTGTAGGAAATTTTTCCACTAGCTTAGCTTCCTTACAAGTAGTATCAGAGCTTGATCACCTTTGGTTTCAGTTGTGGGTTGTTGGGCTTTTTGAACTAATCTAGATTTGAGTAGGAGCTTGTGTAGAAGACACTTTGTGATCTTGTTGCAAGAATTTTAAGATGGAAAGTTCATCAAGGAGAATAGAAGTGGATAAATTTTCTACAAATAGTTTTGAAATATCAAAGATAAATATGGAGGATTTTCTCATGGTGACAAATTTTCAGTTGAGGAAAAAGTTGTCAAATACAAGCAGTGTAAAGTTGCAAAGTGGTGCAACTTTCATTTTGCAACTCGTATGAACAAACTGATTGTTCCAACACATCCATATGGGTACGTTTATGCTAGGCATGGTCCTATTTCACACCCAAACACACTAAATCACTCTGAGCTATGTTCAATCGTCTTGATCCCTTAAGAGTCCAAAGTGAAAAATGGCTGCAATCTTTGGCGGGCTATTACTCAAAAATTGTGACCCTTAAAAACTCTTTGTTTGAGGCTATAGGATCATGTTGGGATCCTCTACAATAACCTCTCTTGGTTTTTTTTATTTCAAGGGCATTTTTCCTGGTGACAAATTTTCAATTGAGGAAAAAGTTGTCAAATGCAAGCAATGTAAAGTTGCAAAGTGTTGCAACTTTCATTCTATAACCTGTACGACCAAATCGACTATTCCAACACATCTGGATGGGTATGTTTACACTAGGCATGGTTCTCTTTCACACCCAAACATCCCGAATCACTCCGAGCTACGTTAAACCGACTTGATCCCTTATGATGGCATGCAAAACAAAGGAAAAGAGAAAGATTCACATGACATTTGACAAGTCTAAGTTTTCCACACCAAAAGCATATGATTGCATGAAAGAGGTAAAACATCTGGGTGTCAAAATAGTTGAGGAAATCCTAAAACTTTTTTTTCGCGACGGGGATATGATCCAATTACTATGTGTATCTCATACTTACATTGAATTGATTATTATTAATATTAGTATTTAGGAAACTTTCTTATTCCTATTATGGATCTAATCACAATTGAGAAGGCTACATGAATCTTAAAATATTGTATTATCATCCTCAATTCTAGCAAGGGCAAGACATTTTTTAATCATCCTCCTTTCCGTTACAACAATATGGTTGTTGTAAAGAGGGAATTTTTCAAGATTCTAGATAAAAAATTGAAATATTTATAGCTAAACCTAATCATAGGTCAATTGAAATATGAGGCCACATGGTGGCTTATGACCTAGCTAAAGAGAACCAAGAACAATGACATTAATAAGTTCAAAATAGAGCCTCAACCATAAGTAGAAGCTAAAAATAACCCAAAGAAGAGGTATAAATATATGTTGATACATGAGATATTACAACCCCTATTCCCACTCCTTCACAATCATATCAAATGTTCTAGAAGATTTTTTTTGCATATCACCTATAATTAAAAAAATCATTCTTTTAAGAAGCTAGGTTGGAGTGAATATAGAATAAGTAATTGGTGAAAATATGGGCAAGAAGTTGAACACATGGTGGAAAAACCAAGTCACTTTTCCTTGGGTAATAAATGGGATGATATATATGAGAAGGATCATCTCAATCATACCTCTTCCTTCACTCCAAAAAAGCCTTAAATCCAAGTAAGTGAAATAACAATAATATCATTTGGTGATGAAAAAGGAGTAAAAATAAAAAACTCTAAGTTTCCAAACCAAGTAGCTAATTGCACAGGTAGATTTGGTGCTAGAAAAATTCACAACCTATGCATCTACTCAACCATATATTTCATTTAAAAGTATCCTCACCCCACTCCAATGAGTATTTCAAATAAAACAAAAGAAATAATTAACTCTAGCTCTTATTGAAGAGGAATCTACCTAAAATGTCCTACTGCAAAGAATGAAAGGTTCCATCTCCACAAAATTAACTATCAAATACATTTTAACTAGCCAAGAAATAATAAAATCACCCAAGACAACTAGGAGGAAAACTAATGACTCCTTTGAATCTTAGTAGGTTCTCACCACAAACTAGAACTTATTTTAGAATACCACAAGTAGAGGTGAGGACCTAGAAGAGAAGAAATAAAAAAATTGAGAGAAGTGATGATCCACCTATGAAAAGTAGAAAATGGAATAGAAAAGCATACAAGAGCCATTAGAGGTTTGTATAGAGAAGGTACAATAGGTTACACTATAAATATATATCCTCCCTCTCCTCCTAACTTTGCCCCTTTTAAATTCTTCTTTGGATTCCATGTTGAATTAGTACATAAGTAAATGATAAATTGTTGGTGAATCATTTTTGAAAATATTGAAGTTGTTTAGCATCAACTAATAATTTCTTTTAACATCAATTAATAAATATTCAAGACAAACCATGAAGGACAACAATGAGAAATGCTAGGGTTAACCAATTAATATGTATACACGTGAATAAGTGAAGCATACATGTGAATAAGTGAAGAATACATGTGAATAAGTGAAGCACAAGTTCTCAAATACACGTAAGCCTTCAAGTATACACATGAATACATAGTATACACATTAATTCAAAGTATATGCATGAATACAATGTATACACATAAAAACACGTAAGTCATAAAGTATACATTGGAATACATGTAAGTCACAAAGTATACACGTAAGTTGTAAAGTATACACTTGAATAAACATAACTCATATCTATTGAAGTGTGGAATTATAATGAAAATATGGACACCATCAATAAAAAAATTTGTATTAACCAAATAGCCATGTAGGCATACATTAATATATGTCGATATAAGTATAAAATATATACAAAATAGTCATATGGGCTTACAGGAATGCCATATAGGCATAAAATGTCAAATATATGCAATACAAAATATGTTCAAAATGCCATATAGGCATACAACAAAGGACCCTGGAATCAAAATTCATTGCCCTATAGGATCTCGGAACAAATTATTACCCTTTGTTGATCGGCTAGATGGTGATAAGTCTATCACTCATTTACTTTGAGGTCAAGGGGTGCTCCTAGTGCTCCTCCTAGGGTTTAGTTCCTCATCAATCCTTACCTATTACAATAACAAGTAAATACATTGATATATAGAAATTGTATTATAAAATTTTATTTTTTTAAAACAAAATAATCACTTACCTCTAGTAGATGATCACTCTCCTCAAGGGAAATATTCGCATGCCCATGTTTTGGCATGATGAAGTCCTATAGAAGCCATCCAAAGAGAAATTATACTATGAATCAATAATCATTTGATTTTTCACTAACTAACAACTATAACAACAAATGTAAATTGAAATTTAGTAATCTGCCTCATACCCCTGTGAGAGTTATTGATGAGTTAATAGTAGAAGAAACACCAAGGTCCATTGAACTATGAACATATGGAGGTGTTTTTGCTTGCAACATCTGAAAATAAAACAACAAATTATTCAATCATGAAAACTACAATAGTGATGCAGGTCATGGCTTATAATGTATGAGATAATGATTTTTTTTAAAGAAATTGGTTCGTAATACACAACCAAGGTTGCGAGGATTTTTATTAAATCATAAAAAATTAGGTACAATAGGCCAACCAGGCCAAGAAAGAAGAAAGAAGAGCCAAGGAGAACCAAGATACTCTTGAGAAAATAAGGAGAACCAAAGAGAAGCTGGAAAAGAAGAAGAAACAAAGAGAAGTTAAGGATAGAGCAAAAGACATAGATCCCTACAAGAGACAAAAGAAAAAAATAATTACAGAACACATGAGCAATAACCTAGGCCCAAGAAAAACTAGGCTTTTTTCCTATGCTGTGAAAGAAGAGCCTCCATAGTCAATTGAAAGCCCTCATCCACGACATCCATTCCTTCAATACAAAGTTTTTCTGCAACTGATTTCTACCCTTTCTTTTTCATTTTCCCGCAGTCTGGTTTGCTTTTGTTGCTGTCCTTTTGAGCAATCCCAAGACTCAATGGCAGAGTCAAAACAAATTCAGGTTAAAAGCTATCAAAATTATCTTCCAGATCCTCCATAATGATATATTTTTTGAGTACTTATTGAACTATATATTTCTTACTATCATGCTTACTATTTTCCCTATCCATAGCTTGTTCGAAAGAACTTGTTTTAGGATTTTATCCATAGCAGCAAGGCAGTGAACCATTTTATAAAATACTTTGGTAGACATGTATGAAAAATGTGGTAGCATAGAGAAGGAAATGAACTGTTTGAAAAAATGGCTCAAAGAAATACAATCTCATGGTGATGGAATGCCATGACAAACAAATGTGTCATGGCATTCCATCACCATGAGACTACATTTCTTTGAGGCATTTTCTCAAATAGTCCATTGCCTTCTCTATGATATTATTTTGGGATGGGGTGGATGGTATAGTGTGGTCTTGGTTATGAGATGGAGGGGGATCGTGACATGAAGAGGGAGGAGTGGGGATATGAACAAGTGGAATAAGAGGTGGAAGCTTCCATGGATTGGTAAATTGAGGATGAGGATGAGGACCTTGAAAAGGATTAGGAGGGGAATTTTGGCTAAAGGCTTGGTTTCTATTCTTAAGGTAGTGAATTGTTTGAAAAAATTCCTCAAAGAAATGTGGTCTCATGGTGATGGAATGGAATTCCATCACCATGAGACCACATTTCTTCAAGGCATTTTTTCAAACAACTCATTGCCTTGTCTATGCTATTGCTTACTATTATTCTTTGATAGATTTTTTTCCAAGCATCCATAGTTTGTTGGAAAGCACCTATTTTAGGCTTTTAGCCATAGCAGCAAGGAAGTAAACTATTTGATAAAATGCTTTGGTAGACATGTATGGAAAATGTGGTAGCGTAGACAAGGCGATGAGTTGTTTGAAAAAATTCCTCAAAGAAATTGGGTCTCATGGTGATATCCATCACCATGAGACCCAATTTATTTGAGGAATTTTTTCAAAAAACTCATTGCCTTGTCTATGCTATTACTTACTATTATTCTTTCATAGATTTTTTCCAAGCATTCATAGCATAGGAAATGCAGTGAATTGTTTGAAAAAATGGCTCAATAAAATGTGGTCTCATGGAATAACATGACAAGAAAATGCAATTGGCAGCTGCTCCTAGTTATTACTTATGCTATGTGAAGTAATTGCATTAGTGCTTATGTTGAATTTGTAAAAAACTATATTGTAATTGATCTTTTTTTGGGTTGGTAACTCGAATAGATTGTATTGCTTGGAAAGAGATTACATCCAGATTTTAGTCTTTACCTTCCAAAAAAGGATTAAACAACAACTACACAATCATCTTATCATGACAAAAAACACAAGCCAAAACCCCCAGACCCAACATCCAAACCCTCCACTAGTAGCAATTTACCCATTACAAAGTCTACACCCATACCACTATACAATACTACTGTTAATTAAAAATTATAACCAACATTAAAAAGATTGCTTTTTTCAGCCAAAAAGCTTAAGAGAAACATTTCACAATCTAACTACATGGCTACACCTACACCAAACGAACCTTTGCCCAAGGATTGAAATTGCCATTTCTTTTGGTTCTTTATCCTCTTCCTCCGTGGGTGTTTGGTCTTTTGCTTCTGCTCTTCCATTACCAACTCCATCTACATTTCTTCCTTAGCCTTCTCAATAAGTTCATCTAGCTCCATTATCTCTGTAAATAGTTTTAAGGCTTGCCAGCCCAACCAAGCCTCCTCACAACACCTCACTTTAAATTTATCCTCAGGCCATATTATAAATGGATTTATCCTTGCTGAGCAAAAGAGAAATTCAAATTCTTCATTCGCAACACCTTTAGAAAGATCAAACCGAACCCCTGGAACTGCCCACTCCAGAATTGACTTAATGTTTAGGAGAAAATCCTTATGCACATACTTCACCATTATTTTTCTTACCAGTTCCACTAGTTCTCCAAGATCCAAACCCCATGTTGCCATTAAAGAATAAACATCTAGGTTAGTTTTGGGTCTATGCCACAATAATTCAAAACCACTCCTGAGGATCATTCACACACTCTGGCCCAATCTTTTATCCCCCACTAGGAAGAGGCCCTCCATCCTCTTCTTCGAGACTTCTCCAAAAAATGGGTTGAGTTTCTCGCATGAGTGGAAAGAGAAATTTGCATCCATAGCTCTGAGCCGTCACCACCTCTGCCGCTATCACCACAATCGAGAGTTTTCTTTTCTTGAAATGAAAAATGCATCTTACAACTGTTTAAGTCTACTCCTTGCATTTGATGAAAATTAATGCTCTTGTACCTCCCTTTCCATTCACAACTTCATGTGCATTCACTGGTCATTTTGCATTTGATCATAATGGCTACCACCTTGAGAAATTAACTCTACGTACCAATTCGCATCATCCAAATCTTCTGACACAATCTCCCTAAAAGACTCTAGCTTAACTTCACCAACTTCACTGAAAGACACTGCCCATTTTGACAGGATTTTCGCTCATTATTACCACCTCGACAAATGTGACTCACCTGAAAGCTTTCTAGGGTGGCCAACTCCTCTCTTATTTTCTCTATATTCAATTCTACAAATTCCACGCATGGATGACACCCGACATTACTTTTTGAACGATTACCATGGAGTCCCCTTCCGAATGGATCTTAGTAGAAATCAAAACCTTTCCACATTTAATTGCCACTAATGTCACTTGTGCTTCCGCCATGTTGTTCATTCCATCCATTAATTTTTTTGCTCCTAGAGCAATCACTCCTCCTTTCCAATCTCTGATTATAAAACCCACACCCGATGGTCCTGGATTCCCCTTCGAAGCACCATCAAATTTGATCTTCCACCACCCTTCCAAAGGCTTTTCCCACTGGTGAGTTTCACTACTTCTAGAAACTAGATTAACCCAAAACTACCCCTTAACGAGCCATTGTAATTGAAATTTTATCATCTATCAACATATAGTTATTAGTTATGCAATGTGAAGTAATACTTTGAGTTTGAAAGATATGCAATGCAATGTAATCAACGATATGAATATAAAATACACAAATCTATTAAGTACAATTCATTAGTTAAACTCTTTATTCTATTTCCTATGTGAAGGTTTGCATTCTACTAGCACTAGGAGGTGTTGCCATGAAACCTCCAATATTAACCTATTCAACATACAAAAACAGATATTAGAATATCATTCATATAACAATTCTATTCACATGTAAAATTTATAATTTTTTACTAGTTACATACCTCAACAGTAGATGTAGTGGAGTAAAAAATAGGTGGAGGGCCAGTGTAAACAAGATCAACACTATAACCCTAAAATTTTATTACAATCATTAAACTAAATTACTTAATCTTTCATTTCAAAAATAAAATTTAATAAATTAAATTCAATGAAAATGCTAACATTTACTTGAGTATCAAGAACAAAAGCCTCATTCAAAATATCATCTACCATTGTCAACTCTGCAGCTACAGATGTATCCTATGCACCAACCTCCTAACTATTTATGGGGTCATATGTATAGGTCAATCCGCAAACTTGACAAGAATGGGGTGGAACCCTACCCCTCAAACTCTCCCTTGGATGATGTTGTACTATAGGACTGACACATTGTATGATACTTTGGGTTAGAGAGCTAATAGACAGTAGAGTGTCCACCTCAACACTCTCATTCACGACAAAAGGGATAGCAACATTCTCATAACTCATCCTAGTGAGTGCTCGTCTCCCTTGCCTCTGAGGATCGTGATGTGCACCTGGTCTATCCTATGTTGAGCCACCACCTCTCCCCTAAAATTCTTGCATATCAAAATAGTTGGGGATTTTGTTGAGGATGAACTCGCAGTAGAGTTTCCTTAAGAAATATTGGGGGACCTCATTATTATTGCATGGTGGATGGTGAAAAACCATCCACCACCTCTTCCAAAAATTGTTCCTAATCCCTTATTGGTTGCACCAATGGATAGGAAACCTCTTTCTATTAAGGTCAAGAGTTTGATTTGTATGTGGGTTAGTGAATAGTGAGCATAAATCATATTTTGTAATTTTTTTATCTTTTACTTCTTTGTATGATAATTTATCTGCATAAAAATTCCTACACTCCTGCCTCTTATCCACCCAACCACTTAATTTATTGCTAATTTCATCTACATGTGTTAACATGGCTTGAAGTGAATTTGCAAGCAGGGTTCTTTCCAAGGTTGAACTTACAGGATCATTTAGCCTCACATTTAACTCAATTTTTTTTTTGTTGTCTTCAATTTCCCCCATTAAATTTTGTTGAGTTCTAAGAGGATGTTGAGGAATTGTTGGAGGAGTTTGTTGCTATGGTTGTTTAGGATTTTGTTCATGTACTTGTTCATGAGGAGGAGAAAGATTTTGAGGAGGATTTTCAAGTTGATTATCAACTCCTATAAATTAAATAAATGAACATCAAAACAATCTAAATTTACCTATTTAACAAAAAATTCACAAAAAAAAATTATGTTTACTCATTCGACCTCCCCATTGACATGGTGACATCCTAGCAAAGAAATTGCAAAGATTCAATGAAAAAATTGCAAGATTTGATGCTTCTAGAATGCAAGTGTACTATCATAGGGTTTTCTGGCCGCGGGCAAGAAAAATGACAATGAAAATGAAATGAATTCGATGCAATTTTTTTTTCTTCTTATAACAAGATATAATGTGCCCACATTATAATGTGAGCACATTATAGGTTCAGAGTGATCGAGCCTTGGGCTCAATCACACCAAGCCATAACATGCTCGCATTATAGCCTTTCAATTTTTTAAAAAACAATTGGCCACTTTTTGGCCCCCAAATGTTTTGCACCCACCCATCATTGAATAGAAAATCTGAATCTAGAAATATTTAAGGGCTTACAACTTCTATGCAATCTTTAACAAGATGGTCAACAAAATGACATGATGGGCATACATTTTGGGGAGTTTTTAGAGAAATCATTTGAACCAAAATCCCATTTTTGGATTTAATATGAATCTCCTTAGGAAGATCCTTGGTTACATATATCAAAACCCATATCCTTACTAGGTATTTTTTATTTTTGAAGAAAATCATATCATGCTTAAGAAAAATCCCTATTTGGTTTGCCATGATTTGAACAAGCTCCTTTTCCCTATATTCTAGAGGCAGGGAATGAAGTTGTACCCAGAAAAGGACAAACTTGATTGTAGAAGATTTAGGGTTGAAATTTGGAGACCATGGCTAGATGAATAAACCAAATCCCTCAAAGACCCACAATTTAACCCTATAAATCTCATCTCTACATGTTTTGGATGCAAAAAGAACTAAAAAAAAAACCCTCTCCATGATCTATATAAAAAACTTGATTTGCCCCTTCCCATTCTTTATAAATAAAATCTTTTAACATTTCAATATTAGGGAAAGAGTTCCAAAACTTACATATTAATTCCTTTGCACGAAGATCATTGATCTACAGATTTAGAAGATCCTCTGAGAAGGTGACATTTACTGCCCTTGTGTGCTCATTTGACGTTTTCGCAGATTGATTTACATCAATCCGTCCTATCGTATTTACTATCTCTTGATCCTTATTTGCATCTTTCCTCTTCCATTTGAACGTCTCCTCAACTGCCTTCTTTTGATAATAAGGTTTTGGTAGTGGAATATTGTTTGGAAAATAAATAGTAATAGGAATACTATTTGGATATGCTACTAGGATTCCTTTTAGGCCAACCTTGAAATTTGACATTGTACAATACCTTGGGACCCTCGAGCTCATATAGACCAATGAGAGTTTTGAAAGAATAGCCACTTATTCTTAGCGGGAAACCTGGAGCACTCCTTTTCAAGACCCTGATTCCCTCGAGAATGCAAACGTTTCAATGAATGAAGATTTGAAAATTTACCGAAGTTGTTCACATGTGCTTTCTTTGGTTCCCCCAAATTTCCAACCCAATTCTGTCGAGCCATGCAATCATACCCATGAGACCTACGAGACTGATGTAGATATCTTCTCTGCCATAAACCCACTTGTGATATCTTTGAGTTATGAATTTAAAAAATATTATTATTGTTCATTATTTTCATATCAATTAAGTTTTAGTATATATGTTAATTGGTGTAATAATAATAATAAAAAAGATATTAGATTTAAAATAGAATGTTTTAGAAGGAATTTAAAATTATTTTTCAAAATAATAAAATTTTAAAATAAGTGAAGCAAACAAATAGGGTTATTAGAATTGGTATCAAAGCCTAAGATTCTAACTCTAGAACATGGTGCTAACAACTTTTAGATTTATTCAATATTTTGTGTTTTAAAATTATGTGTGATGTAAGGGACAAAATAAGGCCTTAAGAAAGAAACACACTTATCAAAGGCTCCATGTAGCTACATAAACACTAACATGATCCAACTTAAGGTAGAGTTGGAGACAATATTAGAATCTATAGCCTTTGGTCATTGGTTTTAAAATATTAAAACCTCATGATTGGAAATATGTGGTAGCCCCCTATAAGATTCCAAAATAAATAAAGGACCTACACCATATAGCCAAACCTAATTTGTTAGAAATTAGGGATTTTTATTTCACTTGTGGCCATAATCAACTAACCTCATCTAAAGATATAATTATAAATTATGATCATTCTCACTCAAACTCACTAGGGGATTTGAGCTATGCCAAACATCTACAATTTGTTTTCAAGTTTAATATGTAATATGTACTTTGGAACTTTGTGTCATGGGTCTGATGAGTTGCTGGTTGCTCCACCTATATTTTCAAGTTTTATTATGTAATTTGTTATTATGTACTTTGGTCTTGGGTCTGTTAAGCTGCTAGTTGCTCCAACTGTCTTTGTTTCTGGTTAGTTTGGTTTTTTGATCTTTTTGGCATTGTCTAGTGCACTGTTGTTCTTTCCTTCACGGTCCATCTTTTGGACTGCATTTTTTATTATTATTGTATTATTTCTGCTTTGTTCAATATAAAAAAAAACTACAAAAAAATTTGAGGAATATATCAAATAGTTGATATCTTTCTATATGAAAAACATATGTATTTGAATGCTATAATAATCAAAAAATATCACCGTACCTATATGTAACTCATATATACTGATAAGAAAAGTAATTTTACCTTAAATTGTGGTTGATAATGAAAATATTGTTGTCAATAAGATGAATACTAAGCACTTTATGTTTGAAATTTAGTTTATTACTATATTAAGAATATATATATTAACCAACTAGGGTGTATTAATGAGAATGTATTCAAGCATATATTTTTATACTAGATGTATAGATTGGTAGGACCTAGAAAATTAGTCAAAAAAATGAATGAAACTATGGTCAAGTGTTATTTATATATGGTACTTACAATTGATCAAATACTAAACCTGGACTCAACATCCACTTGAGTGGGTGTGAGATTAGTCTATTAATGTAACCTTTCTCAAAGATAACAACATGTATTTTACATCACCTTAAACCCTATCACCTACAACATTGATAAATATTCCCAATACAATTCCACCAAATAAATTTGTTGGGTGCTATAAATTGAGTCTATTTTTAGTGGAAGTCTCACAAGGACAAAAAATCTCTATAGGAATAGCTACTTGATCCTAAACTCATATCCATATAGGATGGGTACCAATTTTTTTCTTAAAATATGTATATATTTTTAAAATAAATAGTTACATGTTTTAAAAATAAACAAGTGTACATTTTGATTTAGTCCATATACTCATTCCTTTTTAGAATAGATACATTTTTTGGAGTGAATTTTTGTTCCATAAAATTAAAGATTTGAAACCCTTTTTTTCTTTTGTTTTAGGCTTGTGAACCCAACCCTCAACCTTGGACTTGCAAGCACAATTTCATGCTAACAACAAGAGAAATTTTGACTCTAGCAATATGATTGATGACATTTTTTTAGAATATTTTGATTTAGTTAAAATTCATTATAGATGACAATGTCTAGTTTTCAAATATGTATTTTTCTACTATTGGAGATATTTATATATATTAACTAATGTTTAACCAAAGGGACTCATAAATTTGAAATGACATATATTACTAAAAAAAAATAATAACTTTTTATTTTTCCAAAATGATAAAAAAATATGTTTGACCAATCTAGACATCATTATGTACATGATAAAAAATTTAATTTCATAATTTTATCTCAAATTATTTTTTTGATTAAAAAAGTAGGGGAAAGGGCCTCTAAACCTAGATAGAGAACAAATATTAGGACTTTTACTATCGAAAAATGTCATCAGTGACATTTTCACACTTGTTTGGGCCCTCCTTATAAAATTGAGCTTAATTTTGCCTTGACTTAGTGTTGTAATGTGATTAACACACTCACATTAGGTCTTGGGCCCTTGTAAACTTAAAAAACCTAATCCTACCTTATTTAGAGTGTTGTAAAGTGTTGTAACACACTTTCACACTTTTATAGGGTTGTCATCAATAATTGGGCTTCTTTATGCTTTAATTGGCCTTATTTTGTATCCACAAGCCCCATTTAATGCATCTTTTTGAGGATAATCCTGACACAAATCAACATCCAATAATAGTTTAGGTGTTTTTAGGTTATGTGGCCCAGATTTGGTGGTTTGGGACTCATATGCCACCTTGGGCATATGAGTCTCACCTAGGGTTTTGGGTCCCGATCCTGATTTTGCACCTTTCTAAGCGTTTTTGAACTTGGTCCCATAAATTATGCCTAAGGGAACTCATACGCCACCTTGGGCGTATGAGTCCCGTGTGGTCCAAAATTAAAATTATTTCAAATTCTTGGTGGTATTTTATCCTCCTAGATCTAATGTCAGCTTGTAGTGTTGTAATTTTGGGAATTTTTGCATAATTAAGTATAAATACAAGGTTCTTTCACTCATTTTCTCCTAACAAACAATTAAGTGACCTAGCAAGTTGAATGGACATTCTTATAGAAATTTTGAGCTTACAAGAGAATTCAAGGGCAGATTATCAAGCATTTTAGAGCATTATTCAAGCATCAAGCATCATGTCAAAGTCTTCATACATTATGTTTGTTTTTGAGCTAACAATTGTGATGTAGGGTTTCATGATTCAAGCTAGCATTTCACTCAAGATCCATCACATTCAAGCAAGATTCAAGATCTAAATACATTGGAGCCATCTCATACATGTTTGCAACCTCTTATTGCTAGGGTTTCGTGAGTTGCACCATCATATTTTTTTCATTCATCATTCTCCATTCCTATTTTATTTTATTTCAAGGTTTGATTACCAAAACGGGGTTTGACCAAGGAAAACCCCTATTCACTAACAAAACAAAAAAATCCCACTCTTTAGTGTGTGATTTGCAGGGTTAGATTGAAGACACATTGAAGAGAAATTTTGGAGAAAGTTGTCAAAGTCCCTACAGTTTTCAAAGTTGTCACCTTGCATTGGAGATACTTGGAAGACTTCTACAAGTTGCAAATCACAGTTTCAAATTCATAAATTAATTAGGAAGTATAGAGAAGATATCAAAGAGAAGATCCAGACTTTGAAGCTCCAAAAAACCCTAACTGGACTGATACACTAGTTCTGGCATATGAGTCCTAGGTGAGGTCAATTTTTAGGTTTTTATAGATTTAGATACCCATTTGCCAGATTCTAGTTTTTGCACAGAAACTCAGATCTGGGAATGATTTGCCTAGCCTAGCATATGAGTCCCAGTCAAACTTAAAGTCATTTTTTTCAACAATTCAAACCTCCATTCAGTCATCTTTAGGTTTCTAGGTGGACACGTATCATCTCACGACTTGTTACTTTATTTTACATGCATTGTTAGGTCATTTAGTTAAAGATTGCATCAAATTAGGGTTAAGCATTACATCTTGCATTTCATTTGTCTTTCCAAGCCCTAGCTTGGTGGTGAACCCCTCATTAGTTTACAATCAGTCCCTAGAACAACCCTATTGCAAGATCTCTTTCTCCTTTACATAGTTAAGGTTGAGATCTCTAGAGTTTCTTGTTGAATGAGAGTGTTGGAGTTTTATTGTTCTATATCCCTACCATAGAAGAGCATACAAAATTATTCCTTTCATTTTGGTGAACCTACATTTAGAACATCATAATTTTGATTTGGAGTGCATCATCATCCTACATCTTGCTTGCATTAACATTGCATTAGGATTTTCATTAGTTAATTAGCATTCTAGGGTTTCTAATTTTGCATTAGTGAAATTGCATATAGGTTACATTTTTGCATTTCAAATCATTGAAAATCATATAAAATCTGCATTTGCATTTAGTTTATAGACCATACAACATAAAAAGCATCAAAATCAATTGAAATTTTCTAAAAATTAAAAAAAAAAACTAACTAGGACTCATATGCCCCTCTAGGCGATTTAGTCTTAGTGTAGATTTTGCACTGCATTTCCCAAAATTTAAAACATTTTTTCAAAGCTTTTTTTTACTATTTATAACTTTTTGTTTCAGTTTAAATATTTTTTGTTTCATTCAATTCATTGCATCTAGTTTAAATTAGTTCATCTTGTGCATTGCTTAAATTTAAAATTACATCTAGAACATTTCACATTATTGCATAGTTTAGAATCTAAAATCTGCATCATGGATATGTGCTTTGGTAAGCTTTGGATGTCCTTGAAGTCCTTAGTGGATGTGTTAAGTTGGGATTTTGTAAATGACCCTAACGAAATTGAACTTAATCATGCTCTCTCAACTCCTAATGCATGTCCTCATGATGTTGACATCATTGGAGAAGATGATGGTAGCATGAATAAGTTCCTAAATGATTGTCTTAACAACCTCTAAGTTAATGCATCCTGTTATCCATCAATGAAGCAACCAACACCCCCTATAATACCACCATTTGAGATGTTTGGTTACTTACATCCTGAAACAGAGATAAGAATTGAACACAAGTTCCCTACAATAGGTGAACCTAGTTCCTCTAGGAAAGAAAACACTTAACCATTCTATGTTAACAAAGTAACAAATGCTCCCATCAATCTTGAAGAGACATATGGAAAAGGATTCACAATCTTAAGTAAACAAGGATGTGCTACAACAAGTGAGCATGAAATTCACCAACTCTTAGAGAAAATACTAATTGAAAGTACTAAAGGGTTAGGATTTCAAGATCCTCCCCCTAATATGAGTATCCTCCTTCCTAAAGAACAAACAATGATTTGTAATAATTCTAAGGATGGCAGGGTGATCTTAGGTCCTCCTCCTCAACAATTAACTTGAGGAGTTAGTGAATCTAGTAAAGAAAAAAGACCTTAGAAGATCAAACCATTACCATTCTTACATACTCAAACAACAATTGAATGATAGATGAAACACCTTATAAACATAGGTCAGCTTAAACTACCACCCCCTACTAGAAGAAAACTTCCTAAAGATAACATGAAGTATTGTGCATACCATCGAACTCTTGAACATCTTACTGATGAATGTCATACTTTAATAAGGGTTGTTTAGCAATTTGACATCATAGAAATAGTCCCTTAAAGCGGGACCCTTATGCTCCTTGCCATGTAATAGTTGAAGAATAATAACATTCTCACTATTACACATTATACATTTATTTCAAACCATTTCAAAATGCAAGGACCTCTTTCCCATCACCTACCTCAACTCATTCTTGTCCTACACATTGTGGGGGCAAGAATTAGATAGCCTTTTCCTAGTAAGTACATTTGTCGTTATCCCTACATGTGCGTGATGTGATCCCTCGTGACGTTTTGTTTGATGTTCTCTCTATTTGTGACATTCCTCTATTTTTACCTACATTCTTCTTTATGTCATAAATATTTTATCTTTATCTTTATCTTTTCATTTGTCTTGTGTTTTCCTTTTGGGGATGACGCAAGGCATCGAGACATTCATGTCTCTTCCACGTTGACCCAAAAGTTTTTCCTTTGCTTTTCTCTATTTATTTTCATTTGTCTTGTGTTTTCCTTTTGAGGATGACACAAGGGATCAAGATATTCATGTCTCTTCCATGTTGACCCAAAAGCCTTTCCTTTTCTTTTCTTTATTTCTCTTCTTTGTATCGTGTTTTCCTTTTGGGGATGATGCAAGGCATTGAGACATTCATGTCTCTTCCATGTTGACCCGAAAGGATTTTCTTTGTTTTCGCTCTCTTTGTGTCATTCTTCCGATTCTATGTGTCTTTGGGGAATGATGAAATTTTCAAGCTCTATAATAACATTGTAGCAAGAACATACTGACCCCAAATCCACAAGATTCGTCATGTGCTTTGTGTTTTCATATATGGGGCAACCCCTTTTTCTATATTCTTTTGAATGACATAGCTTCATCTAGAAAAATATGACTTGGCATAGGACTTTCCAAGTTAACTCTCATGTCTTCTTTATTGTTAGCATTTAGCATTCTCTACTTTAAAGTAATTGCTCATAGTATGGTATTTAGCAATTTCTTTAAAGTGGGGGCATATATTGGCATTATTCTTTTTGCATTTTGCATGTTTCATGGTGTAGTCTTCTTAATTCATGGGATGCATTTTTTACTTTGTGGTCACATTGGGTGTGATGTCCCTCAAGATCATGATTTGTCCTAGCATATTATATTCCTCTTAGTGGTTTGATGCAACACATTGCATCCCTTAAGTTGTGAATCTTCTATTCTTTGATTGGTCATATCTTGGAGACATTAGGCACAATGTTCCCTAAGTTAAAGACCTTGTATGAAGTAAGTAAGACTCCTTTGAACATTCCTTATTGTTGCATTTACATTTTTGGTTATATGGCCACCTTGCATAATACACCTTGCATGCCTGTAGAGCCATCTTGTTTGTTCATGAGTTACAAGCATATGAATCTTTGCTTGCCTCATGAAGCTTGAAGTTCATTGTTTGTTCATGTAGAGCTCCAAGCATACGAAGTTTTGCTTGCTTTCCTCATGAAGCTTGAAGTTCATTTTTGTGTGGCACCTTATCAAAGTTATCAGGAGGTATAACTTTGGTATGGTTTGTCGGGAAGCCCAACTAAGGCATGAATTTCCCATAGCCACTTGCGTGTGAGTGTGAGTGCATATCGACCATGTGTGTATGTGTCTCACCTCTTTCAGATTCTCACCCAGTGGACAACCTGAAGTTACGTTGCCTCCGAGTGAGCGTGCATGTTTCAGACAAACAATCTAGATCTAATCCACGTCGTGATGGACAAACGGTCGAAGCTTGATCCACCCCTTTTATCTTATATTTATTTTTGTCTTTGGTAGCATATGCTTGTGCCTTTATGATACTATTTATATCACTTTCACATGTGTTCCTTTTGTGCCTATGATGGTTTGCCATGGGATCTTGATCTTGGGGGCTTGATCACCCCTCTTGGTCATTGTCATCCTATCTTACCAGCATTGGTGCATTTGGACCCCTCTTGATGTGAGTTTTGTCTACTTTAGTGTGAGTTTGAAGCAAGTTCATCCTCTCACTAAAGTGGGGGCTAAATGTAGTGTCGAAAAATGTCATCGATGACATTTTCACACTTGTTTGGGCCCTCCTTATAAAATTGAGCTTAATGTTGCCTTGACTTAGTGTTGTAATGTGATTAACACACTCACATTAGGTCCTGGGCCCTTTTAAAATAAATAAACCTAATCCTATTTAGAGTTTTGTAAAGTGTTGTAACACACTTTCACACTTTTCTAGGGTTGTCATTAATAATTGGTCTTCTTTATGCTTTAATTGGCCTTATTTTACATCCACAAGCCTCATTTAATGCATCTTTTTAGGATAATCTTGACACAAATCAACATCCAATCACAATTCAGGTGTTTTTAGGTTGTGTGGCCCAGATTTGGTGGTTTGGGACTCATACGCTAACTTGGGCGTATGAGTCCCACCTAGGGTTTTGGGTCCTGATCCTAATTTTACACCTTTCTAAGGTTTTTGAACTTGGTCCCATAAATTATGCCTAATGGGACTCATACACCACCTTGGGTGCAGGAGTCTCGTGTGGTCCAAAACTAAAGTTTAATTAAAATTATTGGTCGGATTTTATCCTCCTAGATTTGATGTCAGCTTGTAGTATTGTAATTTTGGGAATTTTTGCATAATTAAGTATAAATACAAGGTTCTTTCACTAATTTTCTCCTAACAAGCAATCAAGTGATCTAGCAAGTTGAATGAGAATTCTTATAGAAAGTTTGAGTTTACAAGAGCATTCAAGGGAAAATTATCAATAATTTTAGAGCATTATTCAAGCATCATGCATCATGTCAAAGTCTTCATGCATTATTTTTGTTTTTGAGCTAACACTTGTGATGTAGGGTTTCATGATTCAAGCTAGCATTTCACTCAAGATCTATTACATTCAAGAAAGAGTCAAGATGTACATCCATTGGAGACATCTCATACATGTTTGCAGCCTCTTATTGCTAGGGTTTGGTGAGTTGAAACATCATATTATGTTCATTCATCATTCTCCATTCCTATTTCATTTTATTTCAAGGTTTGATTACCAAAACGAGGTTTGACCAAGGAAAACCCCTATTCACTAACAAAACAACATTTTTCCCTCTTTTTAGTGTGTGATTTGTAGGTTTAGAATTAAGGAACATTGAAGAGAAAGTTTGGAGAAAGTTGTCAAAGTTCCTGAGGGTGATCCTAGAATACTGGTTTATGATTTTTGGCCAAACTGGACACTGAACTGATTTTTTCTAACCAAATCTTCACTTTCGGGCACCTATAGTGGCTCAACTGTGAGGAGTTTGAAGATGATGCAAACTAGTGATTTGTGAAATTTGGTTTGTAGATTCTAAATATATTTTTTTCAAAAAAATTGGAATCAAATTGCACTTCTTTTTCCATCTCCTTTGAAAACTAGTTTTTTTCAATAAACACCATTTTTAAGGAGTGATGCTCACCATATACAACATAACTTTTTTTCCATGAAGGATAAAATTATAATTTTTTCTAATTTAGATTTTTAACTACAATATATAGCCCTTTCATTTGGTTTCATAGTGTTTTATTGAATATTTTTTCTTAATCAAGTTTCGAAGTCAAACCAATTACAATTCAAACATAGGCGGACTGTACACAACATAACTTTTTTTTTATGTATCGAAATTCAATTTTATTTTTTTGTTGGATCAAGGATTTCAATGTATAGTGCACTTATATTTTTCAAAATTTGTTTTTGATAATTTTCTCTTTTTCAACATGCAGAACAAAGACCTTGATTTTCAATGAAAAACCTACATTCACAAGAAATAAAAAATAAATATAATAATAAAATTAAATTTATTTAAAATTATACTTTTTGGGAAGCTTATAATAAGGAATACATAATTACAAAAAATAAATTTTAAATGAATTCATTTGATCCTGCAAAAGGTAAATCAAAAGTGGCTTTTTATCAGCATTTTGATAGGTGTAAATAAGACTCCATTATAAGTATGGTTTAAAACTAGCGGGTTCTATCCAAGGGGGTTTGATCTAAGGTGGTTTGATCAAACCCTCTTCAATTGGAATCCATAAAATGGAACTTTTTAGGGCTTAAATTATTATATTTTCTAAAAATATGTGATTTTAGCAAAAATTAGAATCTCCCAAAAGTTGTAAACCAACATTGTGGGATCACCCCTAAAGTTGTCAAAGTTGTCACCTTGCATTTGAGATACTTGGAAGACTTCTATAGGTTGTAAATCAGGGTTTCAAATCCAAAAATTATTCAAGAAGTACATGATATCAAAGAGAAGATCTAGACTTTGAAGCTCCAGAAAACCCTAATTGGATTGATACACCAGTTCTGGCATATGAGTCTCAGCTTAGGTCAATTTTTAGGTTTTTACAGATTTGGAATACCCATTTGCCAATTCCAATTTCTACACAAAAACCCAAATCTGGGATTGATTCTCCCAACCTAGTGTACGGGTCCCAATCAACATTAAATTCACTATTTTAAGCAATTCAAACCTCCATTTAGTCATCTTTAGGTTTCTAGGTGCACACATATCATCTCACAACTTGTTACTCTATTTTAAATGCATTTTTAGGCCATTTTAGCTAAATATTACATCAAATTAGGGTTAAGCATTACATACTGCATTGCATTTATCTTTCCAAGCCCTAGCTTGGTGGTGAGCTCCTCATTAGTTTACAATTAGTCCCTAGAACAACCCTATTGCAAGATCTCTTTCTCCTTTGCATACTTAAGGTTGGGATCTCTAGGGTTTGTTCTTGAATGAGAGTGTTGGAGTTTTGTTGTTCTATCTCCATACCATAGAAGAGCATACAAAATTCTTCCTTTTAGGACTCATGGCCAATAGTATAACAAAAAATTAAAAACCACACCAAAATAGTAGAATGATACCATAAATGAAACAACAAAAGGCCAACCAGTTGAGTAACAGTCAACACTAGAAGAGAATAATAAATTCCAAATAAACAAAAAAGATAGTTAACAAGATTAAGAATTAGGGCACATAGATCCATCTAGGTTCAAGGCTCGTAGGCCAAAACCAAAGACACAACTAACCCTAACTAGTTTTTGCGACTGTAGATCAAGTCCCATTCCATATTCAACTACTTCAACTCCTCACTCCAAGCATCCATCTCTTCAATGACTTTGTCCTCCAGCTGTATGTCTACATCCTAAGAGGAATTCTTCCTCCTCTACCCTCTCTTGAATTTTTCCATGTCATTTACCATTCCAAATATCACCCTTCTCATGATTCCTAGTGTCATTGAAGTCAACCTATTAAACCCTTTGTCCATCTTTCTAACCTTTTCTTGAAGCTCATGAAATTGGGTCTTATAATACTCAAAAGGCATATTTTCTTTCTCCATTTCATTATCAAGGTCCTCCATGGCTTGCATATTCACATCTTCATTTTCTTTTGCTATTTTTTGGTCTCCTTCATCCTCGATATCCTCTAAATCCTGCACAACCTCTTGGTTAGTTCTCTCTTGGTCATCTTCATCTTCATTACTAATAGAGTCCTCCTCGGGATCCGCACCAAGAACCACTACTAATTCCTTCTTACTTGGATCTAAGGGTGGTTCATCTTTTGAAGGTTCATCTTCTAGTTATTCAAAGAATATCTTTTTACCTTTGGAAAATTGACTCACCAATCTATCTGACCTTCTCCCACCTTTCCACTACTTGAATCATCCACATTGCCTTGTTCATCCTCATCTTGGATTTTAATTGTGACTTTTTTTGCCATTCTTGGTTTATTGTTTTTTTGGAATTTTATTTTTACACTTGGAGGGTTACCAAAAGGGTCACTAACACTTTTCTTACCTTTCACAATTGAGACAGTCGGGTCCCCTTTTGTTAACAAGCCTTTAATGGAACACTGTTTAGTCACAAAGGGTTCACCAGGGTTTTTATTTTGGGGGAACTTACAATTTGTTGAAACTAAGCCGAGGAAGTACCTCACCATGATTTTTATGAGGATTATGATTAGGGTGAGGGTAGGGATGGTTGTTTGAGGCTTCATAAACTTGGGGATCAATTTTCTTTGAAGGGATAGGCAGGGGTGTATTAGTAGAAACATAATTGTATAGTCTTTGAATAAGGCCTTGGTGAAGGGGCGGTGAAGCCCCTTTGGCCTTATACTGCTTTAGAGAAGAAATTAGAAAAATGGAATATTCATCTTTTCATTCCTCCTAATGTGTTTAAGAAAAGGAAAATGATACTCATGGATATTATTATACCTACCTTCTAGTGTGAAGTATTTCATAATATGCATGCTAACCACTCCATATGGAGTTGAGAGCCTTTCTCTGTCATATCCATTTTGGTAGCCCTAAAGCTTCTCCTCCCCTTTGAGGAAACTACCAATGAATCTTTGATAGTTTCCATTACTAATTTTTGAAACTTTCAGACTATTGCAATCCAAGCTAGTCACCTTTGCTATCAACTTAAGAGTCACCAAAAACATTATACTACAAATTTTAGCTCTGTCTTCACAATAGGAATTATAGAATTTTGTTGTTATATCATCATTGCAACCCTTCATTTCCATGAAGAAGGGGGTCATTCTAACATTTTTAAAGAGCCTCCAAATCCCAACGTTTTGGTGTAACTACATGCAAGAAAGAGGCTCATATAGCTTCCTTGGAACCCCCATGATTTTACTATGTTTGGAAGAAGAAATAAACTTTTTTCCTTCAAGAGTGATAAAATTAGTGAGAAAGGGGTTAGTACTCAATTGAATATAATAGTGCTCATACACTTAGAGAAAATATAGAGGTCTACACATTTGATAAAAGGCCCACACCAAAATCTCCACTATTCTAGAAAGGTCCACCAAAACTCTCAATTATGGTCTTTTCATGGTTTGAGGCTAGATGCATCTTAGGATGGATATCCATGATCTTAGGTTGGCTCCTAGAATTTGTGTGACTAAAGTCACCCATATTAATAATTATTAAGGATATATTAATATCCATATGCAGCTGGAGGGCCTTTTTGAAATGACATCTAATAGAAGGAGGCCTTGAACATACACAAGAAGCCTTTATATAAGTACTTCACAATCCCAAAAGCATGAGAAAATTAAATCTCATGGCCTTTGTATTGAAATAAATAAATAAAAGGTCTTGTGAAAATGTCCCCCCTTGTTATAAAAAATCTATTTTAAATGATGACCCTTAAGGGAATTAATTTTATAAGGATTAATCTTATTAAAAATTAGCTTTTCATTATTTCTTGTCTTTTCCAAGATCACAAGATTATTAAGTGTGTTTTGATTAGGGAGAATCTTTCCCTTTTTGTAATCCTTCCTCATCATTTGAGACTTAATTATCTGGAACATCATGTAAAAACACATGATTAAATGACATATACAAGATGACATCAACAAAAACACTTTGTTATCCACCATTTCATCTCTTCATTTACATGTCAACATCTGAGCTGAACGATTTGAATTCAAAAAAGGGTGTTAAAAGCTAAAACTTGATTGAACCCCTGGACTAATATTCATCCCCTTGGGTTGTATCATTTGAGACCCCATTCTATGAGAAGAGTAGAAACCTCTCAAATGGTCCTTAGAAATCGAGTCTTTTATTTGTAGTGGTATATTTTCAAATTCCCAAAAAGGCCATTAAAAATTAGAAAGGTGCACGTTTGAGACTGAGCCAACAACTTTGTTTCCTTCTCTATAGATATGATGTAATGATTACTAATCCAAAGAATTGATCACTCTTTTTGAGTCTTGGATCAAGTTATCGATCTTCCAAGGGGGCTCACCCTAGCCACTAAGAGACTCAATTATCAATTTTGAGTCCCCCTCAATTATGGCCTTAGTAAATCCACATTCTTTTAATTGCTTTATACCTCTCCAAATAGTAGTGGCCTCTTCTTCAACACTAGTATTTATTCCCATGCACTTAGCATAGGCTTCTACGCATCTCCCTCTATGATTTCTTATCAGACCCCTAGCTATAGTGAATACCAGGTTACCTTTAGAACAACCATCAAAGTTTAATTTTACCTAGTCAACTAGTAGAGGCTCCCACATAGTAATTTTCCTATTTAGGATGTTATCCCAATTAATCTTAGTCAGATCATGATTTAATCCCCATATCTTCTTTATTCTCAGGTCCTTGTAATTTGGTATAAGTTTTGAGTTCAATTTTTCCATGATTTACTATTTTATGCAATAAAAAACCTCACCACAACTTCTTTGCTACTTCCTAAATATTATATTGTTTCTCTCTTTCTAAAGGTGCTAGGAAACAAAGGGTGGAACTTGCTACCATAATTCCTTAATGATAGGATGCAAAAAAGGGCAAGAACCCCATTGAATAACAAGGTCTTTCAAATCACCTGGAAACACCAAATCAGTTAGAAGATTATGAAGAAACAAAGACTAGACTTCTCTTGCAAAAGGGAATTGAAGAAGAAGATGAGGAATATATTCTTCAACAACCAAACAAAGAGAGTCTATTAAAAAATTATGTTGGTTGTACATGAGGGGTTTTAAAAAATACAAATTAGGGCTAGTAAAAACTAATAAAACAATAATTATAATAGCACAGACAAAAATCACCATAATATGGATATTTTCTTCAAAAGGAATTAGAAAACTATTTTCATTTGGAAAAAAATTATGTTGGTTGTACACATTCATGTTTTGGCCCAAAATACTTGATTTAAAAAAATATATTTTAACACATCTTATAAAAATCCAAATTTTATCATATGGATATTAGAATAAATTAAATATTTGAAAACTAAAATTAAAATATTACATTTTATATTTTTATACCATTTGAATAGTCTATGTGTACATGTTTAAATTTTTTCTCTAAGTATGACAAACTTTGATTTAAAAAAAAAATACTTACCCTAAAGATTAGACCCAAAATGTGGACCCATTATCTTGCACTTACCCTAAAGATTAGACTATTTTACTCATAAATATATTCATTATTTTATTTACCAATACGAAATAATAATTAGCATGATAATTCCATAGTCCATGTAAAGTAGACAAGCCAAATTCACCAATGTTCATCACCTTAATTGCTTACATGTGCACACACACACAAAATAAAACATCATAGTTAGCAAGTACCCATGCTAGTCCAAATTTCATTAAGGTTAAGGGTATCTTAGAAGTCAGTTTTGTGGTGATGTGGCATCATCCCCTCCTTAGTATTAAATTGTTTTGACACAATTATACAACTTTGGATATTTTATTTCAATAACATATTCATCTTCTTAGATGGTTCCTCATTCACCATATTAATCTCAAAAGACTCTTTAACGTATTGTACAATTATATTACATAGTTGTATATCAAATATATATGATTGTGTGAGTCAAGATATATTTGTTTGGTCTCTTCTACCTCTACTACCTACCAATCAATATCATATGTGTCAAACAAGATATTTCATAAGTAAAGATACAATAAATACATTATGAATGTGAGTGTGAGATGGTATAAGAGATAGTATGTAAGCCACATGGATACTAATTTTAATAGCTTGAATGGTTTGATATATCAAAAGGAAATATTGGTAGCCTTGCCAAAAAAATAAACAACCTATCACCTACTAACAACTCTCTTAGATTTATTTTTTCATCTACATAAATATTTTGTTAATCTATATCCTCTTTCAAACTCTCATTGATAATGTTTATTTATCTATCATACTCATGGAGTAAGTCTAGCCCAATGGTTACTTGGTTGTATAATTCATCGCATCCTACCAATATCTTGTACTTATTACTATACAATGATTCAAAAGGCATCATTTCAATGGAGGATTACCAAGGTTGTGTAAGAAAAATCCACCAAAATAAAACATTCTTACTCCTTTTTAGGTTGATCAAATACATATATTTAGAAAATATCTCCCATGATTTAAATAATTAATTTTGGATATATATCTCTGGGTAGTCAATAATACTAAACTTATGTTTGATTCCAACAACTACCATAGGAGTACGAAAAAACCTAGAGCTAAATAATTTATCTCTACTAGATATGCTTACTCCCAATCTACCTACAACCTAACTATCTCATTTTTAAATCTTTAATAAAATATTTGAGCATCATCCTTAATGTTACCTAGTATAAATTATGAAAACTTTATAAGATTTTTAAACATAACCAAATTTTTCTCATGATTAGTGTGGTTCTTAGACACCCATCACAAAATTCGTCAAAGGTAAGGGTGGGTGCAAAAAGATGGGGGCCAAATTGTGGCCAAAATTAAAAAAAACTGTTTATAGTCTATAACACGAGCACATTATGGCTTGGAGTGACCGAGTTTAAGGCTCGACCACATCAAGCCTATTATGTGCTTGCATTATAATGCAATTGCGTTATAGGTTATTAAAAGAGAAAAAAAGAAAATCGAATTCATTTTTACTCTCACTATTTTTTTAGCAGCCCACAGCCAAAAACCCTTCTTCTTGCACGCTCGCATTTTGGAGGGAGATTTTTCTACATTTTCATTATTGACTTGTTGCAAGTTCATCGCTAGGATGTCGCCATGTCGACGGGGAAGTCAAATAAGTAAGGATTGTTTGTTTTTGTTGTGATTTTTTTGTGAATTTGTTAGTTTTAGGTTGTTTTTGATATTCATTTATTTAATTTGTAGGAAATGATAATGATCTTAAAAACCCTCTTGAAAATCCTCAACAACCAAAGCAAAAACAACATGAAAAAAATCCTGAACAACCACAAAAACAATCTCCTACACCAATCCCTCAACATCCTCCTGGCACTCAGGAGAATTTAATGGGGGTAATTGAAAACAATAAAAATCATATTGAGGAGTTAATCACGAGGTTGAACGATCCTTTAGGTTCAACCATGGAAATAAGAACACTTGCAAATTCACTTAAAGAAATTTTAAAACATGTAGATGCAATCAACAAATAATTAAGTGGTTGGCAAGATAGGAGGCAGGCGACTAGTAATTTTTACGCAGATAAATTATCATATAAAGATGTAAAAGATGAAAAAATTACAATTATGATTTGTGCTCATTATTCACCAACCCACACACAAATCAAAATCTTGACCTCAATGCGAAGAGGTTTCCTATCCATTGGTACCACCACCAAGGGATTAGGAACTTTTTTGGGATAGGTGGTACATGGTTTTTGATTACCCACCATACAACAATTGTGCAGTCCGATAATATTTTATGAGAAAACTCTTTTGTGAGTTCATCCTGAACAAAATACTGAATTATTTTGATATGAGGGACTTCTATGGGAGAGGTGGGGGGTCAGCTCAAGATAGACCCGATGCATGACATGATCCTAGGCAACAAGCAAGACAACCTCTCGCTAGGCTGGCTCATGAGCACATCGTTATCCCTTCCATCATGAAGGAGAGTGTTGAGGTAGACACTTTGCAGGCTATCAACTCTTTGACCTAGAGTGTCATCCAACATGTTAGTCTTATAGTACAACACCATCTAGGGGAGTCTTCAAGTGGTAGGCTTCGACCCCATTCATGTCAGGTTTGTAGGGCGACTTGTACATATGACCCCACCGACACTCAAGAGGTTGCTACATAGGATATGTCTACAACTACAGAGATGGTGAGGGAAAATGACATTTGAATGAGTCTTATGGTACCGATATTCAAGTAAATTTTATCATGTTCATTGAATTTAATTTATTAAATTTCATTTTTGAAATGCAAGATTAACTAATTTATTTTTAGGATAGTAATAAAATTTCAGGGTCATAGTGTTGATACTAGATACACTGGCCCTACACCTACTTAATACTCCACTACATCTACCGTTGAGGAATGTAACTAGTAAACAATTATAAATTTATTACATGTTAATAGCATTATATGAATGGTATTCTAATATCTGATTTTGGATGTTGAATAGGCTAATATTGGAGGTTTTATGGGAACATAGGCTCCCAGTGCCAGTGGAGTTAGACAAACCTTCACGCAGGTAATAGAGTAAAGAGTTTAACTAAATAATTATACTCAATAGATTTGTGTAGTTTATATTTATATCGTTGATTACATTGCATTGCATATCTTTCAAACTCAAATAATTACTTCACATTCCATAACTAATAACTAGATGTTGATAGATGACAAAATTTCAACTACAATATAGTTGATCTATTTAGGATCTAGGACAATTGCTTATAGAGTGCTTAACATAAATGATCACTTAATACAATGCTCAAATGAATAAATGAACATAATATAATTGCCAAGATAATGAACTGAAAAGAAAGAGAGAAGATAAAGAGGAGAACAAACGCAATTGATAACGGAGTTCGTCCCTAAGGACTACGTCTCCGGGTCCCTCTCCAACGGAGTGACCGATCCGATTATACTCCAAAATCAGTTACAATTGCTTCAATGACTATCTCCTTCAAGCACAGCAGCATAACGTTCCTCTGATGTGCGGAAATGTCTGCAAAATCTCCCGAGCATTCTCTCGTTCTCACCACCTGGACTTGGAAAAACAAGGCCTATACCCCTCTTTTTATACATACAATTTGCCTTATTAGGCTTAACCACCAAAATAAATATCTAACTCCCTTATGATCTCGTATAACATCTCTGATATCTCCATTTGGCTTTTGGTTTAGATTGTTAGAGTTGGTGTTACTTGTTTATGGCTTTATTAAGCCATTTGGTTATGGCTCGGTTAACAGAACCTTAACAAAATTACAATGTGGCCCTATAATTCCAAGGTATGTCGCGCGGTCTATTGGCAATTACATTTTTTACTGGCCGTGGGGTCGGCGGTTCCAACCCCGCCGGCCCCGCTTTATCACCAATACCCGAACCGTTTAACAATAAAACAAAACAATGCTATATATGTTATAGGCCGTTGCGTTTGGTGCAACGGCTGACGGCCCGGCCGTTTGGGCAGAGATCGCGGGGTCGAGCCCGCTGCAACCACATTTTGTTCCACCGTTGAACTGCATTCAGCCAAAAACATACGACACGTGTCAAAACACCATTCGCCAGAATCTGCAACGGTGTCTGCTGACTGTTGCTGAGTTGTATGCCACGTCTGATGCCACGTCGGGTACGGAGAGCCACGTCATCGGTACGGAGGACACATGTCAGTTGCTGATTGGTCCATACAGTTGAGTCACCTGCCACGTGTCTCGTACGAATTCGTCCATATGGATTCCGTACAGTACGGTCTGACACGTCAGTATGATGACGTCATCATCTGTACCCTCAAATTGACTGAAGTTTGACTGCTTCTAACTCGAGCATATGATGTCGGATTTTGATGAAACGAACGTAGTCGGAATCATCTCGACGAGCTCTTCGTGATGACGCTAGTTTCGTCGATTTCTGAGATGGTTATTTTTTTCACCCTCTGGACGCCCCTGAAGCCAGTTTGACTGAAAGTTTGACCGGCCGTAACTTGCACAAACGGAGTCCTTTTTGCCCCGTTCAAGTTGCGTTGGAATCAAGACATCATTCTCTTTCTGATGGTGTTGAAATTTTGGAGCATTGGGAACACTTCAATTTTCACTGAAAAATGTCCCCCGGATCAGGCCTCCCCACTGGAGAGCTTTTGGACCTCCGAAAGCTTGATTACTTGGAAAGTAAGTGAGGGTAAAGTTCCCTCACTTTACCAATCTCCATCCATCTTGCTTTGCTTGGATGCATCCCCTTCAGGCCCACTCTGAGGTACTCAACATCTCCTCTTCGTGAAGTTCTGACATTCCTATCGAGAATAACATCTTCTAGCAATTCTGACATGTACTCTGGTGAAAGGTCATCAACTGATGGAACTTGAATGTCTGTGACTTCATCTAGAATCATTGGAGGCTCGTACAGTTTCAAATTCTCAACATTAACAACCGAGTAAATATGCATGTATGGAGGAAGATTGAGGCGGAAGGCATTAGTACCAATCTTCTCAAGGATCTCAAAAGGACCATACCTAATTGGCTTAAGCTTTTTACCTTCACCTTGCATCCTTTCCTTGCTGATATGTAACCAAACTCTGTCTCCAACCTGAAAATGATGATCAGTGCGATGCTTGTCATGGCGAACCTTGTATTTTGCTTGGCTCTGTTCCAACTGTGCTTCCACTGCCTGATGAATTGCTTGGACTTTCTGGATGAACTTCAAAGCCTTCTCTGCATCATGGCATCCATCTTCAACATCATCTTTCCCAAAAGCAAAATCCATCGGTGTCTTGGGCACATAACCAAAGCATGTCTCAAAAGGAGACCTCTTAGTAGAAGAGTGTGATGCATGGTTGTAGGCATGCTGCACATAATGGAGACTCTCATCCCACAACTTAGGATGCTTGCTACAATACCCTCTGAGTAAATGCACAACTGTCCTGTTTACAACCTCTGTTTGTCCGTCGGTCTGCGGATGGAAGGCTGTACTCTTCTTCAGTCTGGTGTCCATGAGTCCCCACAAAGCTGACCAAAATTCCCCCAAGAATCGAGAATCTCGATCCGATACAATAGAAGTAGGTAACCCAAAATGAACCCATACAAATTGAAAGTACATATGAGCTGTCAGTTCAGCAGTGACTTGTTTTTTACATGGCATTAAGATACACATTTTGCTGAACCGATCAACTACTACATACAAATAATCATGTCCCTTCCTAGACATAGGTAACCCCCCAACAAAGTCCATTGACACACTTTCCCATGGACGGGAAGGTACAGGTAGAGGTGTGTACAAACCCAACTTCCTGTTACTAGGCTTACTAGTTGCACACATAACACAACCTCTAATATACTTGGTTACAGTTTCTTGCATGCGAGGCCAATAACAATATTTCTGCAGCTGAGTCAATGTTTTGTTTACCCCAAAGTGTCCTGCAATCAATGAGGTATGTGCTTCTCTAATCACCTGTGCTTGTTCATCTTTTGGAACACATAATTTACCCAAGTGATATAACAGTTTATCCTGCACATAATAATCTTTCTCTTCTACATGTTTACCATTCATTAAAGCAGCATAGATATCCTTAAAGTTCTCATCATTAGCATATTGTTCCTGAAAACTTTCATGAACCATAGAACTATTCTGAAGGATTATCAAAGCATTCATCATAGGAGGTCTAGAGAGCATGTCTGCTACTTTGTTATGGGTTCCTTTCTTATACTTAATAACCAAATGAAACTGTTGTAGAAAACCCATCCACCGAAAGTGCCTACTTTGTTGCAGTTTAGTTTGTGAGTGCAAATACTGAAGTGGCTGGTGATCAGTGTGGATTACAGTTTCTTTCCCCATTATGTAATGTTTCCATTTTTTAACACTCTGAACTAAAGCATAAAGTTCTTTATCATAAGTGGGATAGTTACTTACTGCTCCTGAAAAAGTTTCAGAGTGGTAGCAAACTGGTTTACCTCCTTGCATGAGTACTGCTCCCATGGCAAATCCACTCGCATCTGTCTCAATCTCAAATGGTTGATGTAGATCTGGTAAGGCCAAAACTGGTGCGGTGCTCAATTTTCCCTTCAAAGTGTCGAAAGCCTTCTGTTGTGGACCTCCCCACTGAAAAGTTGCCCTCGTACTGGTTAATGCATGTAATGGTGATGCTATAAAAGAGAAATTTGCAATAAACTTTCTCCAGTACTGAACTGCACCTAGGAAACTTCTGACCTCTGTGACTGTACTTGGCTTAGGCCATTTTACAATAGCTTCGACCTTCGCAGGGTCTACTTTCAATTGACCACCCCCTACGACATAGCCTAAGTACACTAAGGATGTCTTAGCAAATTCACATTTAGACATCTTTACATACAATTTTTCTTTTCTCAATACATCAAAGACTTTCTTTACATGACTTACATGATCTTCCCAATTTTGACTGAATACAAGGATATCATCTAGATAGATTATGACAAAATCATCAATAAAAGGATGAAAGACATCATTCATGACTCTCATAAAGGTAGCTGGTGCATTACAAAGCCCAAAAGGCATAACCAACCACTCAAACAGTCCCTGTTTTGTCTTAAATGCAGTCTTCCAAATATCATCTTCTGCAATTCTTATCTGATGATAACCACTTCGCAAATCTAACTTAGTGAAATAAACTGCATGTTTTAATTGATCAAGCAAATCATCTATTCTGGGAAGAGGATACCTGTTCTTTACCGTTATCTTGTTCAAGGCGCGATAGTCAATGCACATCCTCCAAGTTCCATCTTTCTTTGGAACCAAGACAATTGGAGAACCACAAGGAGAAGTACTAGGACGAATAACTCCTTTTTCCACCAACTCTTGAACCTGCTTTTTAATTTCCTCATTCTGCATAACTGATAAACGGTACATGCCGATATTAGGAAGTGGCACATCCTGCTGTAATTGGATTTCATGTTGTATCTCTCTCTTGGGTGGTAACCCCATCGGTTCCTGAAACATGTCATCATAAGCAGAAATAATTTTGACCATTTCAGCTTTATGTTTTGGATCACACCCCTTGAATGCCTCAGATTTATCATCTTCTTTGGCTTTTACAAGCATTAGTACAAAGTTTTTACTTGAGTTGACCAACCTCTTCATTTGACCAGCATTAACTAGTGTAAGATTAGTCTTCACCTTATGTGCCCGTACAATGTATTCTACCCCATCTTTAAAAAGATGATACTTATTCTCCCCCCTATAAAAAATTGCTTTTCTGTCATAAAGATAAGGACTTCCCAACACAAGCCCACAAATATCCAAAGGAACTACATCTACTTCTACCTCATCAACAAAGTTTGCAGTGATGGCAAATCTTAATTTACACTGTTTAGTTACTTGTAGTTGAGCATCATTGCAAACCCATCCGAGTGGATATGGTTTCGGATGAGGTGTTGTAGTCAAATTAAGTTTCTTTACAACTTCTTCAGATATTAAGTTGACTTGTGAACCCGTATCAAACAGAGTATCAACCTTAGTGTGTTTTGTTACAACACGGATGTGAAACAATTCATTTCTTTGCTTATCAACCTTAGGAGAAGATTCTTTACTTGTACTTGCACTGGCATTAGAAAAACTTGCATCAGATGAGAGAGATATACCTTTCCCTTTACCTTGGATTCCGGTAGCAACAATCTTTGTCTCATCTCCGGAGTCAGAACCAAGATCCTGTTGAATCACTGCAGTAGTCTTTTGCTTGCCTTTATTACCTCCATATCTTTTCGGCCTCAACTCAGGATGAAGCTTCCAACATCTTGTATCATCATGCCCCTCTTTCTTACAATGGGAGCACGTTGGTTTCTCACCCTCTTTCTTAGCTATAGCTGTCTTCTTCCCTTTGCCTTTATCTTTGTCTTTTTCTTTCCCTTTAGACTTACCCTCGAACTTAGATGGCTTCTTGGAAAAGTTATCACTAAAAGTGTTCTTACCCCTTGACTCTATATGAGTAGCTTGAACAGACACCTCATCTAGATTATTGGGACTCAACATCAAAATAGTGTGCCTAAGGTAAGAATGTAAACCACCAATATACTTAAGTAATGTGTCTTGGGTATACAAGGGAACATTTAGAGCAATGGCCCGTTTCCTAAACTCATGGGTATACTCCTGGACAGACTGCCCCTTACCTTGCCTAAAGGTTTTCCAATTCATGGTTAACTGTTGCATGTAACCTAAAGGATAGAATTGTTTCCTAAGGGCAGCAACAAACTCCATCCAAGACATATTAACTTGACCATGGCGAGCAATTTCTTCCCGAGTCTTACTCTCCCACCAGGTGAGAGCTGTACCTCCCAACTGGAGAGTGGCTAATTGGATCCTAGAAGCATCTTCTACTAGGCCTTGAATCCTATAGTACACTTCTACTTGTTGGACCCAATCGTCTAACTTTTCAGCATTTAACTCCCCACAGTATTTAGGTAACTCAAATTTTACATCAAGCTTAATTACAGGCATAGACTTGCTCTTAAATGGATTTATATTAGAAGAAGGAGAAGGAGAAGGAGGAGAAGGGGGAGGAGAAGAAGAGGGAGAAGATGGAGGAGAAGGAGTTTCTGGAGCTTTCTCCTCTATGTCTTTTTGATCTTCCTGCTTCTTGTGCTTCGAAGAACCTCCCTTTTCGCGTTTCTTCTTCTCTACATAAAGTTCTTCCACCATCGCCTTCATATCAAGAAATAGCTTTTGGAAATCCTTTGGATTGAGCTCTGAACTTTGTTCACCTTCTTTTGCTTCCATCTGTGATGATGGATGAGCTCTTCGTCTTCCAATCTCTGGATTATACTCTTCAAGTTCTCCTTCACCTCGTTGCAACCTGGATCTCGTTAGCATTCAAATTCTGCAATACTAGCCACACACAAAGCTCTGATACCAACTTGATCTATTTAGGATCTAGGACAATTGCTTATAGAGTGCTTAACGTAAATGATCACTTAATACAATGCTCAAATGAATAAATGAACATAATATAATTGCCAAGATAATGAACTGAAAAGAAAGAGAGAAGATAAAGAGGAGAACAAACGCAATTGATAACGGAGTTCGTCCCTAAGGACTACGTCTCCGGGTCCCTCTCCAACGGAGTGACCGATCCGATTATACTCCAAAATCAGTTACAATTGCTTCAATGACTATCTCCTTCAAGCACAGCAGCATAACGTTCCTCTGATGTGCGGAAATGTCTGCAAAATCTCCCGAGCATTCTCTCGTTCTCACCACCTGGACTTGGAAAAACAAGGCCTATACCCCTCTTTTTATACATACAATTTGCCTTATTAGACTTAACCACCAAAATAAATATCTAACTCCCTTATGATCTCGTATAACATCTCTGATATCTCCATTTGGCTTTTGGTTTAGATTGTTAGAGTTGGTGTTACTTGTTTATGGCTTTATTAAGCCATTTGGTTATGGCTCGGTTAACAGAACCTTAACAAAATTACAATGTGGCCCTATAATTCCAAGGTATGTCGCGCGGTCTATTGGCAATTACATTTTTTACTGGCCGTGGGGTCGGCGGTTCCAACCCCGCCGGCCCCGCTTTATCACCAATACCCGAACCGTTTAACAATAAAACAAAACAATGCTATATATGTTATAGGCCGTTGCGTTTGGTGCAACGGCTGACGGCCCGGCCGTTTGGGCAGAGATCGCGGGGTCGAGCCCGCTGCAACCACATTTTGTTCCACCGTTGAACTGCATTCAGCCAAAAACATACGACACGTGTCAAAACACCATTCGCCAGAATCTGCAACGGTGTCTGCTGACTGTTGCTGAGTTGTATGCCACGTCTGATGCCACGTCGGGTACGGAGAGCCACGTCATCGGTACGGAGGACACATGTCAGTTGCTGATTGGTCCGTACAGTTGAGTCACCTGCCACGTGTCTCGTACGAATTCGTCCATATGGATTCCGTACAGTACGGTCTGACACATCAGCATGATGACATCATCATCTGTAGCCTCAAGTTGACTGAAGTTTGACTGCTTCTAACTCGAGCATATGATGTCGGATTTCGATGAAACGAACGTAGTCGGAATCATCTCGACGAGCTCTTCGTGATGACACTAGTTTCCGTCAATTTCTGAGATGGTTATTTTTTTCACCCTCTGGACGCCCCTGAAGCCAGTTTGACTGAAAGTTTGACCGGCCGTAACTTGCACAAACGGAGTCCTTTTTGCCCCGTTCAAGTTGTGTTGGAATCAAGACATCATTCTCTTTCTGATGGTGCTTAAATTTTGGAGTATTGGGAACACTTCAGTTTTCACTGAAAAATGTCCCCCGGATCACTATTATGTAAGTGTGGTATTTGTTTGGTTAGTCATGTGATAGCCTGTGTCTATAGGTAGTTGGTTTTGTCTAGGGAGTCATTTTACTATCTCCTAGCATGGGGCGTGGGCCTTTGGGTACCACTCGGTTGGGTGGAATGTGCACCTTATTCCGT